>LR991081.1:50316542-51566542 GCA_905163515.2 Lymantria monacha | reverse complement strand
ATTTTGATTTACAACATAAAATGAATTTAATTATATAGCTTTTTTCTGTTAGATGCTCTGTTAGTTATATATGCTACCTGATCAATTATAAGTGTTATTTATATTTTGACGTTTTATAAAAGTAAATTTAAATTATGAAATCATACTTTTGATAAGAATAACTTTTCAAATGTGTACTATATAATCTTAATTTTTATTTATATTTCATAATTTCTTTTCATTTAATTTTTCTATAGGATAAAAGCTTCATTTTTTTTTGTTAATTTTCCTTAAGTAAAACAGTCGTTGTAATTTAAATTCGGAGTAAAATGTTTGGTTATTATGTAAATATTTTGAATATAAACACCAATGTAGAATGGATTTCATTAGATATAATTCGTTTTTCGATGTATAAAAAGTCTATATTTATATTTTATAGAGCCGTTAATATTTATTTTAATGGCCGTTAGTGGTGTTCAATTATTACAAAATTTACATTTATTTTATATTGGCAGATTAGTTGTTAAATCATTTTTATAGGATGCTATGTCAGACAATAACTTATAATACTGCCTTTGAATATGCAGCAGCTGCGCAAAATTTCCTTTGAAAAGATCACTTTTGTCAGCATCGTAATGTACGCTATTCCCTCGTTGAAGAAATGTCGTAAGATATTACATTGCAAAGGAGTTACTTTCTAATGGTATTGATTTTTAGATGCCTCTTGATAAAATAACAGTTGATATTAGCCAAAGAGAAATTAGATGTATTAATGATAATTATACCTCTCATTTTTATTTTTCAGCCTAGTTTCTGTAATATAAAAATAGCGTAGAAAAAGTATGGCTGAGAAACGAGGCATCAACTCACTTTCCGATGCCCCGTATTATTCCAATTAGAGACCAACGGCTGGCTTTAAGTTGGATTGCTTGTACTTAGGGCAATAAGGTCTCAACTATAGCACAATGATACCATTAAAGTTTCGCTCATGATAACAGCTGTGGGCGGTCATAATTAAAAATAAATTATATTAAATAAAATTTAAATAAAGAGCGTCGAAATTTAATAATATTATGAAATAATATGTTTACTATATTTCGGGTTTAATAAAATTATGAAAGAATTTTATATTTTATTTTCATCAAACGTAATAGTATCGCTATTCTCTAAATTTGAGTTCAAATTGAATGCAATATTTCACGTAAATATTTATTTTCGTCCAAAATTTATTGTCATAATATTGGTGATATGTTTTTTTTCTATAATCTATAACAGAAATTACGGTACCGCTTGCATCAACTATTTACATATTAAACATAAATGAAATTATTATAGAGAAGTATTAATTATATTTGCATAATATATCATTGACAATAGGTACCTCGGACGCCATATAATATCAAAGTAGTTCTGTAGATTATATCATGATGGCTATTCCTCGAATTTATTTAGTTTTATTAACTGACTAGAAAATTCTATATAAAATAATTAAACGTTGGTACATTTAAATAATCTAACTAATACAATAGGTTTACGAGTCTTACTTTGCGACAAAATCATGATTAAAAATATATGTTTATTTTTTGAAATGCAAATACTTAATGATAATGCAATTTAAATAGATTTACAAAGTAACAAATTTATATGTATGTGTTTAATTATTAATTTGAAGGCATATAGTTCTAAATTGTATAAGCTATTTCGTAAATAATTTTTTTTTAGGTTTTATAAATTTTATATTACTTTCAATAACGGCCTAAAAATTTTATTGTAAAAGTATTGACTTAATAGTAATTTAAAATTGTACGAATTGTATTGCTTTTTGATTTACTTGTCTTTGTATTTATTATTAATATTATTATTTAATAAGTATTTGCTTGGATACATACAATTATATTAATATTTAGACCATTCTTACATAATATATATTTAACCATATGGCTGCAATCAAAACAGTTCAATATAGTTAAAATATAATATTTTCAATGTATAACTTTTACAATAATTATTACCCTTTTAGTGTATCGAAAAGGACTACCAGTTCTGTGCGAATTATAGTTTGAAATTACTGTTTTATAAGGCATACGATTTGTTTTGATCGCAGGTAGGTCCAATATTTTTTTGCTAAAATTTATGAAAACTTTTAATACTATCAAATAATCCTAATTAGTTTAATGTACTTATTCCTACTTATGATAACTTTTATGGTAATTGACTAAATAAATAATTGATTACTTAATTACATAATATATCACCCGCTAAACAGATGTATTGTTTACAAAGTATTTTTAAACTAAAAATGTTACAGGGTTGATTCTTTTATGGCAATGTATGTATAGAACAACTACGTAGTAAGATACATCAGCCTCTACTGAGTATTTCAAGGGAGATTGGAAGACGTCACATGCCATGTCAAGATTAAATCGAAGTAAATAACCAGTACTTAGGTATAATAACATAACCTCTCTCTCGCTCGCGCTCTTTCTATCAGTCTTATAGAGAACAATTTCACTGGAAATTGTAACACTTTTATTAGAATTTTCCACTTCATTTCTCAATTGTAATTAGAAATAGACCTTTCGCAACCTCAATATATATATATATATATATATATATATATATATATATATATATATATATATATGTATATATATATATATATATATATATATATATATATATATATATATGTATATATATATATATATATATATATATATATATATATATATATAAAATATAACAGTTGGGTGAGGCTGAGGTTTTACATGCTTATTGCTCATCTTTTCATATTCTTCCCGTAAGTTTAATTGCTATAAAATGTACAAGTATTACACAAAGAAATCACATCACTATTTTTTATTTATAAATTGACAAGAATGACAGAAATTGACATTATGACTACGATGGCAAGATTTGACAAAATATTATTAAATACGCAATTTAAACATTAATATCAAAAATTCTACATTATTTAGTGAAATTACCATCTTAATTTATTGTTTATATTTTGCAACAATGAGTGTGCTGTTACTTAATTAAATCAATAACATCTAGCATCTAAATACATATTGAGCAGATATTATTATCTAAAAGTTATATTTTTTATCAAAATCACCTAACCTGAATATTTTTTTCATAATTTGATATTTTCGTTGATTAACATACATTTTTAAACTTGAATGTTTAATTTATCTGCACCTAATATATAGACAATGATAGTTATAAATAATGCCGACATAAAACGTTTTTAACTATTACTGCCACATATAAACAGGAGATAAAATACTTTAAATATAACAGTGTTATAACATTATCAACGATAATCAAGATAAAAAAGACGTTCAACGTTCGCAACAGATTGGAAATTACTCAATAAAATAAGGGAATCACATTTTTGAAAATATTTGGCCAATTTATTTGTATTGCTTAACGTCGTACGATGACTCATAGATATGTATTTACAAAAATGGTAAAGGTATTCTAAATCAATTTAATCTGTAAATAGAACTAAAACATACTGAAATATCAAATCTATGTAACAATATGTAGCTCTATAAAAATACGTTCTCTTTCCAAAACACATATTTATTGTATCGTATATTTCTCATTGCCTTTATTTGTTTTATTTTATAGAATTATGTGGATATATATATATATATATATATATATGATATATATATATATATGTATATATATATATATATATATATACATATATATATATATATATATATATATACATATATATATGATAATGCTTTCACACGATATTGAAAACCCAACGATGTTGAGGAGTTTAATAAAATGTCATTAAGTACTTTTTTTTATAAATCTTGCAGTAATTATTAGAATATAATTTGTATAAATAGATGAAATAATTTTTTAATTTTTCCTTGATTCACTATTCATTAAGCATATAGGACGCTAGTGACACATTAGCATAATAATGACTTAAAACCATGTAAATAAGAATTGATTGTTTATAATAATTTTTTATCCTTTTTATACCAGTGAAATAAATATATGTGTATAAATTGACCGAAAACTTGGCTTTTCGCGCTATGGGGCCCCATAACGCGGTGTATCTGTATAACCCCTAACCGCCAATTTTGTGTGCTACCAGTACCCATTCTTCGACTTCGATCGAAAGCTAAATACAACAGCCTACATTATAGATCAAATATATCATGAGTGACTTAACAAACTACTAACTTAATAACTTAACAGAATTGATTCTATTTATACCAAATGTGTTTTAAACAAATTAGTTTTTGTATAGAACTAGTCAAAAAAGCATTGCAGAGGATAACATTTCATTTTACTTGAACATTTAATTATTCTAAGAAAATATCTAGAAAACTTTAACTCTGTAAGTATATAAACAAGTACTATAAAAACTGCAAATTTATTTATATCATAAGGCTCTTTAATTCCTTTTGACGGTTCGCGCGGCGCAGTACGAAAAATATATAGTCTACTCAATACAAATTCGTATTGGTAGTTACTCATGCAGTAAATCAATATATGTCCTAATTAAGTGACGTCGGACAATTCAACCAATTTATGGCGCTCCGCCAACTCTTTTCGACATCAAAATGAGATCACACACCGAAAGTAACATTGCATTGTTTTAATTGCAAAGTTATATTAAGTCTGGCATCTACATATAACTTTTGTATCGATTAAACTGTTTAATTTCTTATTTCTCGTAAATTCTACTCAATTTAATCATACAATTGAATTAATCGATTAGCTATTTTCCAAATCGACCAGTCATTTGTCGATAACGCGAGTCAAGCTATAAACAACGTCAATTAACAAGAAAATTCTACTCTTTTCTTTGCTTTACATGATGCGTCATATCTATCTAAGAACGTTTGGTCGATAAAGTTTATAAGTAAAAGCGAATAGAGCCATTTTTTATATTTTTTTGTCAGGCAACTATTAAATTAAACATTAAGTGTTTGCTCTAAACAGTTTATTCGGTAAAGTTGTATTTATGCGCTTGGCCTTTTAGACCCAGTATAATACGAATATAAGATAATTGACCAAGTGATTAATGACAAAATAATCAAGAGTGACAAATCCATTAGGCAACATATTTATTTAATCCTTGTTTTTAATATTATAATATCTTGAAACCTTTGCTTAGTGATTGTTATATAATATTATGCTTTAGATATATTTATTGATTTATAACAGACATATTAATTCAGTCCGTTCAATTAAATTGTATTATTTAATTAGTATATTTTTTTTTAACTTTTAATAGATATTACCATGTTGCCATCTCATTAAAGACATTTGAAATTACCGATAAATTATTAACACTGTTCTGTTAATCACTTGGTCCACAACATACAGATATATATATATATATATATATATATATATATAATATACACACACGTTTGTACCAACCTGTTAAATACGGCGAACGTGGCAATCAATCGATGGAAATGAAAAGGATGTCCGTAAAGTGGCTACGAATTATTTGCATATATAGTTTCTATTTCATTTAATTGTAACGCATATGAAATGTAATAACTCAGGCAGATAAGCATTGTATATTATATAGTGGTGCCTTTAAAAGCTCGATTTACAGAGGGAAGAGGTAAGCAAAAAAAAATTGAAACAATATAAAAAAAATGTGCTATCTACTGTTGATCTAATTTGAGATGAAATTGCATTTCTACTCTAAGTTTCTTTTAATGATTAAGTAAGTTCGATATTATTTTTATTCTCTTGGCAACAAAAATGATAACCGTTCCATGTTTATTGATCATTAGATTACTACCACCGGTTTACTCTGCTCATCCTCATTTACAACCTGTTAATGTGCCAAACCCGATAGTCGATCGGTGGGAGTAAAGAGGGTGTCCATTGGTATGGATATGACTACAAATTATTTGTACATTTTAGGTTTCAAATTCATTTCATTGTAAAGCACATGAAATCGTTTATTATTTTTAATTCAATTTTAAAACTGACATCAGGTGAAAAATAATATTAGAAAATATTTTTGTATTCTTCCATCACAACATAATATGTAAAATAGTGAAATGGTTAAATATGAAATTGGGATATATTTATTTAATAATTAAAAATTCTTGAAAATTATTCATACCTGGATATTATTACAGAATTTACATTTTAAGTTTATTATGCTCTTTTGAGGCACATTATAATAGGTGTTCAATTAATTATGTAGATAAGCTTGGCATTTTATATAGCATATGGTGGTGCTTTTGAAAGCTTCATGAATAATGAGAAGAGTATAAAGCAAAATAAATAAAATTGTGCTATCTGTATTGATCTAATTTGAGAAGAGATTGCATTTCCACTCTGATTTCTTTTAGTGACTAATCTCGATATTATTTTGTTTTCTCACAGCAACAAAAGTGACAACTGTTCCATTTATATTAACCATTATATTTCTTCCATCTATTTGTTCCGCTCATCTATAACTGTTGTAAGTTCATTACTGACATTAAGCGGGTTTATGTTATCAAAAAGAAAGTATTATTTTGGCTAAGACTTATAGGTGTATATTTTGTTGCAAATTAAAGATCTGTTATCTTCGTGATTTGTGTATAGCAAGTTTTGCGAGTACTAAAGTGTTTAATTATAGTACATGTGACTGTATGTTGGCGGTTTGAGGGCGGCGGCCGAGCAACAGTTTGGTCTTCCCGGCACGCCACGCACTAAGCTACTTGCTATAACTCGCACGCTACTCGTGCACGAAATACTCGCGTTTCATTCTACGCTTGTTACTTTATTGCTCTCTTTGTACCACAGCTCGACGGTTTCTTTAAGTCTCTACGTATCACCGTAAACTACGCCTAATATCGACATAATCAACATACTCAACGCGTGCGACACTAACTTACTTATACGTTACAATGTAAACATTATCCTATTCTGTAAGATTGCAGGCTCTTGCCATAAATTGACACGTTTACTTCCGTCGAGGGCCTAATAATTGAAAAAATACCTTATACTTTTTTTTTTAATTTACATTATGTTACTTATGGAAAGAGCCATAACAAGATTAGGTACACTATTATTGCTTAATTTTCATTTGATGCCGTCTTTGCTACGAGCATCTATCGTATAAAATATTCGCCTTTTTGAATAATATAAAGGTGTAAAGAAGATCATAGAGAAATCGTTCGTTGCAATGTACGATTGCGCGCGTGACTCAATCTGTATCGTCGTCGTCGCGCACACAGGCAGATTCCTGGTGCTTATTCAAGTAACTTTTGAGCGCAAATGTCTTGCGGCAGCGTGTGCATTCAAACTTCTTATCAGACGAATGGGTTTGTAAGTGTGCACGAAGATTGGAGCGGTCCGCGAACGCTTTGCCACATGACTCACAGTTATAGGGCTTCTCCCCAGTATGAGAGCGTAAATGGCCACGTAGCAACCAAGGCCGAGAAAACTGCTTACCGCAAACACCGCAAACATGGCCCATACGGTGCGTCAGCACATGCATGGCGAGCGCTGGCATTGACACATAGGCCTTACCACACTCGCCGCAGCGCTTTGCAGCCTGTGAGTCAAGGCTCCGGTGGGTTTGTTTATGACGCGACAAATTTGAGGAAGTTGCGTACCGTTTACCACACACACTACAATCATATTTGGATTGCTTATCCTTAGATTGCGGCGTCTCCCGCTCGCTATCTGGAGAATCTGATTCTACTTCTTGCACCGGCTCTGATGTTGGTTCAGACAAGGTCGTCGAAGATTCCTGATCGGTTTTCAATACTGATTCTGTTACCGATTCTGGTACTTCATCTGATACCGATTCTGTTACTAGTTTTGGAGTCAGTTCTGTTTTTGATTCTGCTGAACGATATTCTGGCGTGGTAGAATCCTGTGGTACTTCCTGGTAATCCACATAACTAATCTCTGTGTCAACAAACTCCACAGACTGTAGAGTTTGCACAGTATGGTATGTAGGTTCCGAGCTTTCCTCCGCCAATATGTATATATTGGTAGGTTGTATAGTATATGTATAAACCGGCAGAACTGGCGTGGGCTCAGGTGTCTGCATGACTGTCACGACACCGGTAGAAGAGAGTGGTGGCAGACTCTGTGCAAGCGATAATAGTTCATGCGCTGCCTCGGTGTCGGCTGCAGACCGCTCCGACACCGGGCCTCCTATTAGCTCCGCATATTCGATACGTGAACGAAGACTTTGGGTTCGTGATTCTGTATTCTTGGATTCTCGTGGCTCTGAATACTCAATCTGTCTATATGCAGAACGTGACTCAGAATACTCAGTGCTAAACTCTCCACGTTCATTTCGTGGCTCCGTATACTCCGTGTTGACTTCTTCATATTCAATACACTGTCTAGAACACTCTGTATTGAGCTCACTATATTCATTACGTGGTTCTGAAAATTCTGAACCCAAAGCCCTATATTCTGTACGTGATTCTGTATATTCAGTAGTAACTTCCCTATATTCAGTACGTGACTCTGAATATTTCCCATTGAGCCCTGTGTGTTCCTCTGAATACTCGGTATGAAGTTCCTTATATTCCATATGTGAATTTGAGTATTCTCTAAGTGACTCTCTGCATTCTGTATGTGACTCTGCATAGGTTGGTGTACTTGCTTTTGTATATACAGAAGTCTGCGGTTCATCGTACTCCATTGGACACTCTGTATACTCTGCCGGTACCTCGTCATATTGCATACGACGTTCAACGTACTCACGTGTATGTGGTTCTGCGTAATCAGGTGTATACGATTCTCTATACTCAGTATGTGGGGCTGCATACATAATTCGTGGCTCCATACGCTCACGAATATGTGACTCTTCATAATCTGTACGAGATTGATCATGTTTAGGTGTAAGTGGTTCTGCATATTGGATACGCGGCTTTGTATGCTTTGAGGTATGTGGGTCTGAATATTCAGATGAAAGCGATTCGGCATATCGGATACGTGGCTCTGTATAGTCTTTTGTAGTGGTTTCTGTATATTCGGGTGTAAGTGACTCTGCATATACAATACATGACCCCGTATACTCTGATGTATGTGGATCTGAATATTCAGAAGTAAGTGACTCAGCATATTTGATACGTGGCTCTGTATACTCTGTTGTCTGAGAATCCGAATATTCAGGTGTAAGTGGTTCTGCATATTCGATACGTGATCCCATATACTCTGATGTATGGGGATCTGAATATTCCGCCGCACGCAGTTTGCCTGACTCCATGCGCAGCTTATCATAGTCCGTCGTACGCAGGCTATACCTTTCAGTCCACGGCTGCACATACTCCACAACGCCCGGTTCTGTGAAAGAAGAAAAATACTATTATTCATGTCATTTTCAAACCTAATGAATTTATAAATACAAATGTCGACGACTAGGAAGACCGACATGATTAACGACTAAAATATAAATCTATTATAATTTTTTAAACTTATTTTACTTGACATTGGCGAAGTTGTGGTTAATCACTCACAGAGGCCATTCATTAAGAAGAAGAAGAAATACAAATGTCAATGTTTGTTTAATTTTTAAATATTAATATCATGAATTTTGCATACAAATCTTCAATGGATATCTTTACCAAAGAAAATTGAAATTTCAAAAAAGAAAGTACTGTTGCCAAGGTATATAAAATAGTTTCTAAACGGTCGTGTAAACTCGCGAATAAAACCACATTCATAATTAGTTTTATTATAAAACAAAAGCTATTTTGATTTCGCAATTTCTAGGTCCATTTCCAAATTGGTTATTTAAAACCTATTATATTAAAATATCTATAAAATGCACAAGAAAGCCTAGTACGATATTGATAAGTGAATGTTTAGTAACAGAGTAAAATTATGAGCACAGTACCACTACTTTCATTTTCGCAGATGTGGTAGAGATGATTATAGATATACGAGTAGATAAAAACAATATTGGAAGAAAAGATTGCTTGGAATAAAATGTGAGCCAAACCCTTGCCCAATGTGATGGAGGCTCACGTCAAATAAGTAGATGAACATTAGGGTCATTCATCATCATCATTTCAGCCCATCACCGTTCACTGCTGGACGTAGGCCCCCTCATGGTACGCCACAGACTGCGGTCCCGTGCCGTCTGCATCCATCGACGCCCAGCAACTCTCACCAGGCCGTCTGTCCACCTAGTGTATCCCGAGCATAGCTCGGTCCATAGCACGCTGAGCGACTTTGAGCTTGGTTATGAGGCCTACATTTAGGAACCACGTTTCCGTGCCGTAAGTCATCACTGGTAATACACACTGGTCGTAGACCTGTGTTTTCAGACATTGAAGTATGTTGGACGAGAAGATCCTCCTAAGTTTCCCGAACGCTGCCCAGCCGAGTTGGATTCGTCGGCTGACCTATTTCTCGAAATTGGATCTACCTAACTGAACTGTTTGTCCAAGGTAAACATAATGATCTACAATTTCGAGAATCGCATTGCCAACTAGGACCGGTACAGGAATGACATGGGCATTTGACATGACTTTCGTCTTGTCCATGTTCATTCGTAACCCCACCAGTTGGGATACTCTCCTGAGATCGTTGAGCATAGTGCCAAGGTCCTCCATGGATTCTGCCATAACGACGATATCGTCTGCAAATCGAAGGTGAGTGATGTATTCGCCGTTAATGTTTATACCGAGTCCGGTCCAGTCTAAGAGCTTGAAGACATCTTCCAGTGCAGTGGTGAACAGTTTCGGAGAGATGACATCTCCCTGTCTCACACCTTTCTGCAACTGGTTCGGTTTCGTACTATTATCCCGGATACGGACTGACATTGTGGCGTTCCTGTACAAACACTTCAGCACTTCGATATAACGATAGTCGATTTGGCACCGCTGAAGGGACTGCAGCACCGCCCAAGTTTCGACTGAATCAAAGGCTTTCTCATAGTCCACAAACGCTATACACAGAGGCCGATTGTACTCCTCGGTCTTCTGGATAATCTGCCAAAGCGTGAGGATATGGTCTATGGTGCTATAGCCTTTTCGGAAGCCAGCTTGTTCGGGCAGCTGGAAGTCATCGAGCTTGCACGTGAGTCGATTGGTAATGACCCTCGAAAACAACTTGTAGATGTGGCTCAAGAGTGAGATGGGTCTGTAGTTCTTTAGAAGAGCTTTGTCGCCCTTCTTGAAGAACAGCAGCACCACACTCTTGGTCCACGAGTCTGGAACGTCGCCCCTGAGGATAACGGAATTAAATAGCTTCTGAAGGGCTTTTAAGACCGGCTTGCCGCCTGCCTTCAGGAGCTCTGCCGTAATTCCGTCATCTCCCGGTGCCTTACCGTTTCTAAGTTGTTCGAGAGCCATTCTGATCTCGTACAAGCTAATGTCCGGGATATCTTCGGTATAGTGCCGAGTTAGCTTGGATCTGGGATCTTGGACCAAACCGACAACAGGATTTCGGGATGATTTATATAACTGTCCATAGAACCTTTCGACCTCTCCCAAGATCTCACTTTGGGATGAAATGACAGTGCCGTCATCGGTCTTCAGCTTAGTCATTTGGCTTTGCCCAATAGACAGATCTTGTGCGAACACTTTTGAGCCTCGGTTCCGCTCTATAGCTTCTTTAACACGGAGCGTATTAAATTGGCGAATATCGCGACGCACAGACCTGGAGATCTGCCTATTTAGCTGCCTGCATTCGGACCAATCAGCTGAAGACTGTACTGTCATTTCAGTCTTCAGCTGATTGGTCCGAATACAGGCAGCTAAATAGGCAGATTAGGGACATTAGGGTGCGTCAATTTAATTATTTTTTCGATTTTTAACTGGGCTCAGTCATAAAAATTGTTTAGTTAAATTGCATGTAAAGTTTCATTTCGATATTTTAAGTTAAATTGGCTTCTGACTGTGAAAAAAGTAGATTGTTGACGTTGTATTGTCAATACTTTCTTCACCTATTGACATCCTATTATATACATAATATTTTTTAGTAAAAACGAATAAGGACATGTTTATAGTTGAGTTCAAGGACAGAAAGCTGCAAGAGGTTGGCTCAGTAAGGAAGAAGGGTGAGCATATGAGTGTTCATTAAGATAATTGCAGTTGACCAAGCTGTAGAACATCGATGTCGCACGTTGATTAATAGAATGTACTAATTTATTTTGTGTCAACTGAAGAATTGAGCACATTAACAATAGTTGGAAGATTTCCTTGCTTGGTGATATATGTGATTTAAAAGATATTTTACCAATCCATTAAGATGTGATGGGATTTTTGGTTATTCTATATATATTATATTATTATTCCTAGAATATAACCAAAACGAATAAAGGCAATGATACAAATATATTATTTAGAGTGCAAAAATCTACTTAATCTCTCATCGCAAAATATATGAAAATAAATTGGAAGAGTTTCGTCTTGTACGCAAATTTTCTTTGATATTTCAGTTGGTAAGTGTCGAGATTTACTCAAATATACTTGTCCTCCGGGAGGATTTTCACAGACTTGCTCCCCGGCTTGTCGGCTCGGCGTCCACCCTCTCACGGCTCATGCCGAATGTGGGCGGACCCAGCGTGGAAGGCCGACGGCTGTACGCGGGGATGATCCGCTCAATGGCGTTGTACGACCCACCCGTGTAGCCGCCTTCTGCGAGGCAGTCATCTCGCAGAAGGATGCGACTAAACAAGTCTACCTCCACGGGGACCCGGGCCGCCACCGGTACTTTAGGTGGTGCAGGCGCGAGTACCTGCGCCTGATGCCGCCCTAGCCAAGACATCGGGTGACTGGACCGGGGATTAGTCCGGTTACCCGGAGTGAGACCACCGTGTGAGGACGATGGCCCGACGATAAAAGCTACCGGGGCACCGACTTGAGAGGAACCAGCGAGGGTAAACCACCGGGCGGGCCACCGAAGACAAAGACCGGGTTCCGGTGGCCCGCTTTCTCGACGAAGAGAGGTACATTACAGGGCGGATCTATGCGGTCGCTGCCGCGCTTCATCTGTCGCCCGCACGAATTTGGAGGGATGTGAATAGCCCGCCGAAAAAAGAAACAAAAATGTACTTGTACTAAAGGTAAAAAAATACCTAGAAGATAACACAAGTTTAAAACCAACCAAAAAGCAACCTTCAGTTAATATGTTTTATTGTCAAAAACATGCCATAGATTTGGAATATCAGAAGAAGAGTTCAGTTATAGAAATTTTGCATGCATCGAATTCACAAATAATGGTAAAAGGCTAAGAATATCACCACTTACATTGCTCATGGATCTCGTAAAAGACGATTAAGAGCTTTACATCGACCTGGGTCAACTCCACCTGATGCCGTCTGATCAGCAATTACATTCCCAAGGAGGATTAACATCAGGCAAGCGGCCGCTCATAAAAGTATTTTCAATATAAAAGATGTAGAAGAGTACATACACACATTGCGTGAACCCCAAGTAATTGGGATAAAAGCAGGATAATGATGATGAGACAGTAATAAACTGCATGGAAAACGAAAAGAAATAGAACAAATATAACATCACAACAAGCTGTGTCACAAATACCGCTATTGTACTTCGATGGAAGAAAATATCAAATCTTGACTATATCTAAAAAGACAAAAATAAAGGCGACGCATACTTGAAAAACATATTTTTTTGGTAGAAGAACGAATGAAGAAAATTATACGGTTCACCCAAAATTTTGACTTCAATCAGTAGTTCAAAGGAAGGAAAAGAGTAAAAAGAAAGTAAGCATCAGGTGACCGTTGTTTCAGATAATTATTATATATGAATAAGATGATACTCGAACAAACAAGATTAAAAGTGTATAATGCTAAAAGTGAAGTGTCCGAGTTGATAACTATGGACATTTGTAATGCAATATGAAGTACAATCTCTATTAAGTATGTAGTTTGTGTGATAAAATTAATTTGAAACACTTTTTCGATTTTGACATGTTGCCTATGGCGCGCTTTGTTGTGTTCATTTTTATTTTAGATGCAGCTTGTTGCTGAAAGCTATTGTAAAGTAAAACGTAGTGGTCACTTTTTTGCATCACAACCAACCCAGTAAACGAATATGAGGTTCTTTCTAGTAGTCTATTTGGATTTGGGCTTCAAGTAAAATATCATAGTAGCACTAAGTAATGGTAACATTGTCATTATACAATATCACAATTACTTTATGAGAACTAATAAAGAGAATTTATAAACACATTAGTGTTCATAGTCATTACAGGTTTTCATGATAAAATAATCCTAACATAACTAAACTGTTAAAATAATTCTTATCACACTTAAAATACAGTTTAATGAAAGCCTATATAAATGAAATATACGAATCAAGGGTCAGTAGTACAGTTAGTCTATTGATAATCATGTAATCCCGATTTTAAATTCTAATTTATTCGTGTCCTACATTTGCCCGTTATGAAGTACGCTAGAATTGATCGTAATACATCACATTAACGTATTACTTAGAATAACAACGTTTAATAAAAAAAATATGTGTACGCATTTCTATCTATCGCCTAACGCAAAATAGATATTCTTAAAATAAAGCAATTGTGTATTACAGAGCAAACTGTAACCTTATAAATAACCATAAACCCTAAAAGTTTGAAATTAAACGTTGTTACTTCTAATGGAATGAAGATTAGAGTTATCGATGGTTTTCCATTATTTACTCATAATTAAAGAAAAGAACAGAACCTTTGTTCACTTAAGAATAATGTACACTATTAATTTCACTATTATTGCATAAGCGAAGCGTTGAGGTCTTGCTCTACTCTCGATATAAGAAAATCAAGCATTTTACAAACCTAAAAATGATTGTATTTTTCTCACATTGCACTTATAGGATAATGTTATAATACATATGTCAAGAAAAAAACATTCGTTTAAACGTATTTGATATTTTTAAAAAGCAATTATTTTGTTTAAAGTAAGAAAATAGTTAATTAAAATAAATATTCGAGGACGTCGGATAATTTTCTTTTGTATCTGGCAGGGTCACCACCGTAAAACTTAATGTATCAAAATATTTATTTATTTAAAAGCATCATAATTGCAACACGCTGTTTCCTTTCGAAAAGGCTTGGTAATTCTTTGTCGTTTAATTGCAATTAATAAAAAACTAAACTGCTTAGTCATTAGTGTATGTATACTTTATGAAAATTGGGTTCGTTTACATTTTTTTGTTCGTCCATTCTGACAGGCAAAGGAATCCCATACAGCCTATCGTAAACGAACAGCTATGTTTAGTACTACGTCGAGAATGGCACGAAATTTTTCATTCATTTTCATTTATAGTATTGACTAATAGTAAATGATAAATAAAATAATAATAAATTGTCACATGTCTGTTTACTTCAGTACCATAAAAGTTGTACTTTTTTTTAGTTTCTCTAACTTTTTAAAGTGAAACTTTTTTATCGACGAATGGGAGAAATTTAATATTGTAACGTTTTTCTGTTACGCGCCATATTAATTTTGAAGTGTAAAGCCCATGAAGGTTATCCGTGTGGTGACGGAGTAAGAATACAATTCGCCACCCCCTATCTTACCCATGGGTAACCCAGTGAGTGAGGAAGGGGGGAGGGAGAGAGAGAGGGGGGCAGGGAGAGAGAGAAGGGGAGGCAGAGAGAGAGAAGGAAAGGGAGAGAGAGAGAGGGGGGGGAGTAGAGAGAGGGGGGAGGGAGAGAGAGGGAGGAGGGGGATAGAGAAAGAGAGGAGGGGGGAGAGAGAGGGAGAGATCATAAAAACGTATCAATAAAAAAATGTAAAAAGAAAAGATAATATTTTAAATTATTGGAGTTTACTCCATAAGAATCGATTTTCATATAAGGCGCCCGGTATGAGAAAAATTGAGGAGTAAAATCTAGTGATCGCATGACCTCGTTACGTCTTTGGTGCGCAACCTATTCTGCGCACCTTTCGCTTTCTGACGTGAGATAATACTTCACTGAACAGTTTTAATAAATGTAAATAAAAATATATATATTATTTTTAGTCAAATGAGCTTTTTTTGCGCCTGTTTTGATAATCGTACTTAAGGAGTGAACTCCAGTCGTGCGTTGGAGCTTACACACATACTTTTTTTTTTATTTATTTAAATTCATATATTATTTATAAACCCTGTGAAGGCACTAAAATATTGATAATTTCAACATTAATACAATAAACTAGCACCGGATCAGAACGTAACCGATACTGAGAAGATTCGCAAAGAAACTCAACAGGTTTGTCTTTTGCTATTATTTCTTTATACTGTCAATGTTTTTGAAGTTATCAACTGCTGACTCATTTACTTATACGTTAATCTGTCAATGTTCTGTCAAAGTATTGAAAATCTCTCCCAGCCTTCTATCTCATTCACTCACTCTACATAATTAGAGATATTAAAAAATCTGATATTCTTTTTTAATTTTCTTTTATAGAAACCTTGTACTGATAATAACGAATATAAAAAAAAAAGAATTCTCAAATTTAACGAACTCGTTCAGAAATTATGCGCGCACATACATTTCAGCTATTCATATTTACTTATATAGAAAACTAGCTGTCCCGGCAGCCGTCGTCCTGCACGGAAAACCTTTAAGCGATATGCTGGCAGCAGCGTCACCTACCGAGTCCAATTGTGTTTTGAAATCATCTAGAGACAAGTAAGAATATACATAGAAAATTTCATCCCAATCGGTCCAGCTGTTTGATATACCGACAACGGCGCCACCTACCGGGTCAAATTGTGAATCTAAACCATTCTCAAATCCACTCGAACACACACAAAGAAATAAAACCCTATACCAATCCGTTTCACCAGCGTGGTATAGAAGGTCAAATCCCTTCTAACTTTGAGGGGGGCAGCAGTGGGATACATATGTGTTGAGATGATCAAAAGTTTACAGGAAAACAATTTTTCACATTTATCTTAAATTTTTTCTCTTTTAACTTTCCACTAGAAAAAAAGCCACACACTTTCATTCCTAGACATCAATAGGGAAGATCTCTAACTACTTTAATCGATTGCTATTCAGAACATGTTTTAATATTTTAAATTTTTATGTTAGCTAATCATCTTGGCAGGTACGGGTACGATTGCCTTTGGTACTATAAGTTTGCCGCGAGTACCGCTAAAGGTGTGATCCCTCAGGAAGCTTTTACGAGTCCAATAGATAAATATTGAATGGTTACCAATTCTATTCTTAACCCAATAGGCAAGAAGCGTCTAAGCCCTAACTTAACCGATACATGGTACTTGTGTGGAACTATCTTCCTTTTCACGTGGTCTACATATCATCTGTCTACATATCATCATTCATCATCATTACAGCCCATATATGTCCCACTGTTGAGCTCGGGCCTCCTCCATAATGGGAGAGAAATTAACCTACTATACTACGCTAGTCAGACGTGTTGGTATAGGGTTTTCTTTTGAGTTTTCCTTCTCTTGCATAGATGTTATATGCGTTTTATATCCCTTAGTCGCCTCGTACGGTCACCCACGGGTAAGATAGAGGGTGGTGAATTGTATTCTTACTCCGTCACCACACGGAAATAAGACTACCTATACATATAGCATATGTCATTGCATATAGGCCAATCCATTTTTAAATACATTTTCTCTCCACTTTTTAGCAATTTTTTATACGTAAATTTAATAAGCCTTAGTTATAACGAAATAGTATGAATGTTCATTTTATTTGCTAGAGTGCAGCATCCGTTTAAAACTCATACGTTTTATGAAATATTTTTTTGCATAAAGCGTTTTATTTACTAGTATATAGCTAATAGTTTTATGGGTGGTTGATCGAACGAGCCCTTTGAAGAATTTGTCGTCACCAATTTTCCTGTGCGCAAATATTCTTTAAAACCAGGAAAAAATTCGAAAATACGCCATAGAGTTTATATTGAAACATCAGAATTTAGGTGTAGTTAATTGTAGCCAGCTAGTTTATATTCAAACTACAATAAGATATCTTTTTTTTTTTTTTTTTTTGGGGGGTGGGCTACGGTCGGCGCACTCCTCGCACCACTCCATCCGGGGTGACAGAGGGGCGTAAGCGCGCACACCCGTAACCCACCCGTGACGTCGCCTTCGTCGTTGGGCCGACCACCGGAGCAGAGTGATTTGACGTCAGTGGTCGGCCCGACGGAATACCCCTGAGGAGTACCCTCTCCTCGACCGATATCCCCCCCTCGGGTAGGATGTCGGTCTTTCCTCACGCGGTCGGCCTCTCGGCGGGTGACGGACTAATTCCCCGATCCAGTCACCCGCGGCCTTGGCTAGGGCGGCATCAGGCGCAGGTAATCGCGCCTGCGCCGCCCCAGTCGCCGGCGGCGGCTCGCGCCGTCGAGGAGACGCTCCTCGCGCACGCGCTCCGCCGCCTCCTTCCGCGAGACTACTGCCTCGCAGAAGGTTGCGACCGCGTCCCAGTTCCTGACGCTGTCGAGCATCGCCCTGGCGATGGTCGGCAGCGTCAGGTCGGCACGATTGCGACGAGTTCACGACGCTGCTCTGCCCAAGCGGCACAAACCTCGAGCGTATGCTGCGCCGTGTCTTCGTCGCAATCGCAGTGGTGGCAGGACGGTGTACTCTCCCTCCTGACGACCTTGTGCAGGTATTTGGCGAAGCATCCATGCCCCGTCAAAACCTGCACCAGTCGGAAGGAGAGCACCCCGTGCCGCCGTTCCAACCACTGCATCAGCACCGGCCGGAAGGCCTCTACGGTCCGCACACCGAACCGAGGCCTCTCCAGCCGGACTGCCCAACGGGCAATGACATCTAGGCGGGCGTCAACGCGCCAGGCGGTGAGTTCCCTCAAAGAGACCACACCGCCCTCCGCGCGCACCCCCGACACCCGCCGATACAAATCGGCGAGCATTTCCGCCTCCAGGTCCCACGGGGGACTCCCGGCCAACAGGCACGCTGCCTCCGTCGCCACCGTGCGGTACCCGCGTACAGCCCTGACCGCCATGGCCCTCTGTGGTCGCCACAGAAGAGCCCTGAGTCGGACGGTCAGGGACCCCGCCCACACCGGTGCGCCGTACAGGGCCATCGACCGGACGACCCCCGTGTACAGCTGTCGGCACGTAGCGCTCGGTCCGCCCACATTCGGCATTAGCCATGAAAGGGCGGACGCCGCGCCGACGAGCCGCGGAGCGAGCCTGCGGAAATGCTCCCGAAACCACCAATGCCCGTCGAGCACCAGGCCCAAATACCTCATATGGGCCCGGATGCTGATGTCAACATAATAAGATATCTAGCGCAGATTTTCATTTTTTATTTACTTCAAAAAAGGATTAAAAGTATCTCAATACAACTACATTTTTTATGTATGTTAGCTTAGAAATTATTGATCAAGATCTCAATGAGGATATTTCCTTTTTTTGTAATATTACTTGTCGTTGCAAAATTATTCTTTGTACACTTTTGATGTGTAAACATCTTTCCTCTCGGTCACAAGATATTTTTTGTGGTAGTGATTTTCGAAAAGATACGATAATACATTACTCCGAATCGGAATCCGGGGAAGCACGGGCTTTTTGATTTGACCAATATACGTGCGCTGTGGCGAAGAAATACCTGCGAGATGCTGCCGACCCATTTTGCGTAAAGTTGGTACCACGACGTACTGTTGACAAACATAGTATTCACGTATGTGTGACGAGAACTCTTCCTTGAGATTGACTCTTCCTGTGTCTCCTGTAAACCTTCCGACCCTACATACTTCCATTTTTCATGGTCATCTGAAGTTCATCATTTTTAAAAAATACAAGTAACATGGAAGTATTCGAGTAAATATTTTAGTGCAGATCTTTTTCATACTTTAGTTAATTTAATTCCTATCGCTATCAATATAATATTCTTCGACTACTGCAAGGCACTAATTTATTTTTAAAATACATTATTGTAATGATTTTTTTTTGATAACTTTCTGTATTATCTATTAGTATCTTTATATTAAATACGTATCTACCAATAGTTTTTGATTATCTATCTAATTGTCAAGTAGTTAACGTGTTTGAGCCTGAACAACTTTTAGGTATAATTAAACTATACACTAGTTTAATTCAACAAGTCACTAAATTATGTTCTGTTAATAATCTTATTTGGAATACAAATTAATTAATCAATATAACAATATTAAATTTGCTTTGATCAATGCTCACTATGGGCTTATTTAATTGAAAATGTGACTGCCTGGGTTTGACTAAGCTATTCAACAAATGTTAATTTGTTAGTCTTTTATTTTGGCGAAACTATTGTTTTTATGTTCATAACAATATGATTGGTTAATGGTTTCTGATTTTTACGCGAGCATTACATACATGAAATAAAGGGGATGGGAGGAATGAGACAGAGGACCGTGACCATGATCACTGTAAAGTGTTCGAAACATCGGGAAATTAAAAATCAAATACAAACGCGATAGAATCCGTAAAAGTAGTTTTATTTCAAATATGTATGGTTAGGCGTATTTTTGCTGAACAATAAATTTAATAAATATTTGCCCCTCCTAAGATAAGATTAACATACGCATGTGGCATCTTATAATCACTCACTGTAATCACCACTACCCAATTGCCAAGCGTAGCGATTATGCGTAATTATACCCTTTGGACATATGTTCAACATTAGATATTAAGAGAATGACATATGAATGTAATAAAAATATCTAAACTGGGTACAATAATTACGTAACCATTGTCCATCATCATCTCAGCTCATATATGTCCCACTGTTGGGCTCGAGCACTCTCCATAATGAGAGGGAAATTGACCTACCATGCTATACTGGTACCATACCACGTGTGGTATGCCACAGACGTGTTGTTACAGGGTTTTGTTTCGAGTATTCCTTCTTTTGCGTAGATGTTATATGCATTTTATATCCCTTAGTCGTCTCCTAAGATCACCCACGGGTAAGACAGGGGTGCTGAATTCTATTCTTATTCCATCACCGCACGGTAAACCGCTATTGTTGCTGTGCAGTCATCGGGTACGAATACTACCAACTATTACATTTCTCGTAAGTGTCTTAAAAGACGACTAGCAATTTTATATTGACCTGAACTTCATCCGATGTTTTCCGGTCAACAATTCCAATGTAAAGAGAGATTGATTTCAGGCAGGCAGGTCATAAAACTCCGTACGTACGTACATACTCCGTCGACCCCGAGTAATTAAAATAAGAGCAGGATGACAGTAAATTACGCAACTGATACTTCAAAATATAATACTATCGGTGAGTGTATTTCCAGTATGTGGTATAAAATATGCGATTTGTAATAGCGCTGACATTTTTTAGCCGATAAGAAATAATATTCTCATGAGATGAGATTTCGATTTTTATGTGCGAGTATTTTAGCAAATAGTACTGGTTTATAGATATAATAATAGCAACCTTTTTTTAGAAATAATTGAATGGGAGTCGCTTGAAAAACATATATAAAATAAAATTAACATGTTATCAAAGATGTAGTTTTTCAATGGGCTTATACCCAGTGACGGATTATACCCGTGAGGCCAAACCTAAACGGCAATTTTTTGAAGGCGCCAAAATTTTAAAAGTTGGGAATATTTCAAATCGATATTTTTTTTTATTAACAGTAATAAGAGGTATTATATTATTCGGCTCTTTCGCTCACGGAACAAAGCGCAACAGCATTTTGCTATTGCTCGGGCGATGATTTTCTGCGAGGGTGTGGTGCTACCCTCCACACGGAAGGGTCCGCGGCTGTAGACAAAAGGCTGTGAACCTCTACCACTAATATGCACCACATAGTATTATAGATGAGATAAAATTAGCTCATGAACTAGCATACTTGCGTCATCTACTAAGATTCATAGCGATGAAAGGCATAAGAGACTATCGCACGCTATCCTAAACAGAAACCGCAATTCTGTCAGGCAACTCGTAGTGGAAGTTCGAGATGGAGGCTTACTTATTATATGTACACGAGCCAAAGGTGAGCAATTATCGTCAAAAGATATAGGTCAAGTAGTAATGACCTTTTCAGCTAAATCAATAAGCGACAGACACAGTGAACATTGAGTCACAAAGCATCAATCCTACTATTATCGTAGCAGTTTCGTAGAAGCATTTTAAACTGAAGCAAACTCTAATTCTAATAAAATATTAAACAAAATAAACAACACAATTTATTTAATTAAAATCCTGTATATTATTCGGGTGTATTGTGATTAATTAATTATTAATAGTTCTCGATTTTTAATGAAAGTTTATTAAAATTTTAATTGCTATTTTGCGCTACACTACGCTTTTAACAGCTACGAATACTACTACGTATGTGCGCGATCAATTGTAGCAAATGCTAGTGCATAGTTGCTTTATAAAATACGTACAGGAAATAAAAGATGTCAAAGCAAAAATTCCGTTGTCCAACGATAGTGAAATCCAATAGAAAAGTCATGATTTTATCTAACAGAGCATGAATGTTGTGTAATATCCGGGTTAAACATCTTATATTTTGCCGATGCTTGAATGTGCTGCATAGAACGGAAAATTGGTACACATACAGATTAATATTTATATGTATTTTTAATGTAGTAATATGTAATTTTAATGTAATATTTTTAAAGACAACATTAAAAAATATAAAAAATAAATTGATCACCCCTGCTATAAAAATTATTGCGCATTTAACATAAGTAGATGATGTTTATTTATCAGTTATTATTTTAATAACTTATAAACCGGACGAATTGGTGTATTTTCATATAAAAAAAACAAGTGGTGCCTATACAGGCCCAATATGTACAAAGGAATCCATCCAAACATCAACTCTATATCAAGCATTGATTAGCGTAAGTCTAAGCAACTCTAACGCAAAAGTACTTTAATCACTATTTCTAACTACTTGTAACGTAAAAGCACTTCAATCACTACTTCTAAAGCAAAAGCACTTCAATCACTACTTCCAATGGCTTTCTATGATTCTAAATGTGTTAGTTCATTTAATCTATATCCGTTACAGCAACAGATTTTAACATTTCAGATTTTCAAATTCAAATTTATTTACGAGTATTGTAGGCATATATTAATATAAAATTGATGAGTTTCTTAATGTCGTGCTACAGGGAGCACACAATATTAATGTCTGTTTATTGAAAGCCAAACCATTTTTCTAGGATGGAAGCTACAACTAAGCTTCATTATAAGAATCATATTTAGTTATGATTCTATGGTAGAACCTCTCGCTAATAAAACCTTAACCGCAAATTTCATCATTGTTATATTACAAATTTTTTTAAAGTTGATGAATTATTTTATATGAGTTTAGATACGTGCAATATCTTTTTTATTGTTAAAATAACAAATGCGCTATAAACAGCATAAATTTTTCGCAAATTAAATAGAATATAATACAGCAATAATAAATATCATATAATTTCTGGAACAAACAATATTAATTCACTTAAAACAATATTGAAATTCAGCTTTAGTCATCGTATTCTATTAAAATATTGGTATCCAATGAATTATTCAAATACTCGAACCTACAAGGTAAATAGATAGAATTAAAAATAAAAGATTGTTTATTATAATCTTATTATTACGGCAGGATTGACAATTTAATTATTTTTTTATTGCAACTTAAATGCAATACAGAGATATGAAATAACGAATTATTTGACAACAAAAAATTTAAAAGAAATAATAATAATAGACTAACCCGCTGAGTTTCTTGCCGGATCTTCTCAGTAGTGGTCTACTTCTGATCCGGTGGTAGTTTATTGTATTAATTTAATATGTTAAAACTGACAATATGTAAGTGCCCTCGCAGGGTCTATGCATAATAAATGAATTTGAACATCAATTCAAACATACAAAATGTTTGAAAATTCCGCCGCAGAATAAGGACATTTTTAGTGCAGGATGTGGTGCAGCTCATGGTATGTAGCATCTGCTTCTGAAACAGTTATGGCTGAGCTGCAACTATTCATCACATAGTTACCATATTGAAATAGAGTACAAAATAAGCATAAACCACATGTGAGGACATAGCTAAGTTGTCCGCCATGAAGAATCGAGGAACAGGCGTCGATGTTAGCCCCATCATAATTCTTATTAACTGCTTTAATTGGAGAGTGGTGCCGTACTGAATTCGACAATAATTGCGACCTTTTACATTATACAAAATTCAATTAAAAATATTATTATAATATTGCCAAAAAGTGACTATCTTGCGACAATTGTATATCATAATTAACATCAATTAATTATTGTATAACGAGGAGATAACTATCTACTTAATTTACACAAATATGCTATAAAAGTTAACAAGGATATTGTAGCTATCTTTTCTTTGATACTTACAACAATTTCGATGCGGGTAATACTCTCTGTAATAATTCAAGTATCTATAATAACAATTATATATGAATATTTTTATAATTTCTATTAGAACGCTAAGAATGACTGAGTACCAAAGTTGTTACCATATAATTATTTTAATTGAGTTCTAAATTTTGTAAACGTTTTACTAATAATATGTCATGGTCACGCCTTTGAATGTGGTTATATTGTATGACAATAATATTCATAGGTCATTGTATTGTATTGATTAAATAATTGATAATTGAGATTGTATTGTATGAATTAATAATTCTATGTATAAGCTAAATATACAATGTCTAAAGTTATTTTAAGAAATTTTCGATTACTACAAAGGTATAATTATTTAAAAAGTTATGAACAGTTAACATAACAGAATGTGAAATAAACAAACTATTCCTCAAATTTATAACTGATAATAATGTTTGTAAAATACTTCGATAAAGTTTTCATATTATTTTATTAGTTTTTTTTGTGGTAATGAAAATTTTTAGTGATTATATAAGCTAAAAGAAGTGAAATATATTTTTATTGTTATCAAAATTAAATGAATTATTATATGTTTCCCTGGGAGCCACTAATTTCCAGTCAATTAAAAGAATATAGCACAAGAATAAAAGAAGGTTGCTACTGAAAATATCCGGCAAGGAGAAGAAACTTCAACAGGTTTGTTTTTCTTTTTTTTAATTATATCTTCATTAATAAATGTGTATACAAATTAATTTGATCATTACATATTAAAATTCAATTTGATATGATGCTCTCCAACCAGAATACAATTATTTTATTGGATGTAATTATTATACATACATACATATCATCACGCCATATCCCTTGCAGGTTAGGCAGAGAGAACAGAGTGCCAGAGAACTCGATCCTTGCATACTTCACTCGCTTCTTCAACATTCATAATTCTCTTCATACACGCTCACCGGTTTCGGAGACTCCACCTTCTTTCAGCACGTGAGCAATCTGGTCTAGGTAGGTGAGTCTCGGTCTCCCCCGGTACCTACATCCTAATTATTATAACTATCCATCTATCGTCCGTCGGCGTCCGCTGTTGGACATAGATCTCCGAATGGGAAACAATACGAGAATCGCTGCCAATTGGTATTATAAATTACCCAGGAGCATGTTGCAACATGCACGACGAATTAATTTTATTATTATCTACAGCTGATTTATGAGGTTCAGAGAAAAGCATGATCTAACACACAGTGGCGAATTTATACCTAGGCCGTGCCTAGCCCTGTGCCTAAGGCGCCAAAATTTTAGAGACGGTGAAACATGTATTTTATTTGCGGTAATAAGACGGCTTATCTCGCGGGATGTACGGCGACAAACATAAATTCGACATAGGCAATGATGAATTACTTACGCCTAAGCCCGTGAGTCTTGAGCCTAGGGCGGCAAAATGTTCATAATCCCTAAATTTTAAAAGCGCCAAAATGTTTTAATTGTATAGAGATCTAACGGAGAATAGGGCAACATCAAACATAAATTCTTCACTGGTTTACACAATGAATTATTAAACCATTATCCTTAAGGCAGGTATAAAATTATTATTATAATGTATTATTGGTTGTATCAATCCTTAATTATTCCTTCCTTATCAATTCTCTCTGCCTACCCTGCAAGTGATATGGCGTGATGATATGTATATGTATGTATCAATCCTTAAAACAGTATCATCATATTTTATATTAATCTGACATGGTTGATCAATATAACGATACAATGTATCGCAGTTCGTAATTTACAGTTAATCTCTAGTATAATTTAATTTTCTCGGTATAAGAATATTTTTTTACATCTTTTTGATTAGATTTTTGATTTGAAAGATTTTCGAAGTGAAACTTTTTCACCAACGTATAGGAGAGATTTTATATTATTGTAACGTTTTTCTGTTACGCGCCATCTTTATTTCTAAGTCACATTTGAAGTGAAATTTATTTGGGCGCATGAGGGTAAAATTTTTACAGATGAAACGTGACACGAGAAAGGTCGCACGAGAGAGAGGGAGAGAAGGTGATGGCAGAGAGAGGGAGAGAATACACGCTATTGGTTTATGTAAACGAGATTTAAAAATTAGATTGCCAACGTTTCACTTCTGATATGTGTACTTTGTCCGCACGCATTGTTTTTTTTAAAGACTCCTTTCTGCAGTAAGCAAATAAACCGGGATTTTACAAACATACAAATAGCGCAAATAAATTACACCCAGACTCAGAACAACGCTTTGTAGTTCGCACAAAGTATTGTCCGGCGTGGGAATCGAACCCACGGCACTGGCACGGCAGGTCGTATCTTAATCATTACGCCATCTGTGCAGTTAAAAATTAAATGTCTTCTTTCATAAAGTTCCTACATAGATATACATATGCTATTTTTAACATAATACAAAAATATTTTCATCGTATCACTCGATCTATTAATTAATGCTAACTTTTCTAACAATGTTAGCCTTACAATACACAAGAGCTTACTCTCGAACTTTGTCGTCACCGGCAAAACTTTCAAACTTCCCCTTACGTCTGTACGTCGTCTGACTTGGGCCACTTTGCTTGCATAGTGTAATATATCTATTTACTGCCTTAAATTTATGCCGCATATAATTGTTGAATACAATCTGACCTGAGGAATCAGCATACTCAGAGAGAGCCAGAAAACGAAGTATGATTTTTGATGTAAAAAATTGGGGTATTCGTTTTCCCTCATAATATCTTCCTTCGCTGAGTCTTTACTATTTTTTAAATAGCATCTCACCCTAAGAAATCATTTATTTTATCACGTGAGACTTGACAAAATAATATACAATTAAAAGACATAACACCTCTTTGCTTTAGTAATGTGTCATCCTGAAAAATGAAATTTTAGAGGAGAGTGTTTTTCAAGTTTCTAAATAATTAATATATAAATCTATAATTTTAAATATTCTATAATAAAATCATCTATGATTTAAATCAGATTAACAGAAAAAAAAAAGTATTCGTTGCGACACAATTATTTTTTTCACATTATTGAAGCAAAGAGGCGATAAATATTCCGAAACTCGGCAACAATTAATTGTCAGTAATCAATATGTGGGTCGCAAAAAAAGTGTTCTACGTTAGCATCAATGACACGAGATTCGACCCGAAATGTCACTAATTACATCATACAGTGCAATTGGTATTGGTCTTCGACTTTAACTGCCATCTTAATTAACTAATACAGCCACGTATCGAACGAACCACTGAATTTGAACATCCACGATATCAATGATCTATTCACAAGAAGCGAAAGATCACATGTCAGACCAGCCTAGCCACATTACTTCGACGTTGTCATCCCGGAGAGTGGAACTGAAGAGCTATCAAAACATAGCCCACCTATCAAGAAATAGATTTTCAACCTTGTGTAGAAGCAAAGATTAGTTTAATGTGCATATTGCCAGAAAATTATCAACAAGGTCCGTGGATAATAATTGAAATTACCTACTAATTTGATTATCAAAATTTTTTAGTATTCGAAAGCTTAATTATCCCTGATAGTTATATGCTATTGTTCATTTTGATAAACATGTTTTTTCAATCGTAAATCATAATAAAAATAAAGTAAAAAAATCGGTCTGATTCATATATTACCGTACGTTGTGTAATTTTTTTTAAGATAATGAAACAAAATATACTATAATACAAAAATGTTAGTCTGTTTTATTTTACAAAAAAGTTCCTGAACCTATAACTCTCGCTTTTTCAGTTACAAAGATAGTTTCTAGTTTAGTACAAAAATAGCTTTAAGTAGTTCGTGAATTCAATGTGTTTCATCATCTATTAGTTTACTCACTAAGATTAAATTAGTTCTGATAAAACTAGTGTTACATTAATCATTGAATCAATGCATTTAATTTATTGATGAGTCTATGACCGTACCAGTCCCATCTTGGCCTTAGTCATGTTAGATAATTCAGAAGTAAGAGATGTTAACGCATTGTTTTCTTAGTTCTCCCCACAATGAAATATTTAAAATTGACGCTTGCTTTATCAAATGCTTGCTAAATAAACTAAAATGAAAACCATCAATCCATGTAGTAACGGTGTAAAAGGACTTTTGGCGGGCATCTAAAACGTCATGTTGAGCTCTTGTGTTATATTCGATATCTTAGTGTTTTAACGTGTTATAATTGATAATTTTGATGACATATTATATAATGTGATGTGATGGAACTGCTGGGATGTAGTGAATATCATATAAAAGGGCTTTACAACGTTTTCATTTTCGATCAAAATTCCCACAAGATACCATTAACAGTGTGACCATAGCACTGTTGATGGCGACGATTTGACTTACTGACAGACAGTAACTAACCTGTAGAGACTAAGAACGTGAAGATAATTATAACTGGACACTGGCAATAATGGCTCGTATAAGTAGCTGATTGCCAATACATAAAAAGAAGAATAAGAGGAACGGTGTAAAAATATAATTCGTGACTCCTTCCTTTATTGTACATGTAAAACATGACTAAAGAATGTAAAATGGTAACGGTAAGGTAACATCACTGTATCTGCGCTTGATGCCGCCTTAGCCGAGGCATCGGGTGATCGGACCGGGGAATAGTCCGGTCTCCCGAAGTGAGGCCACCGCATGAGGACGACGACCCTACGGCGAAAGCTGTCGGGGCGTCGATACGAGAGGAACCCGCGAGGGTAGACCGAAGACAAAGATCGGGTACCGGTGGCCCGCTCGCAGCGGCGAAGATAGGTGTTTGCAGGGTGGGTCTATGGGGTTGCGCGCCGCCTTTTCCGTAGCCCCGGGCCGATTTAGAGGCACGACCGCCTCCATAGCCCACCGCAAAACAAAACAAAAAATGGGAACATCACTATATGTGAAAATAATACAATTCCATCCTATGATAACCACCCAATAATATAATATTGCAATAAAATAACATCCTATCTCAATAACCCAGCTGGCCAGTGTGATATAGCAGGAGGCTTATGATCAAAAGCGGCACATTTACGATCTGAGAACAAGAAGAAAAAGCGCATCCGATTCATATTCGTAATTTCGTAGCTGTATTAAACTATTGTAAAAGTTTTTAAATTTAGTTCTATACCTGCAAGAATCGTATATGACGGACAATCAAAGTAAGCAGAGAAATAAATAATTGCTGCAAGAGAAGAGATCTTTACCAATAATATCTCGATCAACAAGTCAGAACGATAGTATAGTAAGTAATTGCCCTCTTATTGTGAAGAACACTTGAATCCGATAATGGGATTGAGAAGAAAAAGTAACATACAATATAACAGAAGATTTTTAATTTCAATAATGTAGTAATGGTAGAATTAATACGTAATAATAAAGGGAAATTATAGAACATTTATTGCTTCGTTCATAAACTCGAAACTTATAATCGTAAACTAATTTACATTATCTAGATAACTAGATCTAGCATTTTATATCTCACGAACATTTGTTAATTACTATAAAAAAGAAAAACAACAATAGCATCATTAGTCTAGTCAACAAGTTCAAAAACGTGTTAAATAGAAATAAAGTTCCTAAACATATGTATGTGCGATACCTCATTCGATTCGGAATGACCTCTAGAAAAATGTTTTTTAAGGGTTTATTAGCAAATAAAAAATTGCGATTGTTATTAACAAAATAAGATAAAAAATAAAGGTATTTATTTAGTTTTTCGTTAATAATATCTAAATAATGATATTGCCGGCATTTTGAAAAAAGACGCTTCAAGAGGAGGAAATTTCCAATAAAAAAGTCTCAACCCACGGAACTCTAGTCTAATAGCAATAATAATATATTAATAAAAAAAAATTGCATATCATTTATTTGAAATTATTTTTTTTGTGAATTTATAAAACTATAATTAACAAAATAATAAACTTTAATATTTTTTTGCATTACTTTATTAAGTGCCTTAATGAGAAATTTATAGACCAATTATTTAAACTTTTATGTCATAATTTATAAAAACTGAGATTGAAAAAAATTTGTTAATTAACAATGGTGTAACTTTTTGAAAAACAGACATAATTTTTTTTCGCCGAGGTTTTCTTCGTTCATGTATCTAGATTGCGCCATAATTTATTCAAATTTTTTAATCTTTATTTAATACTATAAAAAAAATATCTAAGGTGATATACCGGCTTTTTAAACGGCGCGCCTCGCGGAGCCCTATTTTCAGCGCTAAAAAAATATAAATAATAGAGATAGAGTTCCGGAGTTTGAGACTTTTTTATTGGAAATTTCTTCTTCTTACAGCGTCTTTTTTGAAAATTCCTTAAATATCATTATTTTAGATATTATTAACGAAAAACTAAATACCTTTTTTTTATCTTATTTTGTTAATAACAATCGTATTTTTTTATGTGCTAATAAACCCTTAAAAAACATTTTTCTAGACGTCATTCCGAATCGAATGAGGTATCGCACATATTTTTAGAAGCTTTATTTCTATTTAACACGTTTTTGAACTTGTTGACTAGACTACATGTGTGAGGACGATGTCCCAACGGTGAAAGCTGCCGGGACATCGACTCGTGAGGATACCCGTGAGGGTAAACCACAGGGCGGGCCACTGAAGACAAAGACGGGTTCCGGCGGCTCGCTTGGTGAAAAGAGGTACATGTAGGACGGGTCTTTGTTGTCCCGCGCCCCGGACGGATTTAGCGGGGTGTGACTACTCCATAGCTGGCCGCCAAAAAAAAACAACAACAATAAACATGTATTTTACATACATATGATTTTAAATTCTTGTAAGGCAGTTGAAAACAGAATAATTGAACTATTAAAATATAACAGTGTGATATATTAGGTGTAGTAACAAGAAATCCATTATTTTTCCATGAAATTGAAGGCTTTAATTACTATAGTTAGAATGATCCGATTTAGGTCAAATATTCGCCGTTTTGTTCGATAATTTGCTGCCATTTTGAAGGTAATATCATTATGCCTCTCTCATAGAAGCCCTCCTCCCTATTTATCCTTTTTTATTATAAAAAATTGAGAAAGTCGATTTTCACAAGCCTCTCGCCTTCTCTTGAAGCGAATTTCACAAAAAAAAATGTGCCGTAGTAAAAATAGTTTTTCAACTTCACCTGAACTATAAAGAAATAGTTGCGAAAAGAAACTTCCCGTGCGTCTTAAGTTTTACATCAAGAGCATATTGAAAATTTCCTACTCCATCGAACTTTCTATAAGGTCTGAATGCATTCTATTGTGTAATAAGTTTTTTATAGTTATAATAGTTTGTTTGCTACAATAATTTATGCAGCCACATAGGTTAAAGTCTTTATGTAAGTTCCTTAATAAGCTTAGCCTTTATTTTTGAAGTTTTAGATTAAATTGATTTAAAAGTAATGATCGATCTTTGTTGCAACGTATTATCACCGATGACACGAACCGGGCACCGGTGGCTCACCCATATGGCGTTAAGAAGTACGTGTACAGCAAACTATGGTATCACACACCATCCTTTCTTTCGCCCCGGGTGGATTGGACGGGGTATAACCAAAAGACCTGCTCCAAAAGAAGGACCTAATTGCAAAATGGCAATAAAACCGAGAAAATGAGTTACATGTTATTTTATTACTAAAAATATTTATACATATTTATTTTGATTTGAGCCCATCGCTAACAGGCATATTCACAGATAGTAAAGTTATGGTGAATAAGATTTTTAATAAATATAGTAGATATATTTCAACTTTAAAAAATCTACTAAACTTATTAAGACAAGAATAACCGTGAAAATAATTTTATGCCCTAATTACAATTATTATTATAAATTGGGATAAGAGCAGGTTGATGATGAATTACAATTATTATTATCTAATGATAATAATAATTGTACTAATATAGAAGTGTGAACAGGCATGGCAAATATTGGCAAGATTGTTTTGTTTATTTAAGTAAGGGAGATGGTTTAGATCTTCAATTAGAGAGGGTAGCTAGAGAACAATTTATAGAAATTGTGCTTTTTAGATTTAAAATGAATATATTTCGCTCCATGAATAATTAAATATTTATGTAATGATAAACATTATACAATAAAATTTGCCATTTTTAAAATAGCTTCCTAAATAACTTTTTTAGTAATGTGTAAAGATATTTAAACATGATTACTTTGAGTTCAATAGGAGGTAAATATTCATCATAGCGAATTTTTTTGGTTATCTTTTAAAGATTAAAAATTTCGTAGTAATAGTTATTTTAATATATCTCATATGGTTTAACCAGCGTTTGCAATGTAAGCGCATAGAAATATGTTTTTTACGAAAAACCATTACAAATCTTTTTAATTCATGTCTTTTCTCTACTATAAGATGCACCTGTATATTAATACTTATTAAATATAATAATACTTATTATACATACAAACCTTCCTCTTAAACCACTCTGTGTTTTGACGAAAACCGCATTAATATTCGATGCGTAGTTTAAAAGATCTTAGCGTACAAACAAGTGCGCTGACCTTATACTATTTATAGATATAGATTAACATAGTCATAACAAACAACTAATTTTCTTATTCGTAATTATTATGGTGTAAATTTTGACCGACTACAATTTACATCATATATTTTATTATATTATTTGAATGTTTTTCTAGTATCTTCATTAAGTCGTTATAATTATCAATCACTTTTAATTATTACGAGGTCACTACAAGATATTATTGACAAAAAATACTTAAATGGGACATAATTTTTTTTTTTTTTTTTTTTTTAGGACACCACCCTGCACTAAGGAAGTAAACCTTGTATTGCGGGGGACTTCACAAACATGCAATTAACGCAGACAAATTACACCCAGACTCAGAACAACACTTTGTGGATCACACAAAGTAATGTCCTGCGTGGGAATCGAACCCACGGCACTGGCACCGAATGTCGGTATCTTAACCACTACGCCATCTGTGCAGTTATATGGGACATAATTAATGTGCTTAACGAAAGTATATGTGAACTCTTACAAAATGGTTTCGAGAGAAACCATTTTCTAGGAGTCTGACAGTATAGAGATATACTATCGGACTCCTACAGAATGAGATACATTTGGTTCCATCATCATCATCATCTTATCCCATATAATGTGCCACTGCTTGACTCAGACCTTCTCTACAATAGGAGGGCAATTGATCTATAAACCACGCTGGTCAGATGGCTTGATATGTGGTATCATTGCGAGATTTTCTTCTCTTGCACTTGATTAAGAGATATAATGTACATAGAACGCCTATGTACGCACAATATATTCCTTCGTAGTCTTTTACGATACCCCCAGGGGAAGTAAAGCAGTTTTGCTCCATCACCACATGGATAGATTATCTCATTATTTATTTCCCTAGTATATATCTTTGGAGTACCTACAACACCCAACGAAAGAATCAACATTCTTTCTCTACTAATTTCTTCTTCTTCAGGTCATATATACATATATATACAACCTACTATTCCTAAGTGCTGTGTGGTAGCGGCTATGAATACTACCAACCCTTACCTTGGTCGTGGATGTCGTAAAAGACGACTAAGAGCCGTATAACGACCTAGGCCAACTCCATGCCATTTGGTCAACAATTACATTCCCAAGGAGGGTTGACGTCTGTGAAGCGGCCGGTCATAAAACTATTGCCAATAACTTTTACAATATGTACTATGAAAGAAGAAGAAGACTACATATTGTATCGACCCCAAGTAATTGGGATAAGAGTAAGAGAATGATGAATGATGATATTACGCATAGGTTCCCTCCATTATGCGAAGAGAAATGGTTGGCAAGACGGGTCATATTATTATTTATCTTTCGAAGTGTTTATATTGTGATCGAAGTATTGATCTCTTGTGGTGAATGTCGTGGTTCATCAATCCGAAGTAGGATAATTCTTTGTACTATCCACAAATTATTATTCTAAGCCTGGTTGTAATTCGTGTTTGTAAATTGATGTTTAAAAAGTTTTCAGCAGTAAACTACTACTAACTTTTTTTAATACCCTCAGTATTAAAAAAAGTTTTAGCTTTAGTATTTTATGATGCCCGTCGGAAAGCGAACAATGGTTATTTCTACTGTTACTCCGTCACCACGTTGAAATTTATAATAGTGGTACCTATATTAATGGTATTCTCGGCGGGGCTGTAGCATGGCGGGGCCACGCTTGCTTCAGTGGGACTACAGGGCGGCGGTCTTCCTTCGTGTCGGATGACTCCTTTCTTTACCATATAGCAGCGCGGCATGCCGGCCTACGCTGTGGACAAAAAATAATTTCAGCATTTATGGAGAAAATTTGTTAAAAACAAATCAAAATTTAAATTTTGGAGACAATCCTAAATAATGCATTGCTAAATAATATAACTATTTTGTAGGGATACTACGAGGAAAATTTGTGGCTATTTCGTATACCTACATGTTTAAGGTTACATTTTGTAATACTTTTCTTTCATTGTAGCTTTAGATAAATTGTTTGAATTGTTTTCTTTTACCGTCACCACACGGATAGTTATTATTATTTACCCTAGCACATCTTTGGCGGTCCAAACCCAACAAAATTGAAACTAGAAACAAATTTGACATATTTGCTTCAAAAAAAAAACAAAGGATCATTCAAATTGGTTTGAGAAACGAAGAACTTCATACTTGAACAAGCACAGATGTTGCAGTGGTCTAAGTAGAGATCTTTTATATTATGTGTCATGAATTCTGTTGTTATGTAGAATAGATCTGTGTGTGTTCCAGGTAGATGTTTTTTAATCTGATTGTTACTTCTATCGGTTTAATGTACGTTTGTAAAATCCCTTAATTCCAAAAAAAAAATTTATACATTGTTCAAAGTTTTGCCATATGACAAATCATTAATCACCTATGCCGAAGATCGGTATACATCCTGATCCATCTAACGTATACGATAGAAAGATATGGATGACTTGCCAACAGTGAACAACTTGCCACATGGCTCAACGGTGTCATTATCTAGGTTGTATGGGCAAACGATTTCGTAGCCTGTTGCTACAATAACATATTCGGATCTAGCAACAAGTACAAAGTCTCACTGAGTACTAAACTTTACCAATCCTCGTTGGCGTTCTCGAATCTAGCGAACAGTAATAATACATTTCAAAGCCCGATAATTCTTATTATCAATAATTATCAGTGTAGCTTCCACTAGGTTTCTCGCTCTTTAACATATAATATAATTTGATCATACTGAATCAAAGACATATATAACAATAAATATTATTATATAAACGACTGCTCTATGTGGTAACGTAGTAAGAATGCAATTCACCACCCCCTATCTTACCCGTGGGTGATCGTAACAAACGATTAAGGGATATAAAACGCATGTAACATCTATGCAAAAGATGGAAAACTCGAAACAAAACCCTATACTAACAAGACTGACCAGGGTGGTATAGTAGGTCAATTTCCCTTCCATTATGGCGGAGCCTGAAGTCCAATAGTGTGACATATATGAGCTGAAATGATAAATAATGATGATAATGATTTAAACAACAGAACCTTGACCAAGTGACATTGACTATATGCATTTTAACAAATTACTCAAATTATAACAATTAATGTAGGAACGGAACGAAAAAGTAACATGGCCTATGTTACTATCAGATAATATTATTGTCATAATATATTTGCCCTAAGAATTTCGCCTGTCATACCCAGTTTTTTATAAGCGATACGTAGATGACACATTGACAATATTATCATATGACAAAGTAACCATATTCCTAAACCATCTTAACTCCATCAATTCAAAAATTAAATTCACTATAGAACTGGAGTCAAATAATTCTCTAGCTTTCTTAGATTTTTTGGTATATTATTATTTGGTAAACCTAATAACACCTTGAGTCACACAGTGTATCGTAAAGCTAGCCGTACAGACAAATACTTGAACAGTGATTTTCACCGATCCAATCATCAACGATGGTTTAGATAGAGACCTACTGTGCAAGTGTCGTGAGTTCATTCCACGCAAGATAATACTTCACGCAATACACAAACTATTGTTCTAAATCTCAGTATAATCTGTTTTACTTTTGCATTTTTATAAATCTAATAATACAAGAAATAAATCCTTAGTGCAGGGTGTTCTCTAAAGAAAGGAAAAGGAAAGTTCTCTAAAGATATAAATATTTATTCCTTATTACAAAAAATAAATGTATTATTAGCTGTGTCCCGTAGCTACGCGCTTCGTTAGAGTAGACTCTAGCAATCAATATATTTATCCCTCAGCAAAAGTACTTTTTTCCTGGAAAGGCTTATAGCGGCTCTCTCTATAATCCTAACAAGGGGTTGCTATGTGAAATTTTAATACGTTCGTTTGTGTTATTAAGGCGTAACAATATAAAAAATAAACTCAAAATTATTTATCGTATTTATAATATTAAATGTTTATATTAAACAATATCTATAAAAATATAATAAGGAAGCAAAAAGACATAATTAGAAGTTAAATCATCGTATTTTTTTTTATTTACGAGTGTTTATAAAGAATATAATTCCCGGAGATGGCAAAAAAATCGACTAAGAGATACAAATTGATATGATCATTCGAAGAAATGGCAAAATCGAAATAAAACTCTATTCCAACCCATCTGAGTAGCGTAATATATACTAATTTTCATCATCTAAACAAAACCCACACCCATCAATTGAATAAAGGTATATGAGCTGAGTAGTTAAATAAAAACGATTACACCTTTCATCATCATCATTATCCCAGCCCATATATGTCCCACTGTTGGGTTCGGGCCTCCTTCGTAATGGGAGTGAAGTTAACTATACCGCGCTGGTCAGACGTGTTGGTATAGGGATTTTTTTTTCGAGTATTCCATCTCTTGCATAGATGTTATATGCCTTTTATATCCCTTAGTCGTCTCTTACGATCACCCACGGGTAAGATAGGGGTGGTGAATTGTATTCTTACTCCGTCACCACACGGATAACTTACATTTTTAAAGTTTACTAAAAGACCAAAAATAAAAATAAACTTAATTTCATTTTCACAATAATAATAACGATCTGTATCAAATGTAAGTCAATGTACCAATGAAATTTATGTTCAAATACAAATGCAATATCAGTATTTATATTTAATATTTGTATTCTGGTACGAACGTTTCATCACTTCAATTTGCCGATAGCTACGTCGATCCTTCACATTTCATTAATTGGTTACAGCAAAATAATTGTAAATAAATTTCGAACTATTTGCCATATATTCAATAAAACGTGTTGTAGCGTATTTCTTATTTCAGTAAATCACGATATCTATTTTTAAAGTAGTACCTATGGCATATATATCATTTGATAATTAATATTATGTATGATTGAGTATTATCATTCATATATTTTCCGTGTGGTGATGGAGTAAGAATACTATTTACCACCCCGTATCTTACCCGTGGGTGATCGTACGAGAGGACTAAGGGATATAAAATGCATATAACATCTATGCCAGAAAACGAAAACTGGAAACAGAACCCTACACCAACACGTCTAACCAGCACGGTATAGTAGGTTAATTTCCCTCCCATTACGAAGGAGGCCCGAGCCCAACAGTGGGACGTTTATGGGTTATGATGATGATGATTGAGTATTTATATATGAATTGTTAAATTGTATTAGGTGTTATCTACTCGGGGTCAAGGGTATGGTACTAGTGGCCGCACACACTGCAATAGAGAGGCACGTGTAAAGCAGATTATAGAGTTGTGCTCTGTGCCTTCCATGGTCACTCCCCAAAATAAATAATTGTATCAACACTAAATTTAGGTGTCACTTGCAAATATGAATATTATTCTTAATTATTACTTCCTGCAATTGACTTATTTATTATTTGAGTGATGATTTATTCATGAGCGAGTTATTTTTTTTATTGCTCATGGTGGCAAACGAGCAAGCAGCACACCTGATGGTAAGTGTCACTGCCACCCATGGACCTTTGCTATAACCAAGACCGCTGCCTACCATTACAAACCCCAAACCCCCCCAGTTGGGCTTCCGGCTCTCTCGCTCACAAGCGAAAGAGCCGGAAGTGAACGAAGCGCAATAGCTCATTGCTGTTATACAGACGTCGATCTTCTGCGAGAGTGTGAAGCCCGGACGGACCGACCCATGGCTGTAGACAGAGAACTGTCAACAGCGTGATCCTACCACTATTTAATTCGAAGAGTTAATTGGAAGATTTCGTTACGGTTTTGATATTAATACCATCTTTCATCGTAAAACACATTCTCCTAATGATCACTCAGCCTAATTTATCTACTCCTACAGAAAATTAAAGGGATGGTGATACTTTGTATTTTTATCTCATCGTCACTACATGGGGAGATGTCATATATTTTGTAATTATATTTTATACTGTTTAAAATATAAAGCTGTAGTTTAACAAAAATAACTGAAAACGATATTAATAAGATTTTTTGATACTTTTTCGTACATCAACTCTCAATTGTAATTCGCTCCTTTAATACTAGTAAAAGGTCAAAAATAAATATCAAGTTCTGCTCCTACCTCCTAAGATAGAAGAAGAGACCCTTAAACAAGCTTAAATTTTCTATTAATAGATAGCACAAACACAAAAGAGTTACATTATAATAATGATATATTTTTTTCCTACGAATTAATATTATTCACAAAAGGAATTGCCCTTTCTTGTCCGTGGGCGTCATAAAACACGACTAAAAAGTTTGATATGAAAATAACCTGTCTAGTGTAATATTGTAGCTAAATTTACCTGCCATTATGGCAGATACCCGAATCTAATAGTAGAACCTGTACCTATAGACTTAGAAAAAAAGATACGTTCATAACAAATATATATATATATATATATATATATATATATATATATATAAATTTATAATAAATTTAATTACTCCTAGTAACTCCTTTAACAACTCCTACCCTACCAATGCGGTCAAAATGCGATCTCTACGAAAAATCTTTGGAGTTAGGTTGACCGATCGCATTCGTAACGACGACGTAAGAGAGCGAGTAGGTATGAAAGAGAGTATTGGTGTAAAGATGCGAAACGGAATGCTCCGTTGGTTCGTTGGTTCGGACATGTGGAAAGAATGCCGAACGAACGTCTGGTTAAGAAGATATACAATGCGAAAGTGGAAGGATGTAGGTACCGGGGGAGACCAAGACTAACCTACCTAGACCAGATTGGTTACGTACTGAACGAAGGTGGAGTCAAGAGTCTCCGAAACCGGTGAGCGTGTATGAAGAGAATTATGAATGTTAAGGAAGCGAGTGAAGTATGCAAAGATAGAGTTCTCTGGCACTCTGTCCTTTCGGCCTACCCTGCAAGGGATATGGCGTGATGATATGTATGTATATATTTATGATAGGATGCATCGTATAGACAAAATTAATTATTTTCTTATCTTCATCTGCAACCAGGCTTATTTGGTTTATCTATTACTTATACTTGACCATTTTTTCGTATGTCTATTTGTCTATGGACTATACTCCATGATATATACATATATAATCCATGATGAGATATACCGCATAACCCCTAATAGGCCGTTAAAATTCCCACAGATTTATATCACCATTATAACAGAAAATAAAAAGGCAAAGACTTTTTTCGACTTTGGTGTTTATATATTGTGGCCCGGTTCGCACTTGACGAATATGGAGCGTACGCTATAGCTGAGTAGCATATTTATAAGTGCCGAGTTATAACAATCATTTCATACTATCAATTATTAAAGTTTTTATTTTCAGAAACGCACAATAAAAAATACAATGAATTCTGCAAGTACTTAAATATGTCGTCCTCCTGCATGTGAGAAATTAACTATTTTTCTTTCTACCTTTGTGCGCCGTTATCAGTGAAGTGACATAAGCACCAGACGCCGAAGGTAAGGGCACCGAAGACAATCCATGACAGTAGATCCTACCTGCAAACACTACGCTAATAAATCCAAAATCTAATCTACAATAATTTAAATAAAAAAATTAAAATCTTTACCCCAGCACAATAGAAACTATGAAGTTAATTTTTAATTAAGGAACTGAACGGATAAATCTGTAAACCGTTATTTCACAAAAAATGTCCAATACGTTGTCAATAAAAGAATGTTCTTCGTTTTTCTCTCATCCTTTTCAATCCGGTGATATTAACTACATATCAAATAAATGAACTTTAAATGCTCTCAACTTATAAAGAATGCAATTCCTATTAAAATTCTCCACAATATGCTCACATATTGGATTCGACTGCGCATTAAGTATGTATGGTGAATAAAAGTTATTCACGATCGTTAACACAGTTATCCGATAAAAATATTTTATGTCACTTAATAACAGACATATTAATCCTAATAAACTCGGTAACCAATAATAATTATAAACCAAACTAATACCGAGAATATTAGACCAGAGTCATATTCATACATACATACATACATAGCTTCACGCCTGTTTCCCAGAGGGGTAGGCAGAGACTACGGATTACCACAAACCATAATCCTGGCATACTTCCATCGCTTCATTCACACTCATAATAGTCTTCATGCATACTCTATGATTACGCATACTCTTAATATGACCTCTCGTCAATACATCACTAATTTGATCCAGAAAATTATGACGAGGTCTTCCCCTTGTATTCGTCCCATTCACGCTTGCTTTATATATTTTCTTCGTCGACCTCTCCTCACTCATTCTTTCTAAGTGTCCAAAATACCTCAGCATACTCTTTTTGATCTTTGTCACTACTTCTTCATTCACACCACAGCGCTCTCTTATTACACTATTCCTAATTTTATCTTTCAGGCTCACATCACACATACTACGAAGAGCTCTCATCTCTACAGCATTTATTCTACTTTCATGTCTTCTCTGCCAAATCCAACTTTCACTACCATACATGAGGGTAGGTACTAATACTCCCTTATAACAGCTAGACGTGCCTTTTTGGACACATTTCTGCTTCTCATAAAGGTGTACAGTGCCCCATTCATCACTAAAATAACTTGCCACTCTTTTTTAACACCTTTAGAAGATGAATTTCAATAAAACACGAAACAGGTCTATCAATTCTGTTAAAGAATGTTTCTGGAAAATTTTAAGTAGATTAAACCAAGGAACTTCGTTGTCCCATTCAAAATTTGCCGGTCATTTTCATCCCCTTAGGGTAGGATTTTTGGAAAGTGGTTTAGGCTATGCGTTGATCCGTCAGTCAGTCAGTCATTCAGGACAGAAATACAACAAAGGTTTAGAAGACAATAGTCATATTGGTTACATATATGCATAGACTCAAGAGTGTTTATCAGAAAAGTAGATATAGAATATGGTTATCTTCAAGTTACGATTCTGGCATAGCTCCCTCAATTTATTAATAACTCCTAACAGTCTTCATGCTTGTTCAGCAATTACGAGTATTCTTAATTTCGATTTTTTATTTTAGAAATATTACTCTGCACTAAAGAACAAATCTGTGTATCGCGAACTTCAAAAACATTAAATAAACGGACACATTTTTTTAAACAAATTTAATTATCTTGTAAACATAGAATTAATGTATCCACAAATTCTTAGTTCCAGACTTAGAACAACAATTTGTAATCGTACAAAGTATTGACCTGCCTGGGAATCGAACTCATGACAGTTAGCATAGTAGGTCGATATCTTAACTAGATAGTGTAGTGACTGATGGCATAGTTAATATTTCTAAAGTTAAACTATTTTTCTTAAATCACTGCCGCGAAGAAATTCGACAAGCTTACCATACGTTATGGGCTCCGTCCGTATTTACCCGTATGTAAAACATACTATATAATTCTTTAATAGTTCAATGGCTTACCCGTGAATCATGGTTTCTAACGTTTAATGCCAATATGGTTTATGTGCAGTGATAAAATTAAAACCTATTACCATCAATGATTTTGACCAATTTCCTCGTAACCACGAAGCCCACAACATAGAGACACTAACATTTTGAATGATAGCAAACCAATACAAGTTAAGCAATTTTTTTCAAAAACTGCGATGAAATAACTAATAAAAATGCGAATAAAACTAATAAAAAATTATTTCACTCGAATATAGAATTTTTTATTCACATCGATTGTTATTCCAAATTATTCAAAGTACTCATAATATGAACGTAAATTAGAAGTCAAAAGTATAAGTTGTTAAAAGAGTAATTCATCAACAGGTTGCTTATAAAACGTAAACATGCTCTTTTTTGAAGTCACGCATTATATTGTCGCTGCCTCTTATGTTTATAGGAAGCTATTATTCCACTTGCTTGAAACGGAAAGGAAATGCACGAAATCTTTCTCTATTCTCAGCCCTTATGCATTCCTCTATTACGCTCCAGCCGCCTTCACGTGAGGAGAATAGGTCGGCTATACACAGAAGGAACGTAGTGTTAATAATTACTGTATTCTTACTTCGTATCCATATGGAATAAAAGTATACAACCTTTTAAAAATCTGCCTTTAAAAAGGTATACTAGCGATTCCAGCAAATAGAGAAAGGTAGTATGTATTATTATATCTAGTATCTTATACTTAAGGGATCAAGAAAATGTTAGTTATTTACTATGATTAAAAAGTGTTAGTTATTTATTTGATCGATAAACCATAAATCATATTTAGTAACTGACTACGGTTGATTTTAAATAATGATCTAGTTAATAAAAAAAAGTTGGATACATTATTAACTAATCACATATAATCTAACATCTCATGATCATTGTATTTTGTTTGTCTTTGCACGAAAAAATATCGTAAAGCTTCTTAAAGTACATACATACATACATATCATCACGCTATATCCGTTGCAGGGTAGGCAGAGAGAACAGAGTGCCAGAGAACTCTATCCTTGCATACTTCAGCTCGTGCAACTTACCTTCCACACAACCTCTTACATTCCACGTGCCCACCCGACACTCTGCTCTCCTCGACTCGCCTGAAGTAAATAACTTCTTATAGTAAATGAAATAAATTAAAAAATAATACACCGCCTTCTTCGGATTAAAATTGAATAGGAGAAAAAGTGAAATAAATTCTTTGAAAATGTTTATTAATATATGTTCTATAACATTTTCTTGAAAGTAATTCGAATGGGTATTATGTATAATATAAACCTTATTCATTTTTCTTTTCTACCGATATGCGATATATAAATGAAAATATTACACAGTCTTCTTCATTATTGAATAATAAAAGAAGTGAGATAAATTCTTTGAGCGTTTATTTATATTCGATCTATCATATTTTTCTTGAAAATAATATGAATGGGTATTAGATATATAATATAAATCTTGTTTTTTTTTTATTTTTTACCAATGTGCTTCCTAAATCCACTGTGTGCAAAAAAAACACTCATAGTTGAAGCGAAATCAGTCTCGTATACCACGGTGGATAAACAGGTTGGCATAAGGTTTATTTATCAATTATTTTTTAAAATTTCTTTTATGTCAGACAAGCAGACAACGCATCTAATGGTAAGTGGCAATTACCATTCATGGACTACTGTAAAACTAGAACCATAACCAAGTCACTGTTGTTAGATGGGAGGTGAAACTTCAGTTCTCTAACTAAGCAAACGAATCGCAGTATTAAATTGATACTGATACTTTGATTCTCTGCAAAAATGTCGTACAACTTCGGATAAACCGGCCATTTGTGATCACAGATGAAAAACTGTCAGCAGCATGAGTCTATTCTTTAATTTCAATCTCTTAGTTACTACTTCTACTCGTATGTATTAGTCAATTTTTATAACATATTTCATTCTGAGTCTTTCAATTTGTCGGCTTATCAACGTTCAATGTTAGATGTAGCCCCTCTCTACGATGAGGGATTCTAATCATAATTGCCAAGTTTGGTAGTTCAGCAATAGTAATTGGTATTATAAGTCTCAGTTCAATGTTGTTATTCAGTTTTAAACGACTCCCATGAAAAGTAAAGCAGTGATATATTATATACTTCATTTAACATCAAATAGGTCTACAATCCTTAAGTATATCTATAGATATGTCCATGTGTGGAGTACACATTAATCATCATCATCACAGCCCATATATGTCCCACTGTTGGGCTCGGGCCTCCTCCGTAATGGGAAAGAAATTGACCTACTATGCCACGCTGGTCAGACGTGTTGGTATAGGATTTTGTTTCGAGTTTTCCTTCTCTGAGTACTCATTAATAGTAGACATAAATCCTAAAACAAAACCAAAATGTAATAAATAAGAAAATAATCTATGATAAAGTGTACAAAAGGATTCGGTTATATTCCATTACATTTATAATTGACTTTGCTTACCTATAGGGAACAAAAATAAAGGAAAATGCCAAATTCCAAATAAAATATAAACTGTATTTCAGTGTTACAAACGTGTTCGGATATATAGTTACCTTCAAATTTTAATACAGCCTTCACATACGTGCGCTTCGAAACCTAAAAATGTCCGTTAATAAATATTGGGAGCGGGAATAGACATATTTTTTTTTATTTATTTTGGTAATATATTCATCTATAGGAGCGGGAATAGATACAAATAGTACGTGTTTGCTTCGTGAAAGTATTATTATAAAGTTTTAATTTTGTTTTAGCTTTCCAAATTTCGATTATATTTCACAGTTACGGGTGAACTAGCGATTAGGTACCCAAAATGTCATTGTTAGATCATATATTTTTCTTTCAGAGAAATATTTAATCATCATCATCATCATCACAGCCCGTATATGTCCCACTGTTGGGCTCGGGCCTCCTCCGTAACTGGAGGGAAAGTAACCTACTATACCGCGCTGGTCAGACGTGTTGGTATAGGGTTTTGTTTCGAGTTTTCCTTCTCTTACATAGATTTTATATGCATTTTACATCCCTTGGTCGTCTCGTACGATCACCCACGGGTAAGATATGGGGTGGTGAATTGTATTCTTACTCCGTCACCACACGGAAGAATATTTAATAATAAAGGTAAAATTAAAACGTGAAAAGCCTTAAAAATAGTTTTATTTATTACTCATTTACATCAAAGATCATGCTTTTATCATTATCGCCGGTCTCACGGGTTTTCTTAATCGTATGAAATTTTCTAGGTGTAAGATATATACTTCTTCGCCATTCATAGACGAACAGTAGACAGGCATACTTGTTACTAACAGCAGAATATACTTATATTATATTAGCTAATTTTCACTAACGGCAACCTAACTGGTCGATGTCCTTACCTTAGAAATGCAAATATTAACAAATTTATTGCTATAGATTACTTAGTCGACTTTTACAATGCTTACGTGTATTATTCGTACTCTCAGTGAATCTTATATCAGAGATATACCCTACATTATTAATGATGCACCAATAATATATATAGTTCTTCCTTTATATCTCCACGTAAGTAAATTTTACAGCATGGACTTCCTCACAAGGAAAGTGCGATTGACTTACCATGTCATGTTGATCAGACAAGTTGACTTAAGACCTCATTTCGATTATTCCTTCTGTCTATTGGGATATCTATGGGCAAGTATAAATTCAATGTCAACTATAATATTGTATAACAGCTCAGAGTAAACGATTAAATACCCACATAATTAATTATTTAAAAAAGAAAATATGGTTTGTCGAATGACACTACTCAACATCATTAACCGCCATTTTGAACGAGGACCCTTACGTGTTATTTACGTATTTTCCATTTGGAAATCGTAGCACATTTCCCAATAACAGAGATGTGATTTCGGCAAATAATTCATGTTTTATATATAAGGCAAAAGCAGATTTATTTTGAAGACAGTTTTATTTTTAACGTAATAGAATATTTTAACGACTACAAAATGTATTTTACTATTCAGGAAAATCTATACTTATGTTATATACAAAACTACTATTTTTATAATCAACCTAAAAGTCATATATAAAACGAGCTATATAATTTAACTTTTGATTTAAAAACATATTAATTTTAAAAAGCCGTTACAAAGTTCACTATTTAAGCTCATATGCCTCGCTATTGGGCTAGAGCCTCCTCTACAATGGGAGATGAAATGACCTATTATACCATGACAGTCAAACGTACTGGTATTGGTAGTTCTTTTCCTGCAATGAAATTATCTGCTAATGAACTTTAGTCATCTTTTACGACAAAGTGGGGTGGTATAGTTATAACTGACGTTTATATGTTAATTAAATAAAACTATTTCAAAATAACTTATACAAGTTAAACAAAAAACCGATAAGTGCTTGGTAAATATTTCGTAAATCTGAAAATAAAGTGCGAGAGAGATGTATGTTTACACGACAATTTTTTGAAACCTTAAACTAACTAAATGTTTCACATGCGTTGATTTATTCACGTGTAATAATTCTACTAGCTAATCCTGTTTGATAGGTTTAGTTAACGTACGGTTGGGATATCTAATTCATAGAAACAAATCAATTTATATTGGTTTAGTGTGGTATCTAACAACATATAACATGAGTAATTTTATAATATTTATGAATATATTTTTGTCAAATATATAGTAGGACCACACTGGTGACAGTTCTGTCTATGGCCGCAGGCCGGCCGTCTGGGGTAGTACCACACTCTCACAGAAAATCAACGCCTGAGCAATAGCAGTACGCTGCTGTGCTTCGTTTGGTGAGCGAGAGAGCCGAAAGCCTAACTTTCTGGGTGGCTTTGGGATTATTGGTAGGCAGCGGCCTAGCTATATCTCTAGTATTGCAAAGCTCCATTGGCAGCAGTAATACTTACCATCAGATGTCCTGCATGCTCGTCTGCCACCAAGAGCTATGAAAAAAATGATCGTCTATCTCATTTTTGCTCATGCTGATATATTTATATGATCAGTATTGCCGCAGAAATAGACATGTTATTTTTTAAATCTGTCGTCTCATAGGACCCTTATGAGAAAGAAAAGGTTTAATTCTAACAGTCACCAAACGAAATTCAGCATTATAATTGTACCTAAATATCATTAAGAACGTCTAACATAACATTTTTTCTACTTTTTTCTATTAACTCGCTTTTATGTATGTCTAAGTAAGTGGATTTTTGTAATTGATTTCAATTTAACTTCCCACTTTAATTTTGGTCCATTGCTAAAGTTCAATGATAATGCATGCAAATGTGGAAAAAGAAAAAAATAAAGTATTTAAAATCCGTTCCAACATTTCGTTCACATAGTAGAGATATGTAAATAAAATTTTGCAACGAAAAGCCGAAAATAGTAATAAAATAAAAACTAATTTGCTAGCATTTATTTTATTGTAATGTTATGTATTTATAGCCTAGAATCGTTGTTGATATGTAGTCTATTTAATAAAACAATATATATTAAGTTTTTGTAATTTAACTAGTAGTTACCAAGAATAACAGCTTTGGCAGCAAAGAAACAAACAATAATAATTAACAAACAATCTAATATAGTACAAAAAATTTATGATCGGTACGCGATGTATATTTTATAACAAAATTTATAAGACTAAGCCAGCCCCTCTACGTAGTGTAGAATAGTAGTGCAAACGTCAACTATATCAGCCAACGGTTGAGAACTAGGAGAATATTAATTTATATTAATTGACCTCTTAATGTTAGTTTATTTCGATTCATCATCATCATCTCGGCTCATATATGTCCCAGTGTTGGGCTCGACCTATAACGGGAAGGAAATTGATCTAATATGCCACACTTGTCAGACTTGTTGGTATAGGGTTGTTTCGAGTTTTCCTTCTCTTGCATAGATGTTATATGCGTTTCATATCCCTTAGTCGTCTCTTACGATCACTCACGGGTAAGATACGGGTTGGCGAATTCTTACTCCGTTGCCACATGGATAATTTCGGTTATTTTCTTAAATATATACTTTATTTTTAAATATATTCTTAAATATATTACTTATTTTTAAAAGTTCTTGTGCATTTACAAATATGTTACATCATTGATTCCAGTGTCATGAACATCTTTCTATTCAAAATGATCAATCAATTGTTTAACACTCAGTCTTAAGATTTGAATTTCACTTGATCACATAACAGTATCTTAATAGTAAAATTGATATCATGCCTGATGATGGTGATAATGGTCTTGCAACGGAATGTAATTTTCAAAAGGGATATTCTGATCTGCTCCCCTCTAAAAACTGCTAATTATGTAGAATATGTTGATGAAAGTAAGAAACTTTTAAAATGGACGATGCTAATTAATGTTGCCAAATCTACTCAATTAGTGAAGATTTCATCATCTCAGCCCACATACGTCCCACTGTTGGGCTCGAGCCTCCTTCACAATGGGAGGGAAATTGACCTACTATACCATGCCGGTCATACGTTTTGGTCTATCATCAACATCTCAGACCATATATGTCCCCACTGTTGGGCTCGGGCGTCCTCCATAATGGAAGAGACATTGACCTACTTTACCACGCTGGTCAGTTTTGGTCTATATCAAGGTTTTATTTCGAGTTTTCCTTTTTTTGCACAGGTGCCATATGCATATTAAATCCCTTATTCGTCTTTTACGATATCCACGGGTAAGATAGGGGGTGGTGAATTGTATTCTTTCTTCGTCACCACACGAAAATTAGTGAAGATTTATTACAGCAATATTTTTCAATTTATTAAAGTACATATATTTCATTTGGATATTGAATAACGGGATTAGGTTGCCACACAATTATACCTCTTATTTTATAAGACGAGTTGATCAATAATTGCTTATGAAAACGTTTTAAATGGTTTAGAGTCAACACAATCTAAATTCATTAATAAAACTAGAAATTTTATCGACTTTAAATATTTTGTTAACAATTGTTTATAATTGTTATAAAAATATAAATGCATATCTTACTTACTATGATATAAAACTTGTAGGAAGTTTTCATCGTTTTTATAAATAAAAAAATACAATTCTTTATTACATAAAATATCAAGTAAACGTTGAATCCGAAAGATATAAATTACAACTTCAGTTATTCATATGATAGAAATAATTAGTTATCGTAATAAGATTATGATTAGCAACGCACATACATATTTAAAAGAAAATACTCCTCGCAGGTCCTATAAAAACACACTTAAACCTTGCGATTTTCACAGTCCACGTTCTACGAATGAAGCCGCACAAATACCTAAATCTCATAAACGAGCATTATTTTAGACGGTTACGGATGAGCAATATTCTATGAAATTTTCAATATTTATATTTGTATACTCTGGCAACCACAAGGCCTCGATAACATATATTATAATATACACAAAGAACAACTTGTCTATGTTTTCAGAATGGTAATTTTTAGCCCAATTTTAATTAATAAAAAATAGAATACTGCAGTAGGTAGGAGTTACAAAACTCGGGGCAACATACGCACTTGCGGCTCAGCGGTAGAACCGCCGCTTTGCAAAAAGTTTTGTGCGCGCCAAAAGTACTTTGAAACTTTTTTCAATTTATTTTATTAATTTTGCCGTTAAGTCGGGTTAAGTAAAGAGTTTTGACTAACTTACCTGAGGTTCACGATGTCTCCATTTAGTTAACAGGTGGCGTTTGCAACAAGTCAATTTGCTTCGTGCCACAGGTCGCGGGTGCGCGACAACGACAGCGGTTCTTATGCGACACGGGTGGGTCAATTCCTTACGAACACGCACGCGCCTTATTTCTTTTACTTTCCCCTCCCATCGATTTTCTATGCCTCGCTCATGGTGCGGTATTTACTAATGCAGAGAACTGACTCGAGTTTCCCTTCATAACACTTTTTTTCTAATTTATAAGTAAGGTTATTCCACAACACACGACGGGCCGACACCGCAACCCGAGGGGCACTCACGCTGTCGCCTTCCTAACCCTCTGCGCCGTCACTAGCAACCATTCACAACACCCCGCGCATGCTACAACTTTACAAAACTTTTTAATTATATAATTTTAAACTAAGTGATTAATTTCATTTGATCAAAAAATTTAGAAGCTTAATATATACCTACATTTTTTATTCCATTTTTTTTCGATCTCTCATATATATATATATTTAAAAATTATTTCGCCTAATGTTTCTCTATACCTAAATGCTTAACTATACTAATAAAAAACATAATAATAAAATATTGTAAACGTTAGGACTTTTGAAGCGAATTTTCTGAATCACAAGTAGAAGTAGATAAATTATAAGGTATATGCCAAGTTAAAAGCGGTCTAAGGAAAATATTTCAATTTTCTTGGTAAGTTCTAAGCTAGTTTTAGCCAATTCGAACTGCATTGATAAAAGAATCTTTTCAAGCTTTCGACTCTTTTTTATATGGCCTCACGACTATTACTAAAGTTACATGTGAACAGAGATTTATTACGTCCATATCTGACAGCAGAACTAATTTATTACACATAACAAAGTTTAAGATTGTTGCCCTTCATCAAGCACACTTACAGATAATTTAATTCTTAATGAAAGTTTCCTGCATGAAAAACAATAACACTTTTCGTCCGGTATGGTATTCCAACATGTCTTCAGTCGCATGCATATTTCACTGAGCCTCTTACTTGAGAGAAACCGATGAAATTTAAATGGAATAATGGCCAGCCTCTTGGAAAACTACTTAAAAACTAATCTGAAAAATTATATAGTACGGTGTAATATTAACAATTTAACTAGCAGTAGTAATTCAGTAGTGGTAGGATCACGCTGTTGACAGTTCTCTGTCTACAGCCGCGGGCCGGTCCGTCCGGGGTACTACCACACTCTCGCAGAAGATCGACGTCTGAGCAATGGCACAGTGCTGTTGTGCTTCGTTCAGTAAGCGAGAGAGCCGGAAGCCCAACTGGGTGGGTTTGGGTTTATATTGGTAGGCAGCGGCCTAGCAATATCCTTGGTATTGGAAAGGTCTATGGGCGGCAGTGACACGTACCATCAGCAGTGCTGCTTGCTCGTTGCCCACCAAAAGCAATGAAAATAAATAGTACTATTTAATACAAACAATCCCACGATACATTAAACTTCTTTAGTTTAGACAGCGTACGCCAAAATAGACCTGAGTTTTTTATTTTGCTGACTTCATTATTAATCATCATTATATCAACTCATTTACGTCCTAATACTGGACTTGATCCTCTTCTACAATGAGAGTGAAATTGACCTTCCATATCACTTAGTCTCCTTTTATGGCATCCACCAGCTTACTTTTCCGACTTATTTAATACTTATCGTAATACTATCGCCAAATTACATAATGTATATAAAGTGTACCTATGTGTTATGCTTTTTTTTTTGGCGGCTGGCTATGGAGTGGTCACGTCCCGCTAAATCCGTCCGAGGCAACAGAAGTGGCGCATGACCCCATAGACCCGCCCTCCATGTACCTCTCCACGTATTATACTGATGTATAAAAAATATGGCAAAATAATAATAAATCGGAGCACATGATATTCGGTAAGCGAGATAAGAAATTTCTCATTTACTTTTTTTTTCATTAAAGGCCACATTCTGCTTATGTACATAGCACATAAATAAATAATTATTTATTATCTGATGAATTCATTGGTCACATCAAAGTATCACACAAAGATCGTGATCAAAAATGAAACAGCTATTGTTAATAAAAACAAAAAGTCCTCCCGCGACCATGATCACTGTAAAGTGTACGAAACGTCGGGAAATTAAAAATCAAATACAAACGCGATAGAATCCGTAAAAGTAGTTTTATTTCAAAAACAAAAACTTATAAACTTGACAGTTCCTAAATAATTAAAAGGTAAAAATTATTTTGAATAGAATACATGCAAGAAAGCTTATTAACCTGCCCGAACTTCATTAAAAGTTGTAAAATGTTTACATCAAGAAACGATCATCTTTACAATTATATTTAACTATTTCTAGTGATAAAGCCACACTGTTGACAGTTTTCGGCCTGTTACCATAAATGGGTCATCTTGTGCATGGTCACAATACTACACGATCGCAGAAATGTATTTAACTATTTATGTCAGAAATGTATATATGTCAGAATAGTAGTAATCCACTGCTGCACTTCGCTCAGTAAGCCAATAAAGACGGAAGACCAAATAGGTTGACCTGGCTGCGCCCCTGTATAAGCAGCAATTACCACTAACTATCAAGTGAGTTACTCGCTCATGTACCACAAAGACAATAAAAAAGAATATATTTTCATTTAGCTTGTATGTTTTACACGTTGAATGGTATTTCTTGAAGCGTAGCATTCCCGTAGCGCAGGTGCTACGGAGCATACCCAAGTGCTACGGTGCCCGTATGTAACTACTCAATAGAATCTAAGTAATTGCAAGATGTATAATCCGCTATGATTAAATTAGAATATGATTACAATGCTCTCCTGACTATAATATCATGTTATTCTGGATATTATTAACATTAATATCTATTCTATTATATTACAAATATTTCTATAATACATACATGAGCGTGTGGTGACGTAGTAAGAATATAATTCACCACCCCATATCTTACCCGTGGGTGATCGTACGAGACGACTAAGGGATATAAAACGCATATAACATCTATGCGAGAGAAGGAAAACTCGAAACAAAACCCTATACCAACACGTCTCACCAGCGTGGTATAGCAGGTCATAGACTCTTCCATTATGGAGGAGGCCCAAGGCCAACAGTGGGTCACATATGGGCTGAGATAATGATGATGATAACATGTATATATATATATATATATTTAATCATTTCTGATGTTTACGCGAAAATTACACATTTAAAATAAAACTATTTTTGCGAATTCTACGTTTACACTTGATTTTTAATTTCTCGACGTGTCGATCCATTTACAACGTTCATGGTCACGGAGGACAATCCTCCCTTGACCATGAATGCTGTAAAGTATTCGAAACGTCGGCAAATTAAAAATCAAATACAAACGCGATAAAATTCGTAAAAATAGTTTTATTTCACATACAATATTTTTGATGTTTATTTTAAGCTCAAACGTGTTAAAAACATCCAACCTATTGACATCACCTGTTAAGCCTGCTGTCCACACAAATTGAATTTTGCACTTGTAACGTGAGTAATACTTTTATTACCATCCGGCTCTACATGAATTATTTTGGTTCGTTTTAGTCTTGTCAATCATTCATATTCATTTACTTTTTAGTACGAACGAACTTTATTGCAAAGTTGTTGAAAAGTTTAATAAAATATTATCTAATAATATTGATTTGCAACAGTAATTGTTTAATAACTCCATGAATTTTTTATTCTATATAAACTTTATCATATGGTGCATTTGTAGAAGATATCATATCTACTAAATTAGATTTATTTTATTTTAAATAGATTATTTAATAAGGCATGTAAGTATTTATGTTTCTTAACAAAATCTTTTATAGTAAAAGATTATTGCCTACTTGGTCTGATTCCTTAGATTCTACCAAAAATATATTCGATGTCAGTTGGTATCATATCAGAATGCTCCTTTAACAACTATAGAACGCCAAGATATCGAAAGATGACGAAATTTATGCAAACTTCTGTAGGCAAGTTTTAAGTCCATGCTTAAAGACCCTTTAGAGATTATTTAATTCTATTGTAATCGCATCTAGAGGTAGCCCCTTCAATAGTGATCATAAGTGGTGTAATTTTTCTCTAAGAAGAGTCCCTTCATAAAACCTATTATAGATCTAACGAAACTTTCACTCTTGAGCTATGTTTACAACTTGGTTTTAAGGATTATTATAATATAACTTAAACTCTACTATACACTGGTACCAATCAGTTTCCACAAAGGTTATAGTATCATCAACCACCATCATATGATACGTCAAACTAGCTAAGAAACGGATAACAATTTTCTGACAGGTGGATAGACATCATATTAAAAGTCAATGGGACCAATTGCTGACGGGCGGTATAATAGCACTGTAAAATATAAAAGTTTCTTGAGGAAGTCTTTACCCAGTAATAAATATTGAGAGTATATGGATTGGTATAGGGTTTTATTATTCCTTCTCTTCGGAGGCTGGTACTTAAATTATACCACCTGTGTCATTTATAGCTTAAGTAAAATTACATACTAACTACGGATACGATTTCACTTTACAAAACTACAATATTAATCAACCAATTTTTTCTTAGAATACAATTTCTAATTAAACCTCAACTAATCAAAACTCTATACTAAATACCTAGTTAATCTGTGGTTATTAAATAGCTAATTAGTCATGCTGGCAATAATATTGTTAAAATAATAATGAAATCTATTGACGACTTTTGACAGGAATTTGAAAACGTCATGTGGTGCTCTTGTATTATATTCGATATCTTAGTGTTTTAACGTGTTATATTAGATAATTTTGATGGCATTTTATGTAATATGAAGCGGCGGAACTACTGGGATGAAGTGAATATCATATAAAAGTGCTTTATAACGTTTTCATTTTTCATCAAAATTCCCACAAGATACCATTAACAGTGTGGCCATTGCACTGTTAATGGTGACAATTTGACTTAGACAACGACTGACTTGAAAGACTAGAAACGTGAAAATATTTATAACTTGACACTGGCACCAATAGCTCGAATATGTAGCTGATTGCCAATACATAAGAAGAAGAAGAAGAAGAAGACTTTTGACAGGAATTTGAAAACGTCATGTGGTGCTCTTGTATTATATTCGATATCTTAGTGTTTTAACGTGTTATATTAGATAATTTTGATGGCATTTTATGTAATATGAAGCGGCGGAACTACTGGGATGAAGTGAATATCATATAAAAGTGCTTTATAACGTTTTCATTTTTCATCAAAATTCCCACAAGATACCATTAACAGTGTGGCCATTGCACTGTTAATGGCAACAATTTGACTTAGACAATGACTGACTTGAAAGACTAAAAACGTGAAAATATTTATTACTTGACACTGGCACCAATAGCTAGTGTATGTAGCTGATTGCCAATATATAAGAAGAAGAAGAAGAAATCTATTAACAACTTATAAATAGCATTTTTTACGAAGCCATGAGATGACAAGCTACAGGCCTACCGATTATCAAGATCTAAAGGATTTAATTTGCTAAGGAAAACTATAATTCTAAAGACTTCTTCGAAGTGCTTTAACTTGGACATTGGCGAAATTGCTCCTACCGTGCAGCAGAAGCCAAAGAGAAAAGAAAAAAAAAAAAGCTACAGGCCATACATAACAAGAAGTTGAAGTTGACAAGCTACAGAAACCATAAACGAGGAAGTGAAATCAAATTATATTATTAATATATTGTATAAACTCATGGAAATAGAATATTGCCATTTATTGTCAAATCTTAGTAAATAGTAGCAGTGTGATGGTGATCTTAGAAAGTATTTTATGTGCCTAGATTAATTATAAAAATATTTTTTAATTGATTTTATGTTAGGCATAAAGAACATTTCTATTATAATTTTAATATTAACACAATAATCATTTGTGACATGTAAAAAAATTATAAATATTTTTAAATTAAACCCATGTGAATTAAATTTCATTGAATTTTTGAAAATGGTTGCTATTAATAAACGAGTGGCCTTTAACTCTAGCATGAAAAGATTTGGTAAGTTAGCTATACATCCAAATTTAGATCCGAGTGGCTTTTACATTGCTAAGCCACAGGGTTGTGATCCCTGCTTGTACCATCCAAAAGATATTCAAAATTTCGACAACGCCATTCATGGTAAATCACATGACAAAAACCCTTGGACATACAAAAAAGACCTTGAAGAATGGGCTCAAAACTTGGGTTACAGAAACCAAAAGATACTAGCACAAAGAAAATGGCAGCAAAGTATATTGGGTCCTGCTTGGCACGGAATTCCAGAATCACCTAAATATGAACCAGCTTGCCAAAACGTTGGTTTTGGTAGAACATCTAGGGATATATTGTCCAGAGATTTTGTACCTGGACCTGGTACTTATTACAAAGAAAACCCCTTTAAGGCTCCATATGGACCTCACTCAGAACGACCTACATTTAACCGAGAAGATGCGTGTAGATTTAAAGATACTTCTCCGAAATGGTCATTGGCCCCTAATCGATACATGATCTACGACAAAGACAGTATTGCAGAAAAATCTAACAAGATTGTGTCGCTTAGAGGTCCATACGATCTATTTACCGGTATAAGAGATGACAGCACAATCAAGAATCACTTTAACACATCTCTTAAATGCTATGCGGCTACGTGGCCAATTGCTTTGCCAGGTACTTTGGAAAAATATAAGAAATCCCATTTCGGAATGATGAATAAGACAGGTAGGGATACGGCCTATAGAGGACGCAACGGGCTAATAGATTTAGCTTTGTGTATCCGTAAACCAAAAGAACCTGGTCCGACATCTTACAACGTAGTCAAACCGACAACTTTCAAACAAAACAGGTATGGTTTTAATAGTTCGTATGACAAACCGCCAGGATATAAACGCGTGATTGTTTGGCCGGGTGTAGGCAGATATCATACTAGTGTACCACACCAAATACAAGGAAATGGTCACAGGCAAGTGTTCCTGAGCAGGGTTGGGAGGACTATTGGTGCTATCATCCCATCACCAATGAATACATTCTAACGAGATTTATTGTATTGTTTTAATGTTTTTATAGTGCCTTTCAAAACTACTTTTTGTTTTAAATAAATACATACCAAATAATACAACCTTTTTATTTCCTCACTGAACTTTACTTTTTTTAATACAATTTGTAGTAGAGTAGCTGGCAACTACTGGAGAATAAATGGTACCTACTCGCTGCATCTGGATTTCATAGCAAAGATATGTGTTCCCATCAAGAAGATTTGTCTCTATATTCATGAGAGAAATTAAGTTATATCAATTATCTTGCAAGAGAAAGAGATCTCAAAACTAAACCATTATAGTCCTTCTTGGAAACATCATATTTAACTGCTCAGTTGATTTTCACCGATAATATTTGTTTATAAGGAAAGTCGTGGATCGGATGTTATGAAGTTTATTTATTGTCCTTGATTGCGTATAGGGTTTAGATGTGTACTCAGTGTCTACTGACGGTAGAAGACTTGCCCATTTACCGTATAATTTATACAATTATAAATGTGAATGTGTTTTTAAAATTTGGGACCCCTAGGTAGACAGGCAATATTATTTTAGCAAATATTCAATTAATATCCCTGTATATATTACATAAAAGAATTAATTAACTTACGATATGACACTGGCTTCGTGTATTACAAAAACTTGTCCACGATACTATCGAACACAAACGACGCTGCTAAATTAGCTATAGAACCAACCATGATTGTCTATATATTATAATAACACTTCTTTTTTATTCTTCATTTTTTAATTGTAATACGTTGATGATCTAGGCAAAGCGATAGCCGTAATTAAGCAAAGCGTAATTCCTAAGTTGAAATGCAACAACAATTAAACTATGATCGAATTATCTTTTTACTGACTTTTACACTGCTTCAATTAGTCTTATGTCAGACAAATTGTAATTGGGTTGGCTACTAAAATATGTTTTCTTTTTTTAGTGCTTATAGAGGCAAACGAACAGATAGCACACCTGATGGTAAGTGCCACTGCGGCCCATGGACCATTGCAATACTAAGGGTATAGCCAGGCCGTTGCCTACCAATACAAACCCCAAACTCACCCAAGTTGGGCTTTCGGTTCTCTCGCTCACCGGACGAAGCCCATCAGCACATTGCCATTACTCAGGCGTCGATCTTCTGCGAGAGTGTGGGACTATCCCGGACGAACCGACCCACAGCTGTAGACAAAGAACTGACTACAGCGTGGTCCTACCACTCTTAAAATTGGCTATTGAAATGGCAAACACGAAATTGAATATAATGTCCCAATAGAAGGTGATAGGCTTATCCCATAAATAAGCACACCATAAACTACAAACTATTTAGTAAATAAATAACTAAATTTCTCCATCACCAACAACGAGCTAGAACTGGTTGGCCCACATTTATAGACCTCACTTTGCCGACATTTCATTTAATCAAGTAAAAATCTTGCGTCTTACTTTATAATATGCCATTTAATTGAATGCAATAAATTGACAGCACCGATATTTCCATTTCATTACAATACATACTAAGACTAAGTTCAATAGTGATAGTGAGAAACAATACGGATTTCGTTCCAATCGATCTACTGATGATGCGGTGTTGCAGCTCACCACTGACATTACAACTCACCTCGATAGAAATGACAAATGTGTTGGGATATTCCTCGACCTAAGAAAGGCGTTTGACACCGTATCTATACCAATACTTTTAAGTCGTCTAGAAAATATGGGAATTAGGGGTAAAGCACTTTTGTGGATAAAGGACTATCTTTCTGAAAGAAAGCAGTGCATCAGAGTTGCGAATCATTTTAGCGACTATGGCATGGGGTCTTATGGGGTGCCGCAGGGTAGTACGTTGGGTCCGACGCTGTTTTTGACATATATTAACGAATTATGTAAATGTCGACTCAAAGGTGCTGACATACAAATGTTTGCTGACGACACTGTCATACTTTTCTATAGCGATACCTGGGACAATGTGAGGCAGTTAGCCGAAGAAGGCATATCTACTATCACTGCATGGCTTGAAGATAGTTTGTTATCGCTTAATGTAGATAAAACGTCATTCGTTTGTTTTAGCAAGACCATGGCGTCTTCGCCCAAAAACTTTCAGCTTCGTGCACATTGTTATCCCTGCAATCGTTCTAACAACTTACTGACATCACGATGTAGTTGTCCTACATTGCCAAGAGCTGCAGAGGTCAAATATTTAGGAATAAATATTGATTATAAGTTAAGTTGGAAGAAACATATAGCTGTTCTTAGTAATCGATTGAGGAAACTTATTTATATTTTTAAAGACTTGAGAAGCATACCAAATACTACATTGCTGATTCAAATTTATAAATCTCTAGCAGAGTGTGTGATTACTTATTGCATATGTTCTTGGGGTTCGTCAGCAAAAACGTATATGCTGGAGCTCGAAAGGGCCCAACGAGCCGTGCTCAAAGTAGTACTTTATTTACCTTTTCGGCACCCAACAAAAGCAGTCTATGAAAAAGCCGATGTCCTATCTGTGCGCAAGCTGTTTGTGTATCAATGCATACGCAGATATCACAAAATTACTGTACCGCACTCCACATCATCGAGTAGGAGTAGGAGGGTAGATAAATGCCCTGTCCCTAAAGTGAGAAGTAGATTTGCTCAGCAACACTATAGTAACGTTGCACCTAGATTGTATAACAAATTAAATTTAAAATATTATAGTAAAAACTTATCTAATTATCAAATTAAAGATAAAATTAAACTTTGGCTTAAGACATTAGACTATAATGAAACTGAAAAGCTTTTAGAAATTATAGAATAGGATCAAAACTGAAATAAATATCGACACACACACTTGCATGCACACATTCACACTCTCTAACACACACATGCACGCATAGACACTTACGCATACAACCATATGCAAACACACATATATGCACGCACGCACACACGTACGCACGCACATGCATACACACACATTCACGCACGCACAAGACCACCTCACGCACACTATACACAAGTACGAAAGCTCACGCGCAAAATATATGCACACATACAATAGTATCTATATATTAATAAGTGTAAGTTGTAAATATTATTTTGATAATTTATTATGAACTCATGGAATGAAACTGGTTCCTAACATACAGCTCACGCTAGTTTGGGAGTCAGAGATTGTAAAAATTTGTTAAAAAGTTAATGGCATAATAAACATTTTTATTATTATTAATAATAAGCTTTTACTACGACAGTCAGGTATTATCTTAGATTATATAATCACTTAAAGGAATATAGGAGAGAGACTAACTAATAACAATAAAAATAACTAACTAATAATACTACTAACCGAGACTAACATATCTAGACCAGAATGGTCACGTACTGAACGGAAGGTGGAGTCAAGAGTCTCCGAAACCGGCGAGCGTGTATGAAGAGAATTATGAATGTTGAGGAAGCGAGTAAGGTATGCAAGGATAGAGTTCTCTGGCACTCTGTTCTCTCTGCCTACCCTGCAAGGGATATGGCGTGATGATATGTATGTATGTATAGGAATATAGTCTTTTAAAGCCCATTTAGACGGGTCTCGGACATTTCGGTTCAAGAAATCGTACACTGCTATCACAAGCAGTACTCGCAATAACATTACCGTATACATATAGGCTTGATTGTTTACACATAGGCAAGAACTAAATTCTCATCAATGAGTATGTCATACGAGGTTTACTCAGATATCACTTATCGCTAGACGATAATTTTCTGCGTCTACGTTTACACAGCGAAATTATAGTAAGAAGATTCTTCCTTACGAGAATCTCGAGTTGCATAAACGAGATCTCTTATGACATTTTTCTAATTCATACGAGTATCATACAAATCGGTTTGAATCATTTTGAGTGCAAGATTTGATCATTCAATTTCAGTTTTTTTTAGACAACACCCTGCAGTAAAATAGTAATTCTTGTATTGCGGGGTACTTTAAAACATAATTAAACATACAAATTACACCCAGATTCGGTATAACAGTTTGTGGATTGCACAAAGTATTATCCTGCGTTGGCATCAAACCCAAGGCAGGTCGTTATCGTAAACACTACGCCATCTCCGCAGTTATTACTAATAATAGTATACGGTAATGTTTAAAAAATGACGAATGAACTCCCGAAGAACTTTATAGAAAATTGTTTCTTCTCGCTATCTATTTTTAACTCAAAATCTTTTTTTCATCTGTTTATTCTTGCCTTAGAAGACCTCCCTTTGCGTACCGCTTCAATATTTTTTTCGATTTCACCACCCTATTCTTTTTTTAAATAATGAGTTAAGAAATGACCAGTATGTCTTATATGCTGCAAGTCCTAAGTCATCTTTCAAAATACGCGACATGGTTCTAGGTACTACCTTCATCTCCCGAGATATTTTTTTTTGCTTTCGGACAAGATTTCTTCGACTTCTTTCCCTTATTGCTTTGACCACCTTTTTCATACGAACACTACGTGGACGGCCAGGTCTTTTCCTGTCACAAACAGAGGAGGTCTCATTGTAACTATTAATAGCCCGGTACACAAACATTGTACTAATACCAAGCGCATAGAGAGTTTTAAAAATTGCATTTGGCTCCATACCTACTTTGTCTAATGCAATCACGGCGATTCGGTTCTCTTTATCACCCCACTCCAGCATACAGTGCAATGTATTAACATTGTATAATATTTTGCGATATTAAAATGGGGTGGGGTGATAAAGAGAACCGAATCGCCGTGATTGCATTAGACAGACTAGACTTAGCGCCAACAGAATGAATGAGAAAACAGAATGAACAATCATATAAAAATTACAGATTCCAAATTCAAATGTAATATTTTATTTATTTTTAATTGTAACAGTATTTATGGCCAGACTAAGTATACGTAAGAAGAGGAGTGCACATTGTGATAGTGATAATCACGGACCTGATGATAAACAATGTTCTTTGAGTAATCATTCGGTACTCTTTTTGTACTCAAATCATGCTACCGAATATCGTAGCAACTACGTAGCATTGCCTTCTACAAAAAACTTAAAATAATTTCATACTATTTTATATATTTATCCTCTCGCCATCCACTATTGGTAATTGGTCTCCTTGCGAGGTGAGATAATGCCATAATCGGCTATGTACTTTGGCAAAAGGAATGGCGATTGCGATTATAAGTTTTCCAAGAGAGTGCTATTGCCCAATCAGCTAGTGATCCCTTAGATTACAAAATAACGAACGATGAAAATTGTATTCTGAAGCTATGAAAAAAGTGAGGAATAATGATATTCTATTCCTAAACTATGATCAAACGGTAATGAAAATTATTAATACTAAGGAAATATTGAGTAACCTAAAGTAGTTAGTTACCGATAACAAATCAGGATTAGTACAATTAGTACAGATTTCTGAGTAGTAGAATTCATTTATTCAGTACTTAATAATTTTTAAATTGTCTTTGTTACTTTATCAAAATAATTAAATAATTTTAAATCTATAAATTTTCCGTGTGGTGACGAAGTAAGAATACAATTCATCACCCCCTATCTTACCCGCGGGTGATCGTGAGAAACGACTAAGAGATTTAAAACTGATATAACATCTATGCAAGAGTAGGAAAACACGAAACAAAACCTTATACCAACAGGTCTTACCAGCGTGGCTTTGTAGGTCAATTTCCCCAATTATAGAGCAGGGTCGAGCCCAGCAGTGGGACATATATGAGCTGAGATGATGACGAAATCTATTAATTTATATGAAATAATACTCTCTTGCCGGTTTTTGTCACGTTTGTATTAGATTTATACTTTCATCGTTTTGAATACTTTTACATTATACACTTTTACATATTCCTTTTTTACATGGTGGACCAGGGATGTGGTCGCACCCCGACAAATCGGTCCGGGGCGACAGAAGAAGGGACGCGCAACCTCATGGACCCACCCTGCAAACACCTCTCTTCGCCATGCGAGCGGGCCACCGGTACCCGATCTTTGTCTTCGGTGGCCCGGCCGTAGCCGACCCGGCAAACGTCGTTGCGCCTAACACGCAATGAATGAGCAGATTCCGATAAATTCAATTTTTTTTATTATGTTAATATAATATAATAGATAAATAATCAAATATTTTATTGACGTGCCAGCAAGACGAAGTAGCACTTTGTGATGATATACGACATTTTTCTTCTTGCGCGTTAAATCTATCTAATTGTTGATCTCTGAGGTTGTCAACCGAGCTGTTTTAGGGGCTGCCTGCCGCCTGGCTGCTGCATTTATTAAATTTTATTGGGTAGATGGAAATCTCTATACTAACGATCACTAGATAGATGTTAATCACTTTTGTCCTTCCGTGACCATGAACGTCGAAAAGTGCTCGAAGTGTCAATAAAGTAAAAAACATATGTAAATGCGATATACAGCAAAAATATTTAATTTATTTCATATGTACTTACGTAAACATCAGAAAAATTCTATGTAGAATAATTAAGAGAAACGAAATTTGTAAATTAAATATACGAGGGAAATAGAAATAGAAGGATGTTACTATTTTGTTAAATACCGTGTAGAAAGTTTACAAAATAAATATAGCATTGGAACCATTTACTGAATATATGCCGAATTTTGGCATTTATATCCGTCTTTACGTAGATATATTAATTTGTTTGCGAATTACGCAATATTGGAACCAATTTATTGATATTTACTATGATAATCGTTAATGTGTTGCAGTTGTATATAAGATGATTTTAAACATTAAATATTGCACCATAAAAATCATTCGCCGAGAACGGATCACGGGAGCAGCTGTATATTAGTCAAAGGTAATCTTGTAAATGTCTAGTGACGGATTAAAAATAAGTTGTGTTAAAATCCTTTTGTTTTCCCGGCATCTACACTCTGGGAATAAAGATACAAACACATTGGAAAAGGGATACTAATTCAAGATTAAAAAGGCCCTGTTGTCCTTTTTTGTGTACGTCTGTACACGTAACCAATATCTGGTGAGCGGCTTCCTTGCCAATTACTTAGTAACCCACCAAATAATATTGCCAAATGGTGCATATCGAGTTCCAGTGTGATAATAAAAATAATAATCGAAACACTAAACTAGATCCGCATTACCACTTCAAAAAAATACTAACAAATTTTTGCATAAAATTAATTATTATAGTTATATAGCAAATAAATGGTAAATATATTCTAAAGCCAAATTATTACTAATTTAAATCATTGCTTAAAACTACAACAAATGCCTCATGCCTTGATTCTTTTCAAAAACAAAAAGGAAAATTACCACAAATAATTAAAGATAGTTCTTACAAAATATTACTTGTTGATATGTGTTAAATGCATGCCTCTGAATGTGTTAAAGGAAATTACGAACTTTTCTTTTTTTATATTCATTATCATCATCATCTCAGGTCATATATTACCCACTATTGGGCTCGAATCTCCTCCATAATAGGAGGGAAATTGACTTACTATACCACGCTGGTCAGACGTGTTGGTATAGGGTTTTGTTTCGAATTTTCCTTCTCTTGCATAGATGTTATATGCGTTTTATATCCCTTAGTCGTCTCTTACGATCACCCACGGGTAAGATAGGGGGTGGTGAATTGTATTCTTACTCCGTCACCACACAGATGATATAATATTTTTAAATTATATATAAACAAATGCACAAATAATAACATAAGTAGCGCAAAATTGTTGATTTTTTGGGATGCAATGTTTTAATCACAATTAAATCTTCTGGCTTTTATTAATTTACAAACATATACACCTACTCATCATATGTTAATACACAGACGAAAAAAGTACACAATTAATTAAAATTAAATTCAATTACCTTAGATCACTTTAGGGTTAACGAAAATTATTTCTAAAAGCGACTTCCGCGAACGCGAGTGCACCGTAGCTACGAAATGCAAGGATTCAAAATACGGAGCAACGGGACTGCCTTCCACGAGGGATGGTAATACACTAACGCCATCTAACTATACAGGTAGAAATATAAAGTTAGTTCGGTGCTTGAAGCATGCGTGCCTATTTTATTGGCTACCTGTAACGTAACGTCATATGTACATTAAGCATTGATCTAGTCTAGACTTTATGGATACACTAAATAGATACGGACTACATAACCAACTCGGTGCTAGGCTTTGGTATTCACTAGAATGTAACCTTTGATACATGGCACGTGTGAGTAGCTAATATTCGGCTATGAAATAGTGTCACTTGAAACATAGGATAGCAGTTTATTGCGTACTTCACTTTAATTCTTGTGGAATATTCAGTACCTTTGTTCCTATTCTGATATTATTAAATAGCGATTAATATAAATTTTAACAACTGTTTAACTTCCCGTGTCAAAAAAATAATACAATTGTCGTCACCCCTTGCTAGCCCGTGAGACTCGTAAAAATCGGTTAAGGGTCTCACCAGGATAGTAGGCAGCGACTATCTCCCAGGAAACTTAATAGCAACTACCGCGATCGCCAATCCGCTTGCCGATTATGGCATTATTCCCCCAAACAAATACGGATGCACAAAAATTCACACCATTCCAGGCGCTCATTTTGGTAGTGAGCCCTTTGGTGGCGGGGCAGGGGGTGCTGGGAATATACGGCCGCGATCCGATTACCAAAAAATTTTACCCTTCGCCGTGGTAACCCCACAATATTTGGGCGCTAAGGACGACGAGAGGGTCGAGAGGAATTGAGCAAATCCAACGAGACATTGTAAGATTATTAGAAGTGCGAAGAGAGGAGAAGGGTACGATCCTCCAGTCAGGAAGCCTGCTCTTCTACCTGAAGGGAGACCATTCGTCCTAAAGCAGTATAGGGTTTATCGTTCATAAATCGCTCGTAGACAATGTGGAGAAGATCGAGTGTTTCGACAAGGGTACTAAGGTAAGGGTACCTTCTACTCAGAAATACCACACGGTTTCGTTGAGGGTTATACAGATTTACGCACTGACCTTGAGATACCTACTCCGACGACATAGTGCAGATCTTATAGGAAGACATCTCGAAAGCCATCCACACGTCCAAAACACACTTCACGATATTTATGGGTGACTTTAACGCAAAACAATGCAAAAGGACAGACAATTAGCTGAGAGCGGGGCAATATGAATTTGGACAGACCAAAGGGGCCAGAAACTGGCCGACTTTTTGGAAAAGGATGCTGTCTAGTCTTTATAATGTATTCCTTCTTCAAGAAATGGCCACAAAGGAAGTGGACCTGGGTTAGCCCTGATAGTTCCATTAAAAATGAGATAGACTTGATCTTGACAGACAAACGACAAATATTCAATGATGTCTCCATGATCAGCAGGATTAAAACTGCGATTGATTACCGGATGGTACGACTGTACGAGGCACATTAAATCTTCGTACGAAAATCGAGTGGTCTTGCTTGATGAAATCTGCACTCCGACCTACACCTGTCCAATACCATAACCTCGCTACCTTTCAACTCAAATTACATAATCGCTTCCAATGCCTAAAAGAGTGAAATTTGTAATCTTCGAACGACATGAACAATAGATTCGTGGAAACTGTCCACGCCGGTCAGGTCAAAATTCGTCAAGGCCCGTCGCGCAATTAGAGCAAAAAAACGTTCTGACCAGACTCCCAAACTCATGGAGAGGAGAAAGAAAATGACGGTTTAGTCTTCAGCCAATAGGTCCGAACTTAGTTTAATAGATAAATCTCCAAATCTATGCGACGAGACATTCGCCGATTAATATATTATACAATACACGGCGTATTGAAGAGGCAATAGAGCGAAATCGAGACCTCAAAGTGTTCGCACGAGATTTATCTATCAGGCAGAGCCAAATGGCTAAGATGAAGACCGATAACGGTTTTGTCATTTCATCCCAGAATGAGATCTTAGGCGAGGTCGAATGTTTCTATGGGCAGACGTACAAATCATTCCTGAATCCTTTTGTCGGCTTGGTCCAAAACCCCAGATCCAAGCTAACTCGGCACTATACCAAAGAAATCCCGGGCTCAACGACGCTTGTACGGGATCAGAATGTTTCTGAAACAATTAAAGAATGGAGAGGCACTGGGAGATAACGGGATTACCATGGAGCTACTGAAGACAGGCGGCAAGCTGGTTTTAAATGCCCTGTTGAATTCTGTGGTGGTGACGTTCCAGAGTGGTGAACCAGGAGTACAGTACGTTTTAAACAATAACATTAATTTTCAAATTATTTGAGAAACGTCACTTTTCTTTTTAACCGACGATATATACAAAAGCGAGTTGGTATTGGGTTTTATTTCGATTATTCCTTCTAGTACAGTTATGCTATCGGCATATCCATTAGTCCTTAGACATCCACGAATTAGACTAGCCGTGTGTATAATAATATTCTTATTCCGTCACCACATGGAAAAATGTTTTTTATCTGTTTATCCAATGGAAGGACCACGCTGTTGAGTTTTCTGTCTACAGCCGCGGGCCGTTCGTTTGGGGTACTACCACACTCTCGCAGAAGATCGACGTCTGAGTAGTGGCCATGTGCTATTGCGCTTGGTTTGGTGAGCGAGAGAGCCGGAATTCCAACTGAATGGGTTTGGGAGTTTGTTTTGGTAAGCAGGTGCCTAGGGTCCATGGGCGGCAGTAATACTTCCTATCAGGTGTGCTGCTTGTTCGTTTGACACCATAAACAATAAAAAAATGTGTATAGGTACCTACAGCTGCATCCATCCATCCATCAACCTATCGCCAACGCGTTTAGAATACAATGTACCATTACATCTGGCACCATGGTGGCCATGGATTTAAGGGAAAATAATTTCAATGTTGCAATGGGAATCATAAAAAATCATTGAGGTACTAGAAGATTAAGGATTAACCCTCTAAAAATTTATTGTAAAATTAAATATGATCGTCAAAGCAAGCGCTGCTAAGCTTATTATGTTACCACCCATTGCAGAGGCCTGTCTCTAACAGTAAACATCAATAAAAATAAAACAAAAAGGAAATACAGAAAAATCAAACAACCATTGGATGCAGGTGGTACAGGGCCGTTAAGAGTGGTAATCTAACGGGGAGGGCTGTGTCCAACAGTTACATAGTTTTAGTCGATTAAGATTTTAAAAAACATGATGACTATAGAGCCAATCTTTACAGTTCTCATTTGTGTGCTGGCAAGACAGGAAGATCCGAAGACTAATATTTGAAATAACTACCACTGGATTGGAACACGACGGCACTGAGAAGATTTGGCTTTAAAATCAACGCATTTGTTTTATTTTTTTTACAGACTTCTTTTATATAAAATTGCATACAACATGCTTATAGTAAGTACGTGTGCTCTAGTAAGTGTGCTCCAGTGTGATGCCTTCGAACTCATATATAATGCAAAAGATTATGGCTGGACCAGATCGAACAAATTTAATTTTAATAGTCATTCACTATATAACTAGTTTCTAAAATAATGTAGTTGATCAACGATTTGATTTTGAATCGTAAAGTTTAAATAGACCAGGTCTTTGTTTTTTACCTCAGTAATTGCTTGCTCTCGACATATAAGTTGCGTTATAAGTCTTGTAGTTAACAAGTGTTAACATCAACATCGTTATCCAACCTTTTCTCCTCTACTGGTTAACATAGACCCTATAGAAGACTCCCAGCAACCTTTACAATTCGTCATACCAGCTATTGGGGACTCGCCCTATACTGTGTCGGCTAATACGAGGTCATCACTCGAGAAGAATCTTACCCAGCGGTAATCTCACAGAGTTATCCCAAGTGTATCCCGCTGAGTGACTTTGTGCCTAATTATGAAACTGATATTTAGAGATCACTACATTTTTATGCCAGACGTCATCGTTAGTAAACACACAATGGTGATGTTACCAGTTTGTGTTTACTAACAGTGATCTGTAAGTACTTTCAGAGATTGAGGGATATTAGATGAGAAGATCCTCATAAGTTGCCTACAAGCAGCATTCGTCGGCTGACCTCTTTCTTGAAATTGAATCTACCTAAACGACTATAACTCCTAGAAAAACAACGATGAAAACATAATCGCAACGACAATTGCATTCCCAACTCAGACCGGTACTGGAATAGCATAGGTATTATTTTTCTGTGATATTCACCGGAGTATGGGTTTGTAATCCGCAGCCTTAAGTATCTTTCACCACCTAGATTTTTACTGTATATATGTCTTATAGTGATCTAAGACTAAAATGAATCGAGAGATTATAAAACTATTGTATTTCAGGAAGTGGTTTTCAGGAAGTCTTTCTTATAGTAGGTGTCTTCTGTCAGCCACATAAGACTGTCAATGTAAGTTGACAGCTTTATGTGGCTGACTAAAACTCTAGTGTTGTACTTTCTAGATTGTCATCCACGTTTAGTAGTTTCAAAGAATAAATCATTCCATTTATATACATATGTATATACCTTTATTGGGACTAATCCCACCACACATTCCCACCATTGTAACTCCTGTAAGCCAGGATCCACAATGGTCACTATAAATGACACCGAGGTTTGACCCTCAGGCAGTCCCGGGAAATGATTTTAACTGTCTTGGAACCCGCAACAAATTTAATTAGAAAAGTTAAAGAGGAGAAGTTGGAAAAGAGTGATTCCACTTCCCTCCCAGGCAAAGCGGGAGACAGAAAGCAATATTGACTAGTCAGCCAATAAGTAAAGGGTTGTACAGCTACGATAGCGCAGCAGTACGGCACCACGGATACGGGATAACTTAACGGGGCCTATATGTGAGCCTTAAGATTGGTTGCAGTAGTAGGTATGGCAGAAACGCCTAAATGCACGGAAATTTTCTCGAGTTGCTACAAGATCCGTATAGTATACTACTCCAGATGTTACTTGCAAACTGGCTAACATAAGGTCGCGCTCGTTACGCCAGAGATCGCACTCCCAGAGAATGTGATGTGCTGATTGTTCATACTCGCGGTTATTTGTAGAACATTGACATAGTGGTGAAGGTACGAGTTTAAAAGAAAATAATTTACTTTTAAAATTGCCATGGCCAGTTAGAAATTGGGCTACAAAATGGTCAACCTCCAGCCACACTCTCTCTAGGCGCTCGCGGACGCATGAGAAAAATAGATAGAGGTGACGGCCCTTCGATGATGAATCCCATCTTTCTTGCCATTCAATTAAAAGTTTTTCATAAACAACGGACTGCGGTGCAAACAATCGAGCGATTTTATTACGGTCGCGCGGTAGAAGGAAATCTGTGTTCATATTTTCCTTTGTCGTGTAATACATTGATGCCCGTCTCTGAATCTCCAAGTCAACCGGAAGTACACCCGCGAGTACTGGCAAGGCCTCGGTACTGACCGTCCTGTAGGCTTTACACAAGAATATTAAGGCCAATCGTTGGCTTTGTAATAATTTAAGGCGAGCTGCCCCTATGGTAGCCCTATCAGCCCAAACGGGTGCAGCGTAACAAATACACCCCAAATATGTGGCCATATATATAGTTTTCAGTGTATTAAAACGAAGGCCCCAGGTAGACGTTGATATTCTAGTAAGCGCATAGAAATTTCGTTTCGCTTTTTCACCTACATTTTTAATATGCTCGACAAATGAAAATTTTTTTTCTAAGAGTAGACCAAGATAGCAAACTGAATCTTTCTTTTTGACTGTCATATTATTGAATTTTATACGCGGCAACGATTGTAAATTTCCTTTTAATAAAAGGTGATACGTTTTTTGTGGGGCAAATGTAAGCCGATTTCGTGTGGGGCACACGAATTCGAATATATTATTGAGACAAATTTCTGCTAATTTCTCTAAACCGTCTCTAGTGTTGTATTCTACGAGTAGAAGACCGTCGTCGGCATAGCCGATCAATTGACAGTGTTTCGGCAGAGGTAATTCGAGAAAATCGTCAAAACCTAAATTCCATAGATGTGGACTTAGCACCGAACCTTGGGGGCAGCCCATCGTCAGTGGCTTCGACACAGCATGGTGACCAAGTTTCAGTTTAGTCGAGCTTTGTGAAAAGTATGACTGTATAATTAGGTAGATGTTACTATAGCACCCACGAGTCTTTAATTTAAGAAGTAGCATTGGCCACCAGGCGTTGTCGAAGGCACCTGAGATATCCAGGAAAACGCCTAGCACGTATTTAAAAGCGGATGTATTAATAACTTTTCTCACCGCAATGGCTGCATCGATAGTTGATTTACCGCGAGTGAAGCCGAATTGCTTATGGTTGAATGTTGGTCCACCCGGCAATAAACGAGGAACAATTAGCCGTTCTAAGAGTTTGCCTAGTGAGGGCAATAAGGTGATTGGTCGATATGATTTCGGGTCATCTGGTGGCTTATCACCGCCTTTAGGAATTATCCGTATATATCCGCGACGCCATGACCGAGGAAAAATACCTTCAGATATACAACGATTAAAAACCTTTAACATTGAGCTGCCCGATGCTCGACTAGCTTCTTTGATCATTTTATTTGATATTTTGTCTTCACCAGCAGCTTTGTTGAGGGGAAGAGCTCTAACGGTATTCATAAACTCGGCAAAAGACGGAAGGTCAGACATAGGCGAGAGAGGTGGGTCAGCGGCCCACGCGCGTATTTGTTTATGGTGTTCGCTGTCGACTGACATGTTATCGTCTGGAATTAACGTATTTAATAAAACTTCCGTGGTCTCCTTTATACCCGTAGTGTGTTTATCATTCACTTTGATATTTTGTACGTAAGCTAGATCGATTGAGCGATTTGCTTTAAACTCATGATATAGTGGAGACCACGGACCTTCACTTTCTAATTTTTCTACAATCCTATTTAATAAAGTGTCTTTCGAATTTCCCACCGCAGTTCGGTAGCAAGACCGGGCAGCTTTCAGTAAAGATAGAGATTCATCAAAGGCCGCTCCCATCCTGCATGTCTTTTTGAGTTTATTATGTTTCCTGCGCGCCTTTCGGAAGCGTTTGCGGAGCTCTACTAAGTGATTATTCCACCAATCACACCTCTTACTGTTAGGCAGGGGTGTTCGACCCAAAGCTATATCAGCACAGTATATTAGAGAGTTTGATATTATTTCAGCACTTTCTTCTGCGGTTAATTGACTGCGAGTGAAATCCCTAGCACACGAGGAAAAGAGCGAGCTGAAAAATTCCCAGTTAGCTCCTTTAGATTTATATCTAAAATTGTAGCTCTGTCTAGTAGGATCCTGCGACAGACTCGATCCAAATTCGTACACGATCAGATGGTGATCACTACACGACGCGTCAGGGAGAACGCGCCATCTATTTAAGCGGACGTCTGCGCTTGAAAGCATGACGTCAATAGAAGATTCACCCATAGGGCTGCAAAATGTTGGTGGTGCATCAGGTGTATTGTGGATGGACAGATTCATCTCAGCGATGAAATCTTCTATCGCACACCGTCGATCAGTGTCGGTGTATCTAAACTTGCCATACCAGAGAGTAGATGACGCATTCACGTCAGCACCTATTATGATTTTACGGCCCGTGAGAGACCGCAAAACATGGCGAAGATGGTGTAAATGTGGATTTACTGGGTCTGAATATTGAAAATAATAGCTCACAACGTAAACCCTACAGGATGAGGACCTACAGGATGAGGAGATACATATATAGATAGAGAGATACATATATACCTATATAGCTTTTTAGGATAATCCAACTAACGAAAATTCTAAAGCCAACAACAAAATTTAACTCGTCAATTTACTTAAAGTCTACTTTCCTAACTCCTATAACTGTCAATCTAAATTGAGTTATTGGCGAAATCTTGTGAACGCCATTTATATAAAAAAAAAACTAGTGACTGTGACAGCAAAGCGTGTCTAGGGATGTTAAAAAATAATCGATTTTTATTTTAATCGATTATTTTTTTCTAATAATCGATTTTTTATAATCGATTTTTATAGTAACATTAATCGATTTTTAAAAAATCGATTATATAAATTATGCGTTTTAATCGATTTTTATGAAAAACGCCATCTATGGAACGGATGAATAAAACTCGAAGTAAATCCATTATTATTTACAAGTTAAGAGTGCCATAATATATGTAGTTGTTGGTAAACAATAAAAATGTCTTCCAATAGTAAAACATCTATGTAAAAGCGGTTGGCGATAATATTTTACGATTAAGAAACATACAGCAATATGCAAGTACTGTTCCAAAGAGCCAAAAACTTGCAGTAATACTACAATTTAAAACAGCATACATACATACCATCACGCCATGTCCCTTGCAGGGTAGGCAGCGAGAACAGAGTGCCAGAGAACTATATCCTTGCATACTTCACTCGCTTCCTCAACATTCATAATTCTCTTCATACACGCTCGCCTGTTTCGGAGACTCTTGACTCCACCTTCCTTCAGTACATGACCGATCTGGTCTAGGTAGGTTAGTCTCGGTTTCTCCCGGTACCTACATCCTTCCACTTTCGCATTGTATATCTTCTTAACCAGACGTTCGTTCGGCATTCTTTCCACATGCCCGAACCACCAGAGCATTCCCTTTCGCATCTTTACACCAATACTCTCTTTCATTCCTACTCGCTCTCTTACGTCGTCGTTACGAATGCGATCGATCAGCCCAACTCCACAGATTTTCCGTAGAGATCGCATTTCGACCGCTTTAATTTTAATCTCATACTTTTCTGCATACCCAACTCTCGCTTCCATATAGTAATGTTGGGACAAGCAAGTTATGTATTGCACGTTACACGTGCCTTCTGGCTGAGGTGGTGGCTACCGAGAAGTTGTCCCAACGCTCCGTTCACTCTTTTGCCCGCATTTACTCTTCGCTCTATATCAGTGGTGTACCGTCCAATCTCGGCTAAATTCACATCCAAGATATACAAATTCATTCATTACTTTGGTTTTACTCACATTCATGCGTAGACCCCTTTTCTTACAATCTTCTGTCATTGTGTCGACTAGGGTCTGCAGGTCAGTCGCTGACTGCGCCAGCAGGACTGCATCATCTGCATAGAGCAGAGCACTGACCACTGAGTCGGCCTTCTGGACTCCCACATTCATATCGTTCAACCTTTGGAGACATTTATCCAGATATATGATAAACAGCCTGGCTGATAGAACGCAACCCTGCTTAACGCTGATAGTGACGTCAAACCAAGGCGACATTCCATCATCCAGCCGCACACAATCTCTACAGCCCATGTAACTGGACTGCACAGCCTGCAGCAGTTTACCGTTAATACCATACTCCGGTAAAATGTCGCAAAGTTCCTTTCTTGCAACTGCAGAAAACCCTCTGACCTAGAGCCAGATGCTTCTCCACAATGTTGCGCAGAGAAGAACACTTGATCCATGCATCCCCTTCAACTCCTGAAACCTCCTTGTGCCTCACACAGTAAACCATCGGCTCCATCCTCATTCTCCTTTCAATAATTTTAGCATACACTTTTGCTGCCAAACTGGTCAAGCTTATGGCTCTGTAATTTGCGCAGTCATAACGTGAACCCTTGTTTTTAAACAAAGGCTCGATGACTGCGCTATTCCAGTCCCTGGGAACCGTTCCCGAGCTCCAACATAAATTAAGGAACAACAGGAACGCCTCCCAGACATAGGAGCCTTCAAGCTTGATCATCTCGGCAGACTCCATATCAATGCCCGCTGCCGTACCATTTTTCAAACTTCTTATCGCCCATTCAACTTCATCCATACTGATGCCATCGGAGGACGCCGGTGCCGAATGTTGATCTACTAGACCACATGCAACACCGGCGCCAACCCGAGTATCCGCATACATATCGCCAAAATATTCACTACATCGGCTTAACACGTCTTGTATTTGTGTAAGAATGTCTCCACCTTTAGACCGTATTTTATTTATTCTGAAGGCTGACCAACCACCCCGAGACCTCTTCACCTCTCTCGAAAAGAGTTTGGTGTTACCCTCGAAGTTTTTAGCCAGCCTATCTTCTGCACTCATATTTGTTCTATCACGTTTCTCTTTCACTAAGGCCGTGTCATTCTTACATTGCCGATATATTTATTTCTTCTGTTCAGTCGTACTGTCATTCAGATTCAAAGAAGAGACATAGTCCATCCAGGCTTTCTTCTTTTGCTCTACGGAAGCTGCCACTTCCGCATCCCACCAAGCATCACCATTTGATTTTCTATGCTTCTTTGAGCTTCCACATACTTCTTTCGCTGTATCTACCATACTCTCTTTCAATATTCTCCAGCATTCTTCTATGTCCAATTGCATCTGGCTTAGCATCGTCAGCCGTTCTCGGACACCCTCTGCATACTTTTCTCTTACACACTCTTGTTGCAACCTTTATTCTTTGAAGCCCTCCGAAGTGGACACGCTCTCGCCAGTGCCCCTACTTTCTGAACAGACTACTAAATCTCGCAATAACGAGATAGTGGTCCATATCGACTGTGGGGCCCCTGTAGGCTCTTGCGTCCAATATTTTGCTTCGGAGGCGACTGTCTACCAAAATTAAATCTATTATACTTTTCTGTTCACTCCTTCTCCATGTATACATATGAATGTCCTTATGTTGAAAAAATGTGTTAGACACAATAAGGTTTCTCTCCATGCATACATCCGCTATGAGCCTACCTGTGTCGTTCACTCTCTTATCACGAAATGGACTAAGTACGTCCTCATAGTCCGGACGCTTGGTCCCCACCCATCCGTTCAAATCTCCGCATACAATCACGCGTTCACTGGTTTCTGCCATATCCAGAACTTCCCTAACATTATCCCAAAACTTCTCTAGGTCTGATGCCACCGAGAATCCTACGGGAGCATATGCTACAACCATGACTATCTTGGTGACACCTAGTTTTATACGGACCCAAAGAAGTCTGGGATCATAAATTCCGTAATCCTTCACACCTGAGGCCAAGCGAGAGGACAACAGCACTCCTACCCCCATGCTGGCTCGATCACTCTGTGGTACACCAGACCACAGGGCCATCCCGTCACCAGGAAGATCGCAGGCGTCGCTGCCGCTTCGGCAGCGACGCTTGGTCTCTGTTACATAGAGCACATCTAGCTGTTTGTCCGCCATGACGGTTATCAGCTCTTGCAACTTACCTTCCACACAACCTCTTACATTCCACATACCCACCCAGCACTCTGCTCTCCTCAACTCGCCTGACTGGGCAAGGCGTAACGGGTGGTGGCCCCCATCGCCGCATCTACCGATTTTTGTACCGACGGGGGCGGTCGGTAAGCGTCGCCTCCGGGGGACACCCTAACCCGCACTGCGGTACACATATCAGCCGGATTGAAGTCTGACTAGACTGGCAGGGAACGCGACGTGCACGCTCCGGACTATGCCGCCCTAAATGCTCCGGACTATGCCTCCCTAAAAAAAATCATCATCATTTCAGGCTATTGCCATCCACTGCTAGACGTAGGCCTAAATGTAAAATAGTACTGGACATTTATGGCTTTTTTTGTGTGATTTATATTTTAGTTTTTGAAACAATAAGGTTATTATTTTGTTGGGATGCTCATCATTTCATTTCTATGATAATAAAAAAAAATGTGTCAATAATTACATTTGGTTTCCTTATTGCTTACCTTGAAAATTTAAAGGAATGAACGCTTTGATCAATTTTTAGATTTGAATTGGTTGATTTTTATTCATATAATTTTATTTGATTTTAATCTGATAAATTGTTAATATGAATCTCTTAGGTTTATTATTGGAATATGAAAAGTATATACATTTTTAAATAATAGAAAAAATCGATTTTTCCGTAAAAATCGATTATTTATTTTGATTATAATCGATTTTTGGCAAATGGATTAATATTAAATAAAAAAAAATTGATTTTTATTTAATCGATTTTTTTCCAGTAACCTCACATCCCTAAGCGTGTCCTCTAAAAGATGAAGTAGGACTTTTGACGGGAATTTGAAAACGTCATGTGGTGCTCTTGTATTATATTCGATATCTTAGTATTTTAACGTGTTATATTAGATAAATTTGATGGCATTTTATGTAATATGAAGCGGCGGAACTACTGGGATGTAGTGAATATCATATAAAAGTGCTTCACAACGTTTTCGTTTTCCATCAAAATGCCCACAAGATACCATTAACAGTGTGGCCATTGCACTGTTAATGGCGACAATTTGACTTAGACAATGACTAACTTGAAAGACTAAAAACGTGAAAATATTTATAACTTGACACTGGCACCAATAGCTCGTATAAGTAGCTGATTGGACTTTTGACGGGAATTTGAAAACGTCATGTGGTGCTCTTGTATTATATTCGATATCTTAGTGTTTTAACGTGTTATATTAGATAATTTTGATGGCATTTTATGTAATGTGATTTGCGGAAATACTGGGATGTAGTGAATATCATATAAAAGTGCTTTACAACGTTTTCGTTTTCCATCAAAATTCACACAAGATACCATTAACAGTGTGGCCATTGCACTGTTAATGGTGGCAATTTGACTTAGACAACGACTGACTTGAAAGACTAAAAACGTGAAAATATTTATTACTTGACACTGGCACCAATAGCTCGTATATGTAGCCGATTGCCAATACATAAGAAGAAGAAGAAGAAGTAGCTGATTGCCAATATATAAGAAGAAGATGAAGTACTAACATTGGAATGTCGTCAGCGTATATGAAAAACTACTTGACTTAGCACGTTAGCACTACTTGGTACTATATCGTTACCGTTTTACCACCATATCAAATGACAACGTGTCAGGGTTTATCTATTTCACCTGGAAACGTTATCATTCTCAACTGTACGCTTTCAACAAACATTTCTCTTAGTACGTGCAGAATTTGAAATGAACGTCAATTTTTTTTTAATACCACCCTGCACTAGGGAAATAGTCCTCGTATTGCGAGAGACTTTACAGACATGCAATTAACGCAGACAAATTTCACACAAATTTAGACGGCAGTTGTCTGGCTGTTCTTCTTGTAATTCTATATATCCATAAACATGAGGCATCACTTACCATCACGTGCTGCTTGCTCGTTTACCATCATAAACAATAAAAGATGTTTGTGACGTAGCGTGTGTATGCACACGCTACTTTTAAGCGCTTTAAATAGTTATTACTAAAAATACTAGTATATATACTGGTATTTTTTTATTGCATATGGTGGCAAACGAGCAAGCAGCACACCTGACAATAAGTGTTACTGCTGCCTATGGACCTTTGCAATATCAGGGGTGCAGCAAGGCCGCTGCCTAACAACTCAAACCCAACCCAGCTTCCAGCTCTCTTGTTCGAATTGAACGAAGCGCAACAGCACATTGCCACTGCTCAGACGTTGATTTTCTGCGAGAGTATGGTACTGCCTTGGACGGGCCAGCCCGCTGTTGTAGACAGAAAACTGCCAAGTGTGGTTCTACCACTACCTTTTAATTTTATAATAAGTTCTATTTTTCCGTATCAGTAAATTCAATAATAATTATCCAATTTGAGAATAGCCACTGTTTCATGGATTAGATTTGCACGACACATGGGACGACAGATGTCACCCAAGTGTAAGGTTATCCAAAAGGTAGAGCACGCTTATCAAGCGTGCCACGGTGATTTTATACCCACGATACCAAGCTCCACTCAATACCTCGCTGCTTTGCTGTGGACTATAATCCAAAAAATAAGGACATTTGCTGCAATAAAAAACAATTTTACTTTTTTTAATGGCTGCTTTGATTGAGGATCAAATCTAAAAGTATTTCAAACATCAACGATTAAATTTTCATTATTCATCAACGAGTTCTATATATATCAAGATCATATAACGTTGGGCTTTGTATACAATTAGTTTTGGTCCCCAATCTTCCATTACTCGTTTATTACAATTTTAGTGTGATCTTAATACATTAGATAATAATATGTATATTACATTTTTTTCAGTGCTAAAGATAATGTAATAACTTTCATCCATTCAACAACATAAATCCAGAGCAAAATATGTAGCAGTCAAACTGTTAGCTACAACTAATATGTATGTATGTTCAATATAATAAAAATAGTTATTATAATAATAGTTAAGACCTAGTTCAATTTTTATGATTAAACTCACAATAATCCTGCAATGTCTATAAATAAAAAAAATATTAACTAAATGTGAAATTAACAATGATGCAGCATTAATGTTTCTTTTTTTTGAGACTATGCGTATTACATTACATTAAAGTTACGTGAAATTATCTCTTATTAAATTATACTATTAGAAACAAAGTTACAAAAAAATTTGGCTAACATTCTTAAAGACCAGCAATCACAACGTAAATCAAACTAAAGAGCTTTACATGACATATAAATAAGTAGAAATTGGCACTTAAAAATACGAAAACTCGATACAAATAACCGCAAATATTTCTATTTTAATTTTATACATAACATGTCTGTACCTAATGATATTTCATTAGGTACAAACATGATAAACAAATCATCTCGACATATTCCAGTTCGTGATGCTTATGTCAAATCAGCACTTCAGAGGGCGATCAAACCCAAGCTACTGTGCTATGGAGATTTTCTTCTATTGAGCCACACAATAGATTACTTAAACCAAATTAATTGTAATATAGCTTAAGAATTTATATATTACTAAGCTGAATATTTTTTCACAGAACAAGTTTACGGACAGGTTCTGCCAACAAAGGCTTACATTAGTATTAGAAATCTGCAAGCAATAGTTTCTAAAAAAAAATTATCATCGTAACCTGTACGTAATACCATGATTATTTTTGCTAAGTGTAACTTATGTTAAATAAAAAATATATCAACAATCATTTTTTTTGTATTTTACGAAAGACCAGCTTCCTTTTCGTCATTTAATGTCTTATTTCACTTATGACATGTCACTGATACTAAAAAGATGCACCTTTCAGCAAATATTCGTACTATATATAAATAAGTTTTAATTAGAATCATATGTCGTGAATGAAAATCGTATGTACTGTCAAATCAAATCAACTATTACAGAATTAGAGTATACAAATAAACTATTGACTTTACACATTAATTATTAAACTAAATAAACAATTATATGTCAATTATAAAATAAATGTAATACTAAATCAACTTTATTATTATCGATACTTCATAATAATAGAATCATATATCGTAACCCATTCAACTTTAGAAACATCTAAGATGTTTGTAATAAGAACTTAAATTCAATCAATGAAACGTATTGGTTTTTTTTTACGTTAAATAAGCTAATTACTATCTATTAGCTAAATATAATTGGCCTTTTTTGCATCGCTGTTGGGCAAAAATCTTTCAAGAATGAAAGCTTTTAGGCCGTTGTTGTCAACTAACTTATTGATTCAATGGTAATAAGTAAACTCAGATTTCGTCAGCTAATAAAACCACTAATGATAAACATATAGGCACTTCTTTGAACAATTAGCATTTTGTATAACTTATGAAGATTATTGCTTAAAATCATTTTTGCATTGGTTGCTATTGCTATCATTTTAACTTCGTCTGTTCGTCTGTGTGACAATAACTGAAAGGGTAAAAAAATATGTGACAAAAACTAAGAGGACAAAGAATTGTGCGCCACATTTCATTGCCCCCTTAGTAGCCGAACGGCTTTACCGATTTGGCATATTAAAACTGAATTATTGTTCAGATCTGTCTGAAGGTTTGTAACTTTCGATAAAAATTTAACAAATGCCCTAACAGCACGAAATGTTCTTCCTAAAAAAATCTAATGAAATGTATGGTTAAGAAAGTCAAATTTTAAAAAGGTGTAAATAAGAGGTGGTGCTGATGTGACCGCTTACATAACCAGTGCAGGAATGTGAACCACTGTAAACCTTTCTCGAGATATTTTATAATAGGCAGTAAAATATGTTTCACACTCGTACACATTTATTTTTTTAATAGGATACGTTTTCACTAAACAATTGAGAAAATACCACAAGTGTAAAAAAGATAAGACGTATCCCATTGTGAAAATGAGAAAAAGAGATGATAACATCTCGACGATGAAATGGAAGAAAACTCGGCAAATTCTTCGATTATGTATGAGAACAATCAATATTGATAGGTTTTGATAATTCTTAAGGATAAAAGAAAATAGGTTCGAAAATATTTTTGTGAATTGTAGGATGTGTCATTCGTAATGAAACACAGACGCACAGACCAAGGGACGGTGTTACTAATATTGTTGAATGATTTTTTTATTAGTGTTTTAAACAGATCAATATAGAAATACCTCAATTTTCCTTATTCTTTTTGACACCAATTCTACGAACAATCTATATATAGAAAATAGAAAACATTTTGTGTTAGATAATTCTGGCATGGCAGCATTTTGAATATAGAGCACCTAACGGTTTCGTGTTATGAGGCGTGTAATACTTATAATTTAATACAATTATTTACAAACCCATTTAAGATGTAAGTCATAGTATTATGAAATCAGTCATGATCATCTTAACCAATATTCACATAACACAGTTGTTACGTATAAACAAATAAAAGCAACCATTTGGCGCTATGGGAATGATTTTATATTGATTGAGAACCCCACCGAGCTCTCTGTTATCGCGATGTTTCACTCATCGGTAATGTTTTTCAAATACCATCTAATTTGTACAAAAGGTGGAAAAGCGGACAATAACTGTGAGAACTTGATAGCAGTCCAGGTAACTTAAGCAGGACTTGGTAGCACTAAAAACTTGATGGAAAACTTATTAGTTACTAACACGGAATGGGTACAACATAAATCATATGCAGAGCGCATATTCCCTTCAAATTTAAGAGTCAAATACAAAAACACAAAGGATATAATAAAGCTTGATAGATGTTATTGACATAGAAATAGGTTTGCCATGTCACTTAATATCTGTTAAATATTATGTCAAAAAACATGTCACGAATACGACACAGATTTTATAATAATAAACCACTTCCCATCAACTGCCATTCTCGTCAACATATATGTCGCAATATAGGCAGCATACTAATGTTTCAACGAAAACAAAAACCACATTTCAGCAATCTTATCTGTAGGTTAACACGTTTATTAAAGCGGTTGCTTCTTCACGATATAAAACACTTATCGCAATTTATATACTCTCAAAACTTCGTAGATTTCAATATTTTTAATATAAAAGTGATTATAAATTAATAACTGAAAAAAGGTTGCATTCAACAGAACCGACATTCGAAATACACCGGTGTCACCGATAATAGAGATGAGATCTGACGGATGTTTCAAAGCAGTTGATTTAATCATGGCTGCAGGAATGTACGATTTCCAAGTAATGTTAAACCTTCTATTAGATATATATAAATTGACTAAATGAAATTTAACAAGTTTACGTAAAATAAAAATATTATTTGAATAACCATTATAAAAATCTATGTGATGTTATAAGCCTTTTCGGTAATATTAAATATAGCAAATAATATAGAAATTAAAAATACATAAAAATGAGCAAGTTGTTGCTGAATAATAATCGACATTTTATTAAATTAATATTAGGGTGATTGTAATTCGACCATGTCTAAATTACAACATGGCTTCATATTAAATTCGCTATCCAGCTCTAACGTATTATAAATTTACCATAGAGTACTTTTATTAGAAATTTTCATATAATGCTCCCAGCAAAATATCAACATTTAAAAACATTCAATTGCTATTTCGTATTACAACAAGCAAAGTTATGTTAGGCCAAACCCATGTCAAAATATTGAAATTATTATAAGGTCTTTTTAACAATAATTTTGGGCGCCTTTCTAAGTTATCAAATGGACGAGAGCAAATACAAAATACTGTCCGCCCTGGCTAAATATTTCATTCATATTTTTTTATATATATTATTACTTTTAGTATAGCTTTTTATTTAAAGAATACCTAATCGAGCAAGAATTCTGGCATTAGGCCCGATAGACAACAATAGGCTTGCCCTATTAAATGCAGCTAAAAATTTCATGACAAATATGAAAAAGAATATTTCTATTAATATTTAAATAAGGGTGTTATTTTAATATTGACTTTTCTTTGAATGTGTCTGTCTTCACTATGTGATTCAAAAATATATAAATTGAACACCACGCTTTTACCTTATTATTACATCCGTGATTATCAAATGTGATGTTATCTTCTGTAAATTACAATTTCATTACAATACTCACACTATTTATAGTGTAATTTAGTATTTTTGTGATTATCTGTTTCTTATTTGTAATAGAATCGACGATGTTAGATTTATAACCTTGATTGTCAAGGCTCTTACAGAAGTGAATTGTCACTTCGGTATACACTATGCGAATCATTTATTACATATCAACTATAGATCACCTGCAGCAAATAATGACCCCGGTCAATTAATATACTATACATTAAATTCTATTCAATGTCTTATATTCTATGAATTGTACATTGCAACACTGGTTTATTATAATGATTTACTATTCATATTTATTAAAAAATATGTTTATACTATACGATTGTGTTGGTAGTTATTTTTAAATTCGTTCATATATTCAATATGATAAACAAACAAAACGATTTCTCTTTAAAACTAAATTTAATAATATCTACTATTCCACATCAATAATTGGCTTCTTGGCAGTGTTGTTAATACCAATATCACGATGATTTATTGTACAGTTTCGGCAATGTAAAAGTAATTTATGCAATGTCACTCTTACTTGTAACTTAAGCTAAATAAGCCCCAACCTTGGAACTATATGATACTAAACTGTTCGATAGTTTTCGTATTAGATTATGCGAATTATTATACGACGTCAGTTACAATGATAAAATTTCCACGAAACTGATTTGAACCAAAAAATTAAAAAAAACATTCGTATATACAGAGATATTACAACAATATTAATATAAATTGGCAAAAGCAATTATTATTCACATTATTAATCAAGACACAAAATACATACGCATTTATCGACTTAATAAAAATCAGCCACCTATATCTATCAACTATTTACATTTAAAATGGATATTATACTCGTAATTATATGTAATTTATTAATACAACACTGCATAACTATAATTAAGAATTATGTAGTCTTATAGCAAAAAATAAATCTATTTCCTTTTAACATGAATAAAACTAACGGTTTGTGTGAATACTGTAATATTGATAATACTTGCAATAATTCAATCTTACGTAATATGACGGCGGTGCGTCGTTGTGGAATGTAACCAAAACTATGAAACGGATTTTAATATAACACTTGCTTAATTTTTATTATGATCCATAACCAAATTTCTAAATAATCGTCTTTATGTAACCTATTTAAGGCGGTATAAAACTTCATCGGTTCAATATAAAATACATCACCTATAATATAACTAGGAACTAACTGTTTCATGTATTTTATCAATAAACAAAGCCATTACTATGATTACAAACAACAAATTAAAAAAAAACTATTTTTACGAATTCTATAGCGATTGTATTTGATTTGTAATTGCTCGACGTTCATGGTCACAGGAGGATTGTCCTCCCAGGACCATGAACGTTTTAAATGTATAGAATACAAATGCGATAGAATCCTTAAAAAAATAGTTTTATTTCAAATATGTAAATATTCGCGTAAGCATCAGAAATCATTAAATTAGAAATAAACTTTCTGATATTATACATATATACAACAACGGACATGCGTTTCAAGCCTCCTAATTTAATTTCATACGAGTTATAAGTATTGTAATACAGTATTCATTAACCGCAAGTACAAGTTGTCGTCAAATTCAACAAGAGTGACACCTATAGAAACTAATATCACCCATTACGTCCTAATCAACATTGGTATTTCTATTGAAAAGGATCATTTTAATTGTTACATTGACTGCACAGGTGGCTGACTGGTCTAAGTAAAGAACTCCCATACGAAGTGTGGGTGTAAGGGATGTGTGGGAAATGATCCCCGCGCTTTGGGCGATCTTATACGATTAACATTTGATTGTTCTAAGCTTGAGTGTGATTTGCGTCCCTTATTTGTTTATTAGCAACTAGAGTTTATTCTTTAATACAATAATCTTATTTTAATTGGAAATCGAATAAATTTGTATGGTTTAAATGATATGTAAAAGATAACGATTGTGACTGTGGGTTATCCTTAGGAGATAGACATACACCATCAAGATGTTTTTGTAGATATTTTTAAGAGATACATTTGATAGTACATTATTTTGATTTATCTCGTAAGGTTGGCGGCTACAGTAGACCAGCGTTTGCAATGTAAACACACAAAAATATTTTTATTTGAGACGTCACATTACAGGTCAATTAAAACTCTTGATTGTTTTCTGTTATAATATGCCTGTTTAGAGAGTATTCTCACTTATAACACGATATTGTTATAACGCACTTTCATATTAAGCGATTGCAGTCCTTCGTATAACATGGGTATTCCTGCATATAATGCGGAGATTTCACACGCATTTCGTTCACATGTTTTCTTATTATTAGATTGTTAGAATAGAGAAAAGTTAAACGTGAATCATTTGTACATAACGCTTTATATGGGGGTCATACAAGCGCGTTATACGAGAATACTCCTATAACGCTGAAACGATCTACCGTGTTATAGGGGGGATATCTGTACATACATAACTTCCTATTAAAACACTTTGTATTGATGAAAACTGCATTAAAATCCGTTTAAAACGGTCTAAGCGTACAATTGGCGGCGGTGATTTTGTTTTAACTATGTAGAGGTTTGGCGTAAAAGTTCTCAAACCATATAGAATAATATTTATCCACACATTTACACTGATTTATTTATATTTATATAAATGTAATGTTACTGTAAATTCTAAATGTTTCTTAGTATTCCTTTTTGACTATAAGATCTCTAAATATAACAAATATTATTACGGCAATCCTACTGCAGCTTGTCTATAAAAGTATAAGTAAGTAGTATTCATGAGTATTATCTGTGTTAATAATATTGTGAAGGTTTTATAAAGTTCATTATATTAAAGTACTATAAATATAGAACAAACATTTGAATGTTTATGTAACCAGATATTAATCAATTTATCTATCTATATTTATATTGTTCACTACAATTCGAAATGGCATTTCCGAGATGCAATGGCGTGGCCCACATCTCATCGTGCAGTAATGTTTCAGCAAGCTTTATACGATATCGCTTTTATATAAGTGCCACTACGTACTGGTTAATTTTTAATTACGAAAGAGCTGATTACTAAACATAAAAATTAACAAGGAAAAAGTCAATAAACTGTGAATCATAAGAAATAAACGAAACCAAATGATAATCCATAGATTTGATTGATGATGATTCATAGATAGATTTAATTGCTGGTAACATACAGCTCACGCTAGTTTGGGAGTCACAGTTTGTAATAAATTGTTAATAAGTTAATGGCATAATAAACATTTTTATTATTATTATTATAGATAATTCGTCACCCAAGCACTGTATAGAGCTGTAATAATCAAGGAGATATGAAAAATTAAAAAAAAATGTTTTTAAATTAATTAGGAAACAAAAGTTAAATATTGTGCAGATAACTGTTAGGTTACGAAATAATTAATATCTGTGAGGTATTTATAAATCATCACGTTAGGATAAAAAGGCACCACTTGTGACGCCTTTTCTATTAAAGAAAACCTTAATCTAAAATAGAAATAAATTGATGTTGAGGTAAGTGGAAGAACACTATAATTCACTGGCCCTTCCTTTCCCGTAGGTATTGTAAGAAGCTAGAACTAAAGGAGAAAAGTAGAAAAAAATTAAGACAGAGATATTCATTATCTGGAAACCGTATCCGACGGTGAAACAAGATAAGCACAAGCAAAAACATACAATTTCAACGGCCACAGCATAAAAACATAGGAAATTAAAAAGATATGTAGAAATGAAACGGATAAAGCCTCTTGAAAAAAAAGAATACAAATTATTTTTTTAACAAATATTCGAGAAGTCAAAAACGAAGATTGGGTGAGTCAGATCTTTTTTTTTGGAGGAGGGTAATGGTGTTTGGTGGTTTATGGTGTACCGACCCCTTAGACCCGCCCTACATGTACCTCTCTTCGCCGAGCGAGCGTGCCACCGGAACCCGGAGGTGAGTTAGGTCTGCGGTTGCGTTTCATTGAACTATTACTACTCCAAACATTTTAGATAAAAGTGTATTCTTTTAATTTAATTGTACACGAATTTATTGTCAAGGACCAAAAACAATCTTCTTATACAAAAAAAGAAAATCTTTGATTCCTGATGCAACTAACTACTATATCTTTATAACCTCACTGTGTTTCTTCTTTATAATAAGTATTTCTAAATATGCTAAGTAACATCGCGAATGTCAAGTGATTAAAATAATGTCACATTTATCTGTCGGGATCAGTAGATATTTCGAGACACTTGTATATTATTATAGAAATCGATACACAAAACAATTTTCAATTTTATATATGAACTGATACCGATCGATAGTTATATGTCCAAAATAGTTAAATATATATGTATGTATACACATTTATATTATCTTATGAAAATTTTTATGTCATTACTATAAAAAAAGGGGGTTTACACATTTACAAAAGTCACCATAAAATTCAATGTGTTACAAAAATACATAATAATTATAAACAACTAATTTAAAACAATATAATTAAAAATATCTTGCTACGTTAGTCAAACATATAAAGCATTCACAATGAGTATCTCTATAGACATGTTTTTATTAAGAACTATCACAAACATTTAACAATACACATAATATTATTGTGAATGACTTTATATGATAATTGATAAAAACATTTATTTAGTTATTAAACTGATAAAAAGCATGCGAAAAGTAAACTGAACAAATAACACCTTATTACACGCTTTATAACCAGTCTATTACAGTTTATTTGCCTATAAAGAAAAGTATCAACTAACTTTGAATTTATTTCCATCATAAAGGATAAACTCGTAACTTCTTTATAATTTCACACACATACACACGTCACTTTATTATATATTACACTTACTCATGTGCGGCTTTAACGACGTCCTTAACAAAGTGTAATACTTCAAACCTTACTCATCGTGGCGTGGTCCTACGTACAGCTTTACGCAGTCGGCGGCCAGCGGTATTTGGAGCCGTGCCCATTGTGAACTGGACCGGATGTGGTCCTGTGGGGGCACCACCGAAACTATAAACTCCAGGCTGTTGAGGCTGCTGTGCTTGCTGAAGTTGAAAAAAAAATCATTTTAGCATATAAAGCTGGTATCCTAGTGGTACCAGAATACAATGGCCAAACCACTTATGACTTTCATCCCAACCTAAATTTAATGTCGCAAGCAGAGTATTGTATCACTCACTATCAATTCCCACACAAAACAATAATTTGTGTTCTTCACAAATTGTGTCTGTTAACTATAGATATTAACTGCTAATGGTGAGTTACAGGGTCTATGAGGTTACGGGTGAAGCGGTCAAGACCCTAGTCTGCGATAAAAAGGAATTGCCTTTTACCAAATAAGATTGCCAGCCAAGAGTGGTATAGTGGGATTTCGTGCTATTGTGTCATATTAACTTATTTCTGAACCGATGTTACATGAATGTAACAACTGTGTCACTTAAAAAAATAAATGAAATGTACAGTTAACTAAGCATAACAGTGGTGAAAATTAAGTGATAAAGGCGTTGGAAGAAAATTCCAATTGTTCAAGCGTCTTCTTGAATATCACCTCCTTATTCTCACTCTCTCACTCTCATTGTCGGTAATGTGCTGTACAGTCGTAATATACGCAATTTCATTTACAAAGGTTTTTATTTAATTATACAAACTTAAAGACCTAACAAATGGTCCAGCGATCCGGATTAATTGCTATATATGAAGATTAGCGCAAATAATCAAGAAAATCAAAAAGTGTTGGCAATTTTCTGAAAGTTAACTGAAACACGATGAAGTTACCAGTGGACGCTGAAAAGTGGTTTGGCCATTGGATCTTATTAAAATTAACTTGAAATTAACCCAACACTCTTTAAGGTTTGTATTTAAAGCTTTTATGTTCTTAATAAGGTCAGTATATACACTTATATAACGTAATTAACTGTGAGCCATAGTGTCAATCTGCAAGTGACGGTGAATTTAAATAAAATTTATGTTCTATAGTCCTTAAAATATAGCTTGATCTCTGTGACAGACAGCTACAAAACCGATAAAGTAATTTTGAATACGCGTCACGTTTACAATTTTATTTTGTATTTCTTTTTTATTGCTTATGGTGGCAAACGAGCCAGCAGCACACCTGATGGTAAGTGTCACTGCCGCGCACAGACCTTAGCAATACCAAGGGCTATAGCTTAGGCCGCTGTCTACTAATAAAATCCCCAAACCCACCCAGTTGGGCTTCCGGCTCTCTCGCTCACCGAACGAAGCGCAATAGTACATTGCGATTAGTCAGACGTCGATCTTCTGCGAGTGTCGTACTACCCCGGACGATCGGCCCGCGGCTGTAGACAGAAAACTGTCAACAGCGTGGTCCTACCACTATGATCGCCTATATTTTTATTCTTCACAGTGTTGAGCCAACCTTTAATCGTGCTGGACGTATGTGTGTTCATATCGGTTTATTGTATCGGCTAATCAGTACCTATTGTGCATCTCGCTCGGGCACGCGGCAGCGAAAGCTACCCGCAACCTGAGCGCTGACCCGTGTAATGCGTAAACAACATGTGTGACTCATCTCACAGGAATGTGACAACTATTGTGGATTTAAATACATCGGAGAGAGAACACATTATACAATCGGCAGAAATGATTATTGAAACGCAAAATAGCAATGAAGAACAATTACGTAAGCCAAAAATTAACATGGAAGAATCGGCAATTTGGCAGGTAGTCACTAAACCCAAACGGCCTGCTCGTAATATTAACGATAATCACGGTATTGCAGAAGAGAAAGTAGAGGTTTCAATTACCCACAAAGACCCCTTACCCAAACAATTTCAACTAGCAAAGTTATTGAAATACAATAATATTCTCAACATCATAAAGATTAAATATATCAACCCATATAAAATATTTATACAATTTGATAACGAATCGAGCTTACAGAAATTACTTAATTGCACGGAAATTATTGAAAAAGGCTGGAAAATGCAAAAAGCATTTGAAGTTGGGATCACCTACGGCATTATTAAAAATATGGACCTACAGGATAAAGATGACGAAATATTTAACAGTATTACGTGTGATTCGGAACTTATTGCTATAAAACGACTAAGTCGCCGCAAAGACGATGGTACGGGTTGGACTGAAAGCGAAACAATTTAAGCTATGCTTCAAGGGACCTTCATACCGCCGTATGTATACATGTATGGCGTTAGAACACACGTAGAACCCTATATATTCCCGGTAACGCAATGTTCCAACTGCTGGCGGTTTGGGCATTCCAGGAAAATGTATCCTTATAGAAAAGTAGTCTGTCCTAAATGTTGTAGCAAAAATCATGCTAACTGTGATACTACAGTATACAAATGTATCAATTGTTATGGTGATCATATGGCATTAGATAAGAGCTGTCCCATATTTATTAAAGAAAAGAAGATTAGAAATATTATGGCAGAGTATAACTACACTTATAAACAAGCCTTTTCGATGTATGTACCGCCAACAATAACCAAACAAAACGGATTCTGATTGTTAGTCGATTACAAAAGAAAAAGAAAACTCTAGTGAAAATATTACCAGAGAATCTACAAGTAACACAAACAACACCTTCATGGAACATATAGAGAAATTAATAAACAAAATAAAATTAATTTTCAGACAAAAATCTAATATAATTGACAAGATAAAAACTTGCGCGCAATTTATTGTGGAATGGATAACATCTTTGTTGATTAATAATATCCTTCAGTCGCCATGTCTAAAATACTTCTTCACAGATTATGGTGGTTAATAACTACATTAGTTTGAATGTAATACAATGGAATTGCCAAAGTTTACGGTATAAATTATGCTTACTTGAAAGTTTACTCATACAACAAAAAATTCATATTGCAGCGCTTAATGAAACGTGGTTGGATCATGCAATTAATTTAAGGATGAATAATTACAATGTTTTTCGAAAAGATAGATGCGATGGTTATGAGGAGGTGTCGCAGTTATCACTCATTGCTCAGTTAAGGCTCAGGTATGCCAAATTATATCTCGTAATCCTGGTATTGAAATAATACACGTTAAAGTGTTTAATTATCAGTTGTTACGACGTGTCAACAGGATTGGGATCACACTTGTTCAATGTTCGATAAGAATACTGTAATTTTAGGGACATGAAAGGCCATCACAGAACTTGGTCGTGTAAAACTGATATGAGGGGCAATCAAATATTCGATTCCTTAGTTAACTACAATTTTCTCACATTGAATAATGGAACTCACACCAGAGTTAAGTTAGTTGACGGGACGCTGCAGCAATCTTCGCCCGACATTTCAATAATTTCCTCGGACATAGCAGTTCACTTTAGTTGGACTGTTATGAATGAATCTTTAGATAGTGACCACCTCATCATTAAAATTTCCACCGAGTGTTTGGCACAGCATGATAATAGCAAAAAAAGAATCTTTAAAAAAGCTGATTGGCAAAATTATTCCCTAAATTTAGAAGAGGATTTGTCTAATTTTATTATTTCTGGTGATTTACAAGATACTTACGATAGTTTTCTTAAGATTATGAACAAATCGGCAGACCTTTACATCCCGAAAATTACACCCATTCATAGTCCATCCAGTAATTTTAAGCCGAAACGGTATTGGAGTGTAGACCTTTCTAAGCTAGTAGCTGAACGTCGATTAGCCTTATCACGGTTCAGAAAGAACCCCACTCCAGAAAATCTGATTAAATTACAAACAAAAATCAAAGAATCTCAAAGAAAGATTCGTCAGGCGATGAGTGACTCATGGCGAGAATTCTGTTCATCAATTGACCACACAACATCTTGCAGCGATATGTGTAGACAAATGAAGTGGTTTAAGGGATATTACAATCCCAAAAACAATTATGTAGATGAAAATCGGGCGATCGAACTTCTCTACAGTTTAACTCCGGATTATGTAATTAATAAACCGCCTTACAATGATACTATAATTACAAACACAGCTTTGGAAAAAGACATAACCTTAGAAGAGTTAATAAAAAGTTTAAAGATTTCAGATACAGCTCCTGGCCGCGATGATATCTCTTTCTCTATGCTTAACAACCTACCATTGCAAGGGAAAAAAATACTACGTTCTCTTTTTAATTTATTTTTACAAAATGAATTTGTCCCGCATCAATGGCGCGAAATCCGTATATTTCCACTGGCTAAACCAGGTCGGGATACAGGGCTCATCTCTTCTCTTAGGCCAATTTCATTAATATCGTGCTTATGTAAAACTTTTCACTCAATCTTAAATAAACGTCTAGAATGGTTTCTAGAAAAGAATACCATTTTTTCCGACTTTACCGTAGGTTTTAGAAGAACACGATCTTGCTTAGATAATCTAAGTAGTCTTGTGTCTCAAATAAAGCTAGGTTTCGTTAAGAATCATTTCACTTTAAGTTTTTTCCTAGATATAAACAATGCTTACAATAATGTTGATATACATAAACTTATAACGATTCTTGAGTATTTAAAAGTAGGTTCCAAAATATGTCGATATTTATATAATTTTCTAACGCAACGATCCTTATTTAGATGGATTAAGGGCACAACGGTATACGGCGAAAGGACTAGCCAAAGAGTAAAGTTATTAAACTGAAAAAGAGTGGCAACTCGATGATAAAATATGCATGTATGGAAAGTGCTGCCACCCAGAGTTTAGGCGGTGAACTAAAGTTGAAGTAATATATATACATATCTACATGTGTATGTGTAATTACATAGAATTTTCTTTTACTATGAAAGCTACCCTGAAATATAAAAAATAACATATCAGCTGATAACTAAACAATAACAATATCAGCCTAACAATGAAACTTGAGATAATTTTCACAAAGAATATCAATAAACGAAAATAGATCGATGACAATAAGTACCTATGCTAGGAACAAAAAATAACAATTCTCAGTTGTCAAACGTGTGACAGGCAGGACAAAATGGCAGCAGTTAAGTTTGTACAACCAATCTGTAGGCGACGCGACGGTCAGTAAAAATAAGAAATGTTTTAAGTGTGCCCCCCCAGGGACTAGCCCAAGGCGATCCGATCTCGCCATTGTTATTTAATATAGCCACACATGAAATTTGTAAATTAATGTATAAGGATGTTAAGATTTTTCAATACGCAGATGACATGGTAATTTACGTAACAGGCAATGATTTCTCTCAAGCAGAGTCTGATGTTCAGAATGTGTTGAATATGGTCACTTTAGTATTAGACGAATTAGGCCTCGAGATTTCTCCTGAAAAGAGTAAATTATGTCTTTTTTCAAAGGATTGTAGGTACCATAAATATCCTTTAACAATTAAAGTAAGTAACACTAACATGTCACTGACAGATAATGTTAAGTATTTGGGTCTGCGTCTGGATCGACGTTTAAAATGGAACACACATATAAATGATATAGTACAAAAAGCACAACGAGGGTTAGGCGCCTTAAAGGTTCTCGCAGGCCCGGGATGGGGCATCCTCCAAAAACATTTAAGGCGTCTATACATTTGTTCTATAAGAAGTCGTCTAGATTATGGTAGCTTCTTGTACAATGACAGCCCAAAAAAATATATTCATAAGTTAGACATCATTCAAAACTATTGTTTACGAGTCATTGGGGGTTTTATACGAACAACGCCATACCACGTCATGGAATGTGAGCTGTGTCTCCCTCCGCTAGACGTAAGAAGAAATTTTTTAGCTTACAAATTTTTACTTAATACGAAATCAATGGGTGGTAGTAGCATTTTGTCATTATTAGACAAGCTCCGAAATAGTTATTCTCAAAATTTCTCAATTTCAAGATATAATAAGACACCATTGTTAGTAGATATTTACTGTTCGTTACAAAATGTTTTTATATATAGGTACAAGCTCGCAACTAGAAATGTTTTCATTTGATACTTTTATTACTGGCATAGATCTCTCTGATATTCTTATAGAAGATTTAAATTTTATGAATAGTGCCAAAGATAATTGTAATTATACGATTTTAAAAAACCAATGTACTGAATATTTAAACAGATTTTTGAGTTTTCTTAAGATTTATACCGATGCTTCAAAAGCAAATAATTCTATTGGAGTAGCATTTTATGACGATAACCACCAACACTTAATTAAAATTAAAATATTTTGTGTTTCCCTTGGACTTTAACTTATCGAGGTTCTACTGTATAAATTATAATGTCTTAATAATGATTTAAACTAAATATTGTTAGCTTTTCTATGACTCAGTGCATATTTGACCATGTCCAGTATCAGTTTCACTTCCTCCACCAGAGGATCTGATAAAGTGAAACCGATACTGAGCTGTGATCTGAGGGCCTGGTTCCGAGCACTTCTTGTCAAGATATGATACACATCTTCATCGTCTTCTATGCAAACATCACATTTGGGTGATGGTACTTTCCTCATTTGGTTGCCAAATTTATTTAACGGCATGTGTCCGAAACGAAGCCGCATCAACAGAGTCAAGTCCCCTCTATAATAGGAACACTTATCGAGCCATGGCTGAGGCATAGGTGCCGTCTGGATCGTTCTGTACCAAATTCCTTTCTCCTTTGAACGTTGATCAAAATATTCTTTCCATTTATGTAAGCAGGTATTTTTAACATTTGGTATATGTTCAGTGTAATGAGGAGCAACTGTAACATCAATACCTTCTGAACTAGCTTGCCTGGCAAGTAGGTCAACTGGCTCGTTACCATATATTTCTATATGGGATGGAATCCATTGGATTTTAATTATTTTACCCTGTCCCATAAGCTTTATGAGAGACCTAATGATAACATAAGCAACATGAACGCCTCTGAAGGTTGTAGAACAACGGGCCAGGTGCTGTGCGACCTATAGAGGCACTCGTAGATGCGGGTAAACCCTCCATAGTCTATGCGCAACCACAAGATTGATAGGTCATCATGTTCGAGGGCCCGAAGCCGGCGACAACAGATATCACCCCGAATGAACACGCACACCCCGGCCTTACGACGGGGTAGTTAAGGTACGAAATATCATCCGGAGCACCTATCTGTGTCTCCATTAAAAAGAGCAAGGCAGGCCACGACGTCTCGAGATGGTGGTGAACGGCGTCGAGATTGCTATGTAAACCCCTGATATTGCAAAAATCCACATTAAATGTGAATAAGGGGACAGCCGTAAAAAAACTTTCTCTTTTTCTGTCTCTTTTCATTAGGGTTTTTTAAGAAGAGGAGGAAGGGAGTGTGGATGCGTGCAATTACCAAAAAAAAGGTGCAGGGCACAGTGCATGGTTGGGAGGGTGAGTTTTGTGATAAGGTGACACGAAACACGGAAAGGCCTCCGGTGCCCCCCCACGCGCACCCGCTGTAATCCACTCCGGTTTCCTGCTCCGGACCAACGACTACACGATGGGATTTTCGCCGGCTGGCGGGACAGCCTCCCATGGAGGATAATCCTGGGTTCGGGTCCCCTGCTGACCGGCAGGTGGCCGGCGGTGACCATTTCCACCAGGTCTCCCTGTACCCCATGTCAGCCTCTCACGCTCAATACTCCAACCAAGACTTCACCACCGCAAGTTTCAGGCACCACCTGAACCCACCACACGTAAACACACCCAGAAAGTTGGGCTTCCGGCTCCACCGCTCACCAAACGAAGCGCAACAGCACATTGCCACTGCTCAAACGTCGATTTTCTGCGGGAGTGTGGTACTACCCCGGACGGACCGGCCCGCGGCTGTAGACAGAGAACTGTCAACAGCGTGGTCCTACCACAGTAAAAATATCACAGTAAAATATCTCGACAAATGAGCCCATGTAAGTTATTTGTTAATTACATTTATATTTTATTTTAACGAATCTTATTAATTTAATTGTGTTATTGCATTGTATTCATTAATTGTTTAACGTAGATAGACTTAATATTTAATTCATTTAATTGTAATAGTTACCGTTTCGATTCCATCACACTATAGGTACCTGACGATTATTATATTATAATTATTATTTAATTGTTGCTGTATATAATGCCAGGATATAGCAGTTGCCTCCCATAATGTCAACAAAGGATGAATTTGCGATGGAAGTGCTCAAGGAAATTACCGATCTCACTAAAAAGCGCAGTAGCTTCAAAGGTCGTATATATTTAATAGTTATTTAAATTCACTACTAAATCTTTCATCTTTAACGTCTAAGGATGTAAGCGAATTACAGTTACGTATAAGGAAGCCTGAATCAATGTATGCTCAATATGACGAAGTACAAACTCGTCTGGAATACTTATCGGATAATCTCGAGGCTCAAATGGCTCATAGTGAGGATTTTGAGTCTAAATACTATAAAGTCCTTTGTCAGGCACAGGAGTTAGTGGATAGTCACAAACAACCTCTTAGCGAGCAGCACCTAGCGAGTGTGGTTCTCGTAGTGGTAATAAACCAGTCAAGTTACCTACCTTACTCAGACTCATATCAAAATCCTCTCGGTTCAAATATAGGTAGCGATGAGCATAGTAAAACTTTAAGCTTAGGATGGCAGACTGTATCTGACAAGTGATATTTTCCAATTAATCTTTAACTATGGACGTGCGGTCTCATAAGCCGCTTGCAGTTTGTGATTCTCATGGCTCCCTCCACCCGTGTTCCCTACGCGTATGCCGGCTTTAGTAGCTTCGGTTTTAGTAGTGAAACGACCGTTGAGAGTGAAGATTACGTCGTCGGCTGAATGTTGCGTGAGTAATTTCGCTTTATATTTTGAGTGCGGTCTGTGAGACCGCGCGTCCACGTTTGTGTTATAAATTGACACTGATGGTGATTGTGTTTGTTTTAGATTTTGTAATTTAAATGTCAAAAAACGATAAAACGACTGCAGGCAAACGAACATCGAGTGTGTCGACCCATAGACCCAGTAAAATATTGTGGTAAGATGATCCTTCCTTTGAAGACGAGTGTCAACGATTACTTTTAGAATCGGACCAGTGCGACAGCGATGGGGATGTTATTGATTGTTTATTTTGTGAGGCTGACAATGAACAAAATCACTCGAGTGAACAAGATATCATTGAAGAAAATAGTAGTACTACCAGAGCTGACGTAGACGTAAGGAGATCGTATAGTGAAAGTTCAGATGGCAAAAATATACCTATAGCACAGTTACGGCCCTCAAAGTATTACTATGGTAAAAATGGATACAAATTGGCTATAGAACCACCTTCTAGAAGAGTTCGCACTCCACAGCATAATATAGTGTTGAACAGATCTATTCTGCACCTGACTGAAGAAGAAAAGAAAGATCCAATCAGTGTTTGGAGTAAACTTTTTGATGATGAAATGCGAAATGCAAACTGGTCCTGATATGCCATCCCAGGAGCCACCAAGTGAAGAAAATATAGTTCCTAAACATAAGACGTGTAAACGGTGTAAACTATGTCCACCAAAGATAAAACGAAAGACGAACCATACTTGTGCAGGCTGTAAACAGCCAATATGCCTACAATGCTCTAAGCCGCTATGCCAAGACTGCTAATAAATATGACCAAGTTCGGCCCTTGTCGAAATTTTTGTGTCTTGTTTTGAAAAGATTATATTAAGTTTTTTGCGTTCTTTGTTCTTTATATTTTATTGTAAAAGAAATTAAATTCTTTGTTCTTTATATTTTATTGTAAAAGAAATTAAACTAAGTGTGAAAGTCACTTTCTTGTGATAATATATCCGTAAAGTGATCTCAAACTAATAAGTCTGAAAAATGCCTTTGATTGTTATATCATTACATTTTGTTTAAAATAAATACATTTTTCATTGAAATTACATCTTTTATTTACATTTAGTAACTCTTCTATGGAATAAAAACAAAAAAATAGACAACAGTTACTCATCAAAATAGAAACCAGCCCGTAAAGATAGCGGTCTGTGAGGCCGCACGTCCATAGTAGTGTAACAAAAATGTAACGTCCACAGTTAAAAGTTAATATACATAGTGATACCGCATGTATTTCTAGCACAAAACGTACTGAACTTTTAATAGTATGTCAAGTATTTCATCCCCTAGGTCTTGTCTCTTCTATTGTCATTAATATAAAAATATTATTACAAAAATTATGGCTACACAAGTTATTTTGGGATGATCCGTTAACACCAGACATTGAACTGTTTGGGTATAATTCGTATAATAATTTACATTAATTCATTAAATATTATTATTAAAATATCTCAATTCGAATCATTTATGTAATATAATTTATTAATTAAAAGACAAACTTACCAAGTAGATGTCCGTTGTTTAAATTTCATGTATTTTAGATATTCAAAATATAATGCGGGTAGGTTGTCGTCATGAGAATTCCGCCTTTGCTTATGACAAAGAGCATCCTATTATAATACAGTCCACACATCGATTTACTAAGTTGCTTTTTGAGTATGAGCATGCGAGACTCATGCACGCTCGGCCACTATTATTATTAGCTTCTCTTAGAGAAGTGTACTGGCCAATACGTGGTCGTCGTACTTTAGCGAAAGCTTGTTACCGTCGCTGCATTAAGTTTGCGAATGAAAGGTAAGGTCGAAACACCTCTGATGGGTAATTTACCACAGCAGCGGCTTAAGCCAGGTGGGTTTTCCTTTGAGACCGTGGGTGTAGACTACGCGGGACCTATATCCTGTGTTAGTCGTCAAGAGCGTTATTATATTGTAATTCGCATTATTTATTTGGTTCACTATCAAAGCGATATACCTGGAGTTGGTAGGTGATTTGACGAGCAATAGTTTTATATTAGCCTTGGGTAGGTTTAAGGCTCGTCGCGGTAAACCTACTGACATTTATTCCGATAACGGTACAACGTTTGTCGGGGCGTACAATGATCTTGCTAGGTTCTTAAAAGGTAATTGTGACTTAATCTCTAGCGACCTTTCAAGTGATGGTATTAGATTCCATTTTATACCTGCATATTCCCCACACTTTGGTGGCATATGGAAGGCGGATGTAAAATCCGTACAATGTCATTTGCAAAGAGTGTTGGGACATTGTAATTTGAGTTATAAAGAACTCAATTCCACCCTAGTACAGATTGAAGCCATTTTGAATTCCTGGCCACTCACACCACTGTCATCGCAGCCTGAAGATATGACACCGTTGACACCTGTCATTTTTAATTGGTCGTCATTTATATTCATTGCCTACAGACCTTCGGGACTACGACACTTCGCACATTATACTACCGGCACGCTATGATGGCCGTTTTGTCGTTGGTCCACTCATGAAGTTTCGTATTTATAGTAATTACATTTGAAGGAGCAAATTGCTGTTCTTTATTGTCAATAGTGACATGCAGTTAGTCATAAAATATATCGAATGTATTATTTTAGGACACAAAATTTATTTATTACATTGATTTCTAAACTATATATATTAGGGTCCCGCGAACATTTATTTTTATAAGATTACTAGCGGACCCGGCACACTTCGTTCCGCCTAACAGTTAATGAATGAGATGAGCAGATTTCGATTAATTCAAAATTATTAAGTTATTTTCTTTGTATTATGGATAATAAATATGAATAATATATAAATTCAAAAAATCAAGTATTTTAATAACGTGCCAGCAAGACGAAGAAGTACCTTGTGTTATACGACATAATTACCTAATTGTTGATTTCTGTGATTTTTTCGACGATTTCGCATTGTCAACGGCACGGGCTGCCTCGCTTTGCTTTTGTGATTAAGAAGCACGGAATTGGACCATATTAACGCGGCGGTCTGCCCGTGGAATAAATTTTTCTACTGCTGTGGTTACATTCGTGATGTTTCAAATTCTAATTGCGTGACGGCTTTGTCGGGAAAGATTTCATCTTATTGGTCGCGGCATTGTTGATGACAATATAAACATATGTTTTATTATAACAATATTCGTAAAAATTCGTAACAGTCGCATAAGACGGACTCTGACCGGTCAAATTTAATTTCAACTTTTCGCGGTAATTTCCAAGCAACCATTACGTGAGCTCTCAGTTGCGTTTTGTTACATCATCAACAAATGAACGTTTAGAACTGATGTTTTTTAATGTTTTTTTTTTGTTTATTTATATCATATTTTAATATCCTATATCCTATTCCCGACGAAGACAAACTCAAAAACACAAAACTCATTAAAATTGGTCCAGCCGATCTCGAGTGATAAGTGGTGTAACTAACACAACTTTCTTTTATATATACAGATTGTTTTTCTAAGAGTACCCAAATATTTTTATGATATTCTACATATAAATAAGGTTATATAAAAAATATAAAATATTTAAAATCACTAGTAATTACCTAATTATTTTTAGCTGTGTGGTAGCGGCTACAAATACTACCAACCCTTACTTTGGTCGTGGATGTCGTATAAGACGACTAAGAGCCTTATAACGACCTCGGCCAACTCCATCTGTTGCCCTTTGGTCAACAATTACATTCCCAAGGAGGGTTGACGTCTGGTAGGCGGCCGGTCATAAAACTAAAACATAACGAACATAACCACGGCAGAAGAACAATTTATTGCACGGGAAGACCGCCGCGTTAATATGGCACAACTCCGTGTTTCTTAATCACAAGAGTATAGCGAGGCAGGCCGTGCTGTTGACAATGTGAAATTGTCGAATAAATCTCAGAAATCAACAATTAGTTTATTTTCAACGCATATGAAGGAAAATGTCGTATAACACAAGGTAATTCTTCGTCTTGCTGGCACGTTATTAAAGTACTTGATTATTTGAATATATATATTATTCATATTTATTCTTGATTCTCCTACTCTTATCCCAATTACTTGGGGTCGATTGAATATGTACTCTTCTTTCATAGTACACTAGCGGACCCGGCACACTTCAACGTATGGGAGAAATTTTATATTGTAACGTATTTCTGTTACGCACTATATTTATTTTGAAGTGTAAAGCGCATGGGAGGGTTATCCGTGTGGTGACGGAGTAAGAATACAAATCGCTACCCCCTATCTTAACCGTGGGTGATCGTAAGAGACGACTAAGGTAAGGGATATAAAACACATATAACATCTTTGTAAGAGAAGGAAAACTTGAAACAAAATCCTATACCAACATCTCTGACAGCGTGGTACAGTAGGTCAATTTCCCTCCCATTATGGTGGAGGCGCGAGCCCAATAGTGGGACATATGTGAGCTGAGATTAAAAGCGCACGAAGGTAGAGAGAAGAGGAAGAGAGAGAGAGAGAGAGAGAGAGAGAGAGGAGAGAGGAGAGAGAGAAGAGAGAGAAAAGAGAAGAGAGAAAAGAGAGAGAGAGAAGAGAGAGAGAAGAGAGAGAGAGAAGAGAGAGAGAGAAGAGAGAGAGAAGATAGAGAGAAGAGAGGTGGGAGAGAGGAGAGAGAGAGAGAGAGAGAGAGAAGAGAGAGAGAGAGAAGAGAGAGAGGAGGAGAGAGAGAGAGAGAGAGCAAGAGAGAGAGAGAGAGAGAGAGAGCAAGAGAGAGAGAGAGAGAGAGAGAGAGAGAGAGAGAGAGAGCAAGAGAGAGAGAGAGAGAGAGAGAGAGAGAGAGCAAGAGAGAGAGAGAGAGAGAGAGAGAGAGAGAGAGAGAGAGAGAGAGAGAGAGAGAGAGAGAGAGAGCAAGAGCAAGAGAGAGAGAGAGCAAGAGAGAGAGAGAGCAAGAGAGAGAGAGAGAGAGAGAGAGAGAGAGAGAGAGAGAGAGAGAGCAAGAGAGAGAGAGAGAGAGAGCAAGAGAGAGAGAGAGAGAGAGCAAGAGAGAGAGAGAGCAAGAGAGAGAGAAGAGAGTAGTTAGCCAAAGTGTCACTTCTGATATGTGTACGTACTTGATACGCACGCATTATTTTTTGTTTTCTTTTTAAAGTCCAATTTTATTTAATATTAGTACCAGATATTGCTCAATGAAATAATTAAGGCGCTTTATTTATCGTGCATATTATAGCATTGACTAATAGTAAATGATAAAAAATATAAAAATGAGAGGCGTACACTTTTGGATTTTCCAAATTATAATTTTAACTTTTCGCTGTATTTTCCAAACAAACCATTAGACCACGTAATGACATGAGCTGTCAGTTGTCATTGGTTACATCATCAACAAATGAACGTATAAAATTTATGTTTTTTTAGATTTATTTTTTTTTTTGCTTATTAATATCATATTTTAATATCCTATATCCTATTCCTGACGACAACAAACTCAAACACATAAAAATCATAAAAATGGTGCAGCCGTTCTCGAGTTATAAGTGTTGTAACTAACACAACTTCTTTTATATATATAGATATAGATTACATGAGCTGACAGTTACATTTTGTTATATCGTGAATAAATGAACGTTTAAACTGATGTTGTGACTGAGGATTTTTATTGATTTTTTTTTTGTTGATTAATATATTTTAATATCCTATATCCTATTCACGACAAAGACAAACCAAAAACACAAAAATCATTAAAATTGGTCCTGCCGATCTCGAGTTATAAGTGTTGTCGAGTAAGAGATAATTATTGGTGTACTTATTTACCACACAACTCGCCATGTTTTACGAAATTCAAAATTAAAAGAAATGAAATTTAATGCGAACGTCACATAGGATCACATATATTTTAGTTTTATTATATAGCATTTATATTTTTGTTTTATTTAACCTTTTTAATCAGGTACTACTTGCAATAAAAACTTATAGATTTCATAACCTATATTTTTAGGGTTCCGTACCTCTAAAGGAAAAAACGGAACCCTTATAGGATCACTTTGTTGTCCGTCCGTCCGTCTGTCTGTCTGTCAAGAATCTTTTTCTCAGGAACGCGTGGAGGTATCAAGCTGAAATTTATATCAAATACTCCGGTCTACTGTCCCTTAGAGCTGTGAAAAATCAAACTTTTAAGCTAACGCAATCAAAAGATATAGCTATTTATGTCGCAAATTTCTGCAAATTTTCGACACTCGCAAGGGAATCAAAACCTACAGGGTACTTCCCGTGAACTCAGAATCTTGAAATTTGGAACGAAGCAACGTCTTATAGCACAGATTAAGGAAAAATTGTGAAAACTGTAAATTTTTGATTACATCATATAAAAAAAATATTTTTAATAATTTTAAACTCACTACCCCTTTTCACCTGAACGTGTATGGTTAACAAGCAGCAGTTAATTTTGCACTGACAATGAACAGGTAGCGTGACCGAGTAGTCTAAGGCGCTGGTTTAAGACACCGTAGGCACGAGTTCGAATCTCACCGCCGCCGAGCTCTTTTTGCTATTTATTTTTGCAAAATTTATTTATAATAATTTAATAATATATTGTTTATATAAATAAAATTGTTTAAAAACGTGTTCATTAAATGTTTTAAAAATTAGTAGTTTTAATATTTATTAAAACTACTAATTTAGGTGTAACTTGAATTAATATCAAAGAAAAAAGAAACTTGAATTCATCATCATCATTCTCCTACTCTTATCCCAATTACTTGGGATCGATACAATACGTACTCTTCTTTCATAGTACATAATGTAAAAGTTATTGGCAACAGTTTTATGACCGGCCCCCTGCCAGACGTCAACCCTCCTTGGGAATGTAATTGTTGACCAAACGACATCAGATGAAGTTGGCCCAGGTCGTTAAAAGCTCTTAGTCGTCTTTTACGACATCCACGAGCAAAGTAAGTTGGTAGTATTCGTAGCCGCTACCACACAGTACAAAAAAAAAACTTGATTTAATATCAAAAAAAAACTACTGCATAAATATTTTTTTAGTTTTACGGAACCCTTCGTGCGCGAGTACAACTCGCACTTGGCCGATTTTTTTTGAGAATAAATTGACATTTCACATCACTATTGTAATATGTCAAAACGGCCATCATAGCGTGCCGTCGATTCATAAAATCGAACAGCTTCGGCAACATTTTTGAACAAGGTGGAGCAAGGAATATGTTTCGGAGCTCCAGCAAAAGTCTAAATGGTGAACTTCCAATGAGCCATTGAAGCTTGACATTCTTGTCCTGATGAAGGAAGACTGCTTGCCACCCCTTAAGTGGAACCTTGATCGTGTCGTCGCAATTTATCCTGGGTCAGATCAAATCGCTCGTGTTGCGGATGTGAAGACTACTACTGGAGTCGTTCGATGGTCCTTCAATAAGGTTTGTTGAAAGGCAAGCATTCAACGCCCGGGGGCATGTTCAAGCGCCTTCTTGAATATCACCCGCAACAATATGCAGTTCAAACTTCGGGTATTATAAATACTCAAGCGCATAATTATTCTCACTCACTCTCATTGTCGGTAATGTGCTGTACAGTCGCAATATACGCAAATTCATTTACAAAGCTTTTTATTTAATTATACAAATTAAAAGACCCCAACACCATTATTATTTATACCGTATTTGTTATCGCAAGTGACATGAGTACGGACTTTGCGGCGTTTAATACAGACAAACCTGTCGTGGCATTTACATGAAAGTTATGAAACAAGAAACATCGTACAGATTAAATTATTGTTTAAAAAACATTTTAACAAAAAAATTAAACCGCCGAAACAACTGAAAAGCAAACAAAATCAGCAACATCATTTTTCTTAATGGTTTTGTATAGGATTGATTAATTTTCTAGTAATAGGGGTTTAAAGATGAAATTGCCGTTTTACGCCACTTTGAATTAAAATTAAACCTGTATGATGTCAGATATGAAAGTGAAACTGTTTTCAAACGAAATGAAAGGATTTTGGATCGAATTGTGACGTGTGATGAAAAGTGGATTCTTTATGATAATCTCAAGCGAATAACGCAATGGCTGACCCTAGATCAAACGCCACATCAATAATGCCCCAAAGTGAAGCTTATCCATAGAAAGGTGAAGGTAACTGTTTGGTGGTCACTTCATGGTGTAATTTACTACAGCTTCCTCAGATCTGGTCAAGCAATAAACGTTGATGTCTACTGTGCAGAACTCCGAACAATGATGGCGAAACTCGCAGTAAAACAGCCCCGATTTGTCAGTCGATCTTCACCATTATTGCTCCAGGATAACACAAGACCATCATACTGCTCGAGAAATTGTTTTAACACTACAAGACCTGCAGTTAGAAACCATAAGTCATCCACCGTACTCGCCAAACCTCGCCCCAACCGACTACCATTTTTTCCGCGATTTGGACAATTTTTGCACGGAAAAAACATTTCTTCCGAGGAAGCAGTACAACATACCTTCACACAATTTGTGGAGTCCAGGACTCCAGAGTTCTATTGCAAAGGTTTAAATGATCTTCCAATTCGAAAGGCAGGAATGTATAAATAATGAGGAGAAATACTTTCATTAAAGAAATCTGTTTTATGAACAAAAAATGGTTTTAATTTATCAGTACGCAACGGCAATTACGTACTTTAACCCCTAATATTATTTCCTCTTATATATATATATAGCTTTATAACTACAACAAAAACTATCTTGTATCATACATACATACATACATATCATCACGCCATATCCCTTGCAGGGAAGGCAGAGAGAACACCGACCGAGAAGACCGATCTGGTCTAGGTAGGTGAGTTTCGGTCTCCCCCGGTGCCTACATCCTTCCACTTTCGCATTGTATATCTTCTTAACCAGACGTTCGTTCGGCATTCTTTCCACATGTCCGAACCATCGGAGCATTCCCTTTAGCATCTTTACACCAATAATCTCTTTCATACTTACTCGCTCTCTTACGTCGTCGTTGCGAATGCGGTCGGTCAGCCTAACTCCACAGATTTTACGCAGAGATCGCATTTCGATCGCATTAATTTTGCTTTCATGCTCTTTTCTGCATCCCAACTGTCGCTTCCATATAGTAATGTTGGGACAAGCACTGCGTTATGTATTGCTACACGTGCCTTCTGGCTGGGGTGGTGGCTACTGAGAAGTTGTCCCAACGCTCCGTTCACTCTATTTCCCGCATTCACTCTTCGCTCTATATCAGTGGTGTACCTTCCATCTCGGCTAAAACCACATCCAAGACATACAAATTCATTCACTTGCTCTAGTACATCATTACCTATTTTTACTCTTACATCTGTTCTGGCTTCATCTCTTTCAAAGACCATTTTTTATTATTCACGCGTAGACCCCTTCCCCTAGACCCCCTTCTTACAATCTTCTGTCATTGTGTCGACTAGGGTCTGCAGGTCAGTCGCTGAATGTGCCAGCAGGACTGCATCATCTGCATAGAGCAGAGCACTGACCACTGAGTCGCCCATCTGGACTCCCACATTCATATCGTTCAACCTTTGGAGACAGTTATCCAGATATATGATAAACAGCCTGGCTGACAGAACGCACCCCTGCTTAACGCCGATATTGACGTCAAACCAAGGCGACATTCCATCATCCATCCGCACACAGGCTCTACAGCCCATGTAACTGGACTGCACAGCCTGTAGCAGTTTACCGTTAATACCATACTCCGGTAAAATGTCCCAAAGTTCCTTACGTACAACGGTGTCAAATGCTCTCTCCAGATCCACAAACTGCAGAAAACTCTCTGACCTAGAGCCAGATGCTTCTCCACAATGTTGCGCAGAGAGAACACTTGATCCATGCATCCCATTCCACTCCTGAAACTTCCTTGTGTCTCACATAGTAAACCATCGGACACCATCCTCATTCTCCTTTCAATAATTTTACCGTACACTTTTGCTGCCAAACTGGTCAAGCTTATGGCTCTGTAATTTGCGCAGTCATAACGTGAACCCTTGTTTTTAAACAAAGGCACGATGACTGCGCTATTCCAGTCCCTGGGAACCATTCCCGAGCTCCAACATAAATTGAGGAGCAACAGGAACGCCTCCCAGACACAGGAGCCACCAAGCTTGATCATCTCGGCAGACACCATACCAATACCCACTGCCTTACCATTTTTCAAACTTCTTATCGCCCATTCAACTTCATCCATACTGATGCCATCGGAGGACGCCGGTGTTGAATGTTGATCTACTATTTTTATTTTAACTTAATTTTTTTTGTTAATAATTATTTTTGTTATTGGTGTAAAGATGCGAAAGGGAATGCTCCGATGGTTCGGACATGTGGAAAGAATGCCGAACGAACGTCTGGTTAAGAAGATATACAATGCGAAAGTGGAAGGATGTAGGTACCGGGGGAGACCGAGACTAGCCTACCTAGACCAGATCGGTCATGTACTGAAGGAAGGTGAAGTCAAGAGTCTCCGAAACCGGCGAGCGTGTATGAAGAGAATTATGAATGTTCAGGAAGCGAGTGAAGTATGCAAAGATAGAGTTCTCTGGCACTCTGTTCTCTCTGCCTACCCTGCAAGGGATATGGCGTGATGATATGTATGTATGTATTTTTGTTAATTTTTTAATTAAATATATAAATGTCTAAAAATCATTAATGTATATGAAAATTGAACTTACTAGAATATTTCTGTTTAAAAATATTTTAAAAAACCGCCTGTAAAATTTGATTTTGTCGCTTACGCTAAAATGGCGGTAAAGACTCGATATGACTTCACACTAAGGAGTTAATATAATAATTCTACAACTGCCAAGTTTGGCAAGCCTGTGGCGATCGCAGTTATCGTAATGAGTTGCCCAAAATACTTCTGTCCATTTTCCTGGTACTCCCATAGGAATATAAGATGTGGTGACACATTGTTTTCTTAACCCATCATCACAAAGGGAAGATTTTAAGAATTTTAAGAATTGGTTAAGGAATAAATAGCATACTATCACTAATAGATATAAAAGTAGTGTTTACCTGTTGTCCAAATCCGAATACCCCTGATGACTGGACAGGAGCACCAAAATTAAATGCAGGTGCTGGTGCTGACGGCATAGACGACGCCTCGAAAGAAGGTATTGAAGGATTTGTTGTTCCGAACGTAGGTGTAGCACCAATAGTTGGCGTACCAAACATACCCATCTGAGGTGTAGGATTACTAGCTGGCTGTGGAGAGCCAAACATAGGCGCTGGACTCTGATTTTGAATAGGGTTTGAGAAAAGTGATGGTTGATTGTTATTTTGATTAGCCATTCCAAATATATTCTGCGCAGGCTGAGTATTGCTGGCGAAGTTCGGCGTAGCACTGCTCGTATTAAAGGGCGTTGATGTTGGAAACGAAAAGGCGGGCGGTTTCTGTAGGCTGTTTGTTGTTGTGTTTGATACAAACAAATTTGTTGATGGCGTATTGTTGTTTGAATTCCACATATTCTCTTTTTGTACTGTATTTCCAAATATGTTTGTTGTACTATTTGTTAATGCACTGTTATTTAAAGTGTTATCATGTTGCATGCCATTTCCACCTGTAAGTGTATTACCAGGCAGACCATTGATGCCTCCTAAAGTAGACGGAGCCGTTACATTATTTCCACCCGTCGCGTTAGTTGTGGGAAAAGTATTTGCAGACAGTGCTTTCCCTGTCAGTAGATTTGTTGATAATCCATTACCCGCCACGGTATTTCCTGTTAAATTATTGCCCCCTAATGTATTATTCGCCCTGTCGCCACCTGATAGTCCATTGCTTGCAGAGAGCCCATTGGCACCGCCTAAGGTGCCTATAGCATTACTTGTACCTAGTGCATTGCCTGCATTAAAACTAAAACTACTTGTATTTTTCGGCGTTTCACCACTAGTTCCAAATGGAGTATTGAATACAGTCTGCGTATCAGAACCGGTCAATAGGCTTGGTGCTGCATCCGCTTTAATGTTATTACTATTGTTATTACCAAATGAGAACTGGAAATTAGGTTTATCTGTAGTAGTCACAGCAGTAGGTAAAGTTGGAGCAGTTGTAGGTGCGGGATTAGTAACAGTATTCTCTCCGAAACTAAACATGGGTGCTGCAATAACTGATTTAGGGGCTGAAGATGTGACAACAGAAACAGCCTCAGTCTTTGATTGTGATGCTGGCATTAATAACATTGGTGATGCATTAGTAGTCACTGCAGTAGTCTTTGGTAAAGATATGAATGGATCTTTAGATATACCTGCAGCACTTGTCATACTAAACAAATTAGTGGCAGGTTTTAATGTTGAAGTCCCAAGAATAAAAGTACTCTGAGACTCAGACTTCTCGGTACTTATTGGAATTGCTTGAACAGTTGCACTCTTAGGTATGTCTTTCTTCACTTCAAGTGATGTTGGAGTAAATAAGTTTGATGTAGAATTTGATAGCTTTTGTTTGTCATTTTGTTGTGGGGAAGCAAAACTCTCGCCGAAAGTTTTCGGTGTATCCTGAACTGTTACAGGAATAGTAATTGCTGAAGTTTCTTGTGATTTTTCCTTCTCTTCAGTTGGAGTCTTAGAATTTTCAGATTTATTTCCTGACACATTTGAATCCTTTGGTACACCAAAATTAAATTTTACAACATTGTCCGACTTTGGTTTTGTAAAACCAGTGTCTGTCTCTCCTTTCTTTACAGGCAAGGTAAAAGTGTAAGTTGGTGTTTCTGCTAAATTATTATTGTTTGTTTCAGATTTTTCTTTACCGTCTAATGAAGATTTACTTTCCGTTTTCTTTGCAATGGAATCTTGTTGAACTTTTGGATCAATTCCAAATTTAAATGTATTATTTGTATTCATACCAAAATTGAACTTAACTTCAGGCAATTTCGCTTTAGATTCTTTCTCTGTGCCACAGCAAACACAGAGAGATCTATTACTTTCATTCATTACCAAACAACTGTAACATTCCCACTTATTAGATTTTTGGGTTTTTGCAATATTTGTAAGAGTACTGTCGCCTTCGTCATTAGATTTTAATACACTAGCCTTGTTGGAAGGTACATTCGGTTTATCCTCTCCTGAAACTGAAGCACTATTACCAAAATATAAACCTCCATTTATTGGATATGAAATTTTAGGTATTGGTATAGAAGCTATCTCCGCTGCCTTCGTCGTCTTTTCCTCGGCAGTTAAATTTGTACCATTGCAGCAAACACATTTGCTAGCATTGGCGTCATTCATAACCCAACAAGCATCGCACCTCCATTTTGATGACTGTTTTGAAGGTGGACTGAGCATCTTTTCACAGTTTACACATTTGTCTTTTTGAGCTTGACTATCTGCAAGTTTACATAAACTACATTTTGCAGTCTTCACTTTCTTATAACCACAACAGACACAGGCAATGGCTTCTGGTTTGTTCTTAACCCAACAGTCGGGACAACTCCAATCTGATATTTTAGTAGTAGATTTCTCAATTTCTTTATTACTATCTACAACAGATGAAATAGGGCTTTGCTTGTCATATTCAATACGTTGCTCGGGACTGTCGAATATGAATGATGGAGATGAGATATCAGTATCAAAAGTATCACAGGATACTTTAACAGGATTAGAGAATGTATAAGTGCTACAAATAGAGGCCGGTGTAGATTTACTTGTAGGCAATTCAGTAGCTAGTTTAAACTCAGTTGATTTGGGAACAGAGAAAGCTACTGTAGGTGTAAATATAGCTAGTGGCTTTGTTACAGTTGGCATGTCTAACGTAAATTTGGGTAATTTATTGTGATCAATTTGTAGTGATACAGCAGGCAGCTTCACAGGTGCAGCTACGTCAGATTTAACAGGGAGACCATGGCTTGTTCGAGTAACTCTTGTTTTTATTTTATTAGTAAATTTGTTGCTTTGTTGCTCCTCAGATTCATGCCTGCAAACAAGTAGTGTATTTATGAAAGATGTTGCAGATACGAAGTTCCAGATCTGGATACAGATATTGGAATAATATTACATTAGTTTCAGAACCAATTATAGATATGATATTATTTTGAAATGCCCGACGGATTCCATTACGAATATCGAACACTTAGGGTACATTTATCAGTATACATTACAAGTGGACTATAATTCCTTCTTGTTGTGAAGAATACTCATGCTCAACAACACTATATAGACTGTAAAGAAGCAAGCAAGTATAACAGTGATAGTCTAGTGATCAGACTGAGGACTACCGATATACCCAGCCTGTACCCTATATATACAAACAAGTCAAACACTGCTTTTTGAAATTATATACAAATTTATTAATAAACTATCATGTGAGTATACCGGTCCTGCACCTTGTAGCTCTTCTGTTGAATTGTCCTCACTGGCCGGCAAGACCAATATGTCACTTTTTATGTCTTTGACAACAGATAACCAAGCAACTCAAGTGATAAATGTTAAATACCACACATGACTGCATATTCTGTGAATGTGATACTACCCCAGACAAACTGACCCATTTATAGCTGAAGAGAGAAAATTTTAGCAGTGGGGCCTATTACAACTAGTAGGACATGCTAGTTAAAAATATATCATCAAAGATAATAGAAAATATTATTACCTGGGCAGTTTTGGTTCATTGGTATTGCTAGCATTTATATTACTGCATTTCTCATTTGATGACTCAGTAACAGCCAGGGGATAGTTAGATGCACTACTATATGAAGCCATAATCTGACGGGCTGTTTTTGTTGCATCCATTAAACGTGACTTTTGTTTCAACCTCATTATGGATGCTAAACTTGGCACATGTAGTTCTTGTGTCTTATATGCTGTATAGAAAAACATGAAAACAATCATTCAATAACATGATATTTTAGCTAACATAACAGATTTATAAATCAACTTATATAAGCATTCATTACTCAAATTTTAAACACATCTATACTGTAACTATCATATCTTATTAAATATAACAAAATTTTAGCAGTTTTAATAGAAAAAGCTAGTAATATAATTTGATAATACTATAATAATAAATAAATAATAATATGAAAAAAATTCATTATTTAATAAATTTTCAAAATTAACAACAGAGTTTTAGCAATCTTCGAGTACAAAAAAGAGCAGATGTTTATTTATCTCAAGAAATGAGGGTATATAAAAGATATAATATGTAAGATACTTACAAATACTTTTATTTGCATATGGAGTCATTCGGTGTATTGATTTATTCATGCAAACATCTGGTTTAATGTATTGTGGAATTCTTCTAGCCTCTGTCAGTGGTGATGAATAGGACTCAAGTAAATCCATAATACGTCGAGCAGAACTGCTCATTGCAGTATCTTCAGTACTTGTGGTCTCATTCACTGACGCTACAGTACGTTGTTTGATGTTAGCCCGCTTCATATATGAGGACGATGCACCACCATACATGGTTCTGCCAGGGTAGAATGATGAACCTAACAGATGAGGTTTGAACTGCAACTTTTTCTCAGTGGGTGATGATTTTTCTAAAAAATTAAGAAAGTTACTAACTTAGGTCTAAGCTATCTTTGCTAAGCTTAGGTCAATAAATAAAAGTTATCATTTACTACAGTCATATATACACTGACATTCAAAATACAGGTCTTGTGTCTTATATGGTAGTCAGTAGATAAAATGAGTATCACAGTTTTTAATTAATTGAAACTTTTGCTCATGGATTGTAAGTTCATGTACCAATAAATTACTATTATTATTATTGTTGTAATTTAAAAGATTATGTAGCTGGAGATAGGTAGACTACCTATTTATTATTTAGTCAAATTAAAAAAGCAGCTGAAGAGAGGTGGATTAAAACACAGAATAGAGAGGTGTTGACATGACAGCATAATATGACCTATTGGTGATTTAAAATACTTACTGTTAACTTTCACTGCTTCTTCATTATTTGTTTTATCAAATATAGACTTTCTTTTAGTTGCCACTGATTGGCCTATTCTTGATATGGTATGTTGTGCACTTCCAAATTTTGGTGTGTCCATTTCACTATTCTCTTTTATACTTTCATTAGTGACTGTGTCATTTATTTTAATTGGTGTCAGTATATGATATTGTATACCAGCAAAAGAAGTGACAGGTATTTCTGTGATTTCAATATTGCCTGTGGAGCAATGCACCTGAAATATTAAGGAAATTATTGTGGATTTGGTCTTTTGATTCACTTACTTTTTTTTTTATATTACTTATGGTGGCAAACGAGAAAGCAGCCCACTTATAGTCCTTAAAATATAGCTTGATCTCTGTGACAGATAGCTACAAAACCGATGAAGTAATTTTGAATATGAGTCATATTTACAATTTCATTTCGTATCACCATATTTTCATTCTTTACGTGCCAGTTATATCTCAACTGAATTCTGAATATATATGATATAAAAATATGAATATTTACACCAAAACTTGGCCCTCGTGTGTTATAAAATACGTAACAATTTTATAAAAATATGATGCTTACACAAGTACAAAGTCATACTGGACTAAGAATAAGGTAGAGATGGGACAATCGATAAACGTAAATAGATAATATTCTTATTAATTATTTATAAAACAAGTAAAACCAATATATTACCTATATAAACCATGTAGTTACGCTATAAAATAGGTAAATTGTGTTAATTTAGTATTCAGACATCAGTTATAATATTAATAATATCATTTCTTTTATATTAAAAAGGTAATTTCTTTTATGAAATAAACAAGATTATTCATGAAATAATCTGTGACCAAAAAATCATCATCAACCTATAGGAATGATAATAATAGTGACAATGAACTTGGATGTACTCCTATCGAATAATAAAAATAATTCATTAACATCTTTAGTTTAAATTAAATAAAATCCATTGATTTAAATTTAATAAGATGTTCATAGATTGTTTTACATTTATAATCGATTCACCCATCCATTTGATTGAAATTCAATAAGATTTTTATACATTGTTTCTCAATTGCAGTAGCAAACAACTTTAAAAATTAAGGAATTATATAGACAAAAATACGGACTACATCGTAAGCGTGCAGCACTATTGACAACTGTCACAGAGATCATGCTATATTTTATGAACTATAAACTGCCACATATGGGAATTTGCAATATCAGGGGTACACCTAGGCTGCTACATACAAATCAAAACCCACCCAGAAAGTTTGATTTCTAAGCCAAATGTAACATGTAACAAGCTTGCCAGGTTACATTTGTATATATAATAAAAATTCTATTAAAGGCACGAAGTATTCACATGATTATTGTTGAATATAATTCAATAAACAGTATGCAAAACAATTGCGATAAATGCGAAAAATTCGTCTCAATTAATGCCATTTGTAAGTGATCAAATTTACTTCAAAAGGCCGTGTAAGGAAAACAACTAAACTTTCTAAGCTTAAACCAATCATACGTATTTATAAACAGATTACGAGTTTATTTATATTGTGAGGAGAATATTTTTATACATTAAAATAAGCAGAAACCTTTTTTTTTTGGTAGGCTATGGCCCGGACACACGTCGCCCGCTCCGTCTGGGACGACGGAAGGGCAGCGCATGGCCCTATAACCCACCGTATTCCCTCCCCATCGCCATAGGGCCGGCCACTCGTACCGCTGCCTTGCCATCCGTGGCCAGCCCAGCGGGTTACCCTTTCGGGTACCATCCCCCCAGATAACTGCCGGGGCGTCGCCCTCACGCGGTCAGCCTCTATGCGGGTGACGGACTATTCCCCGGTCCAGTCACCCGCGACCTCGCCTATAGCGGCGTCAGGCGCAGATACTCGCGCCTACGCCGCCCCAGGCGCCGGCGGCGGAGCGTGTCACCGAAGAGGATTTCCTCTCGGAGCCGCACCGCCGCCTCCTTCCGCGAGACAACTGTCTCGCAGAAGGCGATGACCGCGTCACAGTTCCTGACGCTGTCAAGCAACGCCTTAGCGATGGTCGGCAGCGCCAGGTTGGCACCGATGATCGCGACGAGTTCACGACGCTGCTCTGCCCAGGCCACACAGACCTCGAGCGTGTGCTGCGCCGTGTCCTCGTCGCAATCGCAGTGGTGGCAGGACGGTGTCCTCTCCCTCCTCACGACCGTGTGCAGGTACTTGCCATGCTCCTTCAAGACCTGCACCAGTCGGAAGGAAAGGACCCCGTGCTGTCGACCCAACCCCTCCATCAGTACCGGCCGGAAGGCCTCGATGATCCGAACACCAAACCGAGGCCTTTCCATCCGGATTGCCCAACGGGCAATAACGTCACGGTCGGCGTCGCCCCGCCAGGCGGCCATCTCACTGAGCGAGACGGTGCCGCTTCCTGCCCGCGTCGCCGACACCCGCCGGTACAGTCCGGCGAGCGCCTCCGCCGCCAAGTCCCACGGGGGTGTTCCGGCCAACAGACATGCTGCGTCCGTCGCCACCGTGCGGTATCCGCGTATGGCCCTGGCCACCATGGCCCCCTGTGGTCGCCACAGGAGAGCGCTAAGTCGGATGGTCAGGGACCCCGGCCACATGGGTGCGCCGTACAGGGCCACAGGACCACCCCCGCGTTCAGCAGTCGGCACGTAGCACTGGATCCGCCCACCTTCGGCATAAGCCAGGATAGGCGGACGCCGCGCCGACAAGCCGTGGAGCAAGCCGACGCAAATGCTTCCGGAACCAAGCAGAAACCTTAGCTTTTGTTTATCATCGTCCTTTATATTTACAAATTAATTCGTATATGGCAGTGCAAGTCGAATCTACCGTGATCGTAACTTTAATCTTACACCAGAGTTGCATATATATAATACTAGCTTCTGCCCGCGGCTTCGCCTGCGTAAAAGGTTACTTTCCTAAAGCTTTTCATCCCCTATTTTTATTTTACCCCTTAAGGGTAAATTTTTACAACATGTTAATGTCATATTTATTTATATCTAATCAATAGCCTAAAAATAAGTTTCAAGCTGCTGGCTTTAAAAATGACGACACTTCCTTACATTACATCCCCCCTTACAATCCTTTTTTGCATTAAAAAGTAGCCTATGTCCTTTATCAGGCTCTAGACTATCTGTGTTCCAAATTTCATTTAGATCGGTTCAGTAGTTTTGGCTGGAAAGAGTGATAGACAGACAGATAGAGTTACTTTCGCATTTATAATATTAGTAAGGATTTAATGTCATTCTTATGTTAGACAGCTACCGCTGTCATACGCGCGCACACACAAATGAATAGAGAATAGCGGCCTAGTATCACGGCATGACCACATTTGCCTTAGTACCTACCTACCCAATCTATCATTCCCAGTAGTCGACATAATTTTACTGCCAAGGCGCGCAAAAAGATGTTTCATATCACAAAATTTCAATACCTATCTATTATATACAGGTATAGTATGTTATTAATAAATCGATAGTGCTGTCAAAAATACAATAATCATCAACGATGACTGCCCTCACGCCTTTACTTGTGTTCGGGTCGCACAATCGGCGATCATAGATTTCTTGCCATATTTCTGTAGTGCGCCCGGTTGCTGCCTGACCACAGCACTGCGCACTCTTATCGTTCTAACTTTTGAAACATTGTACCAAACGACACGCGGTAAAAAGCAAAAAATATGTACTTTAAATATAGAAAGCAATAAAAGCATTTGTTTGCATAAGAATTAATTTGTTACTATAAAATGTGCATCGGCAATAAATACCAAATTATTTTGAATTTTTAATTTATTATTTTAACGATAAATGCTTAAATATTAAAAATAGATACATGCTGTCGCGGGCTTTTTTGTAAAACTATTTAAGAGGTACATTTCCACAATACATAACATTTGTCGAACTTTCAAGATCTTTGCAGCGTATGCAAAAATAACTCGCAGATGGGCGATTTTTTCTGTCTTAAGCGCTTTTTATCGTTATATTTTAGCCAATTTACAAAATATCTTTATAAATATATATATATAGCCTTCCTTTATATATAGGTTATTCTGATGTGTAAATTATATTACTATAAAGATTCATCAAAATCCATTCGGTAGTTTTTGCGTGAAAGAGCAACCAAGATGTTCACATCCATACATTATTACAAACTTTCACGTTTAAAATATTAGTAGGATTAGCATCCTTATTAATATTTTAAACGCGAAACACTGGTCTATCTGTAACGCCGAAAGCCTAAAAGCCTGAACCGATGAAATTTGGTACACAAATAGACTAGAGCTGCCTTTGAAATCATTGAACAGCCTTTAGGCAATACCTAGCAACGTTGAGAATCTGACATCAGGTACATTAAATGATAAAAGCGTTCAATAAGGGTTTTATAGAAATTCTCATTTCAGAGCAGAATTAGAGCCGTTTTCTCTGTATGAAATTTTTTATCTAAGAGGTATTATACTTAAAACTTTATAAAAACATTTCTAATAAAATAAATAGTCATATTTTTGAACACTTCACGTTAACTACAAGTCTTTAAGATGGTAAAAGGTGTGTGGTAGTTTTCTGCTAATTATTCCATCACTTAATATTCCATCCTTCAAATTTAATGTTAATACGTTATTGTAATTAATCTCCTAAGTGGCCAAAAAAGGGATTTGAAATGTCATGGTAAACTCTGTTCTCCTAACAACACTTAACTAAAACGGTGGCAGCTAAAAACCACAAAATGAAACATAAAATCTGTAAATCTCTTCATTTTATAATTCAGGGTCATAATATAAAAAAAAATTGTGAAATATTAAAATTTCAAATTAAAGAGAGAAGATTTTCCTGTGCATGAAGCTTTTTATTCATGGTGTTTATACCTTTGAAACTTTAGAATAATATACTTATGTGTATATATGAAGTGCATTATTCTCAGTATTTTTGAAATTAGCCTTTTATAGTAGTCAGAAGGAAATAGCTCTTAATGCAAAAACAAGGTATAATACCTACACACCTGGAAAATTGCAAATAAGTTACATACATACATACATATCAACACGCCATATCCCTTGCAGGGTAGGCAGAGAGAACAGAGTGCCAGAGAACTCTATCTCTGCATACTTCACTCGCCTCCTCAACATTCATAATTCTCTTCATACACGCTCGCCGGTTTCGGAGACTCTTGACTCCACGTTCCTTCAGTACCTACATGATCGATCTGGTCTAGGTAGGTTAGTCTCGGTCTCCCTCGGTACCTACATCCTTCCACTTTCGCATTGTATATCTTCTTAACCAGACGTTCGGTCGGCATTCTTTCCACATGTCCGAACCATCGGAGCATTCCCTTTCGCATCTTTACACCAATACTCTCTTTCATACCTACTCGCTCTCTTACGTCGTCGTTACGAATGCGGTCGGTCAGCCTAACTCCACAGATTTTCCGCAGAGATCGCATTTCGACCGCATTAATTTTACTTTCATACTCTTTTCTGCATACCCACCTCTCGCTTCCATACAGTAATGTTGGGACAAGCACTGCGTTATGTATTGCTACACGTGCCTTCTGGCTGAGGTGGTGGCTGCCGAGAAGTTTCCCCAACGCTCCGTTCACTCTATTACCCGCATTCACTCTTCGCTCTATATCAGTGGTGTACCTTCCATCTCGGCTAAATCCACATCCAAGATATACAAATTCCTCCACTTGCTCTAGTATATCATTACCTATTGTTACTCTTACATCTGTTCTGGCTTCCGTCTCTTTGAAAGACCATTATTTTGGTTTTGCTCACATTCACGCGTAGACCCCTTTTCTTACAATCTTCTGTCATTGTGTCGACTAGGGTCTGCAGGTCAGTCATCAGTGCAAATAAGTTCATTAAAAGAAATTGTTCACTCTTATCAATGAATCTAATATTTCAATTCTTCAAGTAAATTGAGTAATCTAGATCTAAGCCGATTTTATTTTATTTGCATTATAACACAGCAATCTTGTCAAAAAAGTCTTTACCTTGCAAATATCACAATTATTTCCTAAAACTATAAAGTCAAACAATATTAGAATATATTGGTAAGAAGATTGAAATAAAGAGTTGTATAGAGAAATTTCAATTAATGAGTAAATGCATATAAAACATTTCAAGGTTTACTAAAATAAAGTTCATGAAACCTGGAATGTGTGAATAGATTAAAAGATTATTTACCTAATACCAATCTTTGTAAGTTGCTATGTGGTAGCAACCAAGAAAACTACCAACCCTTACTGTGCTCGTGGAAGTTGTAAAAGACTACTAAGAGCTTTATATACACCTGGGCCAACTTTACCTGATGCCATTTGGTCAATAATTACATTCCCAAGGAGGGTTAACGTTAGGCAGGAAGCCAGTCATGAAACTTTTTGCATTATGTATGACGGAGTATATTGAGTCAACCCCAAATAATTGGAATATGAGCGGGAATAATGATCAATATTTGTAAGAAAACAGTAGTATCACTCCTTCCTCAATATTTGATATGATTAAATCAATATAATGAAGCACTCCTGGTTACATATTACATCTAGATTGTACAAACATTTGTGAATCATACAAAAAATTGCCTTGCGTGATTATCGAGCTCATTCATTTACCTATTCGACACTTTGAGTTGTTATTACTTAGGTGACAATTACACCATCTATATAGAAATATTATAAATATATTATGATGAAATTAATTAAAAGTCTGGAAAAATATTTTATATGCAAATTCAAGATAATTTCTCATAAATATAACATCTTCTTAATAAACTCATTTGCAAAAAAAACGGGCGGTTTTGATTTTCATTCATATTTAAAAAGATACAATACCAAAAAGGTTTCAATCGTTTGTACACGTTACTGGCCGGTTTTAAAAATGCTGTGGTATTTAAAAAAGTACGTTCTAAATTCAATTTTTCATTTGATGTTCATTTTTACAGAAAACCCCTTTTTATCCTACATTTTTGGCGCGAAGTTCCAGAAGTTAACATCGACTTTCATAACTTTTATTCAATTTTTATCGATTAATTTCATATCCTTGACTGTCAAAGCTTTATTTAATGCTGTTTGGCTGTATCAAAAATGGTAGATAAAGTGGTAAAAGCTACCAAAATTATCGCGCTGCTTGAAGAGGGTTGCAGCCAATGTTTCGTGGCTAGGAGGCTAAATGTTAGTCGCTCGACAGTCCAAAGGACCTGGCAGCGATATCAGGAGACTGGTTCCGTCGAGAGAAGGCCTGGTTCTGGAAGAAAACCATGTACCCAACCACGGGATGATCGTTTTCTTGTGAGTCGCGCATTGAGAAATCGCAAATCTTCGTATGTGGATCTTAAGAACAACCTCCAAGAAGTAAGAAATGTGCATATTAGTCTATGGACGGTCAGGAGGAGGCTTCTCGCTGCCAATATACGCAGTCACCGCCCGGCCCGCGGCCCCAAATTACTCCGTGAGCACAGAGTTCACAGGCTTAGGTTCGCTAGAAATTGTGAATCATGGACTCAAGACGATTGGAATAGGGTTTTGTTCTCTGATGAAGCCAGGATATCTCTGTTCGGTGAAGATCGACGTCGGCGAGTGCTAAGAAGACAAGGAGAACGCTTTGCAGAGGCATGTTTCGAAGAAATCACACCTTATGGTGGGGGCTCTGTTATGTTTTGGGCAGGAATAAATTCAATGGATCGTACAGAGTTAGTCTTCATTGAAAACGGCTCACTGACTGGGCATCGATACATAACGGAAGTTCTAATTTCTCATGCACAACCCGCATTGGCCGCTCTAGGTGAAGACTCGATTTTTATGGACGACAATGCTCGCGCCCACCGATCCCGCGATGTTAATGCGTATGTGCAAGAGGTCGGCATTCGTCGTTTGGATTGGCCAGCTCGAAGTCCCGACCTCAATCCCATAGAGCATGTCTGGGACGTTCTGAAACGGCGTGTGAGATCAGTACACCCGGCTCCGCAGACCATCAGAGAGCTGAAGAATGTGATTACTGCGGAGTGGGAACGTATTCCGCAAGCAAGTATCCGGGATATACTCGCTAGCATGCCCAGACGAATTCAAGCTGTGATTTTAGCTAGAGGGGGTCACACTCGATACTAAACATTTATCTGCTTTTACTTTATTAAAGAAAAACAAACAAAAAAACTTTTTTATTTTTACTTCATGAGCATATGCACTACTAGCGAATATACACTACTAGCGAGGTTTAGCATTATTTCCCATAAATTGTATCTAAATTTTATGAAATACTGATGAAAACGATTATTTTCTTATTAATTTACCAAATTGTGTGGATAAAACTACCTATAATTATCAAACAAAGAAATATTAACATTTGAAATGGTTCATTGCTTAGGTGCCCGTTTTTTTTGCAAATGAGTGTATATATAAATTACGCGTCACGTTGTTTGTCCGCGATGGACTCCTAAAGTACTTAACCGATTTTAATTAAATTTGTACATGTGTAGTTTGATCCAACTTAAAAGATAGGATAGCTTCCATCTCAATTTATAGTCGCAATATTTATTTATTTGACTTTATTTGACAGTCACAATTATCTGTTATCTCCAAACGATTCTAACAGATAGCAGTATCTGTTGACTGGATTGAGTAAGTATTTAATAGATGGCGCTATGTTAAACGTTTCATATAAGCAACAATTTATTAGCATAACCACCACATGTTACTGAGGCTACATTAGCCACAGCAATGCGCGGCCGGGTCTGCTAGTTATATATATTGTATTATACATAAAACATATTTTCACAACTACTTGCTATTTTGTAGATATAGAAATTTTGACATTTCTGTTAAAAATAGTGTGATAAATAATTTTGGATGATCCTCTTGACTTTAACCTAACAGGTAGGTAAAGAATACTGAAAAGACTTAAGCAGGTGAGTTCAGAGTGTGCACAATCAGACATTAACACTGCCCAACTAAAATCTCTCAATATTAGCTAAGTGGTTAAATATGTGTATGGTATGCCATTATTGGGGTGAAATACTACTATGGTGACCCAATTCTGGTCGTTTTTCTCTATTTCTTGCTCAAGTCTGCTATTGGCTGTAAAGTTCGATACAATGGTTTTGCCTGGTAGTAAAAGCTACTAATATTGAGCAAGATCACATCAACTCGACTACCCATTTTCCACTTGACCATAAAAATTAAGCCCATGTATTGGAACGAAGTTCCTTATCGCGCGTTGTGAAAGGGGGCTAGACGGAAAAAATTCTTACGAAAAGTTGTCACGACACTTTTTGCTATAGTAAGCTATTGTAAGCTGTGCGGCGTCGCTCGTCGGTTCTCTTATAGAAAGCAAGCCAGATATTTTCATTTCTATTTCGCATTGAACAGTGTGGTGTCACGACGATTTTTTTTATAGATAGAGTGATTCAAGAGGAAGGTTTATATGTATAATATATGCATAATGTACTAGAGAAACACTGATAATTTTAGAGGTTTCTAATGTGATGTCGTAAATAAACACATTATTTTGCGCTTACATTGCAAACGCTGGCTGAACTCTACGAAATAGATCAAAATAAAGTACTACAGTATTATACAGCTTAAAAAGGCCTACAAAAAAGTCCGCGATGGTATATATCTATCTCTTAAGGATAACATACTATATCCATTTTAATACTTTAAAAAATGTTCTATTATAAAACGGTAATTGAAAAGCTATTTACACAAATACTGTATTAATCCTTATCATTTTAAATACATTAGTTGGCTTGAGCATTTCATGAAGATATTTTTTTTCCTTCAGACCATGCAAATTAAATCAATACCTTAAGAGATATAGCAAAATCAAAATAATGCGCAACGAAATTATTTTCGCCCGTGACCGGGCCGCGTGGCCGGCTCGCGTTCGAGCTCGGGGCCGAAAAGTTTTGGTAGTCTAGTGGAATTGTATATCCTATTATTAATATTATAAACGTGAAAGTTTGTAATAATGTATGGATGTGAACATGTTTGTTGCTCTTTCACGTAAAAACTACTGAATGGATTTTGATGAAATTTATAGTAATATAGCTTGCACATCAGAATAACACATAGGCTATAATTTATAAAGATATTTTGCAAATTGGCTAAAATATAACGATAAAAATCGCTTAAGGCAGAAAAAAATTATATAATTAAAATAGAACTTCGTTCCATCCGGGTGTCCCTTGACACCTCCGGTTTTTTTTTATGAGTTCATACCATGATAAAATGATCTCCCAAAGGATTTTTAAAAATTTCGATTTTAACAATAATTTTTTTTACAATGAAAATTTTAGGTACTTTTAATTGAAAAATCGATTGTAAATCAACCATTAAAGTTAAATTAATGGGACTTGGAGGATATATTTTTAAAATAAAGTTCCATCACGTTTCAATAGAGAATAGCTTATAATTTGTGTCAATTAAAGACAAATAATAAGCATGCAAAAATTCATGACTTCATTCTTAGTAAATTTTTAAAAGCTTATAGATCAGCAATAAAGCATCACACGAAAAAAAATTGTGGGTACACATCCACGTCTACTATTTTTTATCTCAGAGACCAAATTGACACATGCAAATGTCAAACTTATAAATAATGCTGCCAGCTTTTTTGTGAAGTGGTGTACCCACGATACCGGTATATCGAAACCTAAGTATTTGTATTTATTAGACGATTAAATTTAAAGTTTTCTATTCCAATGTGTATCATTAAAAATCATATAAGTATACATGGCTATACATGGCCACACAAGGCGCTATATACTAGTATAACACGACGTACGACCTTACATACTCAAGTGTTTCAATGTCTTTAAATCAATAAAAAAAAATAAACGCCATCAATGTTCTTTCTGTACACGCTAAAACGACAATCTAAACCCATTTCTATTACAAAGTAGTGGACCTTTAAAAAATTACGACTATTATTAGAATTTGACAAGATTTACAATTTTAAAACAAATTATATATGTTATATTACCATATTACTATATTATTATTGTATGGCAGTTATTGTATGTTTTACTGAATAATGCGGCGATTATATATATATCTTTAATTTATCATCCCCAAATTTCATAGGAACTACACTAGATGGCATTTTCTTTATATTTATAAAATGTGCCTATAAAATAAGAATCTAAAGTGGAGATTAATACTTGTAATTAAAAGTTGGACCATCAGCAAAACATGTTTGCCTAATAGGTGATATTTTTTTAATATATTTTTTTTTGTTATTTGATAATAAATAGCTAGGTATTTAAAAAGCCAACATATAGTAATCGAAATGACAAAGAACCGCTGTTTCAATACTTTTCGAGAATGTATAAAACCTAAATAATTATCTATACATTTTTCAAGGTAACTTGTAAAAAAACAATACTTGTTTATATTAACGCAAATTATCGATAGACGCGTGGTATATAGGCCGAAAGTGGCACACAACTATTTAAGAGTTGCAAAAAACTGGTAACACATGTAATGTCAATTTAGTCTCCGAGATTGAAAAGCAGACTATGGAAGTAAAGATTGACCAGAGTATAAACAAAATTCACCTCATTTTTTTTGTGGTCCGCTCGACTTGAAATGCCCCATACAGTATCCAAATACCTCCGTCATACTTTTGAAGCATTTAGTGGTAATACCTCAAGTGGTAGACCACTTAGGACTATAGGGTCTACCTTATAGTCCTTTTTCATCTCAAAAACTAAATTGACATTACATGGGTTACCAGCAAAGAGTAAAATTATATTAACTGAAAAAGAGTGGCAACTCGATTGTAAAATATGCATGTATGGAAAGTGCTGCTACCTGGAGCTTAGGCGATGAACTAAAGTTGAAGTAATATACATATATATATACCTACGTATCTACATGTGTGTATGTAATTATATAGGATTTTTTTTTACTATGAGACCTACCCTGAAATATAAAAAAAAACATATCAGCCGTTAACGAAACTTGTGATAATTTCCAGAAAGCACATCAATAACCGAAAATAGATTATTGACAATAAGTACATACGCTAGAAACAAAAAATAACAATTCTCAGTTGTCAAACTTTTGACAATCAGTACAGAATAGCAGCTATGTTTGTACAAACAATATATAGGCGGCGCGACGATCAGTAAAAATAAGTAATGTTTTAACTGTGTTACCGGTTTTTTACAATTCTTAAATAGTAATATACCACTATCGGCCTATATGCCACGCGTCTATCGATAATTTGGGTTAATATTATATACAAGTATAGTTTTTTACAAGTTACCTTGGAAAATGTATATATATATATTTGCAGGTCGTATGTCGCGGTAATTATAGTGTGCTTTCCATTCAATACAAAAAGTGACGCAGTGTTCGATAAAGCGCTTTCCATTAACGACGCTGTTGAACACAGCAGTACACTGTTCGACACTCGAAAAAGTGGTGTTTGACAGATGCTTACCTACTTTCATAGAGTACTTTAAATATAAGTATAGGTACTACTTTGCTTGAATTAAGTATCATTACTTAACCTCGCAATTTATTTACGGCATATTCTAGTAGTATTATTTGAGATTATTAAATTGAGCTTGTCTCTTACTGCTAATTAAAATTTAATAAAATGTTCAAATTACATTTGACAAAAAAAGCCAAGACTTTGTCAAGGAACTTGCATTTAGGTATACGACGCCCAGAATTTTGCGATATTGATGCACTCTAGTGTTATTTTGAGACAACTAGCTGTTTCATTTAAACTTTTACACAGTGTTTGGCAGTGTTTCACAATGTACCGCAGAGTCCCTCTGTGTTAACTAAATGGAAAGCAACCATAGTGTATAGGGACTCGTGTGGCCATTTGTGATTTTTAACGATACACTTTGGAATAGACTGAGCGTGATATGTTACGCTGATGACACGCTCGTCACAGTCCGGGGCAGGACACTTGAAGAGGCGGCGAGCCTGGCCACTCTCGGCACCGAGGAGATGGTCAGGTGAATCGAGGCGCTGGGGCTCAAGGTGGCCCTAAATAAGACGGAGGCCCTTCTATTCCATGGGCCCCGCGTAAGGCTGCCTATCGGCGCCTCGTTAGTCGTCAACTCCATCCACATCAGTATCCAGACCCATATGAAGTATTTGGGCCTGGTGCTCGACGGGCGTTGGTGGTGCCGGGAGCCATTCCGTAGGCGCGGCGTCCGCCCTATCGCGGTTCATGCCGAGCGTAGGTGGACCCACCTTCGAGAGCCGACAGCTGTATGCGGGGGTGATCCGCTCAATGGCCATGTACGGCACACCCGTGTGGGCGAGGTCTCTGACCGTCCAGCTCAGGGCTTTTCTGTGGCGCCCACAGAGAGCCATGGCGGTCAGATCCATTCGCGGATACCGCACGGTGTCGACCGAGGCGGCATGTGCATTGGCCGAAACACCCCCATGGGACCTAGAGGCGGCAATGCTCTCCGACCTCTACCGGCGGGTTAATTTAGCACGCGACGAAGGTGGCTCCCTATCGCTTAGCGAGATAGCCACCTAGCGCGAGGACGCCCGCCGAGACGTAATCGCCCGTTGGGTTACGCAGCTGGAGAGGCCTAGACACGATGTTGTTACCGTTGAGGCCCTCCGGCCCGTACTGATGGAATGGATGGAGCGGCGGCACGGAGTCCTCTCCTTTCGGTTGGTGCAGGTCTTGTCGGGGCACGGTTGCTTCGGCAAGTACCTGCACACGATCGTGAGGAGAGAGTCGACTCCGTCCTGCCACCAGTGCGGTAGTGACGAGGACACGGCGCAACATACGCTCGAGATATGTACGAGCTGGGACGGGCAGCGCCGTGACCTCGTCACTGTCATCGGTGCCGACCTGACGCTGCCAGCTGTCGTGAAAGCGATGGACGACAGCGTCAGGAACTGGGACGCGGTCACCGCCTTCTGCGAGGCTGTCATCTCGCAGAAGGAGGCGGCGGAGCGAGTCCGGGAGGATTCCCTCCATGCGGACTCGATCCGCCGCCGGCACCTCGGGAGGCGCAGGCGCGAATATCTGCGCCTGATGCCACCCGACGTGAGGCCGCCGCGTGAGGACGACGCCCCGAAGGCGAAAGCTGTCGGGGCGTCGAAACGAGAGGAATCCGCGAGGGTAAACCGCCGGGCGGGCTACCGATGACAAAGATCGGGTACCGGTGGCCCGCTCGCACGGCGAAGAGAGGTGTTTGCAGAGTGGGTCTATGGGGTTGCGCGCCGTCTCTTCCGTCCGATCCCACCACGTCCATAATCCACCGCAAAAAAGAAAAAAAAAAGGTAAAATTAGACAGCAATGACAAATCTCATGACAAACTAAATTCTGACAAATCTGGTTAAACTATAAGGATAGAAGAGCATTGTATAAATGATCAAAGATTATATAGTCCTATAACTTAAGAGGCTAAAAAGTAGATAATTAATAAAAGTAATGTCATACATCTGTGGCACCAAAATGGTTCGATTTGGTGGGCATATTAAAACGCATGCGCTTTGCTGGTGGCTGTGATGTAATAGGACTCTCTGGAGCTTCATCTTCTGTTGAAGAGTCTGTGGCATCTGCTGTTGGAGCAGATCCATTGGCATTTGAAGAACTTGGACTGCTAAACCACTTGGTAATAGTGGATGGTAACAAGCCTGACACCCTTGATGTCACATTCTTGACAAATGACTGCAAAATAATGTTATAAATATTAGTAAGACACTATGAAGTCAAAATTAGTGTTCAAATAATTTATACTAGGTATATAATGACTATTTCAACTCAAAAAAACATTTAGACTGGCTTCAGCAAGACTTAACACAATCTTAAAATATAATAGAATTTGCATTGAAAAATAACATCAGCCACTGAATAATACTTACAATAATGTGCAAATGATTAACTATAGCCAAATTGTTATATTTTGAAGGAAAGCAATAACACTAAAGCCTACTCCTAGAGTTAAATCATATAAAATATTGATGTTTGAAAGGCAATAACTACCAAGTGATATTGGGTGATATAATGTAAATAATTGAAATCACCAAAAAATCTGCATCTACTGATCATACTGTAATACCATTAGGATGTTTTATTGTCGTTAGATAACTAATAAGAAATCACAATAATACAATTTACGTCTAACAATGAACTATAATTATAATGATTTATAACTGTATTTTCATTAAAATATCACTTTATCTATTACTGCCTTTCAAGTGTTCAGAAACTCATTACCAAAATAAATATTTATTTAAAAAAAATGGAAATGCTTTCTTATCATTTAAAGGGCATGTGGGAATCAGAAGCCCTATCACAAAATTCAATTGAAGTTTTAATCAGGCATGAGAAAATGTAAATACTTTGTTAACTTGAGCCCCAGTGGGACATACATAAACTAAGATGATGACATGATGATCAATCAAAAGTAATAGACAAAGCTATTTTTTATAGATAAATTTTGGTAATCTTTTAATAGAAAACACATCTGTATCAAACAAGTTGTTTCAAACTTTGTAATGTTTTTTTTTTAAATGTTTTTGACATAAATCATCATCATCACAGCCCATATAAGTCCCATTGTTGGGCTCGGGCCTCCTCTGTAATGGGAGGGAAATTAACCTACTACACCGCACTGGTCAGACGTGTTGGTATAGGGTTTTGTTTCGAGTTTTCCTTCTCTTGCATAGATGTTATATGCGTTTTATATCCCTTAGTCGTCTCTTACGATCACCCACGAGTAACATAGGGGGTGGTGAATTGTATTCTTACTCTGTCACCACACGGATAGATTGACATAAGTTATACAAATCAATCTATTAGTATAAAATAGCTTGTCCAATTCACTAATTAAACAACGCACAGTCAATATAATAAGATTAAATATTTTTTTTAAATATACTTAGGTATATTTACTAAGAATGGAATTTCTGAATTTCACCAAGGAGTAATTATGGAATTAGTATATGTGATTTTTCAAAGTTGTGAAATACAAACATTTGTAAATGAGGGACAATTTATACTTTAAATGGATGCCCAATCGATTTTGTTGTTTACATGTCTCCTTATCTATTTTACACTTGTCCACACTTTACTTTTTTGACAGTTGACTATCTTTGATCTAATCTAAAATACATTACCTCTATAACAAGTAATTAAATCTATCTGTTACTCATTTTATAATAACATCTTTTTTTTGTGTGTTTAGCTGTTAGCCACGGATGTCTTTGACAGCTTTATGTTGACTATGGGTGAGTGCTGAGAGCTCTTAACCCAGTTAAAGTATGCTACGCGATGTCCCCCAAAGGCTCCCCGGGGAATAATATCATTTTAACACATTACTTCAAAAGAGCTATAACATACTGAGCCCTATCATAAAGTTTAGGCAGTCAGCTAACAAACATTGATGTATTAGGACAAAGTAAACTCAAAGTAAGATAAGACACGTAGATTTTGTTATACAGTACAAAAATCTACAAATGTGTTTCAATGATAGAGATAAGAGATGACTTGTTATTTTATGTTTATTTATATTCATGAATGCTACATTGATAATTGCCAAGACTAACCCATAAGAACAATAAAATTTGGCACATATCCCCTATTCATCCATGTTTATATGTAATGTAAAAAAAGCTATTTGACTTTGCTTGTTTGATCTAACCAGCTTAACAATTGTGATGATTATGTCAGTATCTCTAATAAAAACTATTGACAAAAGTGGAACTCAATAGCTTGGACGGATAGTATATACCACTTTAAGATTTAACCACACACATGTTAAGGGTAGATAGTAACCATGGTCAAACAAGTGAGCTGGCAGATTACTCTGAAGTTCATTCATTTCTTACAAGCTAATGAACTGATGAGATTAATACTATTAAGGGTGTATATATTAATGCATTCCCAAATTTATTCAGCGTCCGACTTCTATATTAACACAAACAATAAATTTGTTGGGCAAAACTGCAAATAGCACAAATATTAGCTATAAAATCTTGCAAGAGCACCTAAACTCAGCATTATTTATTTAAATACTATACTGCAAGAAAATATCATACCAAATATTTTACAGTCAGTCAGCAATCAATATGTCCAAGAAATATAGGCAGTGGCAATTAGTGATGCAACAGAAGTGTCTTAGCGGAACCAGATGTCAAAAGAAAATTTTAGCAGAAACGGAAACGGATGCAGAAACGGAAGTATATATAAAATGAAAAAAAATTACAAACATATTTCTTTATTAAGTATCAAACACACCAAATATCTAGATTAGAAAAAGATATATCAGAAACTAGCTTCTGCCTGCGGCTTCGCACGCGTAAAAGGTTACATACCTTTTTAAAAAAAAAAGTTTTTCCTACCCTATTCTTATTTTAAGGGTAAATTTTTACAACATGTTAATGTCATATTTATTTATATCTTACCAATAGCCTAAAAATAAGTTTCAAGCTTCTGGTTTTAAAAATGACGACACTTCCTTACAACTTTTCATCCCCTTTTACAAACCTTTTTTTGTATTAAAAAGTAGCCTATGTCCTTTATCAGGCTTTAGACTAGTCTAGACTGTCTGTGTACTACATTTCATTTAGATTGGTTCAGTAGTTTTGGCGTGAAAGACCGACAGACAGACAGAGTTACTTTCGCATTTATAATATTAGTAAGGATCTACCTACTATAGAAAACAATATTGCAACTGAACATTTGATTAATATTCAAAATTAAGTAGTGGTAAGGTATATTTTATGAAAAGTTATTTGGCTGCTTTTGCACCTAACAATCTGTTCCGGTGTTATTCGTATATAAGATTAGCTAAATAATTGCTCACTAGCGACGCCGCTGGGGGGTATCGACAAATATTGGCGCACTAATAGCAAAAGATTACGGTATTTGTGTGAATTTAATTTCCACCACACAAGAGGATCTTCATTTAAAGATAATCGCTTTTCTATTTTGTACTCCTGAAAATGTGACGTCCAGTGACTCGCACGCACCTCGCGCCGCGAATGCGTAACTCTCAGGCGTCGTAAACTTCCGATTAGAACTCCGTTATAAAAGTTGCGGAAACAGAAGCAGAAACGAATGTTAAAAGCACGGAACTTCCGCACTTGCGGAAACAGAAACAGAGATCCGTTGCATCACTAGTGGCAATGATACACATAATTCTATTTGTACATCTATATGTATATATACATATATATATATATATATATATATATATATATATATATATATATATATATATATATATATATATATATATATATATATATATATATATATATATATATATATACATCCCCAAAGTGATGTTGCGTCATACATGGCGCTTTTTACCGATGATGTTGCATCCAACTCACTTGTTGCATCATTTATACGGACGCACGATTGCCCAGCTCTCAAATTCAGCCAGAGGCAGCCAAATGGTTGATACAACGCATGGGTGAAATATTGGCGTGGACTCCATTTTGTCACTGGGGTGATTTTAGCCGTATTTTTTAGTTCTGCACTATACCGCGCAAGTTCGGGAGGCCGCCTCAGCGCGGCGTATATTATTGGCGTATATTCACTATTTTGGTCACAGACATTATGTCGATAATGTTGCTTCTGTATATAAATTAAAAAGTTTTTATCGATTTTAATTAGTAGTTTAATTGCGTCACACAAAATGGCATCGTGCAAAGGGCATCGCGGGGATTACAGGAGTGAGGGGGCGGAGTTAGCAAAAAAATTCAATACTGCGTGATTGTCGTTATTTGCTTTTTTTAATTTTTTTTATGGTCTATATTAATAAGCGTATATTCGATGTTTTTTTTACATAGATCATGTCGATAATGTTGCTTCTGTATAGAAATTAAAAACTTTTCATCAATTTTAATTAGTGATTTAACTGCGTCACACAAAATACTAATGCAGGAATAAACATGATGTCGTCTATTGATCCAGCGATATAGATGTGCGCCAACAGCCTCCACTGTTTGTCTTCCTGTTACGGAGGATTCTATCTACCTTTCATCGCTGGATCAAGGTTCCCCAGGCCGTCACCATCACTCTGTCCAGTTCTCTGTCAGAGCGCATCTGCGCATTCTAGGCTCGCGCCGTGGCACGAAGCCGGTAGGCTTCTACCTGGACCTCCGCTTCAAGCTCCCAGAGCGGGTCACCTGGTGGTGGCCTGCGAGCCCTATTTTGTTCCTCACTCACCCAATTGGGTGGGGGACAATAACGAAGATGTGGCTATTCTGTCCAGAGGATGTTCCGGCCCTCCCCTCTCTGCACTGGAGAGGGCAATGGTTATGTTGTGGTAGGATGGCGAGACTTCGCTATCTCTATATAGGTATCTATTTCTCTGGCCATTGGTCAACTCGACCTGGAAATGGCTCGGTCTGCCATAGCACAGCGTTGGGGCAGGACGGGATTGTTATTCACAGATATAGAGGGGCTTGCACGTCAAATGAGAAGTGCCCTTGAGGCAATCTGCGATGCGGCGACGCCAAGGGCTCGGTGGAGGCCGCTGCGCCGTCAGATGTACTGGTGGTCACCTGAGATTGCGAATCTTCGGTGGTTTCTAACCGGGCGCGGCGTGCCTACGTTCGATATCGTCAGAGAGTTGACCGGGAGGACGTCCTTGAGGGTCAGCTGATAGAAGAATACAAGACGAGGAAGAAGACTTTGCAGCTGGCCATCAGCCAGGCGAAGGAGAGGGCTCGTAAGGAGCTACGTGCAGGCCTCGACCGGGACCTGTGGGGGCGCCCATATCAGCGGGCGCGGAACAAACTGCGTGCCTGTGGCGCTCCCATCATTGAATTCGATGGACTCGGGTTTCCTGTCGGGGATAATGGGGGAGCTGTTCTCGCGTTCTATGGGACATGTTCCCCCTCGAATGGTTCCTCGGTCGGTGATGGAGGTGGAGACCACAATTCCACCCATCACCGACCGAGAAATGGAAGTGGCCCTTTCGCAACTTCACGGGAAAAGGAAAGCGCCTGGCCCGGACGGCGTCCCGGGGCTTGTGCTCGGTATCGCCGCAGAATACCTCAAGAGTGAACTCCGGGAACTGCTCAACATGTGTTTGAGGTCCGGGCAGTTCCCGAAGCAATGGAAGGCTGGCAGATTGTGCTTGCTGCGGAAGGAGGGTCAGGCAGTTGACTCCCCTTCTGCGTACAGACCACTGGTGCTGCTGGACGAGACGGCTAAATTGTTCGAGAAGGTGCTTGTGGACCGTCTCGTACAGCACCTCGAGGCAGTCGGGCCGGGACTGTCAGGATGTCAATACGGTCAAGGGCGGCCGGTCAACAATCGATGCATTGGCCGCCCTGAAGTCTCTGGCCACCGAAGTGGTGGCCCAAAATGAGGTTCTTCTGGCGGTCTCGCTCGACATCAAGAACGCCTTCAACAATCTTTCATACGAAACATTGAAGGAGGCATTTTGGTGGCATGGAGTGCCTCCGTATCTCCGAAGGCTGTTAGAGGCGTACCTCGAGGAAAGGCACGTGCTCTGGGAGGGGGGTGACGGGCGCATACGTCGCCATCGGGTGGAGTGCGGCGTCCCACAGGGCTCGGTCCTCGGTCCGGCTCTGTGGAACGTCGGATTCGACTGGCTCCTACAGGGTCGGCTTTTCCCCGGGATGGAGGTCATCTACTATGCGGATGATACCCTCGTCACGGCGAGGAGGCCCGACTTCCGGGGAGCTGTCCGATTGGCAGAGGAGGGAGTTGCGCTCGTCGTGGGCCGGATCGGCATGTTGGGCCTGAGGGTCTCGGCGGAGAAAACCGAGGCCCTTCTATTTCATGGCCCGAATCGAGGTCCTCCCCGAGGAGCACACATCGGTGTGTCTGGGGTTTCCGTGCCAGTGCGGGCTCAGATGAGATATCTGGGCGAAACTGGGATGCGTTGAGGTGTGGATTCTGCGAGTTAGTTCTCTAACGGAATTAGGCAATAGGGTGGGTCCGAGAGAAAATACTCTACGTTGACACGCTCTACAGTCGGTGCTTTGGGCGGCGCAAGCATGAGTACTTGTATTTAGGTTCACTGCATGAGGGCTTTGACTCGAGATGATACCCGGTTGCGGTGGCCCGCCCGCACAACGTAGTTGTACGTGTACGGCGCGCGTGTGTCTATATACCATAGCCGGTCACTAAAGAAAAAGGTGGTTCAAACTTCTATTAATTCTACAAATTATGTTGCCATTAATATACTATTTACGGTATGACCATGGGATAAAAATATAATTATCGCTACCCTTGATTTGACTGTTTTGTTTTACCAGCAGAGTTGCGACCTCGTTAGATATGATTTATTATTTGAGTTATAGAATGAACATTTTTGAACCTAAACTTAACCTGTATCTTAAACTATTAGGCAAGAACCTATTGTCGTCTACTATGTGTATCGTGTGAGCTCTCACGCCAGAACTGATCGCCACAACGGCACTGGTGCGGGGTTGATGGAGAGGGAGAGAGAAACACGTGTTTATTTATTTTTACCGAAGAATATTTGTACGTAATTTGAAAAGAATCGATAAAGAAATTTTCTCCCCATACACACTTTGCCGCTTTGTTATACCCCCTTAGGGGCGGAGTTCATAAAATCCTTTCATATTGAATCTCTATGTCATACATAAAAAAGTGCTTCAAAATTTAATGTTTCTAGCTTTAATAGTTTCGGCTTGGGTACCGCCAAACGTTTGAACGACTGATTACTATGAGTCGTTCAACCCGCTTCACAGGCCTAATTTACACAACCAGAGGGTGAAAATTGACAAATGCCGGATATTACCCTAGAATATTTGATTCGACTCGTAATTTGAAAAGAATCAATAAAGATTTTTTTCTCTTCATACAAACTTTGCCACTCTGTTCCACCCCCTTAGGGGTATAATTTCATAAAATCCTTTCTCAGTAAATCTCTACGTCATAGAAAGAAAAAAAAAATCAAAATTTCAAGTTGCCAGCTTCAATAATATCGGCTCGGCGCTAATGATTTAATGAGTCGTCTAACCCGCTTTGCAGGCCTAATTTACACCCCCAGAGGGTGAAAATCAACAAATGCTGAAACACGTGTTTATTTATTTTTACTGGAGAATATTTGTACGTAATTTGAGAAGAATCGATAAAGATTTTTTTCTCTGAACATTTTTTAAATTGATATAACTTTTTTTTATATAAACCAATTGACATAAAAGAAAGCATAAATGTTAAGTGAAGTTTACCACAATATATTAGTGAAAACCGCGTCTAAATCGGATAAGCCGTTTCTGAGATTAGCGTGCACAAACACACAGACAAACAGATAAACAGACAAAATTTTTAAAAAATATTGTTGTGTTCTATTAGTGTTGATAAAGGTCCCAAATAAGTAATATTTTTTTTCATATATCTTCCATGTACAGACAGCGACCCGTTACATTTTTATTATATGTATAGATAATATACGGAAGCGATATACCCATATATTTAGATGGATTTAGGAAAATCGAAGAAATGTATTGATAACTAAGAAATATACAAAGTGTCGGATGATTTCCATCATGAACGGACACCACAAACCAGCGAGAATTATTCCAAATTGAATATTTTCATTTCGTGTTTAAATAAAATTTCTCGTCGACCATGGAATTCATATGACAGCAATGTAACAATATTCGCACGATTAACTATTGGAATCCCATTGACAATGGTGGACGCTACAGGATTCGACTTTGAAAAGACGCAACAACACTTCAGCGATTTAAATATATATATATATATATATATATATATATATATGTATATATACATATATATATATATATATATATATATATAAAGAGATATATAGGAAGAATTAGATATGTTTTAAAATCTAATTTCAGATATTTCATAAGGAAATATTCATTACCTATTATTTTATGCTCAAAATATACATATTTATGAAAAGTGTAAATCCAAATGTAGTTGACGTTATGGATATACTTCAAGATATTGGGTCTTATATGGTCTAAAAACAGCATGCAAAGAATATCAAGACCTTCATGTTAGATAATTTATGAACATATATCTTTGACTACGTGTGTTACTATGAACCCAGGCAAGCAAGGTCGCTGGCTTCCTGGAGAAAATCCAACGACTTCGTGATAGGAGCGGGAACTGTAAGCTACTTACTGTGTTGGTTTCATTGGAGGTACTGCGAGGTCGCTTTTCCTTGCTTTTAAAGAAAACTGTACTCATTTTGATCTAGATATAAAGGTAACACTTATTATATCACAAGCAGGAATAACTACAAATTAAATCTTGTCTGTTTGTAAAAATATATTCACAACTAGTAAAAACGTGACAAACATGGCGTCTATATAATGTGTCAAAGGAACGTTCAAATCAAGGGAGGTCCAAACTAGGTTGTGCACACGAATGGATTGAAGTATCACTTTATTATAATGCAAAATATTTATTTGCTGACAATTTTGATCTCCATGATAACAAAAGTATAAATGTATTACAAATACGACTTAGTAGTAAAACTAGAAAATCTAAATTCACGATAGCGGTTAGCACGACGCGCGGTGTTGCTACCCCTGTGTTATTTTTTTCTTCTTTTTTGTATTGGCAATCGGCTACTTATGTGAGGTTATTGTTGCCAGGGTCGCGTTATAATTCTCTTCACAAATTAACACATTTTCACATAATATATTTAGTTTCATCAAAATAGCAATACTTCGTTAGCAAGCCTTCGCCTTCAATAATGCTATAGCCATATTGTTAATGGAATTTTCGAGACATTTTGATGGAAAACAAAACATTCATAAATTATTTTGATATCAAATGCGCGATGTGGATAAACTGCAGGGGTGTACCCTGCAGTTCATCCACATCATATTAAATAAAGCGCCATCAAATTATTTAATATAACACTTTAAAAATGTATGATATTGAACATATTACAAGACCACCACATTACGTTTTCACGATCTCGCCAAAAGTCTGTATATTTATGCTCTATAAATAAATTGTTAAATATTGTGTTTAACTTTAAATACCTATTTTGTGTAACAATAAGAAACACTGCTTATGCTTTACTACAGTTCATTATTTCGGGTTGAGCCGTCAGCGCTCACCCACAACCCGAGTACAGTTGTCATACCCATCTGCGGCTAACAACTAAATAACACACAAGGAAAAATGTTCGTTATGGTTCGAGTTGAGAGCCCTCAACGCTGAACCACAGTCCTGGTAAAATTGACAAGGCCATTTCAAAATTCATGCTTTAACCTTGAAACCGATCAGAATGATCATGAATAATTTTTTGAATGAAATTTTCAGAAAATTCATTAAAAAACACGAATTTCAAAAAAAAAAGAGCCCTATTGGACAATTGGCCCCGAAATTAAAAAAAAATCATATTGTTAACAAAAACTAGATTAGGTCTATAAACTTGTCCTGTTTAAATACCGTTGTTATAATTTTAAAGGACTAAACATCTTGTGTGTATATGTGTGTCGTCATAATAGAATGACGAGGTGAGAAAGTAAAGTTCGAGAAGAAGAATAGAATTCATTTCAAACAGAGATAACGACGATTAATAGTAAAAAAATAGAAGCATTCTTTTTATATTATATTTATAGAATACAAGCATAAACTATATGGTCTCAATATCGCCAAACTAAAGAAAGAGTTAAGAAGATATTTAATGTGTACGCAAGAAAATAGATGATTATTAGTACTCATCTATTATTTAGCTAATAGCAGAATAAAAATCTTAGCTGAGTATATACTCCGTTCACAAGGAGTATGTATATACTGTGCTAATATTTTTTTTTGTATATACTATTCTAAGATCTTTTTTTTTTTTTTTTGAGGACTTTTGGCGGGAATCTAAAACGTCATGTTGTGCTCTTGTATTATATTCGATATCTTAGTGTTTTAACGTGTTATATTAGATAATTTTTATGGTGTTTTATGTAATATGATGTGACAGAACAGCTGGGATGTAGTGAATATCATATAAAAGTGCTTTACAACGTTTTCGTTTCCATCAAAATTCCTACAACATACCATTAACAGTGTCACCATAGCAGTGTTGATGGCGACAATTCGACTGACTGACAGACAATGACTAACTTGAAGAGATTAAGAACGTGAAGATAATTATAACTCGACACTGGCAAAAATGGCTCGTATAAGTAGCTGATTGCCAATACATAAAAAGAAGAAGAAGAAGAAGCTGCAACTTAACTTTGACATTGGCTTAAGTATCTAAAAACAGAGCCACAACAACAAAAAAAAAAAAAAAAAAGATCTTTTTGGGACTTTTGACGGGAATTTGAAAACGTCATGTGGTGCTCTTGTATTATATTCGATATCTTAGTGTTTTAACGTGTTATATTAGATAATTTTGATGGCATTTTATGTAATGTGATGTGCGGCAATACTGGGATGTAGTGAATATCATATAAAAGTGCTTTACAACTTTTTCGTTTTCCATCAAAATTCCCACAAGATACCATTAACAGTGTGACCATTGCACTGTTAATGGTGACAATTTGACTTAGACAACGACTGACTTGAAAGACTAAAAACGTGAAAATATTTATAACTTAACACTGGCACCAATAGCTCGTATATGTAGCTGATTGCCAATACATAAGAAGAAGAAGATCTTTTTTTTTAAATCTAAGTTTTAGTGCCACAAACTTATCTGAACCGGTGGCAAATTGATGAACTAATGACGCCATTTTGGAATGTCATCAAACGTCAATCGTTCTCTCAATATGCTGATATTTCAGTTCAAGACTCAATGAACTGACATGACTGACGACTAAAATATAAATCTATTATAATTTTTTAAACTTATTTTACTTGACATTGGCGAAGTTGTGGTTAATCACTCACAGAGGCCATTCACTAAGAAGAAGAAGATATTTCAGTTGTTGGTTGTTTACTCCGTGTTTATTTATTTTTTGTGGTTTTAAAAGGCGAAAAGTGAAGCAATAAATATTCTATTACAAGTTTAAAGTTATATGAAGGAAGATAAACATCTTCAGACATCATTAATACCTTTTGAAAAATTGTATGAGCAGACAGAGGTTAGTGTTGTTAGTTTTTGAAAGAAAAAGTACACTATTAATAAACATTAAATATAGTTTGTTATGTGTTAAATATAATGAATTGAATTGTTCTTAAAGTGTAATTATATTTTAAATATAATTAGTATATATTTATACAAATAATACAATAATATTCCATTTATGTAAATTTAATTGTAATGAACGTGCTTGATTGTTATTAACTGTAACATACTTTTCTTATTAGTACATAGTGAGTATATATATGTATCTCTGTGTATATATATATATATATATATATATATATATATATATATATATATATATATATATATATATATATATATATATATATATATATATATTTGTTGATGATCAGAAAATAAATATTGTATTTAATGTAAAAAAAAATATTTTATAAGGGTTGGAGAAGGATTTATAAGAAAACGTCAATCGTCCTCTCAAATTCTTTTATAAGAAAACTTTAAATGGATAAAGAGCAGACCGATGAGAGCGGATTAAAAATTTGTACACCAGGAAAAATACGGAAAAAAATGCCTAAATTAATTGCAGAGGCTATTAAAAGAATAACTATAGGCGAATGGAAAAATCACTGTAATCACGTGAAAAAAAATTAAAACGAATACAGAAAAAGGGATACATATTTAGATGAGCCTTTCATTATCATTGCCCTGCACTGGTAGATCATAATTATTGTGTTAAAATATAAGTAATTATAAAAACTACATTTTTGTTTCTTCTCTATTAAGCATAATAATATGTGTTCATAAGTATTGATGCTTGTATCACACTTACCTACTTCCCATCCGTGAGCCCACGGGAAAAAAACACTATAATTCAATTTTTTTTTACTTCTACAGGAAATTGTGTAAAGAAGTGTTTTCTAAAGATGTTACCACATGGGGTAGTGTTTACCGATTTTATTGCAAATAGAATCTATTGGCAACACTAAATGCGATAACAGCGATGCTGTCACCGGGTTAGATAAGTTTGTGGCACTATATATCAAATCATCAGGACATAAATGGAGTTTTAGCGGGAAAGGAAAAGTGTCTTGTATTATATTTAATATCTTAGTGTTTTAACATACATATATATATCATCACGCCATATCCCTTGCAGGGTAGGCAGAGAGAACAGAGTGCCAGAGAACTCTATCTCTGCATATTTCACTCACTTCCTCGACATTCATAATTCTCTTCATACACGCTCGCCGGTTTCGGAGACTCTTGACTCCACCTTCCTTCAGTACATGACCGATCTGGTCTAGGTAGGTTAGTCTCGATCTCCCTCGGTACCTACATCCTTCCACTTTCGCATTGTATATCTTCTTAACCAGACGTTCGTTCGGCATTCTTTCCACATGTCCGAACCATCGGAGCATTCCCTTTCGCATCTTTACACCAATACTCTCTTTCATACCTACTCACTCTCTTACGTCGTCGTTACGAATGCGGTCGGTCAGCCTAACTCCACAGATTTTCCGCAGAGATCGCATTTCGACCGCATTAATTTTTCTTTCATACTCTTTTCTGCATCCCAACTCTCGCTTCCATTAAACTGAAAAAGAGTGGCAACTCGATGATAAAATATGCATGTATGGAAAGTGCTGCTACCCAGAGTTTAGGCGGTGAACTAAAGTTGAAGTGATATATATACATATCTACATGTGTATGTGTAATTATACAGAATATTCAATATATTAATTTACTATGAGATCTACCCTGAAATATAAAAAAAAAACCATATCAGCTGATATCGAAACAATAATAATATAAGTTTAACAATGAAAATTGATATAATTTTCAGAAAGTACATCAATAATCGAAAATAGATCGATGACAATAACTACTTACACTATGAACAAAAAATAACAATTCTCAGTTGTCAAACGTTTGACAGACAGGACAAAATGGCAGCAGCTAAGTTTGTACAACCAATCTGTAGATGGCGCGACGGTCAGTAAAAAAAAGTAATGTTTTAAGTGTGCCCCCCAGAGTATTCTATAATCTATGGTAGAACCTGTTAGAACGTGTAGTCCGGCATAATGTATAAGTAATAAAGTGATTGTAAGAAAATGGACCCAGTATTATTTAATTCACACACGTCATCCTTCGCAATATAAAAGCCGAACAGATTTGTCCATAGATGGCACCGAAAAGTAAGTATCAATCAAATCATCCCACTATGGCGAAGGAAAATATTATTATATGGTAAATTCTAATTTACTTTCGGAAGTTATATAACTTTATAGGCATGCTATAAAAATAGAAAGTTATTAGGGTAAATAAAACATGTAAAAAAAATAAACAATATAGATGAAAAGGAGAAAATCTTGTTTTATTTAAGATACATAGTAGGTAATTGTGAAGGCTCTTAGAAACCTCATCTCGCCATTACGTTGATAATAAGGTACACACTACTTTATCAATAATGACAAGAAGCTTTACTGATTGAAGCCACCACTAAAAAAAAAAAAATTATATATTATAATTAACGACAGATAAATTATTAAGAAAGTACTTCTTCTAATATTAATAATTTATTTATTGTCATACAGAATCCGATAACGTAAAATACATATTTTTATTAATTAATTTCCCGTGGGGTATCGGAATGAGAATACAATTCACCATTCTCTATTTTAGTGTTAGTTTATATCCAATACATTATCTATTTTTTTATTATATTTTGACCCACTCTTTGATTTTAATTTCGTTCCGTAATTCTAAAACATTAAATTATGGTAATTATTACAATATGACAATTTAGGAATATCAATATGATTTAAATCTAATATAGATACGACAACATTACAAAATACGTCTATTCTTAGAATGATTGCCTTATAAAGCTCAAAAAACATAAACTCTTATATTAATTCCAAACGAAAAAACTGCCACACGTAACAATTTTTTGTGTTAGCTAACCTATAAGTTTTTAGCCTAACATTTAAAATACTAAATCAACAAAAATAATACAAAGCTAAATTAATATTTGGTTATTTTTGTTTTAGCTTACTTAATATTATATAAAAGATAAACTATTAATGTGGGTCATATCTATACGATAAACAATTTATACAGATAACTATAAACGCTGACAAGTTTCGGAATGATTTAATGATTTAAGCATCTGTAACCGAACTAGGCTTTTGCCTGTACTTCGGCTATCAGTGCCAAACCCCCGAATGATATATATTAAATAAGTAAGTCCTGCGTGTGCAACTTTTTGGGATATTTTGGGATAATATATCTGTGCAAGATGTGAACCCAGCGCGTTACGTATCCGTTTATAAACTCTTTTAAAAAGCTGGTCTCCTATTTGTATGTAATCTGTGCGCAAATTGACTACACTCCACAGACTAAGTAGTAACATAGACGGACATCTCTAGAACAAAATGAGCAGATTTGAACATGACGGTTCCTATCCTATATCATAGATAATATACTATAAATTAGAAATCCTGGTTGCTTTCCATTTAGTTAAAACCATTGACATAAAATCATATGGACTGGCCATACCTACAAAATTAGCGTGTATACCTAAACAAAAATTGGCACACAAAATGGCTGCCTTTAGGGTTGTGCCTTGATTTCCCATAATCGATATTTATTTCCAGCTTACTATTCCATTAGGAAATACTTGCGATTGTCCATACATTTACTTTGGTGGCACTTTTGTGATATATCTGATCGATATCGGCAATCGATGAAATTCTGTATCGCATCGGGTCATCAGTAAATAAGCTAAGGGTAAATAAACTGTAATCAGTCATGGTCGAGCTTGAATTATAATTAGGTAATAAAAGTATAATAATATAATACAAAGTGTGAATTCATTTATTCATTTCTGAACAAAATTAACTTATTGAAATAATTTCTATAGGAAACTCTATCAGCCGGCGCATTCTTCTAAAATTATAGTTTCTTGATTATTAACAAATTCTCTGTTTTGTAAATCTTTAATAATATCTGAGAATAGAACCACTTTTCCATCACGTCTTCGTACTTTTTCGTTTAAACTTCTTACTTTTCTTGTGAGCAAATCACACTTTTCTGTGAGTTTTTTTAATTCTAGATTTTGTGGCTGTATCTGAAAAATAGAAAAAAAACATATATTCACGTTTAATTGAGAAAGTCTCGCAATGACTTATACTGGTATATTGGTATATGTTTTTGGCATAATAATAATATTGCCATGAAAAATATATGTAATCTGATGGTGTGATACACCCAAAAATTAAAGTAGAGCAAAATATGATTACTATACAGAGGTACGTCGGTTCAAGTCCTGCTTGTGGGAATATTTGTTCTGCTTTAAATGAAGAAAAACCTAGTAAGTATGTAAATTGTTTTAAAAATATCTATTGATAAAAAATAATTATGCAATGTATTAAAGATTTTTTTACTTATTTACTTTGAAATGACTTTATATTAAACACAATACTCTACAATTTCAACACAACACTATGCAGTAAGGACTAAATTCTTCTGTTAAAGACATAAGTAGTGGACTCAAAGTACATCTACTTAGAATATCCTGTCTGGGAATCAAACCTGCGACCCACACTCTGCATGGATGGTCACTACTTAGACCGCTATGATGCCTGCGCAGAATTAAAAGATCGACATGTAGTAAATAAGAAGTTATTACTGCCAGATATAGTAAGTACTAAAAGTAAAAGCTGATTAGTTTACCTTATTTACTAATAGTGCATTTTTACTTGAATTATCATGCAGTAACTCCAACTTCACAGGTGAGATTGATGTTGATATATTTTGTCTTTGATGCAATACATCTATTCTAGTTTTATTGGCAATCTAAAACAAATTATTAGAAGTTTTTATTAAGTACGAGTAAGGCTAATGCCTTCAAGACTACATCACTGCAGGTCACTTTCCCATTGTATGAAGTAAATACCAACCAGAAGAGAAGATAAGGGCACTGCACCGTCACGTAATCTTGTAACATCGAGAGTTCTATTGAAACATGTTTCATCAAAGTGCATCGAACACAGATACCACATTTTGTGTCGAGGGTTTATATTTTCAATGCCAATAATTTCTATCCATTTCTTCTTCATAATTTCATTTACAGGAAATCTGTTGGATAATACACCATGTATTTTTTATTCGTGTAAGAACATAAATATAATTTATCGTATTACGTTACGACTATACTTTGCCACCTCACTAGTATGTTTACACCAATATAATATTAAATAAAGAAAACACATTTTAGCTAATATATAACTAACGAAAGCCTCTGTGGCATTTAAAAATAACACCTTGTAATAATAGATTCGCCAAAATCCTAAAATATTTAACATTATCAGTGAAAACTTTACTACTAACCTATGAAGGGTCAATGTTGGTTGATTTATGGTTTTTCTGGCACCACACTGTTTTACAGAGCACGCGGGCATGATTACTCAATTGAGAGATATGCGCCTAGTTAACTATTAAAATAGTTTACACACGTATACTATATAAAAACAATAAAGTATTTTGAACAATAACAGTTTGACCACAGATCTACCCCAAAACTTGGTACTGAAAATGGCGCTGTAGTCACGAATTGACAAGCTCATGACTTAACACGAAAATGATGCCAAAATTACTACTCAGCAAACTATATTTATCTCTTTTCTTCCACGCAAATATTGATTAGTAAAAATGAGAGACCATGCTTTTTGGTTTTTATGTGTCGATTTTATATATATTTATATAATAAACTCTTCATATAGTAGAATAGGGCGCTGGGGGGGCACAGTTAAAACATTACTTATTTTTACTGATCGTCGCGCCGCCTACAGATTGTTTGTACAAACATAGCTGTCATTTTGTCCTGATTGTCAAAAGTTTGACAACTGAGAATTGTTATTTTATGTTCCTAGCGTATGTACTTATTGTCAATAATCTATTTTCGGTTTTTGATGTTATTTCTGGAAATTATCTCAATTTTCATAGTTAAGGTTATACTATTGCCGTTTTGTTAACGGCTGATATGTTTTGTTTTACATTTCAGGGTAGGTCTCATAGTAAAATAAAATCCTATATAATCACATACACAAATGTAGATACGTAGGTATATGTATATTACTTCAACTTTAGTTCGTCGCCTAAGCTCCAGGCAGCAGCACTTTCCATACATGCATATTTTACCATCGAGTTGCCACTCTTTTTCAGTTAATATAATTTTACTCTTTGATAGGGCGCCTCCATTCTATTGATATCTCTATGGTTAAAACAGAGGGACTCCGCGATACATTGTGAAACACTGTAAAAGTTTAAATAAAACAGCTAGTTGTCTCAAAATAACACTAGAGTGCTTCAATATCGCAAAATTATGGGCGTTGTATACCTAAATGCAAGTTCCTTGACAAAGTCTTGGCTCAATAATTTATAAACATAACCACATTATCAGGGCTCACTTCAATAGTGCAATATTTACATTTGAACATTTTATTAAATTTTAATTAGCAGTAAGAGACAAGCTTAATTTAATAATCTCAAATAATACTATTAGAATATGCCGTAAATAAATTGCGAGGTTAAGTAATGATACTGTGTGCTTTCCATTTAATACAAAAAGTGACGCAGTGTTCGATAAAGCGCTTTCCATCAACGACACTGTTGAACACAGCCGTACACTGTTCGACACTCGAAAAAGTGGTGTTTGACTGCTTACCTACTTTCATAGAGTACTTTAAATATATAGGTACTACTTTGCTTGAATTAAGTATCATTACTTAACCTCGCAATTTATTTACGGCATATTCTAGTAGTATTATTTGAGATTATTAAATTGAGCTTGTCCCTTACTGCTAATTAAAATTTAATAAAAATATCCAAATGTAAATATTGCACTATTGAAGTGAGCCCTGATAATGTGGTTATGTTTATAAATTATTGAGCCAAGACTTTGTCAAGGAACTTGCATTTAGGTATACAACGCCCATAATTTTGCGATATTGATGCACTATAGTGTTATTTTGAGACAACTTGCTGTTTCATTTAAACTTTTACACAGTGTTTCACAATGTACCGCGTCCCTTTGTGTTAACTAAATGGAAAGCAACCACTTAATTCAAGCAAAGTAGTACATACCTATATATTTAAAGTACCTACTCTATGAAAGTAGGTAAGCATCTGTCAACCACCACTTTTTCGAGTGTCGAACAGTGTACGGCTTTGTTCAACAGTGTCGTTGATGGAAAGCGCTTTATTGAACACTGCGTCACTTTTTGTATTAAATGGAAAGCACACCCTATAAACAGACTGGGCAAGTCATCAGATACACTAAATTAAAAATATTGTCTATGTCAATGATCTCCACCTTGTATATACATATATATTATATGTCTATACAAGTATACGTAATAATCAGGCTATTGCTTCTACCACGGGAAAAAAAGTCTACTAAGCATCACGATTCGAGCAGTAAACACCTCAATTATGCGGATCCATGTCTGCCCAGTGTTCGCAAGGTTCTATTCATTATGGATGAGGTATTCGTACGTATTTACCTGCATTGATGGTGAAGACTGTACCATCTTCACCATCAATGCAATATCCCGGGCGGCCAACTTAATAAGACCCCAAGAACTACTTGACTTATGAAACCCTGTGTAATCTATAGTGAGAAAATTCAATAAGTGGGTAGTTGCTAGTGGAGAACTATGGAGAGGAAGAGAGAATACGTACCTACTATCATAAAATGTAGCAGTTAGTGATATTTTCTTGCCCTGCCATGATTGGCTGGACGAACAGCTATGTTCGATCGGTCAATCGATGGCCATCCGTTTTATATCATACTGAGTCTTTCATCAGTGTATCTCATAACATCATCATGATGATGATGATGATGTTATGAGATACACTGATGATATGACTCCCAACCTAGTATCAAGCATAAAACCTCTTACGCCACGATGATGTATAGCCATTTTCCTTAGACAATCATATGAATAAGGTTACTGCACTAAAATATTTGTTGATTAAATAAAAGAATAAGTTTAGAAACATTTGTTTTATTTATTATATTAAATTAATTAGTCCACTTCATTATGTAACCATTGATTAAAATTTACGCAGTGGGATAATTATATAATATTGTCATAAAATTATTCACATTTGGAATAAGTAAATCCAATACGTATGTACTTTGTATTTGTTTCAAGTTTAATTATTGCACTTCAATAAATTATGAGTTGTACTTTTTTTGGTTATAGCCCATCAAATAATTTCAAATCACTTGTTTGATGATTGTACATTTCTGTTATGATAATTTGAACTTGATGTACTATATCTAATAAATCTATTATATTCTATAAGATATTGATAATTATAGCATCAGTATTGTAAATAACTCTATGTACCTACGATTGGATTCATTGAATCGGTTAAAATTAGCTTTAACAATTAAATCTAGATCTTAATCCTACTAATATTATAGATGTGAATGTTTGTTTGAATGTTTGCTACACAATCACGCGTAAACCGTTCAAGAGATTTAGATGAAAATTTACACGTACACAAAAGGTAAACCATTTCCTGTATTAACACATAGGATAACTTTTACCCCGATAAGGTTCCCTTGGAATTATTTAGTGATATAATTTTATAGTGACTATGTCACGTCCTACGCGGGCAGAGCCGCGGGGAGAAGCTTCTTAAAATCTTACTTTAATTGTTAAAGCTAAATTGTAATATAAATAAGCAAAATATATGTATAAATAATCAAAAACGATGTCACTTAAAAAGCTTAAAATAGTGTTGAAAATATACAATTAGTATAAAATTCTAAAATCTCCAAAACAAATGGTAAAAATTACACTTAAATATTAAAATAGCAAATCTAAAAATAAACTATGACTAACTTTATTTATTTTAAAAACAATATCCATAGTGTTTACAAAATAATTAAATAAGATTTTAACTGATTATAACCAAAAGCTTATTGAATTTAAGGCTCCTTCACATTACATTTGATTAAAGAATAAATATTTAGTGCTGTCGATCAACATTATCATATTAAAAATTTACGACAATAACAAAATTAATTAGTGATATTTTATAAAAAGTATAACAAAGACCATGACCTCTACAAAATAGTGAATCCCTTTTACAAATTTAGGAAGGGATATCAATTTGAGATGGTCAACTAAGCATCTCTAAAAAAAATAAAAATAATACCCTATTGAAAAAATAAAAATGATTAATGAGTATATCAAAAAGAGATTTTATAATAGTAAACTTATTAAATTCTTAAAAATATTCTTGTTGCATTTACGCAATTGTTTCTAGAATTAAACCACTTCAATGATAAATCGTAACAAGCCATACGTAGCGTCTCTTAATGATCACACGAGTAGTCACAGTAGCTTATTTCATTTATGCAATTACATTCATTATCTTATCTGGCACCAAACGAACTATAAGTAAATTGTATCAGGAAATGTACTTTATAGTGAATGCCGTTGTTATACAAACAATAGCCTTGTGTATTCGTTTATTTATTCGATACTCGTGGAACATTTATGAAGTAGATAATTCTTTCTCTATAAATTACTTAAAATCTATCACAATACGCTAAAGTTAGTTTATTTTAATTATCAAACGCAATGGAATTATTTTCGAGAAACTTACAAACACGTGGTTACTACATGTTCAATACAAGAAACACTAATAGGGAGGGGGTACATAAAACTATTAAGATTGATAATCACTACATTTTATTTATTTCATGTCTTATAATTTTAAATAATGATTATTTAAACAATATTAGCGTCGAGCTAATAACGCAATAAAAATTTGAAATAACGTTATCATTATTCACAAAACTCTTATTATTGCATTAATTTATTATTGTAGAATATAACAAAACTTTCTATAAAAATTGTTTATTAATAAATATTACATATTATTGCTTTGTAAAATAGGGATCGTTCGTATAATAAACGATATTGCTTGTCAATGATTTCGACATGTACGTATTTAAGAACTATTTCTAACTATACGAACATAGCGAGGACTCACCAGTGAGCCACGTTAGTTCAATAAATACATAACATTTATTTCATTAAGCTACATGTTTACTTCTAATTTGCTAGGAAAGTACAAAATCTAAGCTTCCAATATCGTTTAGGATCTAGGCTAATATAGCAAAATGATGTAAAAACACATCACATCACTGTAGGTTCACTCAGTATTAACGAGGTCAATATTTATTGGCAGTCTAGATTGAGCGGAAAGTGTTTAATGTTTTTGCGATTTCGGTATCTATACAATGTAGTTAATTACAAACAACTTTATACTGGAATTGTATTGTGTTTAAGTAGTCTACAATTATAAGCTAAATCGAGCATTTAAGTTACACTAAATTAAGGATAGCCTTTCGAACCATGTATATTTTTCAAAGTCATAGATGATAAATGTTTCCTTACATGGGAAACACAAACAATAATAAATTAGCGTTGTCAACTTTAAAACTAACGATACAATGTGTTAAAAACCACAAATTTGTAAACTGTTGAATTATTGCTACATTTATTTACAATTAATAAATTAAATGGACAACGTTAAATACAATTGAATCACATAATTAATACAAAAGGAGTACCCAAAAACAGTCAATGAAGCAATATTCAGTCTATGCGTTTTCTTTTAAACTATTTTTACTGTTATATCACAAAAGATATGTACACATAAAATATGTTTAACAACTAAACATCGAAATAAAATACACGTGACGCCACACAATTACACATCTAACATTTTATAAACAACAAACATTTATTTGTACGTATTTAACATAGATGAACATCTCTCTGTACGCGACCGTCGTTGGCAGTTGAAAAATAAAATAAATATACAATAAATAAAATATTATTTCTATACGTACAGTATATAACGTTATGTGACATTTCACACAAGTACTAAATTAACGTGATTATATATATATTAAAATTCTATAGCAAATATAGTTGTAGATAATCTTATTAGGTGAGCATACACAAAAAAAAAAATTATAATGTTTTAAATATTTTAATGGATAAAGGATTTCAATTTTAGAACAATTATAAGAATTGCTGATTTAAATATTTAATTTTCCAAGGATTCCAATTTTGAAACATATAAAAATGTTGTTTTCTATTTTTTTTCTAAATTCCAATCATCTGCAATATATTTAGTAGAACGAGTGTCCTTGATGCAAACGTCACCTAGATAGATATAGTCATTTCTAACACGTTGTAATGTTAAAATAACACGAATATTAGCTCAGACATCTATGGTATAATTATCTGAGTTGAATTTATAAGAAATTTAAATAATAAGTCTTAAGTTGATTAAAGTTACAAGAATGCTCACGTTGCTAGTTTAATTAATATATTAGATATTAATCTCATAGTTAAGAATGTCTTTATTAAATATATTTTTATCTTTCATTGATGTTGTACAATCGCATGACAAACATAACAAGAATAGATTTGTTAACAACATATCCAATTATCGAAGAATTACGGATTAGATAGAATATTTCAGCTGTGCAAGGTGTGGTTTAATAATTGTTATTTGTCAGATATTGACGATATTTACATGAATAGTAAATATAGGAAATTAAATAATCTATACGATGACGATTCATGTGTTCATAAAGCGTTTTGCTTTAATTCAAATCTTATATAAAAAATCGATATAGAATTCATCGCAGAAGGAACAATATGATTATTTATAAACTCATTGCTTTTAAATATAACTATCTCGTTATGCAGTTAAAACTAGACGATATGCTAATCAATGTACACAAATAAAACTACAATTATAGCTGCGATTTTCTTTCATATCACAGAAAACATTCACATTCACAAAAATTAAAAAAAAAAACAAAATTGCTGCCATGCATTTCATTACGCTTTTACGGAATCGAAACACTTAACAAAGGTTTAAACTTACGTAGTTGGTAACGAACAAGTATCACTACAGCTTCAAGTCCATACAATATAATAAATGCTTAACTCACATTTCACACGATTATAAACTAAGAGGTAGTGGTCAAGAGACATATGCTCAAGTTTGCTCGTGCCAAATTAATCGACGCAAAGGCAACTAAGTGAAAGGTTTAAGTATCAAACCTCCATTGATTTCGATATCACATTAGATATGTATAAATATGCAAAACAAGTTAAATAATCTATTAAAAACCACAAATTATAATATACACTCAAACTGTTGTGATGATACAACCCATCACGTCATGAGTTTTTTTTATTATACAGAACATTACATACTCTGGGCAATATAAGTCCCAAAAGCATTATAATAAATGCCAAATGAAACGGCCGCATGATATCCTCGTACTCAATATGATCGTTATTAACTCTATAAGGGAAGCTGCCTTCCCCGGAGGACTAGACTTAAGAGTGACTTAGTCATGAGCATTGTCGGTCTACCGGTGTAATTTTTTGTTGCCCCCCCTGTGACTAAAGCACAATGTGCATCTAACGAAATTAGGTCAGAAATTAAGATATTATTGGCTGTCGATTTTAACATTGTTTATGCAGTATTGAGATACTGCGCAGATAATTCGTATTCGAAGATAAAGGATATTAAAATGATCATAGGTCAATCATCTATCGCCCATTTTTTTACACCACTTATGGTTCTACGAGATTATAACATTGATAATTGGGTTTTTGATTTTTTTTTGTGATAATTGGAAAGATCATTAAGTTTTATAACAAAACTATTTATTTTTCGCAATAATTAAAAATTTATATCTAAATAAAAAATAATTTTTGAATCCAGTACCAAAGACCCGCCGACAACTCCCGAACGAACCCGAGCTCATGGGACTTCATAATGTAAGTTTTCACCCATTGTAGCATACGGAGATAATAAGTACAATGTTTGAATTGGTTTAACATTATGACGTCACAGGTATGGTGACGAATTATGGCGCGTTCAGAGCCCCAAGATTTTAATTAAAATTTTATCAATTTTTAATTGTTTGTAATTACTTAATTATTTTTTTTTTAGGTTTTCCGCATTAAATATCAATATAATTAATAAAGTTTTAAAAATATATATTTTTTTTCAAGTTTCCATTTGTGCGTCTGCTGTATACGTAAAGTCTAATGGGCTATTGGTGAGGGTAGTGACCACGGTTGCTACTTACCAAATCTAAATTTTACAATTAGTTACGGTTCAGTCTCGATATACGTTCATATCTGAACCTGTAAAGCTAATGCTTAACGACGATATATTTTATGTCGCCTTAGCTTACTTTTTTATTAAATAAGTAACCACGCCATCCAGCTCGTAAATTGTTGTTTATAACCCAACTCGTATTAGTTATTGTCTCACTGATAACACAAGTAATCTATGACGCACAATCCCTTTATCTGGGGTTCTATGATATAGATAAGAGTTTGTATACTTCTCTACGACACATATAATAATTACATTCTTCTTCTATACACGCCAATGAAGTGTCCCGAAAGATGCCGAATAATCCCAAAAGGCGTGCTGCCTTGTAAGTTATGTGCAGAGGAGGGGCACTGAACTCTCAACGTTAGATAAAGGACTGACCTTTCAATACCTAATTTAAGTTATAGATTTAAAAAAAAATCCAGCCTGGGGTCAATTCAAAAGCATTACACTGAAACGTGGAGCGATTACAAAAACAAATAAGAATTATACACAACATTAAACTGTTGTTATGCACATAGTCAATACTTAATACATTCTATATTATAATAATTATATTACATCCATTCAAATTGCTTTTAATTAATACTTATATATCGATACGTAATGATAATAATATCAGCACTAAAGACTCCAAAATATACGTAAGATTTAACCGTTTTAATTGAATAAATTGATAACTCAATAATATATATATAACATTTCTTAACATCTGTAGTTGAAATGTAGCCCAAAGTTACGGTAAAAATTATTAAAATTAATTTCAATATGATTTCCCCATATATACATATGGACAAGGGCACTCCTACAAAAGGGATTGCTCACAAATTGACTCAAATTTCAGCCACAGAATTAAGAACTTAACCTAATGATAGTAAACATTGTCAATCAACCGTTTTGATTAATGAAGTAGGGCAGGTATGCAGCTGGCGTTGACTACAACTTGATGTAATCAGGCGTTCCAATGTTGGCAAGTGTCTTCTTGATGCGGAGTGCAGTTAGTCGCGCTGCTGGATTGTTATACCAGCATTCCTTCATCACTTTCGAAATTGCCGATAAGACCTGAAACAATTACATATACTCTTTTTAAAAATTATAGTTATAAAAATCGTTACGTACTATTTACCGATTACCCAAATCGGTTAATAGTACGTAACAATTTTTATAACTACAATTTTTCGAGCCTTAAAAATCGTCTTTCAATCTATAATAGAGAGAAACAAAGATACGATGATGTCAAAAAATTGGTCTATTTGCTTTTTAGGATTTTTTTTAATGTATGACAGTTTTTTTATGACCATATTTTCCAAATCAGCTACTTCTCTCTTAAAAGATAATAACCAATATTAGTACGAAATATCTAGAATGCTTTTTTTATCTTTTTTTTTATTGCTTGTGGTGGCAAACGGGCAAGCTGATGGTAAGTGTCGTCCATGGACCTTTACAATACCGAGGGTAAAGCTAGGCCGCTGCCTACCAATACAAATCCTAAAGTCACCCAACTGGGCTTCCAGCTCTCTCCCTCACCGAACGATACGCAATAGCACATTGCCATTACTCAGACACCAATCTTCTGCGAGAGTGTGGTACTATCCTGGACGGACCGGCCCGCGACTGTAGACAGAAAACTGTCAACAGCGTGGTTCTACCACTAAACTAAAATTAAAATATAATGAATACTTGACATAAAACCTTATGCCAACTTGCCTAGGATGGTATAGTGTACCAATTGCCCTCCCATTACGAAAACAGTCCATGCGCAGCACATACATAGCTAGCTACATAAACAAGAAATAACATCTATAAGAAACTCTGTTCAAAAACAATGTTTTTGTTTATGTATCATTATTATTCTGCTTGTATTCCAATTACTTGGGGTTGACGGAATATGTACTACTCTTTCATAATGAAAAAGTTATTGGCAGAAGTTTTATGATCAACCACCTGCTCGACGTCAAAACCCTCCTTGGGAATGTAATTGTTAACCAGACGGCGTCAGGTGGAGTTAGCCCAGGACGATATAAAACTCATTCATCTTTTAAGGTATTCACGAGCGCAGTAAGGGTTGGTAGTATTCAACCATAGGCAAATGTTTATGTATACTGTATATAGTTTATATGTATATGTGAATAAATGATTAATTAACTAATAATTATAATATATGAGGTGAGATTTAGATAAAAAAATAATTACTCCAACATAAAAACAAACTATAGATAATATACAATATTCAATAACAATATAAAAATAAAATGATTGCTCATTATGCGTTAATTGAACGATAACTCTAAAATATGTTGATTAAATTGGAAAAAAAACCATCGATAACTTACATAGTCAAGGAATCAAAAACAATAAAGCCACGATTGTTTTATAAAGTTGCCGGCTAGCTGTTGCCAGCATCGATAAAAATTTTCGATAAAAGAAACTTCGCTTTATGGGCGGAATAAAATAGAGTAACGCCATTATCGCAATGCAAAATTTCTAAAATATAATTTAAATAGATTATTCTAAATTGGACGTTACTGTGTTGTTTTGTTTGTACAAGAGTGTAACGTAGCTTTGACAGCACGGATGGATGGATGTAGTGATATCAATATTATGTAGAATTCAATTCCTGTGCGGAACAATTTGAATGTCGACTATTTTTCTATGTCAGATATAAGAGTTATGGCCAAAATCTAAATTTAATTCTGGACACAACATAACATTTAATTTTATATATGGTTTATAAAACCCGATTATATTATATTTATATGTGGTTTTCAATTTTAATAATTAGACAGAGAGCGCAAAGTTTTTGATAATAATTTTATGACCGGCCGCCTGCCAGACGTCAACCCTCCTTGGGAATGTAATTGTTGACCAAACGGCATCAGATGGAGTTGGCCCAGGTCGTTATAAAGCTCTTAGTCGTCTTTTATGACATTCACTAGCAAAGTAAGGTTTGGTAGTATTCGTATCCGCTACCACACAGCTATTTAAATAATATTGCACATTTTTGTTAAATTTACAAGTATTATTAATATTTTAATACCCAATTGTATTGAAATTTTATTTCGTCCCACCTTAATCACGGCCATTATGACATGCACAATCATTCGCTCCAATGCAGTTTCAGATTAAACAGGGTACATTATTTTTCTTGTCTTCCTCTCTCCTTTTTAGAACTGTTATAGGAAGCTCGATCTTAAACTGAATGACCTACTTATAGTAGGTGTCTGCTGTAACTTGACCTCGTCTTCCTACTTATGCTTAAAAAGGCGCAATTTTATGTAGAACAGACATCTGTGTTGTTGTCTACAGTCAATGAACCCACACCGCTAGAGCGAGTATGTTAGATTGCTTCTAAGGATAGTCTTGGTGAGCATGTCAAAATGTCGATTAAAATTATCAAGTTTGACTTATATTCCTTTTTGTAAGTATTTATTTAATATACAATGCTTGTGCGGTATTTTACTGCGGTGTGTTAGCGGCTACGAATACTACCAACCCTTACATTGCTCGCGAATGTCGTAAAATATGATTTATAGTTTTACATCGACCTTGGTCAACTCCATCTAACGCGGTCTGGTAAACAATTATATACCCAAGGAAGGTTTGACTTCAGGCAGGTGTCCGGTCATAAAACTAAAAGCAACTTTTGCATTATCTGTGATGGAAGCGACTCTCTGACAGAAAACGCATTTGAAACTATGTAGGCGAAAATAAATTTGAGATCCAAGTTACTCGGTAAGTTCGTATTAGTAATATATTATTGCCAAAACTAATCAACTCAGTCTACTGTTTCACCAAGATTTTTAAATTTAATTATGTAGTAACTTTAAATGACTATTTTATTTTAGGTATATGTAAGTACAGAAATAAAACAGATTCAATTTATGTAAAAATACATTATATATATATATACATACATACACATAAAAAAAGTGGAATTCTGGGTGTTCATAGGCTTTTCATATTATTCTTATTATTATTCATAAGTTTTATTTAAAAAAATATCCCTCTGGCATTCGAGTTTCTAACTTTTATTTCTAATTCTATACAAACACAAAGAAACAGCCTATACGAAAACTACTCATTAACAAGCATTGTAAATATTTTCACTAAAACTAAATATCCTGAAATTATGGCGATTTTATATGGTTACTCTTAAAGTCTCAAAATTATACAATGTCGTGTAATGTTATGATAATCGAAACTTTGAATTAAGACTGTCATGAATGCCAAAAATAAAACTTATATTTTGACATTCATGTGCTGTGTAAGTATATTTGTTTTTATAAACTAAGCTCAATTTCGACTTTACAGTTGTGATGTTGAACCTTTTCAAGTTGATATTTTATCTATAACACTGAGGTATTTATTGCCAACTATTTAATGTATTCTCTTTCTTAGAGAAAAGTTTACGTAACTGGGCTAAAGTATGGCCGTGAAAAGCTAAGACTTGTTAAAGTTGTAAAATATAACGTTGTATCCCACACGAGCCGGATAAAAATGTCATCCAATTCAATCAAATGTAGAGCAAAGACAAGCATCTCCTAATTACGAAATTGTCATATATCTACAATATAAAATCAACGTTAACAAATTTGAGAGCATAAGTACTTAGTCAAAAATAAAACTAAATATTTTTTATATTAACAAATACTAATATTCCATATACTGTTACCATTTGATAACACAGTAAAAACACTGTCGTGGCTGTCGTAAATGGGACGTAAGCAAATAATATACTACAACAGAATAAAACTCGAAATAAAACGCAATGCTAATAGTGGTAGGTACCACGCCGTGGACAGTTCTCTGTCTACAGCCGCGGGCGGTCCGTCCGGAGTAGTACCACACTCTCGCAGAAGATCGACGCCTGAGTAATGGCAATGTGCTATTGCGCTTCGTTCGGTGAGCGAGAGAGCCGGCAGCCCAACTGGGGTGGGTTTGGGGTTTGTATTAGTAGGCAGCGGCCTAGCTATACCCTTAGTATTTGCAAAGGTCCATGGGCGGCAGTGACACTTACCAGCAGGTGTGCTGTGTGCTCGTTTGCAAGCAATAAAAAAAATGTACCAGTGCGACCAGCATGGCGTAGTTGTCAAATTTTTCTCTCATTATAGATGAGGTCCTTACTCAATAGTTGGAATGTGGGCTGAAGAATAAACATTATTAGTAGTATGTGAAGAATAATATCAGCTTTAAGTCCTAATTTCACAAGTCATTTGATCAAGGCAAACATTCGCAATAAGAATTTGTGAAAGACACCAAAACATTCCTCTTAATGTTTTAACTACTTGTTAACAATCTACTCTCTAGTTCAACTATAAAATATGCAATGACATCGGTAAATAGATTGTAATAACGGTCAGAAAATGATGATACTTATCAACATCATACCTCAAAAAAAAGCACTGCTAACTCACCGGATCCGAATGCCACCTATTTGGTACATTGGGTCTCCGCTTCTCTAAGCATACGACACGCCTCATATCTTCTAATGACGGATCTGGTGGTACACAGTCATAGTAAGGCGGCTGGTAGTCGTCTGGCATTATACCGCATCGGCGAGCTATCTCCCACAGCACCAAACCGAATGAGTACACGTCGGAACGCTTATACGGGTCGAATTGCCGAGTATCCATAGTTTCCTCTAAAACCTGAAAAATTGTTACTATCTAAATCCATCTAATTAATTCATCTATTAACCCATCGACGTTCACTACACATAGTCATACGATATAGTCCTCCCAAAGGAGCCATAATACTGTAGACGTCACGTTTAGTGATTTGGTGCTCACAGTTGCGAGTTATAAGTTCCCCAAGGAGTGTTTCCAGACCACATCCTGCCACAAAAAAAAGTGCAACTGTCCATTCTCTCGGTGATGCCTCAGCAACTTTTTAGAAACTTCCACAGCATAAAAATTAATGGTGCATCGTGGCCATTTGGAGGTATCCTCAAGCCGTTACCACATGGTACTCGAACACATCATATTCCGCGCGTTTTTTTCGCTCAACACATAACCGCTGTGCGTTCGTAACCACCACTCATTATGGGTTGATTACACAGCCTACACAACGGCAAGGGTAAACTGTTGTTAAAATGCACAATCAGGCTTTACACTGCTTGCATACTGGCCTTTATGACGTATGCAAGTGTAGTATTCGTATATCATGTTATGTCACCAAGGTTCTATAGCCTACAAATATTACAAAATAGGTACATGCATTTTTTTTAATTTATAAAAAATATTAAGAATAATTCAATATTTTTATTATAGGTAATCTATCCAATTTCTATAGCAATCTTACCTCAGGCGCCATATATCGCTTAGTACCAACCCTGTTGGTGGAGGGAACATCCACGGAGTCGCTGGAGACATTGTGCCTTACGGCCAGACCTAAGTCACCAATCACGCAAGTCAAGTTTCCCTTCACTAAAATATTTTTAGACTTCAAGTCTCTGTGTGCTATGGCCGGTTTACCTAAAAGAAAAATATTTAATGAACATTCAGTTCACATTTTCCTTTAAAATATAATAGCAAATTTAGGGTTAATTATTAACGGTAAACTGCTACAGGTTGTGCAGTCCAGTTACATGGGCTGTAGAGCCTGTGTGCGGCTGGATGATGGAATGTCGCCTTGGTTTGACGTCAATATCGGCGTTAAGCAGGGGTGCGTTCTGTCAGCCAGGCTGTTTATCATATATCTGGATAAATGTCTCCAAATGTTGAACGATATGAATGTGGGAGTCCAGATGGGCGACTCAGTGGTCACTTTGCTCTATGTACACACACAGCTTTGCTCTATGTAGATGATGCAGTCCTGCTGGCACAGTCAGCGACTGACCTGCAGATCCTAGTCGACACAATGACAGAAGATTGTAAGAAAAGAGGTCTACGCGTGAATGTGAGCAAAACCAAAATAATGGTCTTTGAAAGAGATGAAGCCAGAACAGATGTAAGAGTAACAATAGGTAATGATGTACTAGATCAAGTGGATGAATTTTTATATCTTGGATGTGGATTTAGCCGAGATGGAAGGAACGGTACACCACTGATATAGAGCAAAGAGTGAATGCGGGAAATAGAGTGAACGGAACGTTGGGGCAACTTCTCGGTAGCCACCACCTCAGCCAGAAGGCACGTGTTACATATCGCAGTGCTGTGTGTATGAAAGAGAGTATTGGTGTAAATATGCGAAAGGGAATGCTCCGATGGTTCGGACATGTGGAAAGAATGCCGGACGAACGTTTGGTTAAGAAGATATACAATGCGAAAGTGGAAGGATGTAGGTACCGGGGGAGACCGAAACTCGTCTACCTAGACCAGATTGGTAACGTACTGAAAGAAGGTGGAGTCAAGAGTCTCCGAAACCGGCGAGCGTGTATGAAGAGAATTATGAATGTTGAGGAAGCGAGTGAAGTATACAAGGATAGAGTTCTCTGGCACTCTGTTCACTCTGCCTACCCTGCAAAGGACATGGCGTGATGGTATTTATGTATGTACGTAGGATTAGTTAAGAACAGAAGAACATTACAACTCTTAAATATCTTTTGTTGACATCCTCTTCCTCTCCTAACCTGTTGAGCACAATCCTCAGTCCGATCATATTAAAGGTGCCATGACAACATACTGGTAAGGAATAAGTTTTATTTTAGATGATGCACAGGTTTCATGTTATATTCTTAAACTTACACAACACGGATGACAATTAAGATTGAACCATATGGGAGTAATATACATATACAACAAGACCCCGTTTAACGCTGTTTCGTTTAGCGCTGTATCTGTTTAGCGCTCTTTTATTTTAACCTGGGGATTCCCTGAAATTGTGCGCAGCGGTAAGTTTCCAAATATGCACATAACATATTCAAAACAGTGTAGTTGTATTTCTTGTTTGGTGCAGTGCTGTACGGACGCATTTTTGCCTTATTAGGTTCTGTGAGTTAGAAATTCACGGGGTCTGCGATTGCCTTGAGAAGAGATTAATAGCACCATTAGTATATAGTATCTTCTTAGATTGTATCGGCCTGGCGATTACGCATTATAGATACAATTTCTCACACTGCCGCTACTGTGTATCTCGAAAACAATTGTTTTCATTAATTAATTGGACGTCGCCATATGCCTACATATGCCAAGGGGTGATAACACTAATCGCCACGATTGACGTTTCTTAAGTTTGGCTTCCAAGTTGATCACAGTTGATCTTCCAAAATTCCCAGAGAGAGAGTACTGCTGCCTATTCTGGTGATGATCCCTAAGAAAACCTTTACATCTACGGGAAAGTAAGATAACAATGGCACATTGCATCCTTAACTTGACATGAAACGAGACAAATTGAGAGCACAGGGTCAATAGATTTATAAGATTTAAATGTTTTGAGACATAATACTAACAGCGATTTAATATGAATACAAACAGTGACCGAATCACTAATCGATTATGCTAAAAACATTGTGGGGGCGACGTTCATTGAATATTAAAAGAATATATATTATACTTTATATCCAGTAAATTTAAGGTTAAGGTATTTAAAGCGACTGTCTAAAACGGTGTCGTTTCACTTGCAAATCATGATCACCAATTGTAGTAGTTAAACAGTAGATAAAATTTCAATTTCAGCCAATGTCTTTCGTTTTCAGCCAAATTCGAGACTTTAGGCAGTAGAATTTTTCCACGATTAAGTGTTCAAACTCCATATTTTAATTGGAATTAATAAATTTATTTAGATGTATTATAAAACAATTACCTTTTGTACCAACAATGTCCATATGCAAATGTGCAAGTCCAGTGGCAATAGACAGCGACATTTTCACCAATGTGTTCGAGTCTACGGTTCTTACACTGAGGAAGTCGAAAAGTGAACCATTCTCGTGATAATCTGTGATCAGCCACAACTGAGTCCAAGTACCGTTATCTATGAGAAAAGAAAGATCGCTATCAATAACTGTACGAGAATCATTTTCAATAATGACTAACAACTAGTAATCTTAAGAGTCTTATTCTAAGTATATTTCTTTTTTTATTGCTTATGGTAGCAAACGCGCAAACAGCACACCTGATGGTAAATGTTACTGCCGCCCATAGACCTTTGCATTACTAGGGGTATAGCTTTTTTTATGCGGTGGGCTATGGACGTCGCACCCCGCCAAATCGGTCCGGGGTGACGGAAGAGGCGGCGCGCAACCCCATTAACCCACCCTGCAAGCATCTCTTCTTCGCCGTGCGAGCGGACCACCGGTACCCGATCTTTGTCTTCGGTGGTCCGCCCGGCCGTATGCCCTCTCGGGTTCCTCTCTCGTCGACGCCCCGACAGCTTTCGCCGTCGAGGCGTCGCCCTCACGCGGTGGCCTCACGTCGGGTGACCGGACAATTCACTAGGGGTATAGCTAGGCCGCTGCCAACCAACCAAACCCCTCCCAAGTTTGGTTGCTGGCTCACCGAAAGAAACGCAACGACACATTACCACTGCCCAGACGTCGTTTTTCTGTGAGACTGGGGTATTATCCGAGACGGACCGGCCCGTGGCTGTAGACAAAAAACTGTCGCGTACTGTGGCCCTACCACTACAAAAATCTTTTCTAAGGTCTTATCTTTATTAAGATCTATAGATACTATTTATCGTCACATCATTCATAGTCGTCTGCCACCCATAGTCAATAAAAAAAAAACTATAACATTCTAACAGACGTATAGCTTTTGAATATTTGAAAAGGTCAACATTCTATTTAAATATCAATTTCGCACTTTTACTTTTAAATTAATCTAGAAGATTTTAAAACCAATGAAAATTAAAAGAATACCAGCGATACCACAAATACGAATAAAATATATTTTAAGTTGTCTATTATATTTTTGTTATGGAAAATACCTCATACATAAATAAATAAACCGTTTACTCCTTAACCCAATAGATTTCTCATTTGCTTTTTCATTTCATGTAAGAGAATGTAATCTTACAATTTACATCGCAAATACGATGGCACAAACATTTCTAGTGCTTCTGTTAGACTGAGTGCTATTATCTATTGTATATCAACTGAAATTATTTGATCGTGTTAACGAGTTTCACTGTAAAAAAGATATTCGGCATTTAGTTGAAACAAAATTTTCATATTACAAGTTACATCTTCTGTAACATAAAAACGCCACAGAATTACGCCAATATCTATTGTGCAAATGTAGTGGATCGGCAGTTAATGACACTTACTATAGTATTATGCCCTTTCAGGTGATCTGTGTCCAATGGTAAATAGAAGCATGTATGTACTTAGTTATTAATAAGTACATAATGACTAGTAATTAGACCTGAATGAACATATGCGTATATAACTATCAAATTCACATCATCATCACATCATTCACAACACATGGTTTTCCCACACTCTATCATCGATTGGGCGGTATAAAGGCACGGTTTAGAATTGCCACCCCTGGTCTCCCCAGAGGGCTTAGTTCGCTGCTGACAAGCAGAACAGATGACACAAAACAGCAAAAGTTGATCGATAGATACAGAATTCATTAGCTTAATTTATATGCTAACATTCGCATATACTTCAATGGGTGTGGGTAATTGAGTTGTGGGACTATTTATTCAAACATTATAGGTATACTTAACAAATTTTAAAAAGACACTATGAAAGGAGTCGCGATTAATCGAAACTAATAAGATCTTACCCGTGGGTGAACGTAAGAGACGACTAAGGGCTATAAAACGCATATAACATCTATGCAAGAGAAGGAACACTCGAAACAAAACCCTATACCAACACGCCTGACCAGCGTGGTATAGTAGGTCAATTTCCCTCCCATCATCGAAGACGCTCAAGCCCAACAGTGGGACATATATGAGCTGAGAGGATGATGATGATGAATAAAAAGCAAAAAGCTTCGATTTTAGTCGTATGTCATAAACACGAGTATTAACACTAATCCTAATCCAAATCCACAAAAGTGACTCAATTAATTTAGTATACCAAATGATGTGCGAAATGTTTCGATGTTTGATAACACTGATTCTACCTATATCAATTCAGTTTCCGTGTGGTGACGGAGTAAGAATACAATTCACCACCCCATATCTTACCCGTGGGTGATCGTACGAGACGACTAAGGGACATAAAACGCATATAACATCTATGCGAGAGAAGGAAAACTCGAAACAAAACTCTATACCAACACGTCTGACCAGCGTGGTATAGTAGGTTAATTACCCTCCCTTTACGGAGGAGGCCCGAGCCCAACAGTGGTACATTATGGGCTGTGATGATGATGATGATATCAATTCAGATTTTAAAAATCTTTTCACTAATAGGAAGATACAATGTTCTGTCTGGAGTAATATAAGCTATTTTTTATTCCAGACAAATATATCATGCCATCGAAGACAAAGACTGGATTCCGAAGGCCTACTCCTACGACGAAAGAGGGGGGTGTCTATGGGGTCGCGCGCCGCTTCTTCTGTCGCCTCGGACGGATTTAGCGGGATGGGACCACTCCATATCCCGCCGCAAAAAAAAGCAAATATGTCATTTACACGAGCACGGCAAGCCGCATGCAAAATCTATTTATATAAGGCTGAAGAATTTGTTTGTATAAACAAACATTCTCAGAAACTACAAACACGATTTGAAACGAGTAAAATCCTATATATCATAACGCTACCATAATGAGTAGTAAATAGATGACAATATATCATAATTTACAATTGGGCATTTAAGATAAATCTTTCATTTCAACCTTTTAATTAGATAGTCTACTGACTATCTTAGGGATTTTCTGAAAGAAAGGTAATCAAATGTCTGCATATTAACTAAATAATTAGCTCATATCCCGAATTCATACCGAAGAGGTAGATAAAAGTATAGTTATTTGTTAAGAGAATACTCTCTAAAAATCTACACATACAAGGCGCGTTCGTTAACATGTTTCATTAATAAATTCAGAAATATTTTTCCAGTAACGACTTGTGATTAATGGTTTGCTCTAAATGTCATTATTTTATCAAAATTTTCTATCTATAACTTACTCTTAATGTTAAAAATTAAGTTATAGTTAGCATTAAGCGTAAAGCTTAATTCTAAATATGTAATAAACTTAAGGCAATTACGGTTAGTTTCAACAATATATACTTATATATTGTTGAAAAATAATATTAGAATTACATTGTACTCAAGTTTTTTTATATATATATTGGTGGCATTTATAAGAATGTGAGAATAGTAATACACTATGTTGAGTATTTTTCAAAATGATTTAAGTATTCGTTGCTGTATTACAAATGCTTCCAAGTTAATATACTTACTTTAAACTAACATTTTTTGCTTTTAAAGCTTTATAATGTGGGTAGTTTATAAACACACAATTAACGAACACAAATGACACTTAGCACAATAATTGTTAGATCCTACAGAGTATTGTCCTGCGTGGGAAACAAAACCGCGAAGCTAGGCACGGTAAGTACGATAGGTAACAATGTTTGCGAATGAAAATGAAATGCGAAACCCAATATACGAGGAATTATAGAATGTCGCATCATATTTAGATAAATGTATGCACATAGCTTATGTGGCGATATTTGAATCTGTAAAGTTGCCACACACGTGTTATTCTTGTTATACCGACTGTGAGAAGATGAAAAGTAACACTTAACTTACCATGCAATATTTTACTAAAGCAATACTAGTCTACATTTATTATATGGTATAAGGATTAAAGTTATTATATACACATATTTTTGGCCTAGGTGTATGAGAGTATTTTATTTAATAGAATTAAAACGCACCAGGTTCACGTTTAGTTAGGGTTCGGTACCAGTGACCCGCCCAAGTGTACGGCATATTATGGGGTTGAAACCAAAATGGTTCACGTATTAGTTACATTGAGTATCATGATCACGAAATGCGATTTACGTAATTTAAAATATTAACCAATTTGACGCTACATCATATATATATATATGATATATATTATATTCTTACCTTTATTATCGGCTGCGATGAATCCCAAAATGTTCTCGTGGCGCAACATGACTGTTTGATATATTTCAGCTTCACGGAACCAGGACGATTCTTCACGAGAGGAGAATATCTTGACAGCTACATTTTCTCCACGCCATCGACCGCGCCACACCTCTCCAAAGCGACCCTTTCCTATTATATCTACGAGTTGGATCTGTCGAGCGATAGAACGCTGCACTAAAAGTGGCAAACCTAAACAAAAATAAAAAGTATTAAAAAAAACCAGCGACCACAAATGTGTTAGTAGGTAACTATGAAAACGTTAGCGTGCTAGGGTAAACTGCTGGGGGCCGGAGCCCGGAATTAATCAGCCACCCGCAGAAATTCGATGAGAAATTCGACTCAGCGCTTTATTGCCAGAACGTCGATGAGGATAGGTCAACTAAAAGTGTAACCCGCCGAGCGGCCTACCGCGGTCAAGCTATCAGTAACGGTGGCCCGCTCAGTTGGCGGTAAGGTAATATAGCATGTTATTGGACCCCACGCCGTTCCGGACGGATCGGTAGAGTTTTAGCCAAAACATATCTTTTTCAAAACACAAAAAAGGGCGAGCGAGCTGCTAGGTCTATCACTGAATCGAAACTGGTATTACAGTATTATTAACAAGGATACTAAGGCGTTTAAGACAAGAAAAAAATGTATTAGAAATTTTGAACACGACAGACATTAATGTTAATTTGTTGTACAAGTGGTGACGAACAAAGAACAGTGTTTCATCACCCATTATTTCTTCACGGCTATCGTAGACAAAATAAATTAAGATCCGGCTGCAAAATTACCACGTCTTTCCAGTGCTTAAAAATTAAAATTTTATGTAATACTAGCCGACCCGGCACACTTCGTTCCGCCTTACAGTTAATGAATGAGCAGATTTCGATTAATTCAAAATTATTAAGTTATTTTTTTTTATTATGATAATAAATATGAATGTTATATAAATCTAAAAAATCAAGTATTTTAATAACGTGCTAGCAAAACGAAGAAGTATACGACATTTTTCTTTATGCACATTGAAACGTCACGTCAAATATCTACACAATCGTCGATTAAAATGTTCGTGTGTACCACGATTTTATTTTAGTTTAATCAATGTATATGTTTAAAATTTGTATATTTCAAAAATATCATCCTTTGACATACTTATGTAGATTAATCTATAATACAGTGCATTTTTAGGAATTTATGTGAACATAGTTATTTCCACAAATTGAGTAAGTTATGAGTTACTTTATTTAAAAAATGTAACAATGTATACCCATGACTGTATCTATTTAATTATTTTTTAGCTTTTATTACATTTATCTGCAAAATTACCGCGACTGTTTACAATAAAACCGTTTAACTTAATTTTTCTTTTTTACCTTTTTATTTTCAAGTTTTTAGTTTTTATTTCTCCATCTTAGATTTTGATTTTGTATAGTGCACTGTACTTACTTATTATTGATGCTACCCCTTTATTTGATACCCATATTGATGGGATTGAAAAAAAAAATAGATTATCCACCATATTAGATTTTGGTTTTGTATAGTGCACTGTCTTCTATTTGTCAAGCCCTTTCATTTGATACCCATATTGATGGGATTGAAAAAAAATAGGTTATCTGCCATTTTGTTACGGCGGCCAACTTGAATTTACAATCAGTTTTAGTTTACATAATTGTATTGCCATCAGAAATAAAGGCGTATACCAAATTTCAGATCAATCGGTTGGATTCCATATATTATGTCAATTCTTGTACTACTACAGCTTTGGTTTTATCAAAAATTTTGTTTGAGCCCGCCAATGACATGAAGACTTGTTGAATTATCGGGAGTTAAATGCCGTGAAGAATAGAGTCGCATGGTCGCAACTTGTGAATGCGTGAAATATTGATAGCGCAAGGCATTAAAGGTGGATCCAATTTAGTTGACGTTTCTGTTCAATATATCATTGTTTGTCAATGACAGAACGTTGTTAATTCCAACTACAATTGTCAAAATATCAATATCACTTACATCAGAATTGCAGACTCTTTATAATTGTGCTGATTTGAAATACTATTCTCGTATCTCCTTTGTTACGTTTACATACTAATTCAGTATCCACTTTTTTTACATTGCAATTTTCAACTGAGTAATATGTAATATAAAACAATGTTCTGCAACCTTACACTTTTATTTATTTTCTAATAAAGGTCTGTCTCAAAATACTTGCAGTATTGTTGCAATTGACTATCGCCATTCATGACTAACGAACGCTGTAGCGCGCTAACTCTCTTTCACCCTAAACAATATTTAACAGCTAACAGCCCTCATTTGCGGCCACTTCTACTTAGACAACCGCAATTTATTAGGTACTGAAAATAAAACTTAGATATATAAACGATTAATGTACGCAATGTAATAAATAAAAATATTACTTGCTTAAACCTGGCTGCGAAGAAGTTGCGACCAAACGCGTAACGGCAACCAACACTTTTCAAGTTCTCTACATACATTTCTATGGAGGAGATTGGAGTTAACTTTAAGAACTAGTGAATGAAAATCTTTCCGAAAACATAATTAATATTAATGTTATTAAAGGTACTGGCGGAGACATTTTGATAGGCAATCCTGTACAAATATATAGCCCTATTCTATAATTGTACATAAACATTTTATTTATATACAATACCCGATGAACGTAGTAATTTTGCAGCTGGATTTCGTATTATGTAAGCAAAGAGCATCCTCCATGAGAAAATACACTGGAAATAAAATACTGTAGTACTCGCCTGGCCAACGTACTACATTAGGATAATTGGGCAATTGCACTAACACGACAAGGACTGTAAGAAATTAATGTGAATTCATTTCGAGTGTGACTTTTTAGAATATACTTAGGTTTTACAAAACAAACATCAAAATGTTAACGAATTCAGTTTACCGAGTACTCGTAAATATGACGTAAATACGAAAATATCCGTCCGCCTCAGTTGAACTAATACAATACAGTTCCTACATAAATAACGGCAAATCTAGGTCATAGTTAGCATATTGCCTTAGTAAAGTAATTACATTTTAGTCAGAAATATCATTGATAATTCAAATAAGTTTCATATATAACAAGAAATAATACGTTAAATTATGAAATCTATATACATATATAAAAGAAAGTTGTGTTAGTTATAACACTTATAATTCGAGAACGGCTTTATGATTTTTATGTTTTTGAATTTGTTGTCGTCGTGAATAAGATATAGGATATTAAAATTATGATATTAATTAACAAAAAAATAATAATTAAAAAACATCAGTTCTAAACGTTCATTTGTTGATGATGTAACAAAACGCAACTAACAACTCACGTAATGTTATCTATGGTTTGAAAATATCGCAAAACCCCATGTAGGAACTGCCAGTCTTCAACGATGGGGCCAAGCTTGGGCCAATACTGGGCAACAAGCCTCGGCTGTCCAATGCTGGCCCAAGCCTGGACCGACCTTGTGCAATTGAGCCGTAACTTTTTTTTATCTTGGCCCAAGCTCGGGCCAGTCACGAGCAACCAAGCCTCGGCTATTCGATGCTGGTCCGAGCTTGGGCCAGTCTTGAACAGCCGAGGCTCGGCTATTCGATGCTGGCCCGAACTTGGGCCAGTCTTGAACTACCAAGCCTCGGCTACCCTGTGCTGATCCAAACATGGACTAGACCTTGATTAGCCGGGCGTCGGCTATTCGACGCTGGCCCGAGCTTGGGCCAGCCTTGAACAGCCGAGGCTCGGCTATTCGATGCTGGCCCAAGCTTGGGCCAGTTTTGAACAGCCGAGGCTCGGCTATTCGATGCTGGCCCGAACTTGGGCCAGTCTTGAACTACCAAGCCTCGGCTACTCGGTGCTGAACCGAGCTTGGGCCAGACCTTGATTAGCCGAGGCTCGGCTATTCGATGCTGGCCCGAGCTTGGGCCAGTCTTGTACACCCAAGCCTCGGCTACTCGGTGCTGAACCAAGCTTGGGCCAGACCTTGATTAGCCGAGGCTTGGCTAATCGATGCTGGTCCGAGCTTGGCCCAATCTTGAACAGCCGAGGATCGGCTATTCGATGCTAGCCCGAGCTTGGGCCAGCCTTGAACACCCAAGCCTCGGCTACTCGGTGCTGAACCGAGCTTGGGCCAGACCTTGATTAGCCGAGGCTTGGCTATTCGATGCTGGTCCGAGCTTGGCCCAATCTTGAACAGCCGAGGAAGGGCTATTCGATGCTGGCCCGAGCTTGGGCCAGCCTTGAACGGCCGAGGCTCGGCTACTCGGTGCTAATCCAAACTTGGGCCAGTCCTTAATCAGCCGAGCGTCGGCTATTCGATGCTGGCCCAAGCTTGGGCCAGTCTCGTACAGCCGAGGCTCGGCTATTCGATGCTGGCCCGAGCTTGGGCCAGTCTTGTACACCCAAGCCTCGGCTACTCGGTGCTGAACCGAGCTTGGGCCAGACCTTGATTAGCCGAGGTTTGGCTATTCGATGCTGGTCCGAGCTTGGCCCAATCTTGAACAGCCGAGGATCGGCTATTCGATGCTGGCCCGAGCTTGGGCCAGCCTTGAACAGCCGAGGCTCGGCTACTCGGTGCTAATCCAAACTTGGGCCAGTCCTTAATCAGCCGAGCGTCGGCTATTCGATGCTAGCCCGAGCTTGGGCCAGTCTTGAACAGCCGAGGCTCGGCTATTCGATGCTGGTCCGAGCCTTTTCAAGACTATATTCATCATCTACTGTTTATGGTACTATAGAAAATCTAAGAAAAGAAATCTTTGAATTCCCCACTCCGTCAATAGATGTTGGTGTTATGAAATTAGTTTCTTGTGAAAAAGGATAAAATACTGTTCGAAATTCAATACGTACATCGAAAATGTATTTCATTTTAATGTACCTAAACAAGTGTCAATATAATTGACCTTCTAGGTTCATAATTATTTAAGTAGATGAGCGACGGCAAATAAGGATTTATATTAAAAACTTAAATATATATTTTTTAAATTTAATTTTTATACAAATTTTATTTTGTTTAAATATAGAATTTAAATAACATAAAATATTTCAATAGAATAGAAGGAGGTGGCCGGATGTCCGAAAATATCTAACAAAAGAATTAAAACGTGTTTAGATTTCACTTATCTTTATAAAAACATAATCTGAGTTTCCTAAGTTCCTAGTTAAACATATTTAATTTTTCAGTTGAATTCGTAGGTACTATTCTTGCAATAAAAAAATAATAGTCATTTTAGCTTCAACGCCATATTGGTCAGATTGTTGTTGTTGTATTTATAAAATAATAGAGATTGACATATGTATCGATTATGCTTCTGTCGAATCAAAAATACAATTATCAAGATTGCGATATCAGAACGTATTGTTAATGTTTTGCATTTAATGAGTGCATTGGTTATATTAACTTAGCTTAATTATTTTTATATTCAGGCTAGAGATATTTATGTTAAAAAAGGAATTTAAGCTCACAAAAACAGAAAATCTCAAATTACAATTACGATCGATCTAGAGTACTTACAACTGGATAGTCAGTATTAGGCTATATTCATCATCGTAATTATCATCATCATCATCTTCCGTGTGGTGACAGGGTAAGAATACAATTCAACATCCCATATCTTACCCGTGCGTGATCGTAAGAGACGACAAAGGGATACAAAACGCACATAGATGTTCTATGCAGGAGAAGTAAAACTCGAAACAAAACCCTATACCAACATGTCTGACCATCGTGGTATAGTAGGTCAATAAAACTCCTATTATGGAGGAGACTCGAGCCCATCAATGTGAAATATATGAGCTGAAATGATGAATCATTATTAAAATCTCAGCATCATCATATACGTATCTCATATATATCTCAATGCTGGACTCGAACCTCTTCTAAGTCGCCTTAGAAAAATTAAACGATAACCGTGTAAATTATAACAATAAAACTGCTAAGTAGGTACCTACAAAAAAAAATTATAAACTTTTATTCTACTATTAACGATGCATATGCAGATCAACATAAAATAATGCAAGCCTTTTAGAAAAGTTTATTATTTTTATTATTTAGTGAATTTTCCATTGATATTTATTACATTTTTAAAAAAATGATCGATACATCGACTCGATAATATATTTGCCATACCGAACGCTGATGTAAATTGTCTGTTAAATAAATATCGAATGGACTCGATTCATCGATATTTAGTGTACTGTGTATGTAAGTGTGTACGTCTCTTGTTTGAGACCTTAGGTTTAGTTTTGTTGTTTCAATACGTTATACAAATATACACAATAAATAAAAGAATATGTAAATATTGCTCGCATAAGACAATGTTTAATATCATCATTATCGATGGATCTCCAATATTAAGATATATTGGTTCTTCTTCGTTACTTAATGGTTCTTTGAAATACAGCCAATACACAATACCTACAGGTAAATTTGTTTCACATTAGTCATTATTAATGTAGTGTGTATGCAAGTAATGTGAAATTAACCATCCTTATTTATGTATCCTTGACAGATTTTTACTTATATCATAATATTCTGTAACAATCTTTTAAGATATCGTATAAAATACTTCATTGAATTCACGCTAGTTCAGATTGGAAGATTATGCTAAAAATACCTACGTATTAAAACTATGTTTGCTTTATACTATGCCAAGAGATTGATATATACACATACAATTTTTTTTGATATATATTGATTGATACATACATACATAGAGATTGATCAATGTTTAGTCAAGAAAATTTCCCCATAATAAAAATATAGTCGTACACCATGTGTCTTATAGCCCTTCTTAGAAAAAAATTCATCATGGAATTCTGAGCATCTAGTATGTTAGTATGTACCAACTCTAAAACAGTAAACTGTTTTAGTATTTATTGAGTCTATATTATTAATATATAGAAGTAGATTATAATAAGAACAAGTTTATGTACTTGTTCTTATACACCACCACATATATTTAATTAAACTAATGTTTAAATTGTATATATTATATAATTATGTAATACTATTTGGCTGTACAGTGTGTGGTGACAGTTGAGACTATAATGTGTTGGTGAAGCTAATAATGGATGAATGTCTAACAGTGATTGTCTATATGTGCTGATCGATGAATCCATCCAGGATTATAACTATATATTTTTTGTTTGATTTACAGAAACATTATTTTTGATTAGAAGCTATTGGTTCCACTAATTATAAAACAGATGTTACAAACATTAATAAAAGTAAAAGGAAACAATATTCAGTTACTGTATAGTGGATGTGGCAGAATGGTCAACGCAGTTGAAAAAAGTATAAAATGAATACTTCATTAAATGTTTATACAAATTATGCATGTAATTATATTTTAATTAATCAATAATAAACATTTCAGATTTTATACTGTCAAAGTATAGTTAATCAAAGGAAAGTGAAAATTATGCATATGATGAGTAAATTGCTAGTAAATTTCTAGAAAGGATAGAGGGCAGCCGATACCAATGATCAAAAATAAAATGTTACTTTTCATTAATAATTTACATGTATTTATTATGAATATGACTTATGTTTGAACTATGTAATGAGTGTAATTACTATTATATTAATACTCACAATAATAAATGTAATAATAATACATTATTTAGTTATACAGTGTTTTCTTTTTTATGAATTTCATCATAACATATGTAATATGTCATTTTCTATTTTTAGGGCTGCCAATATTTCAGGATTCTGCCAACATTAATTATGCACGGGGTCAACATTCATTGCTAACCTGGGCCCAATGCTGTAAATCAAAGCTAGGCCCAGACATTTACCAAGGTTGGCCCAGCATTGTATACCATGCTCAGGCCAACGTTACTTGCCAGCCTTGGCCCAATGCTGTAAACCAAGCCTAAGCCTTAGTTACCATCCCAGTCTTTAACCAAGGTTGGCCCAGCGTTGTATGCCATGCTCGGGCCAACGTAAATTGCCAGCCTTGGCCCAATGCTGTAAACCAAGCCTGGGCCTTAGTTATCATCCCAGAGTTTAACCAAGGTTGGCCCAGCGTTGTGTGCCACGCTCGGGCCGACGCTATTTGCCAGCCTTGGCCCAATGCTGTATACCAAGCCTGGGCCTTAGTTATCATCCCAGAGTTTAACCAAGGTGGGCCCAGTGTTGTATGCCACGCTCGGGCCATCGTTAATTGCCAGCCTTGGCCCAATGCTGTATACCAAGCCTGGGCCTTAGTTATCATCCCAGCCTTTAACCAAGGTTGGCCCAGCGTTGTTTGCCATGCTGGGGCCGACGTGAATTGCCAGCCTTGGTCCAATGCTGTAAACCAAGCCTAGGCCTTAGTTATCAACATTCATTGCTAACCTGGGCCCAATGCTGTAAATCAAAGCTAGGCCCAGACATTTACCAAGGTTGGCCCAGCATTGTATACCATGCTCAGGCCAACGTTACTTGCCAGCCTTGGCCCAATGCTGTAAACCAAGCCTAAGCCTTAGTTACCATCCCAGTCTTTAACCAAGGTTGGCCCAGCGTTGTATGCCATGCTCGGGCCAACGTAAATTGCCAGCCTTGGCCCAATGCTGTAAACCAAGCCTGGGCCTTAGTTATCATCCCAGAGTTTAACCAAGGTTGGCCCAGCGTTGTGTGCCACGCTCGGGCCGACGCTATTTGCCAGCCTTGGCCCAATGCTGTATACCAAGCCTGGGCCTTAGTTATCATCCCAGAGTTTAACCAAGGTGGGCCCAGTGTTGTATGCCACGCTCGGGCCATCGTTAATTGCCAGCCTTGGCCCAATGCTGTATACCAAGCCTGGGCCTTAGTTATCATCCCAGCCTTTAACCAAGGTTGGCCCAGCGTTGTTTGCCATGCTCGGGCCAACGTTAATTGCCAGCCTTGGCCCAATGCTGTATACCAAGCCTGGGCCTTAGTTATCATCCCAGTCTTTAACCAAGGTTGGCCCAGCGTTTTTGCCACGATCGGGCCAATGTTACAAGCCAGCCTTGGCCCAATGCTGTAAGCCAAGCCTGGGCCTTAGTTATCATCCCAGACTTCAACCAAGGTTGGCCCAGTGTTGGCATACAACGTTGGGCCAAGCTACAACAGGATTGGCGCAGGCTTGGACCAATGCTGGGCCCGTCGTCATTTCCTACATGGGACGTTGAATTTAAGTTGACTGGCCGATGTGTTTCTGAGTGCAAGTTGCGAGTGCTATAAGTTTTTTTTTTACGAGTATTATTATAATAAATCTCATTATATCGAAATTATTAGTAACAAAGTTTTGACCAAGAAAATCTAATCTTTCTCTACAACGGCTCACGATCGACAATTAGATAATTTTCAACGCGCAAGAAGAAAAAGTCGTATAACACAGAGTACTTCTTCGTTTCGCTAGAACGTCATTAAAATACTTGATTTCTTAAATTTATTTATTATCATAATAAAATAAAAATAACTTAATAATTTTAAATTAATCGAAATCTGCTCATTCGTTGACTGTTAGGCGGAACGAAGTGTGCCGGGTCCGCTAGTAGTGAATAAATGTGAGTCACATCAGGTAACTTTGTTACTTGACATTGAAAATATTCATTCACGAGATGAATGAATACAAATCGAATTTAAATAACGGTTACAATATATTACACTACGGTTATCAGACAATACGTATTTATAAACATCTTATAAAAGCATAAGTAGATGGTTTTATTTGTGTGTCGTTATATTCTGTCGATATGAATCAGAATTGGTCAGCGTTAGACTTTACATAATGTTAGAGGTAGTTTACAGATACGAAGTTGCTATGTAATTTGTTATATGTAGGTACTTGAGGGATCATACGTTTACTTGAATAACGAATAATTTTATAATTAAAACATAAGTGACGAAGCAAAACTCACCGACGAATGTCATGGTACGAGTTAAATATGGTCATTTAAAAAAAAAATCTCTTTGGTCAAATTAACATTAAAATGCTTATTGGTAATAGTACTAGAGAACTTAATATTGTTTACGCGCCTGACTTTTAATATAAAGTAAGTACAACTTGATCACTTCGTATGTGTAAAAAAATGCGATATACCGGGTGTAACAGAAAATGGAGCAGCTGATCAGAAGGGCGGTAGGTAATGATAGCAAGAACCCATAACAAAATTGGCAAATGTCAATTCGTTAATGAATTAGAAGCATTTAAAGTTTTCAATTTTGTCTTCACCTTTACTTTGAAACTGAATGAAATGTATCAAATGAATGATAAATAATCTGCTACATACTCAGACTTTCTTAAATATTCATTAGAACCTAAATGAATCAATGATTACGTTTGCTACAGTATGACAAACGTCGCCTTTACAAACAGCTGACGTCGAGTCAATGACTTTGACATTTTCCCTTCAAATTTTTGTTATTCATTACCTACCACCCTTCTGACCAGCTGTTCCATTCTCTGTTACACCCGGTATATTCATTATATTTAGATCGTTAAAAGACAATAAACTCGATAAATATTTCATGCACACAATTTTCTTTAATACTAATAAGAAATCTTGTTATAACTACTGACTTACCTGAACCTGATCCAGAAGTTGACAATTCAATCATTTCCTTTATTGTAGTAGTTTTCATTATGGGCAGTGGCTCATCAATTGGTTCCACAGTCAGATAATGTGTTCTAGGGGGCGCACGTTTAATACCCTTGCCATCATTACTGGAACGTTTGGCCCACCAGAAACTTATGGCCGCACATATCCCTAGGACCATTAATCCCGTCATCCAAAGCATAATCTTCCATACTGTCGCTGTTGTGCCAGTCTCTTTACGGAAATACATATATTAGTATACATTGTGAACATGGCCACATGGCGTAGCATCTTTGAAAAACTTTCATAAAAGTCTCAAGTTACTATAGTCAAAGCAATGAAGGTAAGTAGAAAAATTTATGTTTACAAGGTTATATACATAAATACAAGAACAAGAGGCAATGTTTGCCGACGTGTAACTATATGCGATATCATACAAAATAAATTTCAAATATGTTTTAAAACATTACTACAAAATAAATAAGATAGCAAGGGCTAGAGCACTAAAATTTAGCATATGGTAGTTATACACTACACGGCCTAGATTTAGTATGCATCAGAGTACACAGGATAGGAAGTCACTATCGAATCGCGAATATATTAATATTTCATATATTAATATATCAATTTGATAATTACCAGATATTGACGGCAAGTGAATAAATTTATTAATGTTTCGTATAAGCGTCTATAAATTTTAACGTAGGTACTTCGAATAATTGCATTTGTTAAAGAGGTTTTTAGTTTCGCGCGTGATCCACGACTTCCATCTAGTATATTATCATAAACATATCACAAATAGAATGACGGAATAAATTTTTATTAAAACCATTAAAAACTTATTCATTAATGAATAGTTTCCTATAGGGTTATGTGCCTTTTCTTTGATGACATAGAGTACGCTGTCATTAATGAATAGTTTCCTATAGGGTTATGTGCCTTTTCTTTGATGACATAGAGTACGCTGTTCAAACTGTAAATAATATGCACTTATTTCAAAATACTGCATTAATAAACATCTTATGCTCACGTTCCTTAAGCTTATGCAACAATATCCTGCATTAATTTCATTTTGAATCGTCTGTATTAATTATGTGTTTTAATACATTATTTATATATTATAATACATTATTTATATATATTATAATACATTATTTATATATATTATTATAGCATTTAGCTAAAATGGATAATCTAAATAGGACGGGATTCAATCACCTTATTCATAGGTTACCATTAACATGAGTTTCTAAACATTTTGGACATCGTACTTACTTGTTCCGGAATTACTACAAAGCTCGAATATAATAGTTGATTCAGTTAGACGTTATAGCACAAACCGGAATATATATTTCCTTTTACATTTATGGCTACATCACTACAAAATGTCATAAAAAATTACCGAAATTTAGCATTTAATATGCTTGAATATTTATAAAAACGCGATTATGAGCGAAAAGTGATTGTCACAAATGTGATTCAAACCCACACCTATTGGAAATCCGTTCCAATTTGGCGTCTCCTTAAAGACGAAAATATAATACGATGCGAGAATTGAATGTCCTACAATAGTTCATGGTGGTGTAAATGGCAGCACGATTGCGGATTTTCAATAAGTGTGGGTTCGAATCCCACTTGTGACAATCATTTTTCGCTCGTAATCGGGTTTTTGTTTTTTTATTTTTTTTGTGTGACTTAGTTGTTAGCCTCAGATGGCTATGACAACTTTACCCGGACTGTGGGTGAGCGCTGAGGGCTCTCAACCCGTCTTTATAAATGTCATGACATCCTATATTTATGATACGGACGTTGCAACCCCAACAGCTAGGAATTACTTTGAGAGTAATATTTTACCATATTCAAATCTCACCATTTCAACACAGTTTACCATGACACACCATTTTAATTAGTCTTAGACTGCCTAGTATAAAAGATTTACAAACTTAACGATCGATCATAAACTACCGAATGCCCCGGTATCATATCCGTCAAATAATTTCCTATATAGGTTCTTAGAATGGATTAAAAATGCTGTCATTGCCAGTCATTGGGTGGGCCAACATTTAATCTTCTTCTATATCATTATAAAAGAGGTTGTTTTTATATATGACATCCCTAAACTCAGAAACTATTCGACCTATCATTATGAAAGTTGGTATGTATATGTACTTTTTCACGCAGGTTTATATGCTATCCCCATTGATGTAATTCGCCACCAGATGACGCTACCAACCGCTACAAACCAAACGGGCTGAAGATGGCAAGAAAATGATTGACAACAAGACCAATTGAGTGTGACAAATTAATAACTATTATCAATATTCTAAATAAGTGTTAGCCGGCTTCATAGCTATTTCGAGAGCTGACATCTCTTCGGTAGAGCTTGTGATATTTTAAGAACTTTTCATAAGGCTCGAAGAAAATAAAATACTTTACCAATTGTTTTTTAAATCAATGTTCGAAATCAGTCCATATTGTTAAGAATTAGGGAAACGTCCATTACCTAATGAGCTCTGGTCGCCCTGTCACTGATAAAATTGACGCCATTTTTGAAAAAGTGTTATTATTAATCCATTGAAAAGTGCCATTGGACCTTGCGTTTTTCAAAGTACGCAATTTTATTGTTGGGATGTGTGGTAGAGGTTACTAAGAGCTTAACCCCAAGTTTGTGGGGTTGCAACCCTTGTCCCGCGACAGCTATATTGGAAGACAGGCTGCAAACGCTTTCTCGCCATATCTTTGAAACTATTAATCTGGTAAAAAAATGTAAACATAATTTGCAGCAAATTGCTTTGTTTACAATTTTGTTTATATAACTTTTCAAATAAAATTACAAATATTAAAGTTGTTAACAAAAATATGAGAAAATTTCTCAACAAAGTTTCTTTTTGTTACATTACTTTTTTAATTATTATTTTACAACAATATAACCTCAGAACAATCTTGTAGAGCTTCTTTTGACAAACATTTTGACCTATATTTTTTTACGATTTCATGTATTTATGCGGCTTTTAGAACGCTCCAAATTTTACCCGGTTCTTAGTACTCGTAACTTTTAATTTTTTTTTTATTTTGTTACATAGCTTTCTACTTTATGAAAACCAACAATCACTATTGTGTACAACCAACAATGTGAAAATTAAAAGGAACGAACCGGTTTAATATCGTCGTCGATCGTATATTTATAGAAAATTTTCATTTATGCGATTTATTAAATCAAGTTAAAAAATAAAATTTCTAAACTATCACAAGAATATTAACTAACGTTAACCATTTTCAATTTAAAGCTTTGAAATGCATATACCAAAGAGTAAAGTTATTAAACTGAAAAAGAGTGGCAACTCCATGATAAAATATGCATGTATGGAAGGTGCTGCTCCCAGAGTTTACGCGGTGAACTAAAGTTGAAGTGATATATATACATATCTACATGTGTATGTGTAATTATATAGAATTTTCTTTTACTATGAAAGCTACCCTGAAATATAAAAAAAACATATCAGCTGATAACGAAGCAATAATAATATCAGCTTAACAATGAAAATTGAGATAATTTTCAGAAAGTACATCAATAACCGTAAATAGATTGATGACAATAAGTACCTACGCTAGGAACAAAAAATAATAATTCTCAGTTGTCAAACGTTTGACATACAGGACAAAATGGCAGCCGTTAAGTTTGTACAAACAACCTGTAGGCGGCGCGATGGTCAGTAAAAATAAGTAATGTTTTAAGTGTGCCCCCCCAGGCATATACCTACGTCTGCACCCTCCTGCGCCAAAATACCGTACGGTAAAAAACATAAGTTACTAAAGAATCAACCGGAAACTTTATACGTAAACTCCTCTAATCCAATAATCCTCCTCTAATAAAATATACAGATATTGAAATGGTGTATTTTTTTTTATAATTTTACTACTAAGTGCGTAAAAGAATAGATACCTACTTGTAATGTAAGTGTGAACCTTATTCACGAAACAACACAACCAAAAGCGAGGCAACTAAATGGTTGAAATTAATATAGCAGTTCATTTTACAATCTAGGTACAAAATTAACTTTAGAAAATGGCTATTTTGAAAGAGAGATCACGTTTCTGTTAACATTGTTGCACATGTAAACAATAAAAATAATATATGCATTTTTCAGTGTGCTGACGGATTAAGATTATAATTCACCACTCCCCATCTTGCCCGTTTGCATCGTAAAAGACGACTATGGGATATAATAGACATTTAACATCTATGCAAGATAAAAAAAGATGAGTTTTTCTGCCGGATCTTTCTCAGTGTGGCGGCGCCAATCCGGTGGTAGCTGAATAGTTTTGTTAGTTTTTCTAAAATTGTAAATTGCCACAATAATAATTATCATAAATTAAATGCTTTAATAATAACAGATCATTAACAATATAAAATTTTATATATAAAATCATTTTCTTTTTGTACTGGTGTATTAATTTCTATTAAAAATGTGGGTCAAAATTTAATATCTTATAGGGTAGATATAAAATTTCTGTAATAACAATGACATATTGGACGCAAGACACCTTAGTCCTCCCGTGACCATGGTCACTGTAAAGTGTTCGAAACGTCGGGAAATTAAAAATCAAATACAAACGCAATAGAATTCGTAAAAGTAGTTTTATTTCAAAAGATAAAGAAAACTAAATAAAATTCAGTTATAACCCGTAGTATAGATGAATTGTTCTTCTATTGCGGTAAGAGCTTGTATATATAGAGCAAGAGATGTATAGGACCTGAGATGATACATACATTTTTAAATACATATATGAACAAAAAAATGAGAATGTAGAATTTGTGTAACATTTTAAGGCGAAATGACTATTGGAAGTTGTCTATGTCCAACAATCTATGAATCGTGGACGTAGATGGGCTAATAAAGGAATAGATATCAAAAGTACTTAATTAAATAACATAACCATTTATGTTTTATTCGCTTCACTAGTAAGATACGAGGTTCGAATTCAGACTAACAAACATCCGTTCCTTACTTCCGCAACACATTAGATGTACAACATATGTGAATAATGGCATTGTTCGGTAAGTTATTACAGTGCATATACAGTAGCCGTTGCCATGCATTTAGTTACTTTGTTAGAGTTGTACGAGAGAGAAAGTAATTACTTTAAAAATATTAAGAGTATGCATAATTTACAAACACATGCACTGGAAGCCGCAGATTCAATACAATTTTGAAATAAAAACGCAATACAATCTGTAGAGATTGAATATCTTTACGGTTTTTGGCGTTTGCATGTTTTTCAATTGACCGACGTTTCGAACACTTCAGCGTTCGTAGCGTCAGTCAAATTTGTAAGTAATACTCGCGAAAACATCATAACTCGATATATTTTTTCAATTAATGATAACGAGAAATTAGACATGAATAACATCAGTACGTTTCACGAACACGAAAACTTGTATAAAATTTAGGTGCCTAATATCGATTATCTATGAAGAGAATTATGAATGTTGAGGAAGCGAGTGAAGTATGCTAGTATAGAGTTCTGTGGCACTCTGTTCTCTCTGCCTACCCTGCAAGGGATATAGCGTGATGATATGTATGTATGTAATATCGATTAGGTAAGTTCAAGACTTTTTATTTTAATGCTATTAGAATAATATTTCATATGTATTACAGGTACACATCGAAAATATAGGTTTACACTTTATTGTACCGTTTATATAAGTATAATCAAGTACACATCAAAATCGTACATGTTATTATTGTATTGCGAATAAATAGGGATTCTACGAATATCAGACGATAATTATAGCAAAATCGCCGACAAAACTAATTGATAATGAGAATTCCCTAGCCACAAAAACTGTCACAAGTCCCAATATTAAAAACAAAAACTGTGTAATACGCTGTGATAATTTTGCGATTAGATCGGACCAGGCAGTCATTGGTAAATAATAGATAAATTTGACTGACACAGTATACGGGGTGATAGCAACTATTAACATATTATTAAAGCTTCTCTTGTTAATTTTGTATGCCTAAATAAATTCGGATGAAATTTAAAATGGTGATATCCATATTGTTTTAATATAATATACCTAGGTTTTATTTCGAAATAATTCCTGTGGAGCGATAATAAATACATATAACATTAATTACTTTATTTTTATCCCACGAGAAATAATACGTCAAAAAGCTGTATCGAAAAAGTGAACAAATAAAAATAACGATAAATGTAATAATTAATTAGTAATATCAGGCAGTATTTAGCCGCTACCATACAAGCAGATGTATGATAGCGGCTACGAATACTACCAATCCTTATGTTGCTCGTCGTTGTCGTAAAAGACAATTAAGAGCTTTACATACCTGAGCCAATTTCATCCAATGCTGTCTGGTCAAATTCACAAGGAGGGTTGACGTGAGACAGGAGGTCGGTCATAAAACTACTGCCAATAACTTTTACAATATGTACGATGGAAGAGGGGTACATATTGCGTCTACCTCGAGCAATTAGGATAAGAGCAGGATGATGATAATGATGGTATTGTATAGTACCTAAATACCCAATAACTTATAGTTATGAAATAAAACAAAATAACTCAAATCTATTAAACATCTGCAGTAAGCGTTTATTATATCCAGTCCCAGAAGAATTAATATGATGATTTTGCCACTAATATTTGAATACTGAGAACAAAAATCAATTAGTGAAAGCTTGATTATATTGTGAAACACACACACAAACAAACACCCACACGCTCACAAAACAAAACCAAAGCATTAAAGATGTTTTACCCACAATTAAATGAACACTGTTCATTGACAGCTAATAAACTAGTCCATAATAAATAAAATACCTAATAAATATGATGATATTATTTATGTTTATGATTACTTTACTTTCTTGATATTATTATTTTTATTATCGTTAGTATCCAGCAGCGTAGGCGTCTGGTTACTAAGCAATCGTTTTGGTTGTACTAAATTTAGAAGGTATTTCACCGTTTCTAATGTAAGCATATAAATTTACATGTTTAAACATTACAGTTCGGCAATCGAACAATGATAAACAAAAACTCTTGACGTCGTGTTGTCGCGAGCAATATGTGCAAATTAGGAGCCTACTCCACTTGCTAATACAATGCTTTTATTTTGTGTAGTTAGTTGTACGATATTACCGTCCCCGATTGTCAGTAAAAGTGGTGCTGAAATGTTTGTTAGCGATAATAGAAAAGGATAAAACATGCTATTAGTAGTAGTAATATCATGCTTGATTTAAAGGAAAAAAAAACCGGCTTATGATCACTTACGGAATAATCGCCTGTTGAAAAATGACAAGACATTCATTGAATTTTACTTTCTATAATCACGATTTTCAGTTGCATTATGACACCAGTATTTTATCTTGAAGCCCGTCATGCTTTCTTGCAATGGTGCCTGAGAGTTTTATTTAATATTTCTATAATTAATGATGTCCCATTCAAAGTCTAGGACTTATATATCTTCCCAAAAGCCTTTGTTACGTTAAGACAAAATGAAAAAAAATGTTCGATAATTACAAAACACAAGTCGTATAAAATATTAAGGACTACCCAGAAATGCCCTCGCTGGGCAGATAATACATTCGCATGCACCATTGTCTTCGAGTGTTATCCCCAATGGCGTTGAGAAGCTCATATGAGCGTTACTTTATGACAGTAAGACTCAACAATACATTTGACTGGACATCACAATGTAAGCTACCCAGACAGTGCGCCCGACGACACATTCCGAATTATAATCCGAATACTGTACCTGCAAACAGTTCACGGTTACAGTAGTCCGTGGCGCAGCAAGTTAAATTATCGGGACGTTCGTTTTCACGGCACCAAATAGGCTCGTCCCCAGGTGGGAATATGTTTTGTCGATCCCAACATCTACGTTCACAAACGATTACATTAATTAATTAGAGGTATTGGTCAATCCTACGCGGTGATCAATGCCGGTCTAAGAAAAACATTGTTAACAGAAAACATAAGAAAATCTTTTAGCCATGCAGACTCGCACCGAATACCAGGTCCTTACCGAGGCCCTAAACCCTGCCGCCAGTCAGACGCTGACGCTGGGCGTATGGTATGGCGGGCGCGAGCATCTTAGTGTCAACAGCGAGAAGCTTTAGTGCAGTAATTAGCCGGGTACATCGAGGGCACTACCTCCATGTAGCTCCTACCTGGCGGCTTCGGTGGCAGGTCCAGGCGCAGGTTTTCATTGCACATGTCATGTGAGTTACAACATTTTATCACCACTGATTCATTTTTAATTTTCGTCGTGGAGCAACTGAAGGGATGCTCGATGGGTATCAGTGATATTTTCTCGATACAGCTGCGCCGCAAGTGGAACCACCACACATTATGTTTAGTAGGTTAAAGCAAACAACACACTCGGAAAATAGACTTGGTTAAGGAGAATGGCACATCATTCAATCATAATATATATATTATAAATGTCTGCATCTGCAGCTGCTAACTTTCTTCACTTAGTAGGTACATATTCAAATTACTACCTCAAAAGCAATATTGTTAGAGTATTGGCATCTCAACACAAAACTTATAGAAAATGGCAATGCAATTATGTGATTCTAATAGTACATCAAACAAACTCAAAATCTGCATCATCAAATAGATATATCACACGCCCACAAGTGCATAGAACAGCTTACCCATTGCTGAGGCGTGAAGCACTTTGGACAATTTCTCTTGGATAATGTCATCAGAATTGCAGTAATCAGTACTACAGCAATACATTGTTGATTGTTTGCATTTTATTGGATTTTCAGGAGGGAATGCACTTGTCAAGTTCATACAGCTTATGACCACCTCACTACACAGGTCAATGATTTGATACAAATAGGTTAGAATATACCCCTGAGTTACAACACAAACAATTATGTTTGCATTATTTTGAGCTTGCCAATTACATAATATTTTTCGAGAGCTTCCCAATATTAAATTTATAGATTTTATTTTTAAAAATATGTGCCTTTCTTCATCTAACTATTGAAATGATAATAATAGACAAAGCCTAAATGTAACACTTAGAAAAGAACATGAAAATTTAGTTTAAATTTGAAACATGATTTGAAATATGTAAAATAGATACTCACTGGTAAGTGAGTTTCAGTATTCCTCTCTCAATGCTAGCTGATGCGTAACAGAACCCATCTGTCACACATGTTGAATTTGGACACCTCTCGCTGTTGCAGTAGCATTTGAGACCTATAGAAAATATCCAAGGCTACATAATTATAATTAAGATGATACTTTTTTTTAAACTAGCATAATGAAACTATTAAACATATTGTAATATCAATCTAATCTAAATATTATAATATCAAACTATCATATAAATACAACAACATGTCACATAGTAATAACTAGCTTCTGTAAACTTTCCCTAAGTGCCTAAGTGTTAATCCAAAAATTGTCTATCTAAGTGCCATCCATCATCCATCCATCCATCCATCCATCAGCCCGTAAACGTCCACTGTTGGACATAGGCCTCCCCACGAGAATGCCATTCAACACGTTCCCGCGCCACCTGCATCCAGCGGTTTCCTGCGACCTTGATAATGTCGTCAGTCCGCCTAGTGGGGGGTCGTCCTACGCGGCGCCGTCCGATTCGTGGTCTCCACTCGACGACCTTTCTTCCCCAACGGTTGTTGGTTCGTCGAGCGATGTGGCCTGCCCATTGCCACTTCAACATGCTAATTCTTCGGGCTATATCAGTTACACTCATCTAAGTGCCAATATTCATCAAAATCTGTCAATGGTTTACGCATGATTGAGTAACAAACATCTTCACAAACTTTCACATTTATAATATTAGTAAGATATTGTCAGATACATTGAATTCATACTACACAATTTTTGTATCTACTTTCTTAATGTATCATGTTCCTATAATTAAGTAGGCGGACAACTAAGGATATACCTCAAAGGCTGGTAAGAGATCATATCATGTTAAATAGTAATATGGAGGAGGAAGGCAAAAAAACAGTACTGAAACGGTAATTGATAGAATGGTAATTTCATAACAAACTTAAAAAAATATATATCTATAAAAATAGGTCATGAGTGCAACAGTTCTTTGTCAAATATAAGTATATCAATATTGGGAGTTATGCAGGAGCAGAGAGATACGCAAGATTAATAGAATCTAATGCGTATGTGGAATGCCACACATTTTCCATTCATCATGTCAGTTCATATATCGTTGAGCTCAAACCTCCTCCGTAAAGGAGAGAAATTGACCTACTATACCGCGCTGATCAGACATGTTGGTGTAGGGTTTTGTCTCGAGATCTCCATATCTTGAAAAGATGTTATATGCATTTTATATCCCTTAGTTTTTTCCTACAATACTCATGAGTAAGATAGGGAGTGGTGAATTGTATTCTTACTCCGTCACCACATGGATTTTCCATTAGACCTCCCATAAGTGCTTTAGAAATGCAGATATGCTTAACACTAGAAAGACGGGAAAATCTATCTACCTACAAAGACGGCGACCGGTCAAATGACTCCTCCAATTTATTATTTTTTTATTTCATTTTAAGTGTTAAAAATGGTAACTATAGTAATAAAACAGAGTTTAATGTATGATTAATTATAATATTTATACACAATTTTTACATTTTGTTTACGTTACAAGAGCCGGAAAATGGCTTTTTACAAGTGTCGCATACCTTATTAATTTTATTTTTGCACATTTGTACGAAATATTCTCGCCTTTTCTGATTTGCCGGATTTTGAGTAGAAGATCAAAAAGTAGAAGGTGTAGAGTCTTCAGGTAATTGTTGAGTTCCAGAAAGTTCGGCTTCAATTTTTACTTAGTCGCTATGTTCACTTGCTAAACTCAGTATGAAATTCCTTCGTTTTATGTTGCTACTTAACATTTTCTTATACAAAATAAAAGAATTTACCCTGCTAGGTCTAATATATTGAAAAAACTTGTACAGGCCACTTTCGAGATGCTGCTTTGACACTATATTTTTTTGCCTGGTTTTTTTTTGTCTGGTCACTAGTCAGCCACATATACGCCGTACTTGATAGCATTGTAGAAGTCAGTTTCTGGCTATTTCTTTTATTAGCGTCTATTTCAACATTATTAAGTAACGTGCTAAGCAAGCTCGATAAATTGTGCGTGTACATCTATCAGATTTCAGGATTTTTATTTCAATCTAAGTCGTATGAAATGATTTGACGTGGGCCTACGTCAGTGCTACTACTGCCTCGCTCAGTTATGATATTGTGCCGTGCTCGGTGACCACTTTGAGTTGACTCCATTTGAAGTGTACACTAGGTACCGTCGGTAGAAGTGATAGGACCATGAAGCTCAGAATCATCTGAAGTATGTCTCCTACCATGGCCTTGACCACGAGAAAAGTGGTACCGCACAATCCTCGTCATTATCGCGTTTTGCACTTTCAGAGCCGCAACCCGATTCATCTTCTCGAATGTTTTGTAAGAATGAAATTATTTCTTCACCCTGAACCCTTTGGGACATTGTCCACTAATAACTTACAACAATTTCGACTAAATTCACAGGCAGTTCGACTGCCTGTGAATTTAGTTGCTATACTGACTCCTTTCACTAACATACTACAAACAAATGATAAGCGTACCTAATTTATGTTCTACCCTCTCACGTTACAATTCATCATCATCATCATCATATCAGCTCATATATGTCCCACTGCTGGGCTCGAGCCTCTTCCATAAAGGGAGGGAAATTGACCTACTATACCACACTGGGCATAGGTGTTGATATAGGGTTTTATTTCAAGTTTCCCTTCTCTTGCATAGATGTTATATGTAATTTATATCCCTTAGTCGTCTCTTATGATCACCCATGGGTAAGAAAGGGGGTAGTGAATTGTATTCTTACTTCGTTACAATTATAAACACTTATCGGATCTCAGCGGTCAAATGACTGCCGCCGTCTTTGTAGGTATATCAAGATTTTAAATAATAAACAAAAGTGATGCGAGTAAGTTTCATACATCGTTTCATTTAACTACTAATATTAATAAAAGTCACAAAGTTTCAATACATTAAGTCAAATGGTTTTTGAAATAATCAACATTTAAATTCAAATTGCAGTCAAATGACTGCTCCCGTCTTTCTAGTGTTAAGTTATGTAGAAATTTATATAAATTTCGTCATTTATTATTATTGATTGTTTATTATAAGCTGCAACGATGCATTATGGACGATAGACAGTCTCACTATTGTAACATTACTATTACCATGATTAGTACATAAAATCATAGAAATTGCTTAGCCTTATACCTAGTAGTACTCTACAACTATACCGAAAGTTTGGTATCAGGGATAAGAGGGTATCCAGATAAGAATACTTAGCTTCAATGAAAGTATGCATTTATTCAACCTTCACTTATATTCATTTACGTAAAACAAAACATCAAAATTTACAAAAAAAAAATTTTGTAGTATTTTTGACAATGTCGCAATAAAACGAAAGCAATACGTATATCACACTTACCATCAACGGCATCTAACTTCCGATAAAGAGCAAAAATCAAAACAAGAAACCATTTCCGCCATTGAAATGTGTTCATTATCATATTCCTCGATTGAAACATATCAATCTGAAGTTCGGGAACAATAAAACACTTATATGCTGACACTCGAAGAGTACGGCCATTGAAGTGTTACACAAATATGTGACATTATACGACAGTGGACAGTTATTATATCCCTACAATAAGTTAATTTTTTTTATTGCATTTTAATACACTAGATCATAATAGAATAAAAATTTATAAAGATATCAAAAAAATCATCAACATAAAAGGTATTTTCGCGTGAACCCTGGTTATGCCAGTACGATTATTACATACTTTATTAACAGGGTTACCAGTAGTGTTGCATATCGATAGTCTACTATCGATAGACAATCAATTGTCTATCGATAGTTTACGTATAAGCAATAGTATCAATAGTATATCGATTGTATTGTAATACGTCACTACTATCGATACTATCGATAGTATCGATAGCTCTCTACGAGCAATACTATCAATAACAACGATACTATCGATACTATCGATAGTGATTCATTCGATAGTATCAATACTATCGATAGTATCGCTAATACCATTAGTTTTAACTCAAAACTATCGATACTATCGATAGTATCGACTATTTTGGACTATCGATAGCAAGCAACTATTCGATAGTATTGTTGTCTAAAGTTATGTTATGTGCTGGGGGGGCACACTTAAAACATTACTTATTTTTACTGACCGTCGCGCCGCCTACAGATTGTTTGTACAAACTTAACTGCTGCCATTTTGTCCTGTATGTCAAACGTTTGACAACTGAGAATTTGTTCCTAGCGTAGCTACTTATTGTCATCAATCTATTTACGGTTGTTGTGTACTTTCTGAAAATTATCTTAATTTTCATTGTTAATCGTCGACGGCGAAAGCTGTCGGGGCGTCGACAGGAGAGGAGCCCGAGAGGGCATACCGCCGAGCGGGCCACCGAAGACAAAAATCGGGTACCGGTGGCCCGCTCGCACGGCGAAGAAGAGATGCTTGCAGGGTGGGTCAATGGGGTTGCGCGCCGCCTCTTCCGTCACCCCGGACCAACTTGGCGGGGTGCGACGTCCATGGCCCACCGCAAAAAAAAAAAAAAAAAAAAGGGTAGCTTTCATAGTAAAAGAAAATTCTACATACACATGTAGATATGTATATATATCACTTCAACTTTGGTTCACCGCGTAAACTCTGGGTAGCAGCACCTTCCATACATGCATATTTTATCATGGAGTTGCCACTCTTTTTCAGTTTAATAACTTTACTCTTTGGTTATGTGGTAAGCCAAGTACTGACATTATTATTAAAGAAATTTATTTAAATTTGCGTCATCATAGAGTAGAACAAGACGACTTTTGACGGGAATTTGAAAACGTCATGTATTATATTATCTTGTATTATATTCGATATCGTAGTGTTTTAACGTGTTATATTAGATAATTTTGATGGCATTTTATGTAATGTGATGTGCGGCGATACTAGGATGTAGTGAATATCATATAAAAGTGCTTTACAACGTTTTCATTTTCCATCAAAATTCCCACAAGATACCATTAACAGTGTGGCCATTGCACTGTTAATGGTACAGTTTGACTTAGACAACGACTGACTTGAAAGACTAAAAACGTGAAAATATTTATAACTTGACACTGGCACCAATAGCTCGTATATGTAGCTGATTGCCAATACATAAGAAGAAGAAGAAGAGTAGAACAAATTTTAGTCAGGTGAATAACATTAAATTTGTGATACTAACAAAGTGAAACAATTATAATAGCAATACTTGCTGCTGTCAATATTTCTTGAGTTTCGGTGGGAATGTGGAAGTATTATGTCATATTCTTGGATTATTTCATTTATTTATTTTCTTTTTGAAGTAAAACTTCTTTAGGCGCGACTAGGGAGTAACTCAGATTTTTTTAAATAGGATCATAATTTATTACTAGATGGCGCTGTAACAAAGTTAATGGATTCTAAGAGGACATGTATTAGAGTCTAAATCGCGCTATAGAAATTTTTGTAAATTTTAACTATATATATTAAAATTTATAATGAACTACTGTACTCGCTTCAACTACCTGTTTCGAATGAATAATATTAATATAACATTTGAATAATGTGAATAATCATTGTAAAGCACATGATTAATAGATATAATTATAATATAATATTTATTTATTTAAGTTAATATTTAATCATTTCAGTGATATATGTCGTCAACGCCAAAGAAGTTTTACTTCAATCGCGCGTAAAGGTTACACGCACACATTTTTTTTTCTTTTTGTTAAAATGGGTCAATCCTATGAAGAAATTCGACATATTTTAAAACTTTATTACAAAAAAGATACATGCAACGCAAGCTGTGAACAAATTGTGACGTTTATGGACCTAATGTGGTGTCAGAGAGAGTAACACAATGGTTTAAATGTTTTCAATTCGGGAATTTTGATGTCAACGTTGCATCTCGCTCATTTCATTTTCAATTGTATATAATATACAATTAAAAAATTATTCTGGATTCAGTTAGATATATATTTCTATATCCCTATAATGTGAAGTTACATATATGTAAGCATATTTTTAATAGAGCCTTCTAGATGGATCACATTGCAATCGAGCATACAGAGAACTTATGTTTTTCGGACCCTGTTAAATTTACTTCACTAGATTAATATCGCTAAAAATACAACAAATCTAATGACTAATTACGGCCATAATTCTGTGTAGAATTGTAACTCAGAATTCTTGATTATGTTTTTCATAATTTTGTTTAACCGAAACTTTCAAAGCTAATAATTACACTAAAATTTTATAGTAATAGACATTCTGAGTTTCATTAGTATACTGGAACAAACCATTTTTTTTCATTTTATTGCTTATGGTGGCGAACGAGCAAGCAGTACACCTGATGGTAAGTGTCACAGTCGCCCATGGAGCTTGGCAATACTAAGGTTATAGCTTAGGCCACTGCCTACTAATAAAATCCCCAAACCCACCCAGTTGAACTGCCAGCTTTTTCGCTCACCGAACGAAGCGCAATAGCACATTGCCATTACTCAGACGCCGATCTTCTGCGAAAGTGTGGTACTACCCCGGAACCACCGGCCCGCGGCTGTAGACAGAAAACTGTCAACAGGGTGGTACAAGTACAAGGTACCACTTACATTCATTCACACATTCCGACCCAATTGTCCAGAAGTCTCGCAGCATTATAATTTTACTCAACTTTCAATGGCTATTGATCTTAACCATTATTAGCTAACTTGGGCTTCAAAGTAAGAACGCAAATGCACGTTACTGCTAGAAAAGTCACCACACAATTCACTGAAAACAAGCAACAGGGACACAACTACGGTATTTATATTTTTAAGCAATACTATTGAAAATTTTCTGGCAATCGATAGCCCGAAATAGTCGATACTATCGATAGTATCGATAGTTTTACGCTAAAACTAATGGTATTAACGATACTATCGATAGTATTGATACTATCGAATGAATCACTATCGATAGTATCGATAGTATCGCCGTTATTAATAGTATTGCTCGTGGAGAACTATCGATACTATCGATAGTATTGATATGTACGATACTATCGATAGTCCTATCGATAGTATGAATACTTTTTGAGGTTAACTATCGATAGTCAAACTATCGATTTTTATGCAACACTGGTTACCAGCAATGTTGCCAGTTCTGTCAAGCAATATCAGACCATAGGGTTAATAAAAGGGATTATTTTCAAGATTACCGGAATTGTTCTATAATAGCTTATAGAAAACATTCTAGTGCTACGGGTGTTAATAAAAGTTTTTTTTTGTGTCTGTATGTTAGCTGTCAGCCGCAGATGGCTGTCACAGCTTAACCAGGACTAGGTCTATCGATAGTAGACTATCGATATGCAACACTACTTGAAAGACTTAAAACGTGAAAATATTTATAACTTGACACTGGCACCAATAGCTCGTATATGTAGCTGATTGCCAATACATAAGAAGAAGAAGAAGAAAAAGATTAACCAGGACTATGGGTGAGTGCCTCTCAACCCGGATTATATGAAAGTGTACTAATAATAAACTTATATAAACTAGTACAAGTAAGTATAAATGTACATTCTGACCAAATAAGGGTTTTTTTTTAATTTAATTCGATTTGAAATCCTAAAACCAGTTCACTGCTAAATCGATTCAGAAATCGATTTCTCAAAAATTTATTTTCTTAGGGACTCCTGTACGGACATATACAACAGTAAATGTTTAAGAATTCTATGCATAAGTTTCATTACGATAGGAATGGATGAGGATAGGAATAGGATAGATAAAGGAAATATGTTGTGTTAGACAGGTTATGACAGATTTTTTTCAATATCTAAATGACAATATCTGAAAGTCTCGGATAATCTGAAATAATTTCATATCATGACCAAATAATGTTTTCTACTATCCATATCTGTATCCAGATCCGAAATTTCTCCTTCTTCTTCTTTTTATGTATTGGCAATCAGCTACTTTTACGAGCCATTATTGTCAGTGTCGACCCGGGAAAAAATGATCAGGCCTGATCAGACCTGTTCATGCATGATCAGACCTGAAATTTGACCTGATCAGACCTGTTCATGCATGATCAGACCTGTTCATGCATGATCAGACCTGACGTCAGACATGATCAGGCCTGATCAGACATGATCAGGTCTGGGCCGTAAAATACGTTCAGATCTGATCAGGCCTGTTCATGCATGATCATGTCTGATCAGGCCTGAATGTATTTTACGGCCCAGGTCTGATCATGCCTGATCGTGCATGAATAGACATGAGCAGGTCTGATCTGACCTGGACATATGTAACACTGCAGGTCTGATCAGGCATGATCATGCATGAACAGGCCTGATCAGGCCTGATGTGTTAAATACGTTCAGGTCTGATCATGCATGAATAGACATGATCAGGTCTGATTAGTTAAATACTTACTTATTCCTATATCCTTATATATACCGTCTCGATCGAGCTGGACCAACTGGATCCTACTCGAGTTGGATCAGACCAGACATGTTGATTCGATATATATATATATATATATATACATCGATTCAACATGTCAGATGTTATAAATTGATTCAAACACAGTCGCCTCTGAATCAAGCCTGAAATGTTGGAAGAACATAACATAACATATTCATTTTATAGAACTAGACTATAGAAATCAAAAGTATACCTATATGAGTATTTTATTCATAATAACAATATATTTTTTTGCACACGCTCGGAATCCATAAACGCGTTTGCGTATTATATATTGTTTACATAATTATTAACCAAAAAAAAATATATATGGTTCTAACTAGATGTCGCTGTTAGAAATTCTTTTTTTTTTTTTTTTCTTTTCTCTTTGGCTTCTGCTGCACGGTAGGAGCAATTTCGCCAATGTCCAAGTTAAAGCGCCTCGAAGAAGTCTTTAGAATCTTTAGAAATTCTGAATCACGCTATGGTTTCAATGCAGTAAATGTCTTACCCTACTGTCAGTACTTCTTATTTATGAAATCAGAGACGGGTATTCTCAGGGAGTTCTTATTTAAGAAGTCTTTAACTTCGTCATAAAGCGGTGCATGCGACCCCTCAAAGACTATTGAAAGAGTACATTCCGTTGATAATTCAGACGTCCAAATCATAAATAAGAGTAATTTTGATGTTTTCAGAAGTCATTTTGTTATCTGGGTACCGGATCAGGTCTGATCAGGCCGGATCAGGCCCGGTCATTTTTCAGGTCTGATCAGGCCTGACGACTCATGCCTGTTCATGCCTGATCAGGGCTGATCATTTTTTCCCGGGGAGTTATAATTATCTTCACGTTCTTAGTATCTTCAGGTTGGTAATTGTCTGTCATGCTTTGGCCACACTGTTAATGGTAACCTATCCTATGGGAATTTTGATGGAAAATCAAAACGTTGTGAAGCACTCGTGGTATTCACTACATCCAAGCAGTTCTGTCACATCACATTACATGAAATGCCATCAAAATTATCTAATATAACACGTTAAAATACTAAGATATCGAATATAATACAAGAAGTCCCCATGTCAGTCATCCGAAATTTCGTATCCGCACATTACTATATACTTCTTCTTCTTATATATTGGCAATCAGCTACATATACGAGCTATTGGTGCCAGTGTCAAGTTATAAATATTTCACGTTTTTAGTCTTTCAGGTTAGTCATTGTCTAAGTCAAATTGTCGCCATTAACAGTGCAATGGCCACACTGTTAATAGTATCTCGTGGGAATTTTGATGGAAAACGAAAACGTTGTAAAGCACTTTTATATGATATTCACTACATCCCAGTAGTTCCGCCGCTTGGGGTACGATGCCAGAAACCTCCGCGTGGTGTACCCTGGGTGCGGGCGACAGTCCCCCAGATCCCTCTGTCGAATTGTCGCCCGTAGCGAATCTCTGGCGCGAGGGGGGGTTCCCCAGCAATGGGTTGAGCCCCAATTCGCTCCTGACCCTCTAGTTGTAGAGGGTACAGGAGGCGAAATTTCGGACGGGCCCGGTCACTCATTCATTTGAGGGCTGGGCAGGCTTATGCCACCGCCGACATATCGTAAACCTGATATCTTGCTTCAAGACAAGTTGTCGTGAGGCGTAGTATCAGGAACGAGGGTCTTGGCTTAACCGCCCGGACCGCGAGGAAGACAACCTCTATAAAGAGTTCGAATTAACATTCGAATTCGGAAATCACCCAGAATCTTAAGTTCTGGCGTGCGGCGAGAAGATGCATGGCAGATGGGTTGTTCTGTCGTTAGCACGCTCCAGCCAGGGTACCGGCCGACCCCCTGGTTGGTAAATGTAGGCTTGCCCGGGTACAGGGATCTCTGCCCGGGTCGACCGTCTATTTCTCCCGTAATCGTGGGAATTGCTATGGATTTCTTAAAAACACCTCAACCACCAACACAAGACGGGAATCCAGAGGATTCCCACATCACGGCCTCGTCAAGCCAATGCAAAACTGACCAAACCGACGCCTCGTCCTCAGGACTGGAGGCGTCTGCCAAGGGCCCGGCACAAACCACGGAGGCCCAAAAGAAGAAGCCGAGGAAGTACCGGAAACGGACAAACTGGTCGACGGGAAAGGCTTCCCCGACAGAGAGGAAGCGTTTGGCGGAGCGGAGGGCGCAGAAGGAGGCCGCTGCCGCCAAACAGGAGGAAGACGGCGGCAGATCCACTGCAGAGCCGTCAATGGACGAGGGCGACAGTAGTGTCGCAGAGCCGTCCAAAGATGAGGGCAGTGGATCTGCCGAAAAAATGGTCAGCGGGTCGGAATCAGAGACCGTCGCCGCCAGGTCGTCGCCGCGTCTTGCGGCAGCGGCCCTAACCGCGGCCCTGACGACAAGGGAGGAGGCCCTCCCCTCGAAGGTGCGGAAGCGCCCCCTTAATAAGGAGGGTAGCTCAGGCGCCGATTCTGAGGGGAGCGTGACGATCATGCCTCCCCCCAAAGTGCCAGCCTCTCGCAGAGGGCGAGGGGCCGCGGCTTCGGGTCGGGCGACCCACTCCCCGGCCGGCGGAGTACGTGGAGGGGCGGAGACGAGTAGGCGGGTCGACAACGAGGCGGCCGCCGCGAGGGTGCTGGGGGTGTTGTCCGGCATACCTCCCACCGAAGTGGCGGCCGCTGGTGCCCGCGTGAGCGGTAGCGCCCCGGACGCGAAGGCCCTGCAGGCCGAAAACGCCCGCCTTGGTGGCGAGGTGTCAGGCCTGCGGGCCCAGAACCGCCGCCTAGAGTCGGAGCTGGCCGCGGTGAGGAGGGAAAACCGTCTCCTCACCAAGGACGTGGCCGAGTTAAAGGCGCAGATGGCGAGACTCATACCGCCTGCGCCACCCGCGCCACCAGCCAGCGCTGGCCGCCAAGGAGCTGCTGATGCCGCCGCTCCGAAACCACCCCGAGGAGCTGGCCGCCCAACGATTGCCGCTGCGCCAAAGACGACTGCGACTGCGGAGCGCGCGCCGCCGACAGTCGCCAGCCCACCAAACGTCGTGGAGCAGGCCCCGATAGCACCGACCCCGCTGCCCGCGGTTGGAAGCGTGCCGGACGAGGCCTTGCGCGCCATCATCGACTCGGTGGTCAAACTGGTCGATGCGCGCTTGGCCGTTCTGGAGGCAAGGCTGCCTCCGGAACCACGTGTCCGGCCGCCGCTGGCCGCGGACAAACGGCCATATGCGGCACCAGCCCCCGCCCCGCTGCCTTGTCAGGGTGGCCGCGTGGGGGGTAGCTACGCCGCGGCCGCGGCTGGGCCCAAGTCCAAGGGGCCCGCTCCCGCGACGAAGAAGAAGAAGGTGGCACCGGCTCCTGCCGGACTGCAGTCGTCGCCAGCACCAACACCGCCAGCGACGACTAGCGCGCCCGCGACTGCGCCTTCTGCGCCTGCCACGCCTGCTGCGCCCGAACAGGGTTGGCAGGTGGTCGAGCACGGCAGTAAAAGTCGCGGTCAGAGGAGGAGAGCGGCGGCAAAGCGCGCCGCTGAGGTCGCCGCTCCCCAAGCAGGAGCCGGAGGAGGCGAGAAGAAGAGGAAAAGGCCGCGCAAGGGGCTCCGGCCGCCGAAGACAGCCGCAGTGGTGATCACTGTGCTGCCTGAGGCGGCAGAAAGGGGCCTCAGCTATGAGGCCGTTCTGCGGAAAGCCCGGCGGGAGCTCGACGTCTCCGACATAGGAGGCGTTGAAGCCAGGACCCGCAAGGCCCGGACAGGGGCTCGAATTTTAGAGTTCCCTGGGGCCGAGGGCACCAGGACGGCCGATAGCGTGGCGTCGAAGTTGAGAGGTCTGTTCGCCGAGGAGGGAGGCGTTAGAATCGCCAGACCCGTGAAGTCCGCCGAAATGCGCATTTCGGGTCTGGACGACTCCGTGACGGTGGAAGACATCCGGGAGGCCATTGCCTCGAAAACCGGGTGTCCCCTGGACACCGTCCGGGTTGGCGTCATCCGGCCCGGTCCGGGCGGCGTAGGTGCCGCCTGGGTGCAGTGCCCAGTGGAGTCGGTCAGGCAACTGGCCGACTCAGGCAGGCTCCTCGTGGGCTGGAGCTTAGCGCGAGTCACCGTGCTGGAGCACCGGCCTGCGAGGTGTTTCAAGTGCATGGCGGTCGGGCACACCCGGCCAACATGCACTAATTGCTTTGACTGCGGCGGACTCTGTTTCCGCTGCAGTCAAACTGGGCATATGGCGGCATCCTGCGCCGCCCCGCCCCACTGCCCCGCGTGTGCGGCGGGCAATAAGCCTGCCAAGCACCGCATGGGCTCTGGGGCGTGCAGACCTCCGGCTTCGGCTCCAAAGGGGCGGAGCGGCCCTTCGACTCCGGCCGCTCCAGCTCCTAGCGCGGCCCGATCGCCCGCCGCAAGCCAGGAGGTGATGATGGACATGGCCCATTAATGGCTGCCCAGTCCACTCACCTCCTGCAGGCCAACACCAACCACTCCGCCGGTGCGCAGGATCTCCTCCTGCAATCCATGGCGGAGTGGTCGATCGGTGCAGCCGTAGTCGCGGAACCGTACGTCGTGCCTGATCGCCCCAATTGGGTGGTCAGCCGGAACGGAACCGCGGCAATCGTCACCTCCACGCAGCGGCACTTCCCGTCCTTATCCCTCTTGGATAGGGGCGAGGAATTTGTCGCGGCGGATTGGGGAGGGGTCACGCTCTACAGTGTATACCTCTCCCCTAACAGGAGAATGGACGATTTCGGGGCCTCCCTCACCACCTTGGAGGCTTCGATACGGCGACTGGCACCGGGCCTCGTCCTGGTCCTGGGGGACTTCAACGCCAAATCCACGGCGTGGGGGTCCCCGATGACGGACGATCGCGGGCGGGCGATCGTGGAGTGGGCGGCGTCACTGGGCCTCTGTGTCCTAAACAGAGGCTCAGTGAACACGTGTGTGCGACAGCAGGGTGGGTCGATAGTGGACTTGTCGTTCGCTAGCCCCGCTGTCGCACCACGAGTGAGGAGCTGGCGTGTCCTGGAGGAGGCGGAGACCCTGTCGGATCACCGATACATCCGGATGGAGGTCTCCCCTCTCCGGGACCCCAGCAGGGGTCACAGGGCGGACCGGGCTCCCGCATTTCCGCGGTGGGCTGTGGGGCGGCTGGATAGGGACCTACTGGCGGAGGCGGCCATCGTGAACACGTGGCTGTCCTCACCACCCCCAGCGGACGGAGTGGACGTTGAGGCTGTCCGCATCCGCAGTGCGCTAACGCAGGTCTGCGATGCGGCCATGCCCAGGGTGCGGCGTCTACCTCCGAGGCAGGGGGTCTACTGGTGGTCCCCAAGACTGGCGGACCTTCGTGCGGCGTGCATCAGTGCCCGAAGGTCCTACACCCGCAGTCGGCGGCGTCGCCGCGATGTTGAGCGGGAGGGCCAGCTTTACGAGGCGTACCGCAGTGCGCGTACCGCCTTTCGGCTGGCCATCCGGTCCGCTAAGGACGCAAGTTGGCAGGAGATGCTGGACGGTCTCGACCGTGACCCCTGGGGTCGCCCGTATCGCGCGTCGCTGAATAAGCTTCGCGCGCAGGCCCCCCCCCTCACCGAGACCCTCCAGCCCGACCTCCTTCGTAGAGTGGTCGAGGAGCTGTTCCCGCGGCAGTCGGAGCACACGCCCCCGGTCATGGCTTCGCCAGATCACGACCGGGAGGCCGTCGAGAGTGTTCCGCCCGTGACGGAGTCGGAAGTGGGGGCAGCCGTGGCGAAGATTCGTTCCGCCACCACGGCCCCCGGCCCGGACGGAGTCCCAGTCCGGGTGTTGACGTTGCTCCTCGAGCATCTCGAACCTCGCCTCAGGCGACTGTTCAACGCTTGTCTGACGTCTGGACAGTTCCCTGAGTGCTGGAAGGAAGGGAGGTTGGTTCTCCTGCCAAAGCCGGGACGGCCCCCGGATTCGCCGTCGGCCTACAGGCCCATTGTGCTTCTGGACGATGTGGGTAAGCTGCTGGAGCGTGTCCTCGCTGCCCGCATCGTCCGGCACCTGGAGGAGGTGGGGCCCGATCTGTCGGACGCTCAATTTGGGTTTCGGAGGGGGCGTTCGACCATCGGGGCCCTGCTACGCCTGAGGCAGACGGCCGCGGAGGTTGTCGCCGGCAAAGGAGTGTTGTTGGCGGTGTCGTTGGACATCGCCAACGCCTTCAATAGTCTGCCATTCAGCTGCATCAGGGAGGCGCTCCGGTTCCATGGAGTGCCCCTATACCTCAGGCGGCTGGTGGCAGACTATTTGGAGGGGCGCAGTGTTCTCTACGCGAGCCCCGCAGGGGACATTGTGCGGACGCCCATGTCGTGCGGTGTTCCGCAGGGGTCGGTTCTGGGGCCGACTCTGTGGGACATCGGGTACGACTGGGCGTTGAGAGGGAGTCTCCCCCCCGGGCTGAGCGTTATTTGCTATGCTGACGACACGCTCGTCACAGCCCGGGGCAGGACATTCGAAGAGGCGGCGAGCCTGGCCACTCTCGGCACCGAGGAGATGGTCAGGCGAATCGAGGCGCTGGGGCTCAGGGTGGCCCTAAACAAGACGGAGGCCCTGCTATTCCATGGGCCCCGTGTGAGGCTGCCCATCGGCGCCTCGTTAGTCGTCAACTCCATCCACATCAGTATCCAGGCCCATATGAGGTACTTGGGTCTGGTGCTCGACGGGCGATGGTGGTTCCGGGAGCATTTTCGCCAAATTGCTCCCCGGCTGGTCGGCGCGGCGTCCGCCCTTTCTCGGCTCATGCCGAATGTGGGCGGACCCAGTTTCGAGGGCCGACGGCTGTATGCGGGGGTGATCCGCTCAATGGCCATGTACGGCGCACCCGTGTGGGCGAGGGCTCTGAACGCCCAGCTCAGGGCGGTGCTGTGGAGGCCACAGCGAGCCATGGCGGTCAGAGCCATTCGCGGGTACCGCACGGTGTCGACAGAGGCGGCGTGCCTATTGGCCGGGACACCCCCGTGGGACCTAGAGGCGGAGATGCTCTCCGACCTCTACCGGCGGGTTGCCTCAATGCGCGAAGAGGGTGGCTCCCCATCGTTTAACGAGATAGCCACCTGGCGCGAGGACGCCCGCCGAGAAGTCATCGCCCGTTGGGCTACGCGGCTGGAGAGGCCTAGACACGGTGTCACTACCGTCGAGGCCCTCCGGCCCGTACTGATGGAATGGATGGAGCGGCGGCACGGGGTCCTCACCTTCCGACTGGTGCAGGTGTTAACGGGGCACGGGTGTTTCGGGAAATACCTGCACACGGTCGTGCACAGGGAATGGACTCCGGGCTGCCATCATTGCAGTAGTGACGAGGACACGGCGCAACATTCGCTCGAGGAATGCTCGGGCTGGGACGGGCAGCGCCGCGAGCTCGTCGCTATTATCGGTGCCGACCTGACGCTGCCGGCTGTCGCGAGGGCGATGGTCGACAGCGTCAGGAATTGGGACGCGGTCGCCGCCTTCTGCGAGGCTGTCATCTCGCAGAAGGAGGCGGCGGAACGGGCCCGGGAGGATTCCCGTGACCCGGGCCGCCGCCCGCGGCCGGGGCGGCGCAGGCGCGAATACCTGCGCCTGATGCCGCCCTAACCGAGGCTTCGGGTGATCGGACCGGGGAATTGTCCGGTCACCCGTCGCGAGGCCACCGCGTGAGGACGACGCCTCGACGGCGAAATCTGTCGGGGCGTCGACAGGAGAGGAGCCCGAGAGGGCATACCGCCGAGCGGGCCACCGAAGACAAAGATCGGGTACCGGTGGCCCGCTCGCACGGCGAAGAAGAGGTGCTTGCAGGGTGGGTCAATGGGGTCGCGCGCCGCCTCTTCCGTCACCCCGGACCGATGTGGCGGGGTGCGACGTCCATGGCCCACCACAAAAAAAAAAAAAAAAAAAAAAAAAAAAAAAAAAAAAAAAAAAAGTAGTTCCGCCGCTTCATATTACATAAAATGTCATCAAAATTATCTAATATAACGTTAAATACTAAGATATCGAATATAATACAAGAGCACCACATGACGTTTTCAAATTCCCGTCAAAAGTCACATTACTATACACCGTGGAATCTAATTGGCTGTTTTCCCGAAACGGATATACTCCGTTAATGATATAGAACCATAATATAGCATTTATTCAATAAAATAAAAACATAAATTCTAATCATTTGCAATCCCGGATGTTTCCTTAAAATATCATTTTTGCATAACTGTTACATGTTTTGTCTAATAATTTTGTTATACCTACGGTCGTTTGAGAGCATCGACCGTAGGTATCAACCTTACGGTCAATGCTCTTACCTTGGTTACCTACTTTCTTTAATTACTTTAAAACGATGGCTCTATTTTCTCAAGAATTTCTTCTTCTAATCGAGCAGAATGTCGGCGACACCTACCTCTCCGACTCTACCTCTAGCCTGACCATGTGTAAGCACTCAAAACTGCCTGTGGGTTAGTAGGCGTTATGTGGCTGATAAAATTATCGCTGTTGTAGGCACAGGCGGTTTTATAATGCCACATCTGCGTAAGGAATCCAGGTGTTCTAGCTGAGCGTACAGGCATCTAGCCTTCGCCAAGTTGACTCTCGCAATCGCATAAAAACGAACCATGTCTAACCACTCTACGCCAGAGTACTGGTAATGACTTGTAATTTTTTCGCACTTACTAGCACTCGCGTTCAGGATTTGTTATAAACATATGATATACGTCTAAGCCGTTTGGCAAAAAAATTCAAACTGACCTATTAAAACATAGACCAAGGTCGCGCGGCTCGGGCGCATCAAAAGCAAGGGGTGCGTGCGGGACGCGAGCGGGCTACGAGCTACAATGCCTAAATTTTTTTTACCTATTATTGCGATTTAATTCGAATGCTATGTCGTAGGCATGTTGGGAACAATACCGTTGCATATCAGACAAACTTAAGAACGTCTATTTATCAGAATTTTTTTCAATGTATTATGTTTTTAGTCATGTGGGGATATTAAGAATGATTAACTGAGTACATACGTTTCAGGAAAACAGCCAATTAGATTCCACGGTGTATAGTGTATCATGTATGCTGTTTTATCTGATACACGAGTGTCTTTTGACAGTATGCACTGAGCTGTTTACATAATGGTTCCTGACAAGATATTTTTAAGCTATTGCATAGCTTTTATCGCGGGCTTTGAGCGCGGCGACAGTTACGTTAGCGGCAGCCGAAAAATCGAAAGGAAACCAGAATTATCTTAATCTATTTAATTAATATAAAAATTACATTATCTAAGTTGACTAATCTATTCGAAGTATGAATAAGAAGTAGTGTAAAGTTATAACAAAACTGATATTTATACTAGAACCAATGGCGTAGCTAGTATGGGTGGCACCCGGGGCGGTTATTGTAGGTGACACCCCTAAACTCAATCAAAACTGTTAAAATAAAAAATGAAAGTAACAATAATTTACGTTTTTTTAAAGTCCGATTATTACGAATAATTTTTATATAAACTCATTTGCAAAAAAAACGGGCGGTTTTGATTTTCATTCATATTTAAAAAGATACAATACCAAAAAGGTTTCAATCGTTTGTACACGTTACTGGCCGGTTTTAAAAATGCTGTGGTATTTAAAAAAGTACGTTCTAAATTCAATTTTTCATTTGATGTTCATTTTTACAGAAAACCCCTTTTTATCCTACATTTTTGGCGCGAAGTTCCAGAAGTTAACATCGACTTTCATAACTTTTATTCAATTTTTATCGATTAATTTCATATCCTTGACTGTCAAAGCTTTATTTAATGCTGTTTGGCTGTATCAAAAATGGTAGATAAAGTGGTAAAAGCTACCAAAATTATCGCGCTGCTTGAAGAGGGTTGCAGCCAATGTTTCGTGGCTAGGAGGCTAAATGTTAGTCGCTCGACAGTCCAAAGGACCTGGCAGCGATATCAGGAGACTGGTTCCGTCGAGAGAAGGCCTGGTTCTGGAAGAAAACCATGTACCCAACCACGGGATGATCGTTTTCTTGTGAGTGGCGCATTGAGAAATCGCAAATCTTCGTATGTGGATCTTAAGAACAACCTCCAAGAAGTAAGAAATGTGCATATTAGTCTATGGACGGTCAGGAGGAGGCTTCTCGCTGCCAATATACGCAGTCACCGCCCGGCCCGCGGCCCCAAATTACTCCGTGAGCACAGAGTTCACAGGCTTAGGTTCGCTAGAAATTGTGAATCATGGACTCAAGACGATTGGAATAGGGTTTTGTTCTCTGATGAAGCCAGGATATCTCTGTTCGGTGAAGATCGACGTCGGCGAGTGCTAAGAAGACAAGGAGAACGCTTTGCAGAGGCATGTTTCGAAGAAATCACACCTTATGGTGGGGGCTCTGTTATGTTTTGGGCAGGAATAAATTCAATGGATCGTACAGAGTTAGTCTTCATTGAAAACGGCTCACTGACTGGGCATCGATACATAACGGAAGTTCTAATTTCTCATGCACAACCCGCATTGGCCGCTCTAGGTGAAGACTCGATTTTTATGGACGACAATGCTCGCGCCCACCGATCCCGCGATGTTAATGCGTATGTGCAAGAGGTCGGCATTCGTCGTTTGGATTGGCCAGCTCGAAGTCCCGACCTCAATCCCATAGAGCATGTCTGGGACGTTCTGAAACGGCGTGTGAGATCAGTACACCCGGCTCCGCAGACCATCAGAGAGCTGAAGAATGTGATTACTGCGGAGTGGGAACGTATTCCGCAAGCAAGTATCCGGGATATACTCGCTAGCATGCCCAGACGAATTCAAGCTGTGATTTTAGCTAGAGGGGGTCACACTCGATACTAAACATTTATCTGCTTTTACTTTATTAAAGAAAAACAAACAAAAAAACTTTTTTATTTTTACTTCATGAGCATATGCACTACTAGCGAATATACACTACTAGCGAGGTTTAGCATTATTTCCCATAAATTGTATCTAAATTTTATGAAATACTGATGAAAACGATTATTTTATTATTAATTTACCAAATTGTGTGGATAAAACTACCTATAATTATCACACAAAGAAATATTAACATTTGAAATGGTTCATTGCTTAGGTGCCCGTTTTTTTTGCAAATGAGTGTATGTGAAAGAAATTTAGTTGATAAAAATTTAATTTTCTTCCTTCTAGCTTTAACACTTGCAAACTCTGAAATCACGTTATCGAAATTTATATTTTATGTTTTTTTATTTTAAGTTCTATCGTTAAAATACCAACATTGTTTAATCTATGTAGTTTCAGTCATTGTAGGCCGCAAGTAATTTTTAATTAATTTCAATTTGCTGAAACTCTCTCACATATAGCAACTGATGCACGTACATATTGGACATAGGCCTCTCCACGAGAAGGCCATTCGCAACGGTCCTGCGCCACCTGCATCCAACGGTTTCCTGCGACCTTAGTAATGTCATCAGTCCACCTATTGGGAGGTCATCCTACGCTGCGTCCAGGGCCGGCTTTACCTATAGTGCAGAGGGTGCGGTGCATCCGGGCACCGGGTGTTAGGGGGCACCGAGAGCCGCTTGTAACCATCAACCTGTTCCATTTTGTTCACCCAGTTCGGTACAAGAGTGCGCCAAGTTATTGATTGCACCCGGGCGCTACATGTGCTTGAGCCGCGCCTGGCTGCGTCGTCCAATTTGTGGTTGCCACTCAAGAACCTTTCTTCCCCGACGGTTGTCGGTTCCTCGAGCGATGTGGCCTGTCCATTGCCACTTCAACGTGCTAATTCTTCGGGCTATGTCGGTTACACCCGTTCTTCTACGGATTTCCGTATTCCAGATTTCATCACGTAGAGAAATACCGAGCATAGCCCTCTTCATAACACGCTGAGCGACTGTGAGGCTTTTTATAAGGCCGACATTTAGAGACCACGTTTCGGTGCATGCGGTTTGTAATTCATCGCTGGTAACACACACTGGTTATAAACATTTGTTTTCAAACACTGCAGAATATTAGACGAGAAGATCCTTCTAAGTTGCCCGAACGCTGCCCAGCCAAGTTGGATTCGTCGGCTGAACTCTTTCTCGAAATTAGATCTACCTAATTGGACTGTTTGTCCTAGGTGAACATAGAGATCGACAACTTTGAGAATTGCATTCCCAACCAGAATGACATGAGCATTAGACATGATTTTCGTCTTGTCCATGTTCATTTGCAGCCCTACTAGTTGGGAGAACTTGCTGAGGTCACTGAGAATGGTGCCAAGGTCCTCCAAGGATTCTGCCATGACTACGTTATCATCTGCGAAACGAAGATGAGTGAGGTATTCGCCATTAATGTTGATGCCGAGTCCGGTCCAGTCTAAGAGCTTGAAGACATCTTCCAGCGCAGTGGTATACAGTTTCGGAGAGATGATATCTCCCTGTCTCACGCCTTTCTGCAACTGAATCGGTTTCATACTCTTATCCTGGATGCGGACCGATATAGTAGCGTTTTTATACAAACACTTTAGCACTTCGATATATCAATAGTCAATTTGGCACCTCTGAAGGGACTGCTGCACTGCCCAAGTTTCCACAGAATCAAAGGCTTTCTCATAGTCCACAAACGCTAGACACAGAGGCCGATTATACTCCTCGGTCTTCTGTATAATCTGGCGTAGCATGTGGATGAGGTCTCTGGTACTATAACCTTTTCGGAAACTGGCTTGTTCTGACAGCTGGAAGTCGTCTATATAACTTGCGCGCGAGTCAGTTCGTAATGACTCATAAAAAAAAAATTGTACACGTGGCTCAGGAGTGAGATGGGTCTGCAATTCTATAAGAGCGTTTTATCGCCCTTCTTGAAAAACAGCACCACCACACGCCTGGTCCACAACTCTCCCCGGGAATAACAGAATTAAACAGCTTCTGTAGGGCTTCTAAAACCGGCTCGTCGCCTGCTACCTGCTCAGGAGTTCTGTGGTAATTCCGTCATCTCCCGGTGCCTTTCCGTTCTTTAATTGTTTTAGAGCCATTCTGATCTTGTACAAGCTGACGTCCGAGATTTAAGCTATAAGCTAAGTTAGCTTAGATCTGGGATCTTGGACCAAGCCGACAACAGGATTTAGGGATGATTTGTACAACTGCCCATAGAACATTTCGACTATTCAGTCTAAATGTTCAGTTTTTACAAAAAGCAATGTGTTTGACTGACTTTGACTGTACAACCTCAAACAATTAAGTTACGTTTTCAATGGACTGTAATCTTGTTTCAAGTTCAATATTGAATCTGTCAAGACATTCTAACGTGTCCTTTTGAAGTTCCGCTCTAAGTGTAAGTCCAGCATCGGGTGTCACCCCTAAATGGGTGACACCTGGTGCGGGCCGCTCCCATCGCCCCCCCCCCCCCTTAGCTACGCCACTGACTAGAACGTAAATGGTGCCAGTGATGACTGCAGCATCAGTTGCTGGTGTTCAGCGGCGCCGACTCATTTCTCACGTAGTTTTGATAATCTATCATAATAGTTTATTAAATTTGTAACAAACTACGTAAATGGGGTCAGCGACAACTGCAGCGTTAGCTCAACGTAAATGGTGTCAGTCAGTCAGGCGGCATAGCGGCCTCGACTCATTGCTTCCGTAATTGATGATCTATAATTAAATATGTACTACTGCTGAATCCGCGGTCTGCCTGGATTATTAATATATAACACGACCGAATCAAGAAATTCCGTAACGAAAATAAAACCTAACACCCGCCTACCATGTAGTTTATTTGATAGATTGTATGGTTGAAAAGCATGGAGACTAAAGTAAGGAGTACCATCTCAGTGTATTAAGAAGTGTCCAATGAACGGGAGCAAATTAAGGTGGCGCGATAGTAGCAAGTGGAAGCATTTTAAGAAGAGCGCCACAAATTTCATAGGTACATAGGTTATTAATTATCAAATCACAGTTGACTACGTAACTCAGCACACTTCACTCTGCTTATTACTGCTACATTCATATCATTTCCACTTGCTACACTAGCGCTATTTCGGTGAGTGTTCGAACAATAATTTGCTGTTTACAAGTGGACACTTTTTTGACTAATCCCCCATACAAGATGGTACTCCTTACTCTAGTCTCCATGTTGAAAAGCAGCAGTTAATTTTGCACTAACTTTAGGCAGGGAGCTTGTCCAAGTGGTTTAAGGCGTTGGCTTTAGGTGCCAGTTCGAAAAAGCGTGGGTTCGAATTCCACCACTGTCAAACTCTTTTTGCAAAATTTATTTATAATAATTTAATAATATTATAATTAAGTAAAACAGTTTAAAAACGTGTACTTTACGCGTTTTAGTAAATTAGTAGTTTTAATAAATAGTATTCTCCGAAAGGAATGATGCTAATAAATTGGATTAATATTCTTGTAGACTGGATAAATAAAAAATAAATAAATAATTATAATTGCATAAGTTGACAAAAAATGGTATGCAATAGCTTTAGCGCTGCAGTCCCCAAGTGCCATTGATTTTTTTTTTACTAAACGATGAGCGGCAGAGATTTTAATGCACTTTGTTAGGTATTCGTAGTATCTCTTAGTAGTCTGTGACTTTGTTTATCATTTTGGTGGTGGAGTCCCTTGTGTAGGTTGTGTAGTCTCAAGAGTGGATCAGTTGATAAGTCTGAGGGTGTCCTAGCAGTACAATTCATATTACAGAACAGATGAGGGGTCCTCGAACCCATGTCGTGGGTTGTTACAATAGTAGTCGATGGATATCTTCTTCTATTATTTCTATGGTGAGTAGAGGAGCCATTAGTCCTTGGCACTTCTCTAACTTCTTATAACAGGCTGGTCACTGCGCCTTTACAGCGACTTTTGAATAGTCTGTATGACGTGTAAGTTGCGGTTTCCACCTTGTGCTCGTGCGATCGGAACTTGCCAAGTGAGCATTCACTGGGTTAACCAGTGGTGTTAACCCAGTGAATGCCCAGCAAACCGATCACTGGCAGGGCTCAGCGGCCGACAACTTCGCCACTTGTGTAAGTGGTTTTATGGTTTCGTTTGTAATTATTAGTTCTCTTTAGTAAGGTTTCATTTTCCTTTATCCTCTTTCATCTGGTGGTCTAATGTGGAAGGGTGCGATATTCTTAAGATGTTTGTGATCGTGATATTCTGTTCTTTCGAATATTCTAGCAATGAGATGCTTCATGAAAGATTCGACATTGCTATCATGCATATCGTTCGCGATAGTGATGTTGCGTATCTATCTTGGGGCTCCAACGATCCTTTAGGCATAGATTTTCATGTGCTTGAATTTTTTTTCGTTAGTATTCGACGCGTATGGGTTCCACGCTGGAGCTGCATATATGAGGCGGGAGCGTAGGTAAGTACTTTTATAGAGCCCTAGTTTCGTTCTTACTGACAGTCTTGATCTTAGGATAGGTACCAGGGCTGCACGCGCACTCTTCGCCTTTGTTATAGTGGTATCTATGTGTTTTTTTTAATGATAGCTTAGCCTGTACAATAACTGGTATGTCTATGATGTACCAGACGTAACACATGGATGAGATACAACTCCCTTGGGGAACTCCGGCTTTGAGTGGTTTCACGATGGATTGGACTTGTTCGACCTGCGCTATAAAATCTCCTATTTGCAACAGAGGATGCTGATGATCTTCGTGGGAAGCATGAACAATGGCAAATTGTGTAGCAGAACCTCGTGCCACACTTTATCGAACGCCTTTTCCAAGTCTAATCGATGATTGCGACGTATTCCTTCTTATTGTGACGGGTTGCTATTTCATTAGTTAAACTCGTTACTTGGAGGGCTGAAGAGTGTGCTGCTCTAAACCCAAACTGTTTTATCTTGGTAAGTAGAAGTTTTTCGAATGCCCTTGACATTGTGCTCAAAAGTATGATTGGTCTATAATTTTCCGGCTTCTTTGAGTCAGCCTGATCTCATAATGCCCCTGAAGATGCGAGTGAGCGCTACCATTGTTTTTGAAGGAAGGTGTCTTAGTGCGGTATTTGTCACTCCATCAAAGCCTATTACAATAGCGTTACGCTGTTGATTATTTCACTAAACGACTGAATGTTTCAGTTAATCCAAAGTCAGGCACGGACGAGCTGACACCAAAGCATTTTTATAAGTTTTCAGGCAATTTGTACGATACTAGTAAGCACACGAGGACGCGTGACAGGCAGGGTTGGCCGTGACGGCTCTGTAATTTTACTTAAAGAGAGAATAACTAACTCAGGATGTTAAACATTACATTATTATTCTCTGAGATCTTATCATCATACATCTTATATCCTTAAAGGAATAAGCTTTGTACACTAATCAATTTCTTTAGTCTATCATGTTATAAGATAACGATTGGATTCTGAAATATATCTTAAGATTAAAAACAAATAAAATTATATTCTTGAATAAAGATTTACAATGTAAAGTGGCAATAAAATACAAGTTTACAAAGTACCTAGTAACAAATTTTAACCATTTTGGAGTATGTTTGATCGGGTGTATTCTCAGCGATTTCTTTAGATGAAATACTTAGATTATACATATACTAACATTTTCTAAGACAAAAGTTTTACTAGATTCTTCAAATTAACTACACAATCTAAAAATCAATTACACAATCCCTTCAAATCTACTAGGTTAAGTAGGTACCTACATTAAAAAAACAATATCATCTATACATATAATAAAAATGTAACGGATCGCTGTCTGTACATGGAAGATATATGCGAAAAAATATTACTGGGACCTTTATCAACAATAATAGAAACCAAAACAATGATTTTTAAAATTTTTGTCTGTTTATCTGTGGGTTTGTGCACGCTAATCTCAGAAACGACTTATCCGATTTAGACGCGGTTTTCACTTATATATCGTAGTAAGCTTCACTTAACATTTAGGTTTTATTTTATGTCAATTGGTTTATAAATAAAAAAGTTATGTCAATTTAAAAGATGTTCGGAAAAAATATCTTTATCGGTTCTTTTTAAATCATGTACAAATATTCTCCAGTAAAAATAAATAAACACGTGTTTCAGCATTTGTTGATTTTCACCCTCTGGGGGTGTAAATTAGGCCTGCAAAGCGGGTTGGACGACTCATTAAATCATTAGCGCCAAGCCGATATTATTGAAGCTGGCAACTTGAAATGTTGACAGTGGTTTCTTTATATGACGTAGAGATTTACTAAGAAAGGATTTTAAGAAATTATACCCCTAAGGGGATCGAGCAGAGTGGCAAAGTTTGTATGGGGAGAAAAAAATCTTTGATTCTTTTCAAATTATGAGTCGAATCAAATATTCTAGGGTAATATCCGGCTTTTGTCAATTTTCACCCTCTGGTTGTGTAAATTAGGACTGTGAAACGGGTTGATCGACTCATTACCGCCAAGCCGAAACTATTAAAGCTAGAAACATTAAATTTTGAAGCACGTTTTTATTTATGACATAGAGATTCAATATGAAAGGGTTTTATTAATTCCGCCCCTAAGGGGGTATAACAAAGCAGTAAAGTGTGTATGGGGAGAAAATTTCCTTATCGATTCTTTTCAAATTACGTACAAATATTCTTCGGTAAAAATAAATAAACACGTGTTTCTCTCCACTCTCCATCAACCCCGCACCAGTGCCTTTGTGGCGACCAGTGCCGACGTGAGAGCTCACACGATACACATAGTGGGCGGCAATAGGTTCTTGCCTAATGGTTTAAGATACAGGTTAAGTTTAGCTTCAAAAATGTTCACTCTATAATTCAAATAATAAATCATATCTAACGAGGTCGCAACTATGCTGGTGAAACAAAACAGTCAAATAAATGGTGGCGATAATTATATTTTATCCCATGGTCATACCGTAAATAGTATATTAATGGCAATATAATTTGTAGAATGAATAGATTTTTGAACCACCTTTTTCTTTAGTGACCGGCTATGGTATATAGACTAGAGATGCGAAAAACGGCTCATTGAAAAGAAAAGAGAGGTATAGCTCTTTTGATCAAAAGATCTATATCATTCTTTTAGCTCTTTAGCTCATATATATCCTGAGTTCATTTAGTTCATCAAGAGAGCTAGTTCTCTTATTGAGTTAGCTCATTTCATTTCAACTCGTTCACGGCTCTATCTCTTTTGAATAGTTCAAACTCTGAACTGCGCCATCATTAAGCGATAAGCTTGATATGCATGAGCATGTAAATTTTGATTGGTAATCGCAGGATGAGATATAAAATATATTTATATAAAAAATATATAAAATTGAAAGGTCTGTTTGTAATTTAAATGGTTAAAAACAGCTTTTCACTAAATGCATATGGGCTGGCAGAATCGACTGCGTCCAGTGACAGCTTGCACTGATAACTATTATTATTATTGAATATTGTTATTCAGAGATGAATATTAATTTTTTAAATATAGTTTTTTATTTTTCAAACATTTTTCTTTGTTGAACATATAACTTGTACGTTTAGTGGTCGCAATAGTTACAATGCAAATCGGAACATGTTCAATACTTTTACTGTTCGGCGGTGATCAGCATATATCGGGCACTTTCGGTCGTCGACTGCTCGTACGACATGACGACGCGAGTAAAAGAGCCGATTGAGCCGTTGAACTATTAACTGAGCTAATGTGAGCTAGATTGAAATCAAAGAGCTAGTTCATTTGTATCTCTCATTCAGGAGCTACCCAAGTCTAATATAGACACATGCGCGCCGTACACGTACATCTACGTTGTGCGGTCGGGTCACCGCAACCGGGTCATGTTTTGACCGCATCCCAGTTTCTGACGCTGTTGATTATCGTCCCAGCGACAAACCTTCAACACCTTGCATTGCTTTTTCTATTTAACTCTGTCAGAGATACCTTCTGCGTGGACGAAGTCGCGAGCGGAAGCTAGTGATATATATAAAATATGATAATGTTATATATATATATATATAACATTATCATATATATATACACTACCGTCCAAAAGTTTGGAAGCAGCAAGGTAAAATCGAATAAAACCAAACTAAGTCATTTAAATTTAAATGTATTGATAAAAAAATAAAGAACAAACAGAAACTAACTTAAACAAAATAAAAAAATAATATACAATGGTAAATTAGATTAAATTTTAGCTTCATCAAAGTGTCCACCTTTCTCCTGTATAATCTTCTCACATATTCTGGGCATTCTATTAATCAATTTTTTAAAATAATCTTTATCTAATTTGTTCCATTCGTTCTCTAATAGCTGCCACAAATGTTCTGAGCTCGTAGGACAACGACTTTTCACCCTCCTGTCAAGTTCATCCCAAACAAGTTCAATGGGAGAAAGATCAGGGGATTGAGATGGCCATTGCATGATGTTTAAAATGTTTTCAGCTTTTTTCTTGTTTAAAAAGTTCTGGCACAATTTAGACGAATGCTTAGGATCATTATCCTGTTGAAAAATGAATCCAGAACCAATGAGACTTAGTCCACTGGGTATGGCAGAATCTTGGAGAATTTTTAAATAGCCTTCCTTGTTTAATTTTCCGGTTATCCTCACAAGATTGCCGGGTTTACTGTTGCCAAAACACCCCCAAACCATGACATTACCACCACCATGTTTGATGGTAGGCACTGTACATGCCTCTGAAGCCCTCTCTTCTTTTGACCGGCGTACAAAGACACGTCTATTGGATCCGAAAATCTGAAATTTTGATTCGTCACTCCAAAGGACATTTTCCCATTGTTCTATAGTCCAGTTTTTATGCGCTTTTGCCCATTCTAGTCTATTTTTCTTATGTCGATTTGTTAGTTTGGGTTTTTTAGCAGCAACACATCCTCTTAATCCCGCAGACAGTAAGCGTCTTTTAACAGTAGTTGTTGAAATGGGTGTTTCTCGCGTATCATTCAGAGCTGCAGTGATCTGTGGTGCAGTTAAGCGTCGATTCCGTTTAGAAAGAACTCTAATGAAGTTGTCCTCTTGATTTGTTGTGAATTTGGGCCTACCAGATCTCTTTCTATCTTCATTTTTCCCCGTTTCTTGTTTTCTAGCAAGGGTATAGTGGACACCTTTACAAGAAATTCCGAGCCTTTCTGCGATTTGACGTTCACTGTATCCTTCCTCGCGTAGAGTGCAAATAGCGCTTCGCTGTTCAAGCGTGATTTGCTTGCGTTTTGCCATTTTCAGAAGAAAAAATACGGTCAAAGTAGTAGCCGATATCTTTCGAATACAGACAATGTTAATATCACAACTTTCACGTGCCAATGCTCAAGTGCGACTGAATAAGGTCTAAAAAAGTTAAAACCAGCAAACATTATCAATAAAACTACACCATTGCATAGGATAAAGTAGCCGACGGATTAAGTCATAAAACACGTGTTTCGTCAATATTAAGGAATTCCATAAAACTTGATGAATGTAGGATAATAATCCTTTTGTGTTTGTGTAGACAGTCGTAAAAGGTTGTAAAACTTAAGATTATTGCTAATTTTTACCGCTATTAGTCGGCATTTATTTGTTTTGTTTGAAAACAGGTGTGCTTCCAAACTTTTGGACGGTAGTGTATATATAAAATACTAGCTTTTGCCCAGTGAACCTCAATACAGTTGAGGTTCACTGCATGAGGGCTTCGACTCGAGATGATACCCGGTTGCGGTGGCCCGCCCGCATAACGTAGATGTACGTGTACGGCACGCGTGTGTCTTATATACTATAGATCACTAAAGAAAAAGGTGGTTCAAAGTTCTTTTCATTCTACAAATTATATTGCCATTAATATACTATTTACGGTAAGACCATGGGATAAAAATATAATTATCGCCACCTTTTATTTAACTGTTTTGTTTCACCAGCAGAGTTGCGACCTCGTTAGATATGATTTATTATTTGAGTTATAGAGTGAACACTTTTGAAGCTAAACTTAACCTGTATCTTAAACCATTAGGCAAGAACCTATTGCCGTCTACTATGTGTATCGTGTGAGCTCTCATGCCGGCACTGGTCGCCTCGACGGCATTGGTGCGGGGTTGATGGAGAGGGAGAGAGAAACACGTGTTTATTTATTTTACCGAAGAATATTTGTACGTAATTTGAAAAGAATCGATAAAGAAATTTTCTCCCCATACACACTTTGCCACTTTGTTACACCCCCTTAGAGGCGGAATTCATAAAATTCTTTCATATTGAATCTCTATGTCATAAATATAAACGTACTTCAAAATTTAATGTTTCTATCATTAATAGTTTCGGCTTGGCGGTAATGAGTCGTTCAACCCGCTTCACAGGCCTAATATACACAACCAGAGGGTGAAAATTGACCAATGCCGGATATTACCCTAGAATATTTGATTCGACTCGTAATTTGAAAAGAATCAATAAAGATTTTTTTTCTCCCCATACAAACTTTGCCACTCTGTTCCACCCCCTTAGGGGTATAATTTCGTAAAATCCTTACTTAGTAAATCTCTACGTCATAGAAAGAAACCACTGTCAACATTTCAAGTTGCCAGCTGCAATAATATCGGCTTGGCGCTAATGACTTAATGAGTCGTCCTACCCGCTTTGCAGGCCTAATTTACACCCCCAGAGGGTTAAAATCAACAAATGCTGAAACACGTGTTTATTTAATTTTACTGAAGATAATTTGTACGAAATTTGAAAAGAATCGATAAAGATTTTTTGCTCCGAACATTTTTTAAATTGATATAACTTATTTATAAACCAATTGACATAAAATAAAGCCTGAATGTTAAGTGAAGCTTAACTTATATATAACTTATATTAGTGAACACCGCGTCTAAATCGGATAATCCGTTTCAGAGATTAGCGTGCACAAACACACAGACAAACAGATAAACAGACAAAAATTTTAACAATCATTGTTTTGGGTTCTATTTGTGTTGATAAAGGTCCCAGTAATATTTTTTCTCATATATCTTCCATATACAGACAGCGATCCGTTACATTTTTATTATATGTATAGATTAATAAAAAGTAGAGAAACTACTTTGTATATATTGCGGGCCGGTTTAAAAATTATTTTTCCATTCTAAAGGGTATGCTCCTGTGGCGACTATAAGTCTGTCTCTCCAGAGGTGGTCTCATCGCCAAGTCATGATCTGATAATAGAAATCCATAGAAACCCTCCAATTAGACTTACTGACAGACAATGACTAACATGAAGATATTAAGGACGTGAAGACAGTTTTGGACAGCGCGCCTAAAGAAGTTTTTACTTTTAAAACTTAAATAATCACACTGCGAACGCTTCGGGTTGAGAGCCCTCAGCGCTCACCCACAGACCGGTTCGCTGCCATAGCAGTCAGCAGTCAGCAATCGCAGTGAATACGTTTTAGTGGGTAACTAGCCCTAGGCTAGGAGTCCCACACTTCCCATCCGGGGAGTAAGTGCGTCATGCATTTCGGACCAATTCGTTATCAAAAAAAAAAAAAACACTGCGAACGCAAACAGGGCCACAGGCATAGATGGCGAAAACAAAATATTTGTTTCTTGTCTTGATGAGACTAAGACAAAATACAAATATTTTATTTTTGTACTTGGCAGAGAGCGTTTACCACGTCATAATAAATATAGAGAACAATTTAGCCCTCAAACCACAAGGTTTGAAAATCGGGAGGATTTTGACAAAAATCACGAAATATCACGGATGGGGGTGTAGTAAGATATCACGTGTATTTATTTTTTCGTCAAACGCTGCGATTTCTAAACTGAAAGGTTAAAAAATTAAAAAAAAAAAATATCACGTGATTAATGAATGTCCCCTTATGTCTGCAGCAGCGGCAATAGTTCGCGGTCTGCCATTTAGTTTACCATTTTTGATCGGTTTCATGGTCATATGGTGTGTTACCTCATAACCTACCGTATTACTCTTCGCCACCATATGAGATTTAGTAATAGCAATCGCGAGGATTTTTAAGAAGCATGGAACTGCATGATAAGTTTTACAGGACACTACAGGATTGGGAAATAGACATTTGTCTATTTAAAAGTGGTGAGGCTGTAATTCAAGGGATAAAAATATATTTTCTATTTTTATACATTTTATTCTTAATGACATAGAAATACTTTGTATGGAAAATATTGAATATATGATTATAACAATAATTTACTGTAAACAAAAAGCAGAAAAATTGGTAAGTAAAGCGTGTCCAAAAAGCGAATGCTGTTTTTATGATTCTCTCGTTGGGCGCGCTTAAGAATTTTATCATAATAAAAATAAAATATAGTGTTTATATTTAATTCTTTAGTAATAACCTTATGAAGATAGAAGGATGCTAAATAGCGGTTTGCATTAAATTTAGCTAATGTGTACCGCTGATCCAGCGTATAAGATCAATATAATTATTTTAACAGCCATGCGAAGATTGGCTGGGCGTATTATATCATAACTACAAATAATATAATGTAAAATAAAGGTAAAGATGCGCGCGCATGTTCAACTAACTTACATAATCGTAATATACACATACACAAACATTTTATAACAATATTATGTTGTAAACTCTTCCAATGCTTTTAGGTGCAATGCACTGCATGCACATATTACCCCATAAAACTTTAAGACTAACAAGAAAATGGAGAAATATAATAGTTTTAGATGCAAATATAAGCAACTGCATGTTAAAAATTTGGAAAGAGAAGCGTTTTTCTAACGTTTCACTTCTAAACGGGCAGAGATGTTCAGAGATTCTCAAATGTTATGTAACCGTCAGTTTCACGTAATGAGGGCGAGTCTAGCTGTCTATTGGGCAGTCACAAACTATATGCTTGTTCTTGGAAAATAAATTAATAACTGCTAAATTCAATAACAGTGATATTAGTTATATATATACTTACTAGACCAACTATAGAGTATTTAGCGTATGTTTATTATTAAGAATATTACGAATTACCCATAAAAATATATAGAAAAAATATAAATATATAAAACCTATTTTTTGGGAGACTACAGGCTGATCATAGTCCATCTAACCATCCGAGGCGATGGAAAGTCAGCGAAGACTCATAATTTGTCGTATTGCATCTCTCCGCCTATTGAGCGGATCACTGGTACTGATTTCTTGACTTCGGTAGCCCACACTGCGGGTATGGATATGCTTTCAGGTACTCCACTCCCGATTTACTAAACAATGAATATCCACATACATTTAAACGAATATTCACATACATTTAAAGGAATATTCACATACATTTAAATGATTATCCACATACATTAAATAAATATTCACATAGATTTAAATGATTATCCACATACATTAAAATGAATATCCACATACATTTAATGAATATTCACATACATTTAAATGATTATCCACATACATGTAAATGGTTATCCACATACATTTAAATGAATATCCACATACGTTTAAATCAATATCAACATACATTTAAATGAATATCCACAGACATTTAACTTTATTGAATAATAAAATTCTGATACAAATAAAATCAATGTTTTTAATTTCAAAAGCAAGCAGCCAGGCAAGTTTAATATGCTAGCTTACGGCATGACTTCTCACAATATTCGCGAACATAATATATAACTCGAGTCATCTTCTCTCAAGATGTCTTCCTTCAATGTTAAAATTATCATTAACATTATATAGGAATTACAACACTTACATCTCCACTACGTACATATTATATAGATATTATGTAACACTACAGAATTAGTATGTAGAACGTTCGCTTTCTCCGCGATAACTATCCAAAAAAAAACTTTAAATGTGTGTCCTTGTAATTATAACTAGATGGAACGTATATACGAACCAATCAAACTGAAAATCTTATAACTTCGAAAACAACATTACACAAGTTCGAAAAGTATGAATTTTAAATAAACCAGCACTACAATTGTTCTTTACAATGCATGTGTTACACAAGTAATCTTGAGTACTGTATGGTCACCACATTATAAAATTTAACGGTTTAATCGTACACATTAAAAAAGATCTATGAGGCATGCACTTTCTTGTGGACCACATAAATAATTGTCAACATATTGAACCAAGTTAAATTATTATAATTTATAGATCATTATATATAAAAAAATTCTGACCAAATTTTCTTTATAAATTAATTCGGAACTACATTGATCGTCCTGAACTTTTATACCGCACTCGCAAACCCATCCCATTGGTATGTTTGTAGAAGTCGAGGTATTGCAGCGCCGCCTGGTGGCGAGTTACATCAATGGAGATAGTATATAAACCTTCTCAGTGAAAAAATATATATATACATAACAATTTTTATAATGTCTGTTCCAATAATTTCTTAGTTTAGCGATGTCATATATACAAACATCCTATTTTACAGAAATAGAATAATTTTATTGTACAGCGTAGACTATTAACGCGGACATCACGTCCCATAAGCTTGCTCCATACACCATATAACAGAACGAATCTAAAACAATCTACAATAATCTGTAGAATATGAACAACCCTATATTTTTTTAATTACTTTCAATTGGAAGTGATGTCCTTACTGATTCTCTTCTTAAATATAAGATATGACTAAGCGATGACCATGCCGGTCATCGCTTAGTCATATGTAACTTAACCAACTACATAATCTATGTCAACTCATACCAGTTCATAATTGTCTAATAATTAAAATGTTTCTAGTATTTTTGTTTTTCTTTATTTCTTTTCATTCCTTATTATTAATTCAAAGCTAATTAAGGTTTTTGTTGCTATTATTTTTAATTCATTTCTTTCATTCTTTATTATATCTGCCATTTCTAAGCATGTTGCGATAGCTTAATTAATTGAGCATTGTAATTGTATGTTATTTATGTATGAATTATAAGTCGTTAATAAATAAATGACAAGGTTTCAAAGTTTGATTAAAGTAAATCTATTGAGCTTCCAATGAAGTTAATACTGATTCAGATACAGATCACCGTTCATTAATAATATATTTAGTTGAGATTTGTGATAGTAAATCATCTATAATTTAATGGTTTAATGTTATAATGATATTATGCAATGTGATGTAAAAGACATTTAGTAAATAAATACATAACTAAAAAAAAATTATCATACAACTGTTGCTCTTCTCCGAGACTTAACTAGTAGTGCTAGCACTTTCACATACATACATACATATCATCACGCCATATCCCTTGCATGGTAGGCAGAGAGAACAGAGTGCCAGAGAACTCTATCTCTGCATGCTTCACTCGCTTCCTCAACATTCATAATTCTCTTCATACACGCTTGCCGGTTTCGGAGACTCTTGACTCCACCTTCCTTCAGTACATGACCGATCTGGTCTAGGTAGGTTAGTCTCGGTCTCCCTCGGTACCTACATCCTTCCACTTTCGCATTGTATATCTTCTTAACCAGACGTTCGTTCGGCATTCTTTCCACATGTATTATTATTTATATTATTATTATTTATATTTATTATTATTTCTTAGCACTTTTACCTGCCTGGATAATTGATTATATACTATTATTTTGTTTAAACATCCATGTCGTCCTGTGACAATAATGATAATATCAACAACATAATACATCAATCACGATTTTTGTTATTATGGCAGTTAGCATGATAACAGCGATTCCGCCGAACGTTCCATTGTTACTACATTTTACCTGATCTGCTAATATTTATAGATACGGCGCTTGTTATATAGAAAATTTGCATTAGGGTATATAACTATTAAAGAAAAACAAAATGTTTAATAAATATTTTTGTAAACCAATTGGCAGTTCTTACCAAGTGTAATTAATACATTCAAACTAACGAACTTTTCAGCTGTATAATAGTAATATAAATTATACTCAAAACTATGAAGCATTGTGCTTAGCGAACGTACCCATATTACGTGGTGAAGTGAGTACTTCAAAAATACGACACTGGAACTTAGTTGGGTCTTGGCCGCATATATTTGGTGTCATCGAGAGGGTGGTAAAAATTTATAAAAAATTGCCCACGCATTATGAGTATGTTCCCTTATGTAACTTATTATTGAACTAAAAAGAACCACGGGTGAAACAATATCTTTAGAAAAAACTGGAATAAATTTGTATTTGCTGTGGTTTCAAAATACAAATCTATTTCATTCATAAATTTATAAAAAAAAAAGTAAAAGAACTAATGTGACATCATATGCTTAAATAAACAAAACATAAATTGCTTAAATAAAATAAAAAAAATATATTATGCTTACTATTTCAATAAATACTTGAAATGGTTAAATCTGGCAGTGCATCCTGGTACTTTCATAAATATTTACAGATTCATGATTTTATTTCAATTATTATAATCAACTTCATAAATTATAGTTTCACACATACGTTACACGTATTTCATTTTATACAAATCCTGATTATGAAATCCAGTCTTAAAGTGTTAATTATATGTATTCAATAGAATACAGTAAATATATAAAATAGTGATGCTCTTTAAATAGTTTTGTCAATTGTATAACATTCAAAAGAAGCTATCTTACATCAAAAATATTCTATTATAATAGCACTTAATACAACCAACTGTGATATTCAACAAATAAGCACCACTTGTAAGTCCAATTGTAATTCCTCAATGTCACACCCCCTTCCCCTTATTAACAATATGATAAAGATAATTGATCTAATTATCTTTATCATATTGTTAATAAGGGGAAGTCAAGTCCATATTCAATTTCATAAAAAATATTCAATACGGTAAATATCATAACATCTTACAATATAAATAGCCACATTTACGTTACATACATTTGTATAATGAAAATTAATGCTGTCCTAAATTTTTAACTAACTCTTTATATGTCCTATTTTTTTTTTGTATTTTATAATATTTGGTTAAAATAGCATCACCCAGCCGTAGAGAAATATTTTATTAACTTAAAATTAACCGTTGTTTGCGAATGATAAATGGACGAGTAAGGAAGATAGCTCAAGTTCTTCAGAGAATCCATTTGTGAGTGGTACGCTTCTGTAACCGGTGCGCAAACACTTCACGGGGAATGTGGCTTGACCAATGATATTTCTGTCGCCGAACATATCCTCATCTTGGACAACGAAACGTATTAATGCAACATCGGGATTAGCTAATTCAAACTCGCAGATGTCGTTCCAAATCGGGTTGATTCCATTATCAGCTGAAACAAGGATATTATATTTTCATAGTTTGATTATAGAAATTGTGTTTCCATTATAATAATATACAAGTAAAATTGTATTTCCCGTGCGGTGGCGGAGTAAGAACACAATTCACCACCCCCTTTCCCGTGAGTGAACGTAAGAGACGACGAAGGGATACAAAAGGCATATAATATATATGCAAGAGAAGGAGTCTATCAATTCGCCACCAATTAACATAGTAGTAACAATAGTCATTCAAATGTTTGTACTCAATACTCACCAACAGTCTTCGTTACAAGTTTAATACCGCTATCATACTCAGATCCAATTATCTCGACTTCTACCGAAGGGCTCGCAGTACCACGGCCTGACTTACTCAAATGTCTTGCACCAATCACGCGAAGGATTACCGCCAATTGCTTAACCTTCTTCTCAATACTTTTCTTATCATATGGGTTGTATACCTCATCAAACATAAATTCAGGTTTCAGTATATAGCCGCAACCTCCATTCTCTTTGAATTTACCTATATTAATCTGCATGGGTTTGTCTGGTGTTTGGTAATTCAATGCAACCATCTGTGAACCGGCGATCCAGAATGGAACTGGATTGTAATTCGAGGAATCAATCCTCTGGCCCTTTGGATAAATACGGCTCAACTGAACAGTATGATATTTCATAAAGAACGAGGTTTCCTGTTGGCACATAAGCTTTTCGCCTTTGGTTTCGGGAAACGAGGACATTTCATTGAAAATTAATCCTTTTGTGCGCAGTCTTTCTTGGTTAAATGTTACGGAACGGCAATAGACAATTAGGTCAGACATTTCTTTAGCGATTCTCCATGTGCGCTCCATTTTTCTATGTTGCAATGAGCGGGCGCTAGCGCTGTAAGCTGCCTCTTTGATGGCAGAGAGCCATTCTAGTGAGTTTTCACGTGTGGGGGCAGCCATGTCAAAGGGTGCACACATAGAAGGACTTTGGATCCTCACGAGCCACCTAGCCGATCCACTTTCTTCACCCACCACTAGTTCTACCACAGCGCCCAACACATCCACCACACCTTTCTGTAACGAGCCCAATGCTGCCGATTCGTTATCTAGTCCCTATGTAAAAAAAAATCACTATTAGTTTCATTCATAATTTATTTTTTAGTCTCGCGCTTTTTGATAAAAGGGATAAAGAATCCATCCATCCAAATTTCGCCAATAGTAGCTGAGATCATGGTCGTTCAATGGAAACAGTTTCAAACTTGAAATTTTCTTATGGCCTGAGAAAAACAACGGAATCCACTAAAATCATAAATAACATTATTCATTTTAGGTACAAAGGAACTTAGTATCTTTTTAACTACTTTATAATCCACATACATTGTTAAGAGCGAACTTTTTTCAAAATAGGAGCATAATTGGCCTATTATACCACACAGGCCAGGCGGATTGACAGAAAGTTCACTTATTCATATTACCCTCTTTTAAAAAATTGTTCTAAAAGGCTTAATTTAGACAGCAAATAAGTTGAGGAGGCAATACTATGGGTATATTATGCTTAGAATTTATGTTTCACTTAATATCACAGCAGCATGGCTAAAGGACTAGTACGAACGATTCCAGAAAATAAATCAGACCAGCTCTTAAAATAAAACAGGATCTACATTACAAATAAATTCTTGCACGACAGATGACTTTACAAATATACGAAAACTGCACATAGGCGAGTAATGGTCTAATTAACAACTATTGTACGACATCAGATAGGACAACTCTTTATATGGTCTATGGAATTATGGTCCTAAGCTTGCATATATTTTGAGCCCGTTAATTATATGCTTGTTAAGTCTCTAGTGATACAGGAAACTTATTCCCTACTGCAGTGTTATTTGAAAAATAATTATGAACAATATTACTTTCACTTCCATAGCAATCATTGAAGTGAACATGATTTTATTATTTCCAATCAAATAAGCTGGACTAATTTTGACAGAATATTTCTTTTTTAAAAATATAAGTCTGAACTAAAGAAATAATTCTGGTATAGCAATTTAATGAAATAAAGTATACCCAAATTCTGAACAATTTGTGAATCGCACAAAGTATCTTATCTATGCAGTTATTAGGATAAAATTCGATGTTAACCTATTTGGGCTTTTCTATACCAAAAATAAATTTGCAAGAAAAATAATTAACATCCTCAAATAAACACTGCTTACTTATTGTTCAATTTATCTGATCTACCTCTTTAAGTGTTAAGCCGATGGAGTGAATATTTTGGGGATATGTATGCGGATACTCGGGTTGGTGCCGGTGTTGAATGTGGTCTAGTAGATCAACATTCAGCACCGGCATCCTCCGATAGCATCAGTGTGGATGAAGTTGAATGGGCGATAAGAAGTTTGAAAAATGATAAGGCAGCAGGCATTGATATGGTGCCTGCCGAGGTGATCATGCTTGGCGGCTCCTGTGTCTGAGAGGCGTTCCTGATGCTCCTCAATTTATGTTGGAGCTCGGGAATGGTTCCCAGGGACTGGCATAGCGCAGACATCGTGCCTTTGTTTAAAAACAAGGGTTCACGTTATGACAGCGCAAATTACAGAGCCATAAGCTTGACCAGTTTGGCAGCAAAAGTGTACGGTAAAATTTTTGAAAGGAGAATGAGGATGGTGTCCAATGGTGTGTGAGGCACAAGGAGGTTTCAGGAGTGGAAGGGGATACATAGATCAAGTGTTCTCTCTGCGTAACATTGTCGAGAAGCATCTGGCTCTAGGTCAGAGGGTTTCTGCAGTTTTGTGGATCTGGAGAGAGCATTTGACACGGTTGTAGGAAAGGAACATTGGGACATTTCACCGGAGTATGGTATTAACGGTAAACTGCTGCAAGCTGTGCAGTCCAGTTACATGGGCTGTAGAACTTGTGTGCGGCTGGATGATGGAATGTCGCCTTGGTTTGACGTCAATATCGGCGTTAAGCAGGGGTGTGTTCTATCAGCCAACATACAAGAATAGATGTAAGAGTAACAATAGGTAATGATGTACTAGAGCAAGTGGATGAATATGTATATCTTGAATGTGGAATTAACCGAGATGGAAGGTCCACCACTGATATAGAGCGAAGAGTGAATGTGGGAAATCGAGTGAACGGAGCGTTGGGACAACTTCTCGGTATCCACCACCTCAGCCAGAAGGTACGTGTAGCAATACATAACGCAGTGCTTGTCCCAACATTACTATATGGAAGCGAGAGTTGGGTAGAGTTGGGTATGCAGAAAAGCATGAAAGTAAAATTAATGCGGTCGAAATGCGATCTCTACGGAAAATCTGTGGAGTTAGGTTGACCGATCACATTCGTAACGACTACGTAAGAGAGGGAGTAGGTTAGGTTATGAAAGAGAGTATTGGTGTAAAGATGCGAAAGGGAATGCTCCGATGGTTCGGACATGTGGAAAGAATGCCGAACGAACGTCTCATTAAGAAGATATACACAATGCGAAAGTGGTAGGATGTAGGTACCGGGGGAGACCGAGACTAACCTACCTAGACCAGATCGGTCATGTACTGAAGGAAGGTGGAAGAGTGTGTGTCAAGAGTCTCCGAAACCGGCGAGCGTGTATGAAGAGAATTATGAATGTTGAGAAAGCGAGTGAAGTATGCAAGGATAGAGTTCTCTGGCACTCTGTTCTCTCTGCCTACCCTGCAAGGGATATGGCGTGATGATATGTATGTATGTACTTCTATAATAGCTATCGAAATAATTTGGCTTACAAATTTTGATAATTCTTTGAAGACGCATAAATTTATAACTAGACAAAAAACATAAAAAATAATATGGTACATTTCTTTAGGTCCTATGGAAGTACAATTGATCCAATTATAAACAAATCCAAAACCTGAGATTTTATTTCTAATTTGCTTCACGTGATATGCCCCTTCTTAGTTGATTCGCTCATCGATATTTCCTTTAGATACCTAAGTTGTGAGCGATGCATCGATGCAATTTGTATTTGAACCCAAAACAGTCTTCGTATATGTTCAGTCAGTGACAGGAAAATAACGCATGCTATACTGACAAAATGTTAATACTAACAGAACCGTCGGGTATGTGAGGCACTTCAATTTCCTGCACGTAGTTAGCTGGGAACCAATGATGACGCTTGCCACCGTAATCCCCCCTCCACCAACCTTCGTCAGGTTTATCAACGTTTGTTATTATTGCGTGTTTGCAGAATGACAGCTCGTCGTCTTGTCGAGCACGATAGTCGTATAACGCCTTAACAGTTACCTATTGGAAAATACCATTTAACATGTATATAACTTTAACTTATAAACTAAAATTAAAAACAATATTCATATGATTTAGAAGAAAGAAACTTAAAATTTAGATAGGTTTTTTTTATTGCTTTTGGTGGTAAACGAGCAAGCAGGACACCTGATGGTAAGTGTCACTACCGCACATAGACCTTTGCAGTACCAAGGGTATAAGCGAGGCCGCTGCCTACCAATATAAACCCCAAACACACTCAGTTGGGCTTCCGGCTCTCTCGCTTACCAAGGGTATAAGCGAGGCCGCTGCCTACCAATGTAAACCCCAAACACACTCAGTTGGGCTTCCGGCTCTCTCGCTTACTAAGGGTATAAGCGAGGCCGCTGCCTACCAATGTAAACCCCAAACACACTCAGTTGGGCTTCCGGCTCTCTCGCTTACCAAGGGTATAAGCGAGGCCGCTGCCTACCAATATAAACCCCAAACACACTCAGTTGGGCTTCCGGCTCTCTCGCTCACCGAATGAAGCACAACAGCACATTACCATTGCTCAGATCGTCGATCTTCTGCGAGAGTGTGGTGCTGCTCCGGAAGGACCGGCCCGCGGCTGTAGACAGAAAATTGTCAACAACGTGGTCCTACCACTACTTGAAATACACAGTACACCTAGTTAGGTTAGGTTAGTTTGTTCTAATAGAATTCTCAAGTACGGAGTATTCGTGTTCCGTGTTGTACAGAGTAAGAATACAATTCACCAATCATCAACTTCAAGCGGGTATCACAAACGCCATCTAAGAGATGTAGACAGATAACAAGATAGTGACGATAGAAAATAGCAGCTGGAGAAATAAAAATTGATAGAGGATATAACAGCTGGAGAAATAAAATTTGATACTAAATCGGTCCGTTTCATCGACGTGATATAACAGACTTATAAAAAGGATCCTGGGGTGAGTATATGACGGCGATCACTAGTAGAGTATCTCACGGAAGCGCCCTAACGGTCTCCCATCGTAATAAATCTAAAAAACGAAGATCTGATAAATAACTGAAAATAATTTTAAATTTAGAATCAGGATATCTATAGTATATATATCATACATAGCCTCACGCCTGCCTACCACTCTGGGAAACAGGCGTGAGGCTATATATATATATATATATATATGAGATTTCCACCTATGTATTGACTCATCACGATATCACTGGAACCTTATGGTTCAGAATTTAATTTGGTAGGAATATTTCTTTCGCCGAGTAGAGGTCAGCTAAGAACGGATTTTACGGAATTCCACCCATAAGGTGGGTTGAGAGACTGTTAAATATAGATCCTACAGACTTGAAATTTGGCATGAACATTTTCCTGCTGTGTTAATGTCCGGCGAAGCGGGTGGGTACCAGCTAGTAAGTCATATATGTATATTAGTCGATATTAGTAGTACTATACATACTACGTACTAATTTAGTACGCATATGGTTTGCAGAATTATAACCATAAATATTTTGTGAGAGTCGTAAACCGCTTGAGAGTTGTACCATGGGGGTATGCAGTAGTTATAGTTGGGAAATCATAATAAGCTAAGCGTGACAATTACATCATCACACGCATTTAGTGGGTAGAACCATATGTCCATAATGATACGTCAACTGGCGGCATGGATATCAATGACTTAAAATTTTACTAGAAACTAGTAATTTACAACGGAACATCGCAAAGTAGTTGTATAGTAGCTCAATTTCCTTTCCATTATGAAGAAGTCTCGAGCCAAATAATGGGACTTCTTACTATAAATCACATCGACATTTAAATCTCAGCAAGACCGCACAGCCTTGATCCCGTATCAAATTTCAATGCAAAAAAAGAAAGATGAAAAAAGCTTATTCCATTACCCTCCTAAGCAATTCAGAAGATAAAACTAAAAATTAGGGTCACTAGATAGATGTATTAACACGACATTAGTCATCAAAATTATAAGTACATACCTTGGATGTGAACGAGGTGGGGTCCATATAACCTGGAGTGGCGTAGACACATGTATCGTCAGGTTCCTGTAAATGTAAGCGTCAATGTATTAATAGTTATATGGGAGTCACATTGAAAGTTAAAAAATAAATAAAAAACGTAATGATATAAAATCTTGTTAATATTTTTATTGCTTTTTGAAGTAGTTTCTATTCTTTACTAAGCACATTTGTATGCGATGGAACAATTGACTAATGTAATAGGTAGACATGTGTAAGTAATGCGAGTGATGCATCACACGTAATATTACCCGACCGCGTACTGTCATATTACACATTGCGCGACTAAACATGACATGACATTAAACATCATACATCACATTAAACATGACGCCGTACACTCGTGTACTGTTCTGTATTTCTGCAATGTTCGGTAATTTGGTAATGGTTATCTATCTCTCAAACGCGCCGTGTGTCTTTTCGGGAGAGTGAGAGGGATAGAACGACTGGAGCGCGCTGCGCCTGCGGTCGATAAATATTTATTTTGAGCTCTATTTTTAGAACATTAAGGCTTATATTAAATGAAATGTCATGTGTGATGTTTGAAGTGATGGTAAAATGTAATATTACTCGGCACGAAATGTAATGCCATATAACCTCACTTCGCGAAGTACTGTTTCGCGCATGTCTAGTAATAGGCCCACTCTTAAGGAATTCTGCCACGATTTTATCAAACGCAGTCACGACATCTTCAAGGTTCATAAAATAAATTACTCTAAGTGTATGTTTTTTTTTTGGAAAGAAATAAAGCTTACACCTTCGATAAACAAATAGTCGATAGTTCGTCTGGCGCGATGAGCTGGAGCTTTAACGCGGTGGAGGAGGATCCTGCTAAACCAGTTGTAAACAGTGTCACGGGCTGGGCTTCGTAGCTTCGTAATTAAATACTCATTGAAGTTAATCGTAACTTTTTTGTAAAGTAACACCGCAACGAAATTTGTAAAATCGATTCGAATTCTTTTTCTAGTCAAATCCATTTTGACGCACGACATACACTTTAAATCCTCGCCCATTCGTAAAATCATATAATCTATACATATAATAAAAATGTAACGGATCGCTGTCTGTACATGGAAGATATATGAGAAAAAATATTACTGGGACCTTTATCAACACTAATAGAACCCAAAACAATGATTTTTAAATTTTTTGTCTGTTTATCTGTGTGTTTGTGCACGCTAATCTCAGAAACGGCTTATCCGATTTAGACGCGGTTTTCGCTAATATATTGTGGTAAGCTTCACTTAACATTTAGACTTTATTTCATGTCAATTAGTTTATAAATAAAAACGTTATGGCAATTTAAAAAATGTTCGGCGTAAAAAATCTTTATCGATTCTTTTCAAATTACGTACAAATATTCTCCAGTAAAAATAAATAAACACGTAATGACTTCTAATGTTTACGCGAGTATTACACATTTGAAATAAAACTACTTTTACGGATTCTATCGCGTTTGTATTTGATTTATAATTTCCCGACGTTTCGAACACTTTACAGTGATCATGGTGATCAGTCCTCCCGTGACCATGATCACTGTAAAGTGTTCGAAACGTCGGGAAATTATAAATCAAATACAAACGCGATAGAATCCGTAAAAGTAGTTTTATTTCAAATAAATAAACACGTGTTTCAGCATTTATTGATTTTCACCCTCTGGGGGTGTAAATTAGGCCTACAAAGCGGGTTGGACGACTCATTCAATCATTAGCGCCAAGCCGATATTATTGAAGCTGGCAACTTCAAATGTTGACAGTGGTTTCTTTATGTGACGTAGAAATTTACTAAGAAAGGATTTTACGAAATTATACCCCTAAGGGGATGGCGCAGAGTGGCAAAGTTTGTATGGGGAGAAAAAAATCTTTATTGATTCTTTTCAAATTATGAGTCGAATCAAATATTCTAGAGTAATATCCGACATTTGTCAATTTTCACCCTCTGGTTGTGTAAATTAGGCCTGTGAAAGGGGTTGATCGACTCATTACCGCCAAGCCGAAACTATTAAAGCTAGAAACATTAAATTTTAAAGCACGTTTTTATTTATGGCATAGAGATTCGATATGAAAGGATTTTATGAATTCTGCCCCTAAGGGGGTGTAACAAAGCAGTAAAGTGTTCTTCGGTAAAAATAAATAAACACGTGTTTCTCTCCCCTCTCCATCAACCACGCACCAGTGCCGTCGTGGCAACCAGTGCCGGCGTGAGAGCTCACACGATACACATAGTGTACGGCACTAGGTTCTTGGCTAATGGTTTAAGATACAGGTTAAGTTTAGCTTCAAAAATGTTCACTCTATAACTCAAATAATAAATCATATCTAACGAGTTCGCAACTCTGCTGGTGAAACAAAACAGTGAAATAAATGGTGGCGATAATTATATTTTTATCCCATGGTCTTACCGTAAATAGTATATTAATGGCAATATAATTTGTAGAATGAATAGATTTTGGAACCACCTTTTTCTTTAGTGACCGGCTATGGTATATAGACACACGCGCGCCGTACACATACATCTACGTTGTGCGGGCGGGCCACCGCAACCGGGTATCATCTCGAGTCGAAGCCCTCATGCAGTGAACCTCAATACAGATACTTACGCTTGCGCCGCCCAAAGCACCGACGATAGAGCGCGTCAACCTAGTTTATTTCTCTCGGACCCACCCTATTGCCTAATTCCGTTAGACAACTCGCAGAAGGCGGCGACCGCATCCCAGTTTCTGACGCTGTTGATTATCGTCCTAATGACAAACCTTCAACACCTTGCATTGCTTTTTCTATTTAACTCTGTCAGAGATGACTTCTGCGTGGACGAAGTCGCGGGCAAAAGCTAGTATATGAATATATTACACAACTACAGATGGCCAGAGCCCCTAATTCAAAATTTATATAATTTTGTCGTCGGTTGCTTACCTAAGTAGCCTATTCTATAACCTTTTAATCGTGACTCGTGTGAGTCCCGCACCTTTTTCCCATAAGAACATGTAATTTCTATAATTGAAACATGTAATTTTTATAATTCAGATGCAACTTAGGTATGTCAAGTTCCTCAGCGCGATAACTGTCAATAGTCCGCATAAATCTTATAATCGTCTCATAGTATAATCATCGAACAATTAACGGGCGCTGACACAATCTATTTTTTTAATTTGTCACTAAAATTGATAATTAATGTTTATGTTTCACTATTATAAAAATAATTGTGAATTATTTATAAAAGAAAAACAGTATTAAAAGGCCCGTTTGTAATTAATTACACCTCTAGCAGAAGATTTATTAGCTAATAACAGTAACCTAATCATAGTATATTTATACACTTTGATAGACATGAGTTAGATGCGAGAGAATGAATAATTTTTATAATTAAAATATTAAGTTTAAATTATTTACCTACTACTAGCGGACCCGGCACACTTCGTTCCGCCTAACAGGTAATGAAAGCAGATTTCAATTAATTTTAAATTATTAAGTTATTTTTAGCTATGTTACCACACACGCGGCTACAAATTTCGCATTGTCAACAGCACGGCCTGCCTCGCTTTACTCTTGTGTTAAGAACTTTACTACAAATAAACTAACTTTACTTTGTCTCGTGATTAAGAAGCACGGAGTTGGGCCATATTAACGCGGCGGTCTTCCCGTACAATAAATTGTTCTTCTGCCGTGGTTACGTTCGTTATGTTTCGAATTCTAACTGCGTTACGGTTTTGTTGGGAAAGATTTGATTTTATTGGTCGCGGCACTGTTGATGACAACATAGGCATAATATGTTTTATTATAACAATATTTGTAAAAATTCGTAACACTCGCACAACTCGAACTCTGACCGGTCAAATTTTGCACGCCCCATTGAGGTCTTGCTCTACTCTCGATATATGAAAATCAAGCGCTTTTCAAACCTAAAAATGATTGTATTTTTCTCACATTGCACTTATAGGATAATATTATCATATATATGTCAAGTAAACATTCGTTTAAACATATTCGATATTGTTAAAAAGCAATTATTTTGCTTAAAGTAATAAAATAGTTGATTAAAAAAAATAGTTGATTAAAAAAAATATTCGAAGACGTCGGATAAAATAGTCCGTATCTGGCAAGAATACGACCGTAAAAATTAATGTATCAAAATATTTCTTGTTTTAAAAGCTTCATAATCGCAACGCGCGGTTTTCTTTCGAAAATTATTTATTTATTAGCCTAAGTGTCACTTCTGATATGTGTACGTACTTTATATGCACGCATATTTTTTTGTTTTTTTTTTAAGTGCAATTTTATTTAATATTACTACCACATCTTACTCAATGAAGTAATTAAGGCGCTTTATTTATCGTGCATATTACATTGACTAATAGTAAATGCTAAATAATATGAAAATTATGAGGCGTGCACTATTGGATTTTCCAAATTATATAATTTTAACTTTTCGCGGTATTTTCCAAACAAACCATTAGACCACGTAATGACGTGACCTGTCAGTTGCCATTGGTTACATCATCAACAAATGGACGCTTAGAATTGATGTGTTTTTAATTTTCTTTTTTTTTGTTTATTAATATCATATTTTAATATCCTATTCCCGACGACAACCAACTCAAAAACATAAAATCATAAAAATTGGTGCATCCGTTCTCGAGTTATAAGTGTTGTAACTAACACAACTTTCTTTTATATATATAGATTTTCTGTCGATCGAATTGAAAATATTCTTCACGGTGACGTATCAAACATTAATATTAAAGAAAAATTGTGGGAGATATTAAATAATGATAAAATATTACATTTGAAAAAGGGTATAGATATTTGGATTTAATTACCAATGTGCTCCAGATAGATCCAATTGACAATGCAAAGTATTGTATGACTGGTCCTTCCTTTCGCACGGGTATCGAAGCAGACAACTAATTTTGCGGTGTTAAAATATTGTGACTAGCACAGCAGCTTGCGCTGTATCTAATGAGGATATGGCGGGTCTCGGCAATGAATGGCGCTTTATATAAGCTCACGAAGTGTACGACATTCAACAGGCAACGCTAATGACTATAGCATGAAGATATGAAATGTAACTACATAAATCACCGCGAGGGAAGAAATAATCGATATAAAAAACCTATCAGCTTTGGTAGTCGATCAATATCGCTAACATCATGGCGAAGATGAGTATCCCACAGTAGGACATACCTATGTCCTACTGTGGGATAAGGGATGATAAGAGTTGAAAATAAAAGTAATAATTTGCCTTAAATTATCTATTACCTCTAATTTACCTGTATACTATATATATGCTATATATATTACCTATTTACTTCGAATAACCATTAAAGTCACTGTATGACTTATCATTTATTGCCTTCAAAAAAGATTTTCTCAACATATATATATTTATGTATATCATATATACTTTATATCTCTAACACGCCCTAGTGCTAGGCACAAGCCTATGATGTGAGATTAAGAAGTCATTTTGTGATACGCCTTCTTGTGTAGTATTCTTATAGAATGTTAATTGTGAAAGCTGGCGGTGGGAGCATAAGGCGATCTTTTTTTTTGTTCTTAGTGTGAACGAGCAAGCAGCGCACCTGATGGTAAATGTTACTGCCGCTCATGGACTTTTGGCGATTGGAGAGAAGCGCTCTTTTATTGCCAATCTGCTTCAAATAGGCGATTATAATAAATATTATATACACTATAACCTCTTTGTGGAGTAGGTTATGTCCAGGGAGGAATGCCAATGGGCTGATAGATGGATGATGAGCTATACCACGTTCGTTTGACGCTTAATAAAGAATTTTATTTCAGATTTTCCTCATCAAAAAATGGTTTTATCTCTTTGCGTCATTTAGTTGCTATTTTTTGTACGTACCGAGATTTATCAATATGAAATTAGTACCTAAAAATACAACCGCCCAATTGTGTTTTGCCAAAGATCGCTTTAAGCGATAATTTAGCCTATTGTACCTATAGTCATTCTAATATCTTTGCAACCCAATACATTATTATATATTTGAACACAATACAACAAAGCATAACTTGTTCTATTCATACTACTCTTTTCAATAGCTCAAAATCAAAAGAGGAAAATTAATACATTTTTCATCACACAAGCAAATCTCTAAGAACTACTCCCAATAACAATGTCACGTATATAATATAAATTCCATATTGTTATGATTATTTTTGTGACTTTATATATTTTCCTCTTACCAATCGGCGTTTTTCGTGTGGTGACGGAGTAAGAATACCCCTATCTTACCTGTGGGTGATCGTAAGTGACGACTAAGGGATATAAAACGCATATAACATCTATGCAAGAGAAGGAAAACTCGAAACAAAACCCTATACCTACAAGTCTGACCAGCATGGTATAATAGGTCAATTTCCCTCCCATTATGGAGGAGACTCGAGCCCAACAGTGGGACATATATGAGCTGAGATGATGACGATGATGATGATTCGGCGTTACGGTACTGCCTTAAACATGACACGACTGAATAACGGATATTGACGATATCCAAAAGTAACCACTTACCATTAAATATGAACGTATATAAAAATCATTAAAAAAAGAAACTCACAGTAATGATTCTCCTCACGATTTCTTCACTTATAGGGAACCACAGCTTAACCTTCTTATATAGCGGATGTTTCTCATAATAGGACACTAATTCCACCAAACTTTCAAACTTGACAGTGCCTATGGTATACAGTCTACCCTCCAATTTAATCCTGCAGTGTTTTATTTCCTTTTCGGACCTGAAACAATATTCAGAGATTGAAATAAACCTGATATGCGAGTTTTAATTTCCAGTCCTAGATAGTGCAATATCCATATACTGGGCAAACCAAAACTAGTGCCACCACTGAGTTTTTAGACCGTCAATAAATTTCATCACTCATCATTCTCTTACTGTTATCTCAATTGCTTGGGGTCGATACAATATGTACTCTTCTTTCATATATCTTATGACCGGCCGCCTGCCTGACGTCAACCATCCTTGGGAATGTAATTGTTGGCCAAACGGCATCAGATGGAGTTGGCCCAGGTCGTTATAAGGCTTTTAGTCGTCTTTTACGACATCCACGAGCAAAGTAAGGGTTGGTAGTATTCGTTGCCACTACCACACAGCTAATTTCATCACTATCTACTAATTAATAATAATAAACTAATAGTACGCTCAGCAGCTGCACGACGTATGAATACTTACTTAATATCAACCTTTGCCGGAATAAAAGCGCCTATGTTAATCCATAATGTATCCTGAACATTTATGATTACACAAATAGTAGCAGATATTCTAACGTTGTTCTGGACATAGGACTCCTTAAACACCTAAAAAGTTATAAGTTTCGAAAAAAAAATATAATATTTGCAACGTGCGACACTCAACTAAGCGCCGCAACCTAATGATCTATATTCCAGGATGCCAGACGCCTGGGACATTTGAATACAACAATGGCAATTATGATTATGAGAGACGGAGCCGAGACCGGGAGGGTTAAAGCACACAATGTGATCACTTCGTGCTTTATTGGTCCCGGTCTCGGGTGAAAGTGGTAATCCACTTTTTCCCCTCTCGACATCATATAATTTGATTAAGACAAGGATGTAAACATGAGCAAGAGAAGGAAACTTCGAAATATGTACCCTATACTAATCCGACCTGACCACCGTCATAGCTTCCTATTCTGATAAAGACGTAAGTCTTTATCAGAATAGGAATATTTTATTGCTTATGGCCTTACGGCCAGCAATAAAATATTTATGGTATGAGAAGGAGAAATTGGACCTACAGATATTAGAAATTAAATATATAACGTAAAAAGAGATGGGCGTAATCGATTACTTTAATAATCAGATTATTAATTCGATTAATAGTAATCATGATTACATCAATCTGGATTACATTTAATCTTGAATACTGTGTAATCATTAATCGTGATTAAAGTAATCAGTAATCAAGATTATATGATTATTCGTATTCAATGTTTTAGTAGTAGTTTATGTCACTATCAAATATATATCTACATACATAGCTTCACGCCTGTTTCCCAGAGGGGTAGGCAGAGACTACGGATTGCCAGAAACCACGATCCTGGCATACTTCCATCGCTTCATTCGCACTCATAATAGTCTTCATGCATGCTCTACAATTACGCATACTCTTAATATGACCTCTCGTCAATACATCGCCAATTTGATCCAGAAAATTATGACGAGGTCTTTCCCTTGTATTCGTCCCATTCACGCTTGCTTTATATATTTTCTTCGTCAATCTCTCCTCACTCATTCTTTCTAAGTGTCCAAACCACCTCAGCATACCCTTTTTGATCTTTGCCACTACTTCTTCATTCACACTACAGCGTTCTCTTATAACACTATTCCTAATTTTATCTTTCAGGCTCACATCAGACATACTACGAAGAGCTCTCATCTCTATAGCATTTATTCAACTTTCATGTCTTCTCTGCCAAATCCAACTTTCACTACCATACATGAGGTTAGGCACTAATACTCCTTATGGACTCCCTCATGGACAGCTAGACGCGCCTTTTTGGACATATTTCTGCTTCTCATAAAGGTGTACAGTGCCCCATTCACTCTATTACCAGCATTTGCACTTCTTTCAACTTCATTATCATTATTACCATCTCGTGTAAACAATACACCCAAATACAAAAATTCTTTCACCTGTTCCAATTCCTCACCATTTATACTAATTTTACATTGCGTCATACATTTATCCTTTCCAAAAACCATTATTTTCATCTTACTTACATTTACTTTCATGCCTTTTCTTTCAAAGCTTCATGCATAGTAGTTACCATCGCCTGTAAATCCTCAGCCGACGATGCAAGTAATACCTAATCATCATAAAGAAGACATTTGATAAGTAACTCATTCATTCTTAAACCACAATCATTATTTTTCAGATCTTTTGGACAACTATCCATGAATAGGTTAAACAGCCACAGTGACGCTACACATCCCTGTCTAACACCTTTATCGATATTAAACCATTCCGTGTAGGATCCGTTTATTCTTACCCTGGCCCTGGCATACTTATAGATGGATTTCAGAGCGTGAATAAGATGGCTGTCCACCTCATATATAGACAGTACCGACCACAGTTCATTCCTCCTCACTTTGTCATAAGCCTTCTCCAAATAAATAGAAGCGCAAAGGATTTTCTGACCTTTAGCCAAAAATTTCTGCGTCATGAATGTTAAGGAGAAGACTTGATCCGTACAACCCATACCTTTTCGAAAACCCATATATATATATGTGGGTACTAGAGTACGAATATATTTATTATATAAAGCGAAATGAACTTTGGGTTATCTGTATGTTTGTGACTGCAAAACTCTAAAGGTAGTAGATTGATGGAATTAAAATGTTGAAAAGTTATTGCATTTTTACCTAAACGTTATGAGACTTATTTTATAAGTGAGACTGTTATTTTATAAGTGAGACTGTTATTTTGGAAGAGCGTCGAGCGCCGCCCGATACGTGCAGGCAGCGAGGATCGGGGCATAGCTAGAGGAGTGAATCTATCACTACGCGACTACATAAATCAAAAATAGTAATCCAAATTATGATTAAAGATTAATAATCATTAATCTCTTGGATGATGATGACTTTAGTTAATGTGTAAACATGACTAAAGATTACACAATGTAATCATAATCTTTAATCTGATTGCAATTTGCCCAACACTGAACGTAAACAACCCTGGCAATATTAATTAGTCTATATTAAAAGCATAATATCAAATGATTTATTAGTTAAGTAATTAGCGATCTTCAGGTTGCGGTTTTAGAAGTTTTATTTTGAAACGATAAAAAAATATATATAATAGCTATTTAGAAAATGAATTTTCTTTAGCTTTATTTTTGTAGTACATTGTACTTCGCGACACTATTGATAAATTCCTTATACACTCAATTAATATACATATATTATATAACATTATTTTAAAGTGATGATAATTTAATTTACTATTAGGTTATCGTCACCCAATTTTCTTGATAATATATATCATTTTTATAACCATTAATGAATTTAATTATTGTTATAATGCATTTTAGAATCGCTTGAGAAGAACTCATTTCTTTGAATTACATATTGTAAGTAACATAACAACTTTAATACTTAGGTCAGGTCATTAGGGTCAATACAACAAAGATATGTATATATACGTTAAATATCAAAATTATATTATAACACCAATCGACGGCAAGTAAGTAGATACACCAATGTGACCGTTGAATGACCTGTAGATAAATAGTAATACAATTAATTTTATACACCTTAATTGCATTGATATTTCATACAGATTTAGTTAATGTTAATTGTCATTCTCCTACTCTTATCCCAATTACTTGGAGTCGATACAATAAGTACTCTTCTTTCATAGTACATATTGTAAACGTTATTGGCAATAGTTTTATGACCGGCCGCCTGCCATACGTCAACCCTCCTTGGGAATGTATCTGTTGACCAAACGACATTATATAGAGTTAGCCCAGGTCGTTATAAGGCTCATAGTCGTCTTTTACGACATCCACGAGCAAAGTAAAGTTGGTAGTATTCGTAGCCGCTACCACACAGCATTTAATTAATGTTACTATGTTGTGATATTACTTCACTAATTGTGTTTTTGGTTTAATATTTTAATTTGGGATTTTTTTTTAAAGACAAGACCTCGGAATAAAGAATAGAGCCTATCAAGGGTGATATTACACACATGAAAATGGAATTAGCTAGCATCAAATTACTTACAAATTTAAAACAATAATTAATGGATCGCACAAAGATTATCTTGCGTGGGAATCGAGTCCACGATAATCGGCACGAACATTCGATACTCCGTTATTTGAGCAGCCATGAAATACTTAAATTGAAAAATCAAAAACATCAAATCATTGCTTTTGTAGTTAATTGCTAGAAGTAAAACGTAGTAGACGTCTTTAAGGTCAACATCTGGAGTCGCCCTACTTTATACTCGTATCAGAACTTCCATGGACCTGCGAGAACCTAATGTTTCATTGCTTATTCTGCCAGTTTTACCGGGGACACCACTTTGTTGTATGTTTTTATCATGATATCCTTCTGAGAAATTGTGATAGTGTCATTTAATGATTACAATCCTATATTGCCTGAATAATCTACCTAACAGTGGTTACAGTGACCTTTTCAAACCTACCCTCGTTATGATGAGTTACAGTCATGAAGTGAGATAAACCTTGATAATCTCTGATGCTTTAGAATGAGGAAACCTCCATAATGAATATGATTTATCAGTGTGGTGACGGAGTAAGATTATAGTCACCATCCCTTCCTTTCCCGCGAACCTCGCAAAAATTTTTAAGAAATGTCATCATCATCACAACCCATATACGTCCCACTCTTGGGTTCGGGCCTCCTCCGCAATGGGAGGGAAATTAACCTACTATACCACGCTGGTCAGACGTGTTGGTATTGGGTTTTGTTTCGGGTTTTTCTTCTCTTGCATTGATGTTATATGCTTTTTATATCCCTTAGTCGCCTCATACGATCACCCACGGGTAAGATAGGGGGTGGTGAATTGTATTCTTAGTCCGTCACCACACGGACAAGATTAAGAACGGATTAAGAAATGTAATGAAATAAAATTATAGCAGTGCATCACAAGCATAAAATGAACAGGCAAATTACATCCAAATAAAAAAAGAGGTACGGAACCCTAAAAAAGAATTTATTCATCGCGCACTGGATTACCCAGCTTGAGAATCGACCACCGATACTCGTAGTGGAAGTATGATGGTCAACAACTACGCTATCAGATCTCTTTGACATAATAGATTATTGTTTCACGATATGACAGACGGATTATCAAACGTAAAATAAAGTTTTTAGGTGTGAAAGGTCACTGTAGTTTACAAGAATGAGTGCTCTAGCTCTCATTCATGACTCCATGACTGCATGGCATTACAAAGCAAAGTGTATATCGGATATTTAATCTTACTAATACTTAGCAGAATACAATATATATTTAATCGCAATAGTACATACTAACTTAGCAGAATACAGTATCTATCAGTCATTAATGACGTAAGTTTAAATACTAAACTTAAGGGAACCTACCCATTTTTTGCAAATATTTTAGCCTCCTCCTCCCCTGCGTAATATAGAAATACGTCCTTGTAGTATAGGAAGATGTACAATTTTGTTCAAATGTAGTATTTTTTTAGACCAGCTTCATCCCCGTAAATAGGTAATCGACCTGTTTACGGGGGTGAAGTTGGTCTTCCTTTGGTTCGTTTCGCTGGTTTCGTTTCGTTTGCGTATATTTCTAAGCAGATGCGAGTGGATGTGAGAACAACTTTGAAACTAAGTTTAAATCCCTTTGTCGTCTTTTACGATATCCACGAGCAAAGTAAGGCTTGGTAGTATTTGTAGCCGCTACCACACAGCACTCAACCTTTCGTCGTATTTTACGACAGTCACAGGAAAAGGAGAATCAACAAACTACTATGTTACTACACGTAAGACATTCCTTCCATTATGAGTATTTAAATTGAATGCATCAGATACAATAGAAGCTAAATAAAGTTATAATATAATTTGATCACGTCAATTTATTCATTCTAACTAATGTAGTCACTGAAGCTAAAACATTTGAAAACTGTTTTAACATTCCGTTAGATGTAAATTTAGTTTTTAGACGCTCGTATATCAAAATATTTCAATATTTTTTGCGAGCCTTATATAGTTAGGTATTTACTTGCGATATTTTTCTGGATTCTCTCAAGTAAATATAAATAACAACATACAATTTCATTCACACGTAACATTAGAAAATCATAAGTGCTTAGAATCAGAGGCCTTAAGAGTCTATCGTTTTCTACACAGATCTGTGGCTGCTACATAAAATATTTTATATGTATTTATAACATCATAAGGTGAGTGCTGTGTGGTAGCGGCTACGAATACTACCAACCCTTACTTCACGCGTGGATGTATTAAAGGACGACTAAGAGCTTTATATCGATCTGGGCCAACTACACGTGATGCTGTTCGGTCAACAATTGCAATATTAATGAGGGTTGGCGTCAGGCAGGCGCCCGGTCATAAAAGTATTGCCAATAAATTTTGCAATATGTATGACGGAAAAGGAGTACATATTGCGTCGACCCCAAGTAATCTGGATAAGAACAGAAGAATGAGAAAATATATAACATCATAAGGTTAAAAAGTTACAGTTACTTCATATTTTGTTAATAATATAAATGTTTGCATTTAAATGACGGAGCTAAAGACTGTGTACATTAAATTAATACAATTTCTTGAAGATAATAACTATCAAAAATAATTTGAAAGAACTTATTATTATTATTATTTTTTATTGCTTATGGTGGCCAACGATCAAGCAGCACAACCGATGGTGTCAGTGCCGCCCATGGACCTTTGCAATACCAAGGGTTAAGCTTAGGCCGCTGCCTACTAATAAAATCCCCAAACCCACCCAGTTGGGCTGCCGGCTCTCTCGCTCACAGCACGAAGCGAGCGGCCCACGGCTGTAGAGAGAAAACTGTCAACAGCACCACACTGTGGACAGTTTGTTGTAGACCTACTACTATTTATATTTGTCTTTCAAAATTACAATAGCAATAACTACTTTAATGAATAATCCTTTTTTAAAAACTATAATAATATATTATCACTTAGAACATTGCACATCTAAGAATACATTCAGTATCTAGCTTTACAAAGAGAACTGAATGGCAACATCATATTTATCGCTATTTATGAGCATTTCAGCCTTTTTGCTAATATCAAAGAGCAACTAGTCTAATCAGCTTAAATAGAAATATGTAAATTCTCTGTATGAGGAATCAGTAGTTTAAACTTATTCTTATCGGTGAGAGGTGGCAATATATATGTTCAGAGACTCAATTGCCGTCATTGGTTGATTCGGCCATTTATGTTTTGCCAGAAATGTATCATATTCTTATATATGTAATCACATGAATACTATAAAGATAACGCTCCGTGATTGATGACTAAAGTACGTAATCAGATAACATCATAATAAGAGTCAAGGCAAATTCAAAAGAGAAACCCTGGTATAATAGATCAATCGCCTTCCCATTACGAAGAAGACTCAAGTCTAACAGTGGAATGTAAGCGTGATGGTAATACCATACCTGAAACTGATAGCAAATGAGGACTGGTCTTTCTCGCTTGGTCTAACTAGGTAAGCTCCATCGGTATTAGTCTTTCGAAGTAATTCTTCAGCTTGAGCACGAGTACAGTAAGGATGATACCACTCCTTGCCTTCGTGTTTATTAGGCTGGGGCACAGGCTCTTTAAGAGTAATCAAAAATTCCTGCAAATTGTTAAAAATAAATTGTTAAAAATAGCAGATTAGTTCCTAAAATTGTCATAAATATATCAGTTAGGGTTTTGACAGTGTAATGCCAGAGTATTAGTCTGAGAATGTAGTTAATTAAGTGTACTCACTTGGCTCCGCAATGGATGTTGTCTATAATGAGTAATCAAGCTATATAGACTATCAAAACAAACAGTATCTATGAGATAATACTTTGTAATACCACGCTCTTGCTTCAGTTTAATCCGGCAATGGTTGACTTTGCCTTGACGCCAGAAAGAGAGGCAATAATCTCCTACAAAAGTAACACTTTCTCTGACCAAGAATGTACCGTCTCCAAGATGAGCGTGAGCTCTAAGTAGTTCTTCTGCTTCTTGTCTGTTGCCAGCTAGCTTACCATGAAACCAACATTCAGAAAAATGCAACTCATCCTGAGGAATGCTTGAAGAATCAACTTCAGGCTCTCCATCACTCTCAGCATCGGTTTCACCCTGGGTGCTGTAATGCTCAGTATAATAAAGCTTATTCTCAGTGAGAACGAAAGCATGAGGATTCCATTCTTTATCTACGGGATCCTCTAATAAAAGAATACCATTTTTTATAGAATTTCGAAGATCTAAATCTTTTCCCTCTTCTTGGCTAACAGCAAAAGAGTTCTCCTCAGCACCTTCAGGCAACTTTTTATGTTTTAGAATAATCTTTCTACGCAGATCATGAGGTGAAGGCAGGCAAGTCTCGTTTTTCTCAAAAGACTGCATTACTAACATTTCGCCAAAGACGTCTTGAAAAGCATTGGCCATGCGTCTTTGTTGCGGCAAAGAGCAGTTATCTTCGATGGAAAGTATTAAGGGATATTCAGACGCCACAAAAGCGTGCTCTTTTATAGTGCGCAAAACATCCATAAATCGAATTTTAGTAGTGAGGGTATGACCATGGTAGATAAATGGTGTACCATCAGGGCCATCCCAGCAGTCAAGTTCAATGCATCGGCAACCCATTCTTAGACACCTGACATATGCTTCTAAAGAAGACTCGCTTGAGAACTGATCTCCTGTTAAATACCTAAAATTTACAAGTTTTGTGGTCAACAAAACCCTAATAACATTTCAAACGTTAAACAATCGGATTCTCAGGTCATACTCACGTATTATGAGAAGATGATATCCAGTAGTGAGATAAAGGTTTAGTCATATCTTGGTTAACAACATCATGTTTGCTGTCCCATATAGTATTTTGTTTAGAGAACAACATTTCAATGAACTGCAACGAAAATTATAGAAACGAAATCATCATTAGTAGTACCCTTTAATTATTAAGTTTATTCAGCTACGATTTTTAACATTAGAATTGAAACAGAAATGTCTATAGAATGATATAGCATGGAATGCTCGCACAGACATGCGGATCGCACAGACGTAAGCACAGCATACGGGTCTCAAAATGTAAGCAATGATGAACTTTAAAGTTATCTAATATCGTGATAAAATGAACTGTGAGACTGAATAAAACAACAACGATAGCATTGTAAATACACATATATGAGTATTATTTACATAATGCCAACATGTGACAAATTAAAGCGATTCCACAAGTGTTTTTACAGATCACTCTGAAATTCATTTGTTTACCCTATTAGGACACATCTATCAGAAGACTGTTCTTTATAAATATAACTGTAATATACCGAATAGAATACAGCTACGTATGAATAGAACATTTATTGAAATCAGAAGATTATTCTTTTTCAACTATTTGCATCATGGTAATCTAAATATTGTTACGATTTATTCTCTCTTAGTTACAACTATTTATCTAGGAAGGTTATAGTAATCTCTGCAGGGCTGGTATATAAATTAAAAGGACTTTGTTTTTCACTATGTCGCTCATCTCTTTCCAACTTCTCGCTTTTAGACAGTAAAAACAGCCAAAAAATTTAAGTCTAAGCTATAAGTTATATATTTTCAAGCTCGAAAATTTAAGATTGACAGCCTATCGCGCTTTGTATGTTAAAGTAGCGCTAATAAAACTTGTCGTTTCGAGTACTCGAACCTATCGCGCGTATAATGACACACTATGTGTTAAGTCTGCTGTTATAACTAAATTAAATAAAACAGGTAAAAGGAAAACTCAAAAAATAGGAGGTTTACGAATCCGTTCAGCCAGTTTATTATAGTAATCCAATTGCCTTCACATTGTAGAGGAATTTCCTGTCTAAAAGTGAGACGCATGAGCGTGGGTTGTGGGGCTGTAACGAAGTAACAATACTTTTCATCTCAATATGTTGAATAGAACCGACGACATAGCTTTGCTCCTCCATTGCATAAAGTCGCGTAGCAAATGAATGCGTATACTAGTTGAATAAATAATTAGGCAAGGGCGTTAAATCAATTGCGGTTGCGGAATTCCAATCCAATGAGCAGAAAGTTCAAGTTTAGAAAAAATCCTCAGTATTTGATGATTCATTTAGTGTTAGTTTGTCTATAGAATAAACGACCAATAAAACGTATTGCAGCCAATTATAAGAATACACACATTTTGGCATATTTGTTTGATTAAAAGTACACATGGACATCCCCCTTAGTAACAATACTATATCCAACCGGAAATCTATATTTAATGGTATAATTGCCACAACATGCATACATATTTAAAGTACATCTAAATTTGTATGTTAATCAACATCATCTCAGCTCGTATATGTCCAATTGCTGGGTTCGAGCCTCCTACACACTAGGAGAGAAATTCTCATACTACACCACGCTGGTCAGACGAGTTGGTATGGGAATATATTTCGAGTTTTCCTTCTCTTGCATAAATGTTATATGCATATAACTCGTCTTTTACGATTATCCACTGGTAAGATAGGGGTTAGTGAATTGTATTCCAACTCCATCAGCACACGGAATGTTGTATAGATTCAAGTAACTTAGCATAGATAAAAATATACACTTAAAACTCACCTCGTGCAAAGTGAAATAAGGTTCATAAATGTCTCTCTGTGGGTCTCGCAGATAATCTCTGATAAACTGCGAGGCTTTAGCTTCATCATCTCCAAGTGCATCATGTTGTTCAATACGAAGAAAATTTTGGAACTCACGCAAAGTAATAGTAGAGCCATTCTTGCAGTATAATGAATATTTATCAAAGATGTCATGAACATTCTGACATGAAACAGAGGTTATTAAAAAATTGTTCTATCAGTTTATAGCTCAGATTGCTGAAAGACAGAATCATCATCACAGCCCATATATGTCCCACTGTTGGGTTCGGGCTTCCTCCGTAATAGGAGGGAAATTAACCTACTATACCGCGCTGGTCAGACGTGTTAGTATAGGGTTTTGTTTCGAGTTTTCCTTCTCTTGCATAGATGTTATATGCGTTTTATATCCCTTAGTCGTCTCTTACGATCACCAACGGGTAAGATAGGGGGTAATGAAGTGTTTTCATACTCCGTCACCACACGGCTGAAGTACAGAATATGATAGGATTTCTATCCTATCATATTCCGACCGCGATAGCTAAGTGGAAAAAACCAATAAATGGCAACACAGAATAATCATGTCATGCATTTCGCAATGTTTGTACTAATGAATGTTGAATTAAATTCATAATTGTTAATTACGTGTGGAAAAGAACTGCGGATATAATTTGGTTTCTGTCAATCTGGTTGTTGCCATTCCTATATTAAAATTAGTGATTAAACGGGGCAATTGCATTTAAACCCACTTTAAAAATTTAACTGCCACCAAGGTTTATCGAACAATGAAAACAAATTCTGGCAATCGGTGTTTTCACAATATTGCAAAGTTGTTGTTACGAAAATGTACAAAAGAAACTATGTACGTAAGTAATATATCGTTTCATCTGCTGGTGTTTGAGAGATGTTTTTTTTATCTATTTACAAATAGGATTACACACTACTAAAGCACCAGATGGCATCACGCTACGGAAATAGATGTCACAACTGAAATATTAATGACAATATAGTCAAAAATTAACTCAAAATTAAAGCTTTTTATGTTTGCAAAGTCCATGCTAGAGATGTACTGCTTTATATTCAGTGTTTTTTGTATACATACATTTTCAATTAACTCAATATAATAATAGGGAAAACGTTATGTTATCTTCAAAACACACTGCCTTATATCCCAGATAAATCAAATGTTATTGTGGGGAAATCACAAGTACGTAATCTACATAGGCGAAGTTATAGTTGGTTAATAACAATATAGATAGTTACACCTGTCATCAATACTAAGAAACCTGAGATCATTGTCATTCTGTGTTTAGGCCAGTGATATGTAAATGATATGCCATAACTCAAGATTTTATAGATATAGACAAAAGGCATGCATAAAAATGTAATATTAACTTGCTTTGTAAATTACTTACATTTTCATCAAATATTAATTTCTGATATAAAACTGAAAAGGCATCAAAGCCAATCTCTCCTCTCTTGCTAGTGTCCACTTCTTGGAATAGATCTCTCAACTTGTTAGTTGATATCTTACAGTTTATTTTAGGCAGAAATGCTTTCACTTCTTTCAAGCTGATGCTAAAAACATTAGTAAAATTAATATAACAATTGTTAACACCAAACGAATTCGATCTTATTTTTCATTTCCATTAGTCTATTATAATCCTCTATTGCTATTATAAGCTAACTCGGCACTATACCGAAGAAATCCCGGACGTCAGCTTGTACGAGATCAGAATAGCTCTAAAACTATTAAAGAACGGAAAGCCATCAGGAGATGACGGAATTACTACAGAGCTCCTAAGGGCAGGCGGCAAGCCGGTTTTAAAAGCCCTAAAGAAGCTGTTTAATTCTGTCATTCTCGGGGGCGACGTTCCAGAGTCATGGACCAGGAGTGTGGTGGTGCTATTTTTCAAGAAGGGCGATAAAACGCTCTTAAAGAATTACAGACCCATCTCACTCCTGAGCCACGTGTACAAATTGTTTTCAAGAGTAATTACGAACCGACTCGCGCGCAAGCTAGACGACTTCCGACTTCGGACGAATCGGACGACGCAGCGTAGAACGACCTCCCACTCGGTGGACTAATGACATTGTCAAGGTCGCAGGTAACCATTGGATGCAGGTGGCACAGGACCGTTGCGAATGGCATTCTCGTGGGGAGGCCTATGTCCAACAGTGGACGTTTACGGGCTGATGGATGGATGGAATACTCTATTGGAGTTAGGCCGTATATAGAGGAATAGTTTATAAATACCCGATACGAAACGAAAAATGATGTCACAAACGGGGTTCGAACCCGCACCTATTGGGAATCCGGCCCAACCGTGCTGCCACTTACACCTTAGAGGAATAGTACCAAAATCGCTATGTCTGGCAGGCATATCAGCGATTACAATAATAATTAGTATAATGAATTTCCCATAAAAGCGCTATTCAATCCACTGATAATCCCTAAGTCAGCTTTTACAATTGCCAAAAGTAATTAAGGGAACAATGTATTCTAACCGGTCACCATACGGAAAAAAAATACCTATTCAATGATAAAACATAGTAGATGGGTAAATATAAATTATGGAAATTTTGCAATAATAGTTCGATTATAAAAAGTTTTGACGAAAACAATTATTAAAATACCAATGACAAATAAATTTTAGATAAAAAATATGTTGCAGTTTAAAATGCCGCGAATTCGCATTACATAGCAAGCAGTCAAGCGGTAACTACGCCTCCTGGATATTTATAAGACGAGCGGGCCGTTTAACCACGTCCTTAGGCGTTTATACCGACTTGCCTACGACTCTAATAAGTTTCTATCTTTTTGGAAGGTAGCCCATGTCCATTGTATCCCAAAAAAATGGTGAATAGGCTGACCGCCTAGATATTGCTAGGGTGTTCGACAGGGTCTGGCACTAGCTTTTTCTATCAAAGCTACCATTATAATTTAATCTCTGTAAATGGATCACCAACATTTTGGATGTATGGAGCATAAGAGTTATTTTGGATGATTTCTGCACCAAGACTATGATGATTGCTGACGTACCATAGGATTCAGCGCTCTACTCTAAGCTACTTATCCTGCGTAACTAAGAAAATTATGTCTATAGAATAATATGCATTGTTACTCGAATGACAGTGGGGGTTATGAGCAATACACCGGACAAGAGAACATGCCTCTGAGTATGTTAGAGAAAAGAAGAATTCGAGTCTGTAGTTGAGCTCTCTATCTTGTCTCAGTCTCCTTTCTATTATCGTACAACTCGACACGGTAGTATGAATCACCCATACTGTCCCATACCATGTGGAAAAGATATTGTCTTCGACTGCACATTTTCCGCATTCATCCCAAGCAGATACTAACAACCTTTATTATTACTGTTCATTATAAACACATGAGTTTTATCTATTATTATTAATAAAAAAAGAAAGAAATAAAACTCAAGAATATAATTTGGATTCATTTAAAGTGTATAAATGAAATAAAATATAATAGACCAAGTCAATATTAATAAATAGGTCCAATTTTTTTATCAGAATATCTGCAATTCAGTGACTTAAATACTATTTTTTTTTGGGGTTATCAATTATTCATATAACTTTTTTAATTTATTAAGCAATATGACAAATATTACTAATAATTTAAAACTTTTAGTACTTGTAATATTTTTGCATTCTTACATTATGATATTATGCATTCAAATTAACTTTTGCTTTTTAATGTCATCTAATTTGATTATTAAAGCTATGCTTCTAATCCTCCATATTGGCATGTGGCATTAACCTATAATTAATTAATGAAGAGATTGCCATATAAAAACAAGGGGTCTACGCATGAATGTGAGCCAAACCAAAATAATGGTCTTTGAAAGAGATGAAGCCAGAACAGATGTAAGAGTAACAATAGGTAATGATGTACTAGAGCAAGTGGATGAATTTGTATATCTTGGATGTGTATTTAGCAGAGATGGAAGGTACACCACTGATATAGAGCAAAGAGTGAATGCGGGAAATAGAGTGAACGGAGCGTTGGGGCAACTTCTCGGCAGCCACCACCTCAGCCAGAAGGCACGTGTAGCAATACATAACGCAGTGCTTGTCCGAACATTACTGTATGGAAGCGAGAGTTGGGTATGCAGAAAAGAGTATGAAAGTAAAATTAATGCGGTCGAAATGCGATCTCTGCGGAAAATATGTGGAGTTAGGCTGACCGACCCCATTCGTAACGACCACGTAAGAGAGCGAGTAGGTATGAAAGAGAGTATTGGTGTAAAGATGCGAAAGGGAATGCTCCGATGGTTCGGACATGAGGAAAGAATGCCGAACGAACGTCTGGTTAAGATATACAATGCGAAAGTGGAAGGATGTAGGTACCGGGGGAGACCGAGACTAACCTACCTAGACCAGATCGGTCATGTACTGAAGGAAGGTGGAGTCAAGAGTCTCCGAAACCGGCGAGCGTGTATGAAGAGAATTATGAATGTTGAGGAAGCGAGTGAAGTATGCAAAGATAGAGTTCTCTGGCACTCTGTTCTCTCTGCCTACCCTGCAAGGGATATGGCGTGATGATATGTATGTAATTAATGAATACCTATAATTAATTAATTAAAAATAAGAGTATAATATATGATTGCTGGTTTTAGTTGCATTCAATTCTATAACTACAGACAGTTATTGGTCAACCTAACAAATAAATAAAACTTCTATGTCAATGATTAAAATTCTAAAGAAAAATTATTAAATATATTTGTCAGAAACTATGCTGGATCAATTGACACAACAGGATTTGAAGAATTACATCCTGACAACATGGACTGTTTTCACAGCATAATTTTTCAATCCTTACCTAGATTCGCACTCACCATGTAATGGAACCGTTAGATAATTTGAGCATTTGATACATTTTTTATCATAGATTGCTGTATAATATAAAAACAGTATCCATAACAGCTATCTACTATATAAGGACCAGTGTAAATATATATATAATGACTTAAAGCACATTATTATTAGTATTTATTTGTAATAGCATAAAATAATACAAATAGACATTATCATTGTTGGAGAAGGCAAGCTGTATAAAAATGTAATTAGCTAATTTTGCTGATCTGAAAGCAGCTTGTTGTCAAAAGTATAAAATATATTTTTTGATGATTAAGGGCTCCAGTCTCACGCTATCTATAACGCCATGAATTTATTATAGTAAGTAATGACAGGATGTAAACTCATGGTTACTCTCGCATTAGATCAATATTTAAACTATATTTAAAGTCATTCAACTAATACAAATGTAACTCAGACTTCAATTATCTAACGGTTATATTTCACTTACTTTTCATTATTATTTTCGATTGCATAGAATTCTTTCCTCAACCACCTTTCAATTTGCAAAGGATAGGAGGCGTGATTGGCATCATCAATAAGAAATGTTAGCCCTTTCACCCAGAATTCACACTCCTTATCAGTTTGTGCTGTAAATGCCAAAATATTAATTTATAACAATTATACAAATATAAATATACAAAACTGAGTAGTGTTAACATATATCAACTGTAAAGCATATTGAAAGACTGAAATTCGAACAGAAATTTATATGATTATTTGGCGATCTGGATAAATTTAGACATGTTTATAAACTATGAAATAGGTACCTGCAAAAGATGCTGCACGCAATTTGAACTCTGTTCCATAGTATATAGTGAAACATTTTGAATTTTCTAGTTTTTTTGTCTCATCAGGCCATCGTTCGAAGTCTTTGGATGATTTGCCGACTCTAACTTCTTTAATGTCTCTGATATCTAGCGCTCCATCATACGCACTTCGACCTGATATTCCTATTCGTGTCCATATAACTTGATGGGTTTCACGACGAACAATAAGGCAACGACGTTCTGGACGTTTACGGGGATAAAATTTGACGACTGGAGATCCACGTTCCATGTGAGAAATAAGCTGATCGGCCTCATGTATCAGTCTGTTGTGGCCCGCACCATTACAACAGACTGAACCTGAACTCATTGTTTAGTCTTTGCCACCGAGAAGTCTAAAAGAATGGCTCTTTTTAAGATCGAGCTTCTGCCACCTTCACATGTAATAAAAAAAATGAACTAAAAACTACAGAATACACAGCGCTTCTGACATACAACTTCACAGTGTAGAATATTATATATTGGCAAGGAAGAGATACCATATCACAATATTTAAAAATTTACTACTATTATTTAACAGTACTTCTTGTCAAAACAGTGACCTCTAGTGACAATTCCGTTACACTAAGCATATAGGGACTTAGCGGAATTATAGAGGGCGGTACTTTGAATGAACCACGTTTTTATCCATTGAATTATGTGACATATCTTAATTTTAGAGAATAGATTATTTGAAACGTATATATATATATATATATATATATATACATATATATATATATATATATATATATATATATATATATATATATATATATATATATATCTTTCTATAATATTTAATATATAATTATAATAATATTATAAAGCCAAGGAGCTTGTTTGTTTGAACGCGCTAATCTCAGGAAATACTGGTCCGATTTAAAAATTATTTCAATGTTATATATCACATTTATCAAGGAAGACTTTAGGCTATAAATCATCACACTAAGTTCAATAGGAGCAGAACTCCAGCAAAGAATATTACAAAATCGGGTGTATTCTTTTCCTTTTGAGAGCTTGCTGCGTGCGCTGCGCAAACGGTTAAAATTTCGTAAATATCATGTATGACAGAATTATTCCTCTTTTAAAGTTTTAAAAAGAATTCTGCGACAGCATATGATTATCTCTAATGGTGGTACCACACTTCGTTATGCGTTATTTGTTATGCGGCTACTATTTATTTGCCCAAATACTTAAACCCAAACACTTTACAAACATGCTACTCCACACTTCATGCCATCATGCCCAATATTTGGCACGCCGACACATATGGAATGAATGCCAACATGAATGAATGAACGAAGTGTGGGCACTCGACACACATATTCGGCTTATTTGTGTTCTTTGAAGTGTGCAAAAACCGACAAGTGGATGGATACGCGTATTTGCTATTCGTGCTTATGCGTTATGTGTGCGCTTAAAGCAAATATAGACGAATGAGACCTCCACACTTCGTCGCATGCGGCCAATAATGTGCATAACGAATAACACATAGCGAAGTGTGGTGCCACCATAAGGGTTGGGCCACTACAAACTTTTTATGCTAGCCTAATTTATTTTATATAAATTAATGCGATGTTTGAGAAGGTGTTTATATAAACATTATATTAATCTTTATCCCAATAAATACGCCATTCATCACAAGTATTTAACAGTAAGTTTTTATTGGAAGTTTAATTCGTCTCTATATACTTTAGGCTATTAAAATATGTCAAAGGTGCCGCTTTTTTTTGTATCTTAGTTGTTAGCCTCAGATGGCTATGACAACTTTACCCGGACTGTGGCTGAGCGCTGAGGGCTCTCAACCCGTGCAAAGGTGCCGCAAAGACTTGCCGCTATATGTCCCATCCCTTTCTGCCTTCTTTCGTCTTTGCAAAATAAAGCTGCGATTACCATAGAGTTATATGTATAGAGAAGCTATCCCGAATAAATATTTTGTTCCATTTTGGTAACAGTTAAACTAAAGTCCGCTGTAGCGCTAAAAGAATAAATAGGTAATCTAACGCGAACATTGAAGCACACAGCGCTAGATCGCTTTATAGTTGTAATTTTCTCGCGACCAAAACGTCGTAAGAAGTAGTCTTGGGTAGTTCGCGAACGACCTAGGTGGGAAGAGCGCTCCTTTAGGTGAACTATGCGAACTAGTTCGTCGATGATCTCGCTCTTAGTTCTTTTCATATTTTTTTAGCGTCCGCTTTACTAGACAGTGGCGCTATGTGACCAACCGAGTTATTTCCTTTTACTGTGCGCGCCTTAATATTTCGATATCGATACTAAACAACTTCACATCCACATCTAATAACGGACTTTAAGTAAATGTTTTGAACTAATGAATAAATGAATATTTGACAAAATTCAATGTCTACTCGCATAATCAGGGTTTCTTATTAAAGTATAAAATTCATCATAATTTAGCATATGGTTAAAATTTTATGAAATCTCAACAATCGTCAACTGAAGTATTGCTGGCTAATTATCAAACAGTATACTAATACATACATACATAGCCTCACGCCTGTTTCCCAGAGGGGTAGGCAGAGACTACGGATTGCCACAAACCACGATCCTGACATACCTCCATCGCTTCATTCACGTTCATCACAGTCTTCATGCATGCCCTACGATTACGCGTACAGTAAAAGCTCTTTATTCGCGGGGTATGTGTTCCATAAATATGCCGCGAATACAGAAACCGTGAATATGGAATGGTAATTTATATGGGATTATAGGGATACGTTCCTAGGTGACGAAATAAAAAACAAAAATATATGAAAAATCAATTTAATTGAAGTTTTTGAACATTTCGATTATAATTATCTTAAGGCTTCCTAAGCCTTAAGATAATTACGTAATCAAATGTTTAAAAACCATTGTCTAAATGATTTGAAGAATTTTGTAATTTTTTCTTGCTTGAGTTTTTAAAAGCTCCTTCAATTCAGACTGATACGCAGCAGTCGCATTAGCAATTTGCCTATTAAAAATAAGACTTCGTAGGCAAAATTATAATAGGATCTATTTAACTTTTTTTATTAGTCCATTTGACGGCATTTACAAAGGATATTGGGTTGGATACCTATTAGTATCCTTTTATTATTATGTATGTACTCATTAGATCCGCGAATACAGAAATTTTTAGCCGCGAATATAGGAATTGAGTCGCATTTTTTTAATCCGCGAATAGTGAAAACGCGAATGAAGGAAGCGCGCATAAGGAGCTTTTACTGTACTCTTAATCTGACCTTTCACTAACCCATCTTCAATTTGATCCAGGAAAGTACGACGTGATCTTCCCCTTGTAATCATCCCACTTACACTCGCTTTGTATACTTGTTTCGTCAACCTTTCTTCACTCATTCTTTCCACGTGTCCAAACCACCTCAGCATACCCTTTTTTATTTTTGTCACTACTTCTTCATTCATACCACAGCGCTCTCTTATAACACTATTCCTAATTTTATCTTTCAAACTTACACCACACATACTACGAAAAGCTCTCATCTCTACAGCATTTATTCTACTTTCATGTCTTCCCTGCCAAATCCAACTTTCACTGCCATACATGAGAGTGGAAACTAACACTCCCTTATGTACATACTGTTTATATTTGATTTTACGGTAAGTTTAATTAAATTTTCAAAAAAAGAACTAATGAGCTAATAGAGCGAACTAGTTCGCTATTAGATTATGAACTAAATTGAGCGCTCTCAGTGGTGCCCGACTAAGCCCAAGACTAGTAAGAAGATGTAGGCATTTCATGCGCACTTACGCGTTTCGTTCAACGTTATGTAACAAAGTGTGTTTACTATAGATTTTACACCGCAGAAGTGACACAGTTTTTGTACCTACAAACATTCATTAGAACTTATACAGCATACTCTATTTCAAAGTGTATTGTTAAGTCGTTAAATAAATAAAAATAATAATAAATTATAAAAGAAAATGAACTATTATATGTTTATATAAACTTTGCTTTTACATACGATAATAGTTTTGAATATCCGTGTGATGACGGAATGAGAATACAATTCATCATTACCTGTCTTGGTCGTGGATATCGTAAAAAGCGACTAAACAATATAATATGCATATAACATCTATCAAGAGAAGGAAAACTCGAAACAGAACCCTATACCAACCTGTTTGATCAGCATGGTATAGTAGGTAAATTTCCTTCATACTATAAAGAAGGTTTGAGCCCAGACGTATTACATATATGAGCTGAGATAATGATGGTGATGAATAGTTTGAAATCAAATTAAATAAAAATCAAATATTTTTTAAAATAAAGTTCCCTTCTAATATTTTCCATAATAACAATATTTGCTGACTTCTTAAGAAATGCATTTACAGCTTTAGTTGTATAAACAACAGTAGCTTGAAAGTGTGTAGAATAGATAAACGAATATTTTGTAGGAAGACACGTGTATTCACTTGAAGATTTTCTATTTTCTGATCTTTGACAAATAAGTATTAACTGATAATATATACTAAAGGAAAAAGAACATACGATTAACTCGTAAATAATCAAAATACTTTCTAGACACTACGTCAAGTCTGTGTTTAGTCACACATTTTTACCTCCAACTAGTGTAATTGAACATCTGCGGGCTTTAGTCTATTATCAAAGATGGTGTGACATTTAAATGTAGAATATTTTTGTTTATTGTGCTCATTCGATATTATTACCTATTTGTACACTTTAACAACAAAACATTTTACTTGGTTAAATAAAGAATTTTTATTCACCTCCACATGTGTAAGTGTTGATTGGTATTATTCGAATTATCGTATTAACAACGCTGCTCTGTATACATCTACAGTCCATGATGGTCGCAGTCACACTAAAGTGAGGTGTACAGATTGCAGTACAGTTTAGTCGAACAAAGCAAGTGTTCGGAACGCGAAATCTAGTACGTAGTACATATATATCGATGGCGATTACACTGTTCATAGACTGAACAACAAGCTAATAGTCTGATTCTTGTATTGAACGATTCTCATCAAGTGACCTTATTGTTAATAAAATTAGTCCCTGATCGCCGGTTTCGGTAATCGTTCAGATTCATTATAAGATAAATTCCTAATGCACAATATACTGTTTTGCAAGTGTGTCACTTTTATTTTTCGCTAGTTGCCTTGTTCGTCTATTTCATAATCCATGTATTGCCTTATTTAATAGCTAACCTTATATACTATTTGAACTGCCCCAGCTTCACTGTATAAATTAAAAAGAAAACACTTATATGCAACCATCTTCATATTTTAACCAATTTACAAAATGTCAATTATACATATTTTTAAATTGGTGGCAAGTTATGGTACAGTCATAACCCACTCCATCCAATCAAGCCGCTGTAGGGAACTGTAAGTGATCCCATAAACTTCCAGCATGTACCTACTTCTCTGGCGCCATTTGACCGGGCTACTAGTACCTAGTTCGCGTCATCAGTTACCAGTACTATCTGAAGTCAACGCTCCGACATCATTCCTTGTTGAGACGTCGTGGCGTCGGCATAATGATTAAATTCACAATACGATTTTGAGTAGCAAACAGACATAGCGAATGTACATTTATTCATTAACGATTAATTTTAACTAATGTGAACACAGATTTATAAAGAAATTCGTAGATTTTTAAAATTGTATTTTTCTTTATATTAATTTAACTCCTGCCGAGTTCAGTCTAAGAACACGTACGAACTATTATAATAGTTCGTACGTGTCTTCTCATTCATCATCTTATTAGACTTTCTTCGTGTATTAAAGATTAGTGTTTAAAAGTCATTAGTAATATAGTGTGAGAGTTTATTATTCCATGCACTCGCGGTGATCAAATAGCATTTGTATTTTGCCTTGGCATGATATGTAGCTTATGTGTTTGACATCAAAAATTAATGAAATGTGGATTCTAAATAAGTTTTAATATCGAAATAATGTTAAAACTCTACATTATCTAGATTATGCCGGATATCTATTTTAGATATTAACCACTATGGTAACTTTCACGGCAAAGTTAGTTCATCTTATTTATTAAAAATAAGTAGATGTTACTAGTACTAGTAGATGTTACTAGTACTAGTAGATGTTACTAGTACTAGTAGATGTTACTAGATAAGTAGATGTTACCCCGTGAGGCGATGGGATACTATACCATTGCCGTCGTCTCTTACTCAGCCATGGTAGCCATAAAAATCACCAGGAAAGTGGACAACAGCTCTCTTCTAGGCAACTCCTTACTGCGATCGCCACCTAACTTCAAAAAAATACATATTATGTATCTACTCATACCGGCACGTGACAAGGTAGTTAGACATACACTGACGTCATACTTAACGGGAAGTCTCACAAGGTCATATTTTTGAAAGGGCTATAACTACTATGATTTATTGTTTTTTGTGTAAAAGGCCGTTCATAAATTAGGTAAAAGATTTTGAATAATGTTTGGCCCCCTCTCCTCCCACCGTAAGACATCATAAGATTGCAACTACTCCCAAACCCCCACCCCATCCCTTAATAAGATTTTTTTGTAAGAAAAGGCCCTATTGATCAAATATAATCGTTTATTCTAAAAATACCTTTTATTACAATCTTCTTACTACAACTTACAAGTAGTATTAACTCACTGCAATAACATATTGCTGCATACACAACAACTTATTAATCTATCACAGTTTTGAGTAAAATTAGTAATTTTCAATTTAATATCTTACGTAATGTCGAAATTATAATATTCAGTAAACAAAGCCAACAAAAACATTTTACATAATTTATGAATGGCCCTAATTGGTATACTTTCTAATTATGGTCTACGACTATGAAACTACGACCTATTCAATGGACAGCTTCAGAACCTGATACATTCTGTATATAGAGGAGGACAGGATAGTGGGAATCACCAACATATCTACCCAACTAAACATGCAAACATCACGCGATTAACCTGTCCCCCTCCAGCTCTGTCCTTCGGCCCTGTGTAACAGCTAGCACCAGCAAGCGCCCGCACTTTGAAGAAATAGGTGTTATTTGATATTGTGCCTCGCCCGTGTAATTTTTCGACGACGTAAAATAAGATATAAATGTGATTTTTTGTACATTACGCAATTAAAATATTCACATTGATTTATTCTGAGATTCAAAACAATGATACATAATTTAAATTGTGTGACTAATTCATAGATTTTTTTTTATTTTCAACTTTTTTCTCATTAGTGTAATTGTGGGAAATGAGAGTTAGGTTGATACCTGTTACCCGTAAGTTAAAGAGAACTAAAGTCCAGAAGAAAGATAACGAAAAGACAAAGCGATGAGTACTTCAAGAATCTAACGAAAGTTCTTTATTGAATTTTAGTACTAAGGTCTCATGCCAGGCTGAAGAGGATGACAACATAGAAAAATCCGGCAATAGATTCCTAGTATCTTGTGATGTTGGAAAAAATTATGAGATGTGATATAGGTGTAGATACCTCATGTGGGTTATGGGCTCTCGCGGAGTGTACCGGGTGGAATTCGGCCGAAGGATATTTTTACGACATCTGCAAAATTTTCTTGACTCCGACAGGGTGATCACCATTACCCTCACATCAGGGTAATGAGAGTCAAACTTTTTTTTTATTGTAATTATTACTAAATCTGGTTACCAAGGTAGTTGAAATCGATCTCACATAATAGCTAATTAAATAAATTTAGTGTATTAGTGGTTGCAATAAATATATAAATTTTAATTAATGTTTTATTTGATTTCTCGCTAAAGTGACGCCCATTACCCTCTTTTCCCCTATATACGTATGTATATATACATAGGCTACCTACTGCATCATCTATTATCAGTGTGACAAACTTAAACAATGTTTAGTAATAGAGAATACCAATAGATAGCACATTGCATATAAGAAATTATTTTTTTTAATAAGATGTTGAAGTAGTGAATACAAGCGAATGAATTGTGCTTTTATTTATATACTAGCTATATCAGCAGCTTTGCTTACGTCACGAAGTATAGATAACTTCGTGGCTTACGTATTAGTTACGTTTTGAGACAAAACATATAAGAGTTCTAGATGATTAGGACAATCTTGTTTTTTTAGAACCTACACGCATCCTGCACGCCCATTCCGTGGAAATCGTCTTTAAACTACTGTGCTTAGCAAATGGCTTTTTCAACGACTACAGCATTTATGCATTCAGCAGCTGTGCATAACTTTCATTGGCTTATCAATATGACTGCAATCACATGAATATGGCCATCCTTTTGTTAGGCAACTCATCCTGGAAACTCTAGACGACGTCGTCAATTTCATAAAACGGAACAGCAGCCCACGTAGAGTAGGTACCTATATTTACAAGTTATCTACAGTAGGTGGACGATGAAGGCTCATAGATGCTAGCACTTCTGCGCGGGAGAGTTGTTCGCACCATAGGTTTATGCCGACCAGTACTGAATCCATTCAAGGAGGAAATAGCGTGAAGTCGGTTGCTTTTAACTGATGTAGATATTATTGTTGTTTTAGGCACCAATATGATTGCAGCGAGATAATAGCGCATGGTAAACGCTGTGCTAACTCTCAAAGTCTATTCAGTTTGGCACGGCAGCTTATTGATTCACTGCAATCATTCGAACCAATCTGTCATTGATGGCTATATTCGTTGTGTGTCAGACATTCGTATTTGCCTGCATTGATGATGAAAACTGTGGTAGTTCCCATTTTAAAAAATAAAACTGGCGATATAAGTGACAAAAACAACTATAGGCCTATCTCGTTGGCCACCATCATCGCGAAGGTATTTGACAGTTTGTTTAATACTCAGCTTGATAAGTACTTGCACATACACGACAATCAATTCGGATTTAAAGCAGGACTATCTACAGAAACAGCTATATTGTGTCTAAAGCAAACTGTCAAGTATTATATCGACAGAAATAAGCCTGTCTTTGCCTGTTTCCTCGATCTGTCCAGGGCATTTGATCTGGTCCGTTACGATATACTTTGGCAGAAACTACGACAAACATTATTGCCTGATGGACTCATTCGCGTGTTAAAATACTGGTACGAAAACCAAGTTAATTTTGTTCGATGGTCTGGAGCTTGTTCAACTCCGTATATATTGGTATGTGGGGTGAGACAAGGTGGCTTGACCTCACCAAAATTATTCAATTTGTATATAAATGCGCTGATAGAGGATCTCAGCAGCACACATGTTGGTTGTCATATTGGCGGCATATGTCTTAATAATATTAATTATGCTGATGACATAGTGCTCTTGAACGCCCCTGTGGGTGGGCTATCGAAGCTTCTTGGCATTTGTGAAAGGTATGCGGATGATCACGGGTTGACTTACAATGTTAAAAAGAGTGTGAGCATGGTCTTTTGGCCCCGAGGTAAGTGCCTAGGTAATATACCAACCATTAAACTTAAAGGGTGTCCTCTAAATAGAGTGGCGACATTTAAATACCTAGGTCATCTACTTTCTTCGGATCTGAAGGATAATGCTGATATAGAGAGGGAGCGTAGGGCATTGTCTGTTCGTGCTAATATGATAGCTCGCAGCTTTGCGCGTTGTTCGAGGGACGTCAAAATTACTCTGTTTAGAGCATTTTGTACGTCCTTCTATACGTGTAGTTTGTGGGTGAATTATACCCGGGAACAGTACAGTGCACTGCGTATACAGTACAACAATGCGTTTAAGGTGCTGTTGGGGTTGCCCCGGTTCTGTAGTGCGTCAGGGATGTTCGCCGAAGCACGTGTGGATTGTTTTTTTTGCAACCATACGAAAGCGGTGCACATCCCTGCTGCGCAGGGTGCGGGCCTGCCGCAACAGCATACTAAGCGCATTCGCTGAACGTTATGACTGTCAGTACTTGAATCACTGTGGCATAGTTCACGTACGGACTAACGTTAAGATTTTATTTTAAGATATTGTATTTATTTAAATTAAATTGTTTTATGATATTTAGATAATTTATTGTTGTATTGGTCGAATAAATAAATGAATAATAATAATAATTGATAGTGGTTGTTAGCAACAAACTTTTATTTGTTCGCCACATTCTTTGAGGATGTGAATGCGTGAAAAATGGCCCTGAAAGCTCGCTGCCGATCATCAATTTGAGGCCGATCGACAAATCGGCAGAGATGGTTGCAGGGACTTCATGGAGCTATTTTGAACAGGCCTCGCTACTGCCAGGCCTGTCAACGTCAGGACAGAATGAGTTCTCAATTCGCGACCATTACCGAGGCAACCACAAAGTCCAGCCCTAATAAGACCTTTATTAGTCGATAGTAATAAAATACTGCTTCTCCTTCCACTTGGCTGCCACTAGACGGGGAACCTCCATAGTTATAGATTCATAGGTTCAGTGAACCAAGGCCTCTCCAGTCGTGCAAAGCCGTCCAAACAGGTACCCTGTACAGGGTCATAGTTTTGGGAAGGACCAACCTCGCGTACAAGCTGCTTACAGGTATCAATGGGTCCCCGCCGGTAAGTGAGCCGTGCAGACGCCGCACCGAGAAGCCATAAAGCAAGATGCAAATGCTTTTAAGCCACCATCAGTCGTTTAGAACAGGCCCAAATATTTCACGTGTGGCTGGTTCGTCATTAAGACCAAAATGGCACTGGTTGTAAGCGTTAGCGGGTGGACCATTGCGGGGCCTATGAAATAATAGGACCTATGTCTACAGTCTAACCATTGCTAAGACCTAGCGCCTCGCTCTTCGAACATTGGATTGGACAACCCTCTCGCCTCTACAAGTGTTGCAACTCGGCCTACGACCGTGTCGTCATTGTCGTCACAATTTAGGCCCGACCGCCACGATTCCGACTCTTTGATCGCCTGTCTACAAACGTTTATACTAAGAAGCCCTATGTCATAGATTTAGCGATGATGTCATGAGGAGCCAGTCGCAATTTCGAAGTCCTTAGGCTAGCAAGATAGAACTCGAAATAGCCTACTTACCGGTTGGGGGTTAAATGAAGACTAGACTCCGACTGGAATCTTATTTGCATTTCTTCGACTTGGAGCTGGGGTCCTATACAAATATCAATACTATAACCAGTTTTTATGGTATTGAAATATAAATGTGATGTTCACATTATATGTTTTACGTATCATCACACAAGGTGTATAATAATCTACAACGTATTATACAAAAATAATGATGTCTGTAAAAATAAAACAACATGTTATTGAAATATTTTATTATTATTAAAAAATATACACTTAAAGTTATGACAAAATATTTTTCAAGGGTATCCATCTCTACATAGATCAGAATTTGCAACTTTAAATTATGCGCTGTCATGCCTGCAAAGATATGCCTAAAATAACTGTATAAAGGACATTACAAGACGATGGAGCCAATTACGAAGCCATTAAGTAACAAGTAACTAAGTACGTGAAAACATTTAAATCTTTGTTAAGACGGAATTGACAACATTTCAAAATGTTTACGGGTTGAGAGCCCTCAGCGCTCACCCACAGTCCGGGTAAAGTTGTCATAGCCATTTGAGGCTAACAAAGGCACACAAAAAAAAAAAAATCAAAATGTAAACATGATTAAAATGAAAACACCATTTTTTATTTTCTTATAGTGAGTCTCAATATAATCTTATTTTTATTGCTTCGATATAAATATATTTCTTTTGGTGGAAGTAACAGCAAAACATATGTGATGTCACATATAACTCATGTTTTCAAACTAATTGCAATTTCTTCTTTTTTAATATCTATTAAAAAAGGATAATTATATAAGGATAGTATGTACACATACTATGATAAATTACAAAACGCTAATACATATATTTTAAATTACAAATAGGTTGTTTTCGAAAAAGCAAATATGGATTTGTGGCATTAATTGAAAACATGAATGAGAATTACTGAATTTCGAAAGAAACAATTATTTTCGAATTCTTTATTTCTTCTTTCGAATTCTTTCTTATTGAATTTCTTTATTTTCGAATTAATTACATTTTATATAATAATATAATATGTAGGTATATTAAGAAAATGAAATGTTGTCAATTGTATGTCTAAGATTTCTTTAAATGAACAAGTTCTTCGTTACAAAAATACTTATTACAAATCTATTTTCCAATATATTTTTAGTGTAGGATGGATGGTTTATTTCATAATTGACAGTGTAGAAAATAATTTTAAAATTACATATAGCCCAAGCTCCGTTCAATTTACCCTGATTGTAGCTACATTATAGACGTCATATATATTTTTTAATAATTACAAATTTATCGATAAATTTATTACCCCCGATACGATATGCTGACGTTTTGTTCATTTACAAAAATCTAATGAATTTATGTAAAAAAAATTACATTTGGAACTGTATCCAATATGTTGGTTATGATTTCTGGAATGCTTCTAACAACTCTTTTTTTTAAGAGCTAAATTTTCACATGTCTGATATGACATATTTCTACAGGCATTTTATTGCTTTCCAAACGATATAAATTCTTACAAGGCAATGACATTGTTATGAGTGGTTGAAATCGCTATTATGATGGGAAGCGAATCGACCTAACTCATCTTACCAATGTGAAATCATTTATACCGTATTTATTTGTGGAGGGCGGGAGTGCGTATTGAGCATATACCGCGCTCATATAAAGTTACTTATTGCCATAGTTTTATTATTAAGATCATTAATTACGATCACCGCTTAAATTAATAACGGCCCGTCCCACCACTCCGCGCCTTTAACAAGACATACAAATTCAGATCTACGTGTACGTTACAAATAACTAAGCTTATAAACTTTACATCAGTGCTTTTGTAAAAAAATCTTAATCCTAATGCGCTCTTTAGTAAGCGCGGTAGAAACGGCAAGTCCTTGCGTGCAACACGAATCAACCAACACGTAGGAAGTCTTTGTTTAATATCAAAAGCACACATGTAAAGTTATCAATCAATATAAAGAGAAGCGGCACTAATCAGCCGACACCGCCTCCGAATAATATAAAGTGTTCAACATAGAACTCCAAAACAGTCACTTGATTGCTTCTATAATTTGTTATTGCTTGGAATGTTTGTTCAAGATGGCTGTACGATACATTGTCAATGTTATATATAAAACTAGAATAAGATATTTAAATAAAATATAATTATTCTGTTTTCAAGACTACCTCACCGCATCGCTTTACTAAAATTATATTAAATTAAATTTTACATTATTTGCTTTTGTTTGTTAATCGTTACATGATTTTAAGTAGATGTAAGTAATTCCATTTGTTTAATACTTGAAAAAAAAAAACAAATTTTTAACAATTACAGCATTTCTTACTTAGCTTCACGTTGCCAAAATTATATTATTATATATTTTATATTATTTTGTTCTGCTTATTGATCGTTTCATGATTTTAAGTAGCAATTATTTCACTTGTTTAATAGTTTACTAAAAAATAATAATATTACGGTATTTATTAATTTATTACCACAAGTTCTTTTTTAAGGTAATTTAGTTCTTCTATACTTTATTAGAACTGGATTAAAAACTGTATCATCATAATTACTTTGAATCACTTGTGACAATATGAAACGATTAGCGTTCTTGAATACGGTCGAGATCGCTTCGAAAATGAGATCGCTTTGCAACCCGGAATAATATTCCTATCTAGTCGAAGTGCCAGATAGGATGAGAAAACTTAAAAGGGACATAGTAAAGACACGCGTGATTCACCTACTGCATATATGCCAAATCGCCGCCGGCAAACGCTGTCATGTATCCCAAAAAAGGATAAAAATAACATCAACAGATTCTATTTGTACGAAACCAGCATAGAAATGACGATGCAACTACAAAAATATACATAAAAATATTCGCGAATATTATAAGTAAATATAATCGCGTATTAATGAATCGTACACGCTGTGTATGCTGCGCTGCGTCTGTCATACAGCGGTTTCAACTTACAATTATTACATTTAATTATTATTATACCAGACTACTAACGTCATCAAATGTTCACATGTAAAGTATACTAATACGTGTTAATACATAGGTCTGATGTTCTTGACATGACACTACCATAAAAAAAAAATATCAATCATTTAATAAGCATGAGACGGCAACGTTTTTTGAATAGTCCGGAGTATCATGTCAAGTGCACCAATAGTCGAGCTACGTCAATTGAAGGCAGCCATGTAATATTTTAATTGATTATTGCAAATATATAGCCACTTGCAGTCGATGATATTTAGGGGCCAGCGGTAGCCGCCTGCATCACCTCATCAAACGCTTGCTCCAAACAATGTTTAAGCTCCGCGTATGATACCACCAAGATACTTTGTTCATCGCGTGACATCAACTCCACCTAATCACAATATGAAATTAATATTATTGTTATAAATATTTGTGAAAAAATTATCGTATTTATCCATCATTCGGACTGTCAATGTATAGATTTGATAGAGGCGCTCCTAAGGGGGCATAGCGATATAATAGCCACGCTTGATAAAGAGAGTGAATATTATAGTTGATATTTTAAGCTTCCAATGAGAGTAATTATATGAAAATTTTTAATAATATTCAATGTGGTTAAGTAATATTGTGATTTTACAATACCTTTTCAGAGGTGCCACCGTCGAGTTGATTAAGGCAGTGCGCAAGATGCGCTTGATCGAGCCACGGCCTTCCATCGGGCGATACCGCATGGAACAAATAGTCGCGGAACAACTTGAGCATGTAACGGTCACCGGTCTCAGACCACGATGGGTCTAGGTTCAACCTGACGACAAAATTATTATCACAAGAAACCGAAAGAGAATGAAACGCGTCATCCTTGTTCATATAAACAGTAAGAGAACTGTACATTGATCTACATGTATATAGAACAAGACAAATAATTAACCATGTCATCACTGTATCAAAACTGTATCACGCTGGTCAGATGAAATTGTATAGGGTTTTATGTCAAATTTGCCTTCTCTCGCATAAATGTTACATGGTTATTACATGCCTTAATCGTTTCTGACGATCACCCACGGGTAAGATAGGGAGTGTTGATTTGTATTCTTACTCCGTCACCACACAGAAACAATGGAAAATATTAAACAGAAAATATTATTTCTAGTTGACTAACATTGTTCAATTTTTATGAGAGAAAAATGTCCTGTGCTTTGATTTGGAACTAATCTGTCTAGTCGTAAGTACACATTTTACTGAATGCATAATAATCTATTATTCCAGGTTCAAAAGAGACCTTATTATAATATTAATTGATACATTACAGTTCATTAATATTCATGTATATGTTAAGCCATACATCTGACATGTAATCAAATGGTGGTTTCGTTTCAGTGAACCTTTCCTTAGCATATGTATAATATACAGGGTGGAAGTGGACCGCTCCCAAAAACAAAGACATGTGACCCTACTAGTCCTACTTGTAATGATAGGCTAGAAAAAAAATCGATACGGATGAAAAAAAAAATATTTTCACAGCGAATTTTACGTTTTTTTCACACTCCATCGTATTAGGACAATGCCATGTAACGCTAATTTCATAAAAAATACGCAACTATAGTCAGATGAGAAAAACGCAATCTATTCAAAATAGGTATGCGTCCGATATATCAAAACGAATCTGAAATCGGATTTCAGTCAGAAATCGTATCGTATCGATATTCAACACTATACAAACTGATTTTAGAAAACGTATTTCGGCAGAAACTAAATCAACACATATCAAAACAAAACTACGAAAACGCAAACTAATAATAAATCTAATCTTCGCGCAATCGTTTTCTATTGCTAGTTTTGCAAACCAAACCACTATTTGAAAACTTACTAACTATCTCTTTCACTCCGCTAAGCGATCGCTTAGTCAGAATGAGAGAAAGCGAATTTCATTAAAATTCGCCTCCTTTCATTCTAACTAAGCGATCGTTTAGTGCATTGAAAGAGATGAAGCGAATTGTCATCTGTTTTGGAATTTGGCGGTTTCTAAGAAACTCAGAATGGCAGATGGAAACGAAACAGAATTACAAGAGTCAGGGAATAAGATCTATATTAGAATGCAACTACTTCCATGATAATATTACACAATACTTAATGATAGAAGTTTAAGTTTTGTGTTTGTTAAATAGATTTTTGAATTATGGGAGAGTTTTTGCACATTTGATCTTGGTGACACGTGCGGTGTGCGCGTAATGTTATTTTTGTGATCTCGTGAACTATATAATTAGATAGGTATTTTACGATTCAATACTATACTAACGTATAGTATCATACATACGATTTGATGAAAAATAAGAAATAACTATTTAATATAAAAAGGTAAGATTTTCGCTTCGTAATCGGGATTAATAAAAAAAAACCATACAAAAAAAAATGTACATTATATAATATAATCATGAAATCATTGTAAATATGACGATTTTTAAATACGCAAGAAAGTTTTGTATCATATCCAAAACAAAACATTTTTGCTAGTCTAGTAGGTACTCTAGTTAAGCCTAGATAAAGCATGAAGGAAAATCGTACACCTAAATCCATTCAACAAAGAAATTATAGAAAAATTATTTGAATGCGTTCGTTCGATTGCGTTTTTCGTTTGCTACGCTAAAATAACTAAAAACATCGAATATCGATCGAAACTAAAGTAAACCCGCTCCGTCAACCGCTCTGGAAATCGATTTCTGAAATCGGTTTTTAAAATCGATTTAAATATCAGAAATCGAATTTGTATCGGTTTGCGTAAAAATCTGAAAACGCCCATCTCTAATTCAAAACTCACGATCATATGTTCAAGAGTTCAACGACCTCGCGTAGGAAAAAAAATTTTTTTTTCATCCGAATCGATTTTTTTTCTAGACTATCATTACAAGTAGGACTAGTAGGGTTACCTTTCTTAGTTTTCGGGAGCAATCCCCTTCCACCCTGTATAGCAAATAATTTAATGGTTGAAAAAATTGAATTACTGACTTACATGCAAGATATCTTTTGCTTTTATTTAACCGACTTCAAAAAAGGAGGAGGTTCTCAATTCGTCTGTATTTTTTTTCCTTTATGTTTGTTACCTCATAACTTTCGACTGGGCGAAGCGATTTTAATGATTCTTTTTTTATTTGAAAGCTGGTGCTTCCCGTATGGTCCTATTTTAATTTGGTCCAGTTCTGACAATGGCACCCATGAGAAAACCATAATATAAGGCTAAAGTTAGCATTAAGTATGTGTGCGACGAAGAACGAGTAACTCAAGCCCCGCTACTAATAGAACAACTTATGTGTGTCTGTAACACTAAAAAGTAAACAATAAAAAAATAAAACTACGATTAAAAAACAGACTTCAAAAACGGAAAAGCACAAAATAACTTAAAATACTATCATTTGTATGGGCTATCTATTGATAGGTTTGAAGTCGGTGCCGGAATCGGTATCTTTAGTGTAGGAATTTCATTACAGTAAGTAAGCTGTTTATAATTTTGTTTAAGGCTTGGCACCGATTTCAAACCTATCAATACATATATAGCACATACAATTGATAGTATTTTAAGTTATTTTGTGCTTTTCCGTTTTTGAAGTCGGTTTTTTTAATCGTAGTTTTATTTAAATCATATATCGAAGAAAATATATTTGCTGCCTATTCATAGATTCCTAAAATTGCCTTTCTTTTTTTGGCGGCGGGCTATGGCATGGTCAGGCACCGTTAAATCCGTCCGAGGTGACAAAAAAAAACGGCGCGCAACCACATAAACCCGCCCTACAAGTACATATCAACGGGCTTTTAGCCAATTTCAGATGGACCACTGCTTACATTTTTTTGAGCTATTATTTGGCTGCATAATGTGCCGCAAAAGTCGCCGGTATCACTGACTTGACTTATTCCGCCCAGGAACATTTTAGGTACCAACTATGCGATTGTTCTTACCACAATCACACAATGATAATACGGCACACATCCATCGTAACAAATTCACAGACCTCGCTGTAGTCACGGTGATCGCAGTACACCATCGAATCTCTACTTGCACAAGTTATTAATACATTTGAACAAGTCTCCAAATTTACTATAACTATTAAAAATTACTATAATTATTAAACTTACTCAGGACGCTCGTTGATAACTCCTAATTTAATAAGTATACGCAGTAACCTCCCGTTGTCGATTTCACGGGCTAACTGGTCTTCGAAAACGTCAGCACGGCGTTCCAGTGCCTCCACCTAGGGCACACATTACATTAGTTCAGGAAACATCAGTCGTGCTTTATATCCGATTAAAGTTTATTAATTCTCTTCGCAGCTCATATATTTTCCTATTGTAGAGTCGAAGAGTTCGCTTGTTTGTTTGAAAGCGTTAATTTTTGAACTACCAGTTGTATTTAAAAAAAATCTTGTGTTGGAACAAAACAGTGCCCATAAATATTAACCAATTGGGTAAAATATAGCCGTCAAACGTACTGCGCAGTCGAAACTTTCATGACAACTGCTGAATTAACAAAAATTGTGAATGACAACGAAATTTACCTACTATTTACACGGTGATTGGAGTGTTTTTATGTTTTTAACTTTCTATCAGCTTTCCGCTGGTCATTGCTGTTTGTAGGCATCTTTTAAGAAACGAACGTCTCATTGCGTGAACTCTACTCGATCCAATAGTTGGAGACCATCTTACGATCTGTGATCGTCATTCAAGAGCCTTACGTTCCTAAAGGTCATTGTTTCGTCCAACGATCTCGCCTACCCTTTGCCACAATAAACATGAAGAAAAGAGCTTCGGAACTATGTTCATTACACCCATACCTATACGTGTTTTGATTGTATTGTATAGAAAGCATAATCTTCTTCATACCCCGCTGAACAACTTCGGACATACATAATTATTAGATGGACATTTTGAGAAAAGAAAGAGCGATACAAAATTACCTGCGTATAAAATCTGGCACCAATCATCGGCATGAGATCAGTGACGGAGCGGAGTGCAGGCGAAGCAGTTAACAAATACCTAATGGATTTCAACACAATACAGCGTTATATCAGACATATATGAGTTATCAAATTTACACAAGCGACAATAAGGTACTGATCTTAATCAACATCATCATTACCCTGCTCTTATCCCAATTACTCGGGGTCTACGCAATATGTCCTTTCCCTCCACACAATCCTATTCGATGTCATATCTGCGTAACTATTAGATACAGGTCTTACTATTACCGCGTAAATAACTTTTCATTTACCAGTTACATTAGGTGATTTGGGTGAAAAATAAAACATTTAAAAACAATGTGTTTAAATAATGAAGTATTAGAATCTATGTCAAAACATCAATTTCATTGAAATGGAATATTATAGATTATAATAATAAATTGGTCTATTGAAAAATTAAACTTAAAGAAATAATAGAAATAAAAATGATATATAATTATCGTTATTAATAAAAAGAAACATCAAATCTAGCTAGATTCTGCTTCAAAAAAGAAAATATTTTGAGTATAATTTAAATATTATGTAAAAAAAACCATAAACATTATTGATGGAAAACCCAGCAATTTTTTTATAAGAAACTGGCCAATATCAGTAGTTATATTCAATGTTAGTAACTTGAAGGTGCTACTGATTGTACAGTATTCGGTATAGAATCCGTGAAAGTAGTTTTATTTCAAATGTGTAATACTCGCGTAAGCATTAGAAGTCATTATGTACGGTATTCATTTTGATACAGACAATATATGAATATTGATAATAATTATTTTGGTTGCGTATATTTTAAGACAAGACCCGCCTCTAAGACAATAATCCTTGTATTGGATACATACGGACGGATATATACGGACAGATTTACAAACATACCATTCAAAGACAAAAATTATCTATTATTTGCGGATCTCACAAAGTAGTGTCCAACGTGGAAATCGAACAGCACGCTATCTTAACCATTGCACCACCTATGCAGTTAATTACATTTGTCATATATATATTTCATTGCTTTAAATTTGTTTTGTTTATAAATTTGTGATGTTTATAAAGGTATGGAATGTATTAGTGATAGCCCAATAAATGTTAAAAATATTAGCCATACAGTATAAGATTTTTGAGGTCAGCCGAATAAGTTCTAGAGACCAGTTCCATCGATGCAGCAAGGTTGTCACAGTGGATAGTGCGACAAGCAAGCGCGAGCGCCAGGCGACCCAAAGCCGTGAGATCTTCTTGTTGTGCCTGCGACAAAATCAAATTATTTATTATGTATAAACATTGTGAACATTTACATAATGTCAATTTTATATTATGTTTGAAATTAATCTAATAATCTACCACGCAATCGTAATGCGGCTGCTTCAAGAAAGAAACGCAATCGTGTTACTTTTTTGAGGTTATAACTTTTTATGGGACGGTAAACTGCTTCGTTACATAACGCGTTACCGCAATATTTTTAGATAACATACAATGTAAAAACTTGGTAGTAACATATCACGTGTATATCTTTTTTTGTCAAACGCTGCGATTTCTAAACTGAAAAGCGGCGTGTAGTGTAACTTTGACTTGCCGTTGCCAGGCAACAAACGAAGTTTAAAGTAGGTGATCAGTATAGAGACCTTTTTGCGAAGTATAAAAAAGCTAAAAACCTAGAATATGAGGGAAGGGGGTGGCATAGACTTAAACCTCACCGCGTATCATCAATGGGGTAAAAAATGCTAAAAAAAAGATCACGTGATTAATGGACGTCCCCTTATCACTTCTGTCGGTAGTCCCGAGACGCATGCATTTTTTTGTTATATAATATTGTATACAATATTCATCATGATTATTATAACTTTAATGAGATATCCTTCAAACCAGATTTTTTTTTAAGTGTAATGAAAAATATTTCGCCTTTTTTATTGTGGCCGGCTATGTTATAAAAAGGTATAGAATAAAAAAAAATAAACTCTTTCTAAAGCAAACTGATATAAGAGATTTCCACCTATGTATTGACTCATCACGATATCTCTGGAACCATAAATTTGGTAGGAATATTTCTTTCGTCGAGTAGAGGTCAGCTAAGAACGGATTTTACGAAATTATATCCCTAAGGGGGTGAAAAAGCAGGGTAAAGTTTGTATGGGACAACGTGATTCCTTGGTCCAATCTATTTCAAATTTTGCATAAACATTCTTTAACAGAATTGATGAAAGATGTGATTCATATTTTATTGAGATTTATCTCCTCTCTGGGTTAAAAAGGGGTGGAAAGTTATTTTAATGGTGATTTGCTTTAAAGTTGATATCAATACTTCTTAGTGATTTTGATTTAAAAGACATTTTATTTTGACACATGTTTGAAAACTCAATTCGATTATATTCAAAAAACCGGCTAAGAGCGACTCGGAGTCGCGCACGAAGGGTTCCTTACCATTATCTATAAATGGCAAAATAATCATGTTTGTTGTATGGGAGCTTAAATTCTCTATTTGTTTTATTTTAATTTAATTATTTATTTCTAAAGGGAATATATTACTAAATATTCTGTGAATATTTCAAACGTCTACCTATTTTTGTTATGAATATCGAGCAAAAACGATCAAAAAGATTACCTTTGTTGTGTGGGAGTCCCATTAAATATTTATTTTATTGTTTTTTAGTATTTGTCGTTGTGGCGGCAAAAGAAATTCATCATCTGTGAAAATTTCAACTGTCCAACTATCACGGTTCATGAGAGCAACCTGGTGACAGACAGGCGAAGCAACGGATGGACAGCGGAGTCTTAGTAATAGGGTCCTGTTTTATCTTTTGGGTATAGAACTCTAAAAAGGTTGATGTCACATAAACGTTCTTCTTCTTCTCTTTGTGTATTGGCAATCAGCTACTTACACGAGCTATTGGTGCCAGTGTCAAGTTATAAATATTTTCACGTTTTTAGTCTTTCAAGTTAGTCATTGTCTAAGTCAAATTGTCGCCATTAACAGTGCAATGGCCACACTGTTAATGGTATCTTGTGGGAATTTTGATGGAAAACGAAAACGTTGTAAAGCACTTTTATATGATATTCACTACATCCCAGTAGTTACGCCACATCATCATCACAGCCCATATATCATCCATGCACTCTTAAAGTACTTAACCGATTTTAATCAAATTTGCATAATGTGTGTAGTTTGATCCAACTTAAAAGATACGATAATTTCCATTTCAATTTATAGTCACAATATTATTTTATTGCAAATTATTTGTCTATTATTTTACAGTCACAATTATCTGTTATCTCCAAACGATTCTAACAGATGGTGGTATCTGTTGACTGGATTGAGTAAGTATTTAATAGATGGCTAGCTATGTTAAACGTAGAAACGTTTCATATGAGCAACAATTTATTAGCATAACCACCACGTGTTACTGAGACTACCTTATGGTGGAGGTGGAAGTGGACTGCTCCCGAAAACAAAGACAGGTGACCCTACTAGTCCTACATGTAATGATAAGCTAGAAAAAAATCGATCAGGATGAAAAAAATTTTTTTCTCCCAAATATTTTTAAGTATTTTTCACATTCCATCGTATTAGGACAGTGCCATGTAACGATAACTCGATTAAAAATACGTAACTATACTCAGATAAGAAAAGACGCAATCTATTCAAAACTCACGATCATATGTTCAAGAGTTCAACGACCTCGCGTAGTGAAAAAACATTTTTTTTATCCGAATCGATTTTTTTTCTAGCCTATCATTACAAGTAGGACTAGTACGGTTACCTGTCTTTGTTTTCGGGAGCAGTCCACACCCTGTATTTATATATATATAGTTACACGCTGTATTTATATATATATATATATATATATACACTACCGTCCAAAAGTTTGGAAGCAGCAAGGTAAAATCGAATAAAACCAAACTAAGTCATTTAAATTTAAATGTATTGATAAAAAAATAAAGAACAAACAGAAACTAACTTAAACAAAATAAAAAAATAATATACAATGGTAAATTAGATTAAATTTTAGCTTCATCAAAGTGTCCACCTTTCTCCTTTATAATCTTCTCACATATTCTGGGCATTCTATTAATCAATTTTTTAAAATAATCTTTATCTAATTTGTTCCATTCGTTCTCTAATAGCTGCCACAAATGTTCTGAGCTCGTAGGACAACGACTTTTCACCCTCCTGTCAAGTTCATCCCAAACAAGTTCAATGGGAGAAAGATCAGGGGATTGAGATGGCCATTGCATGATGTTTAAAATGTTTTCAGCTTTTTTCTTGTTTAAAAAGTTCTGGCACAATTTAGACGAATGCTTAGGATCATTATCCTGTTGAAAAATGAATCCAGAACCAATGAGACTTAGTCCACTGGGTATGGCAGAATCTTGGAGAATTTTTAAATAGCCTTCCTTGTTTAATTTTCCGGTTATCCTCACAAGATTGCCGGGTTTACTGTTGCCAAAACACCCCCAAACCATGACATTACCACCACCATGTTTGATGGTAGGCACTGTACATGCCTCTGAAGCCCTCTCTTCTTTTGACCGGCGTAAAAAGACACGTCTATTGGATCCGAAAATCTGAAATTTTGATTCGTCACTCCAAAGGACATTTTCCCATTGTTCTATAGTCCAGTTTTTATGCGCTTTTGCCCATTCTAGTCTATTTTTCTTATGTCGATTTGTTAGTTTGGGTTTTTTAGCAGCAACACATCCTCTTAATCCCGCAGACAGTAAGCGTCTTTTAACAGTAGTTGTTGAAATGGGTGTTTCTCGCGTATCATTCAGAGCTGCAGTGATCTGTGGTGCAGTTAAGCGTCGATTCCGTTTAGAAAGAACTCTAATGAAGTTGTCCTCTTGATTTGTTGTGGATTTGGGCCTACCAGATCTCTTTCTATCTTCATTTTTCCCCGTTTCTTGTTTTCTAGCAAGGGTATAGTGGACACCTTTACAAGAAATTCCGAGCCTTTCTGCGATTTGACGTTCACTGTATCCTTCCTCGCGTAGAGTGCAAATAGCGCTTCGCTGTTCAAGCGTGATTTGCTTGCGTTTTGCCATTTTCAGAAGAAAAAATACGGTCAAAGTAGTAGCCGATATCTTTCGAATACAGACAATGTTAATATCACAACTTTCACGTGCCAATGCTCAAGTGCGACTGAATAAGGTCTAAAAAAGTTAAAACCAGCAAACATTATCAATAAAACTACACCATTGCATAGGATAAAGTAGCCGACGGATTAAGTCATAAAACACGTGTTTCGTCAATATTAAGGAATTCCATAAAACTTGATGAATGTAGGATAATAATCCTTTTGTGTTTGTGTAGACAGTCGTAAAAGGTTGTAAAACTTAAGATTATTGCTAATTTTTACCGCTATTAGTCGGCATTTATTTGTTTTGTTTGAAAACAGGTGTGCTTCCAAACTTTTGGACGGTAGTGTATATATATATATATATATATATATATAGATATATATATATATATACATATATATATATATATACATATACATATATATATAAATAGAGTTTTTGTAGTAGTAAAAAACAAGATATTGTTTTTTAAATTTATTTAAGGGGCGCGTCCCTAAGAAACGCGCGAATAGCCACTTACGGTTTAAAATATATCTAAGAACTTACTGCATTGAATAATACTAGAAAAATATCTCAAATGCTTAACAAATGAGTCTATTAAAACACCGCGTTATAATTTTAAGATAAATCTTAACTTTCGAGAAAAAAATTCGTCAACATTGATCAAAAATATCGAATTCGACCATTGCTGTTATGACTATCTAGGCTATTCCGTTGACATATTTGTAAATATTTTCAATTGAATAGTGAGACAAAAGTAAGGATAATACATTCACTATTTAAGCTTTTTACTAATTATAACAAAAAATTACAAAATTATCCTAAACATCGATGATTTTTTTTTCCGAAATCGTCCCTAGTTGTCCATACATTTTACTATGAAACAAAAATGTCCTGTAACCAGCATTATAATACAGCACGCCCAAAGAAAAATAATCAGTGCCGTCTCAGTATCCAAGGTGAGAGCACGTCCGTTAGTTGTTCGGATCGAGCTGCATAGGTTCGCGATAATTTCTTTAGGGTGGGTTGCGAGTGTCAGAGTCGATCACGGCTGCCAATTTATATTCTTCGAGCAAATAAAAGATCAAGGTACACAATACATATGCAAATTTAATTATGTATTTTTGTAAACCGAATCAATTGTCAAACACTATGCAAATACTTATCGTAATCGTTTCGAAATCGTATTTCAGGTAAATATAGGGAAACCGAAAGAAAATTAATATAAACAGTATAGTTATGCAGTAAATTATTCATTTCTTTACTGGCAAAAATGATCAAAATGGAGTTGCGAGCTTATATGGAACAATTGTTTTTAATGTTAGATTAGAAATTTCATAATTCGTAAAATTCGATAACTGAATATTGTTTTGAAATAATCACATTTTTAAATAACCCGCACTACAATTGTTTCCGGTGGAATAAACTGAAACGCTAGTATGCACCGTGTGAGCAATTCTACAGTATGAAGTTGTCGTTCTTCTCTCTGAGTATTTTGTTCTGTGTATAATACCCAGAAAGCATATACTCTGAGACTCTGACCCTACCCTTTGCTGCCGGCTACTCACTGCAGGCTTAGCGATGCGACAAGTTTATGCCTAATACATTGCGTGTTTTCTGTGACACTATGAAGATTCTACTAATACAAGGATGTAATCAATATGTAACTAATGTAAGCACCGGAAATTAGAATTATTCGTTTCCAGGATGCGTGTATTAATACTGTGCGATACGTCTGTGTGATTAGAAAATGTGAATGTGTGTGTTCAATCATAAGTTCCCACGCTCGAGGACTGCAGTCTTAACAATCATCATCTCAGCTGATATATACTCCACTGTAGGCTCGAGCCTTCTTCATAATGGGAGGGAAATTGACCTGCTATACCACGCTGGTCAGACATGTTGGTATAGGATTTTGTTTCGAGTTTTCCTTCTCTTGCATGGATGTTATATGCATTCATATCCTTTAGTTGTCTCTTACGATTACCCACAGGTAAGATAGTGAGTTAGGGAGTTGTTGAATTGTTTTATTACTCCGTTACCACATGTATATTACTTAAGAATAATATACATGTTATTTTAATAAAATAAAATCAGGTTTGTATCAAATGTTTTGTTGGTGAACTCGACAACCACACCATAATTATTATGATATTCAACTTGGCAGTCATATTCACATTTATATTATTTGAAAATTTATTTACCTGTGCTACATCATTGGAATTAGTGTGTAAGGCATCGATGATCCCGGACCAGGCCACGCGAGCACGACAACCATTCATCACCACCTTCGTCGGGTCCAGAGCTCTGTATATAAATTACATTTATTAACACACGGATATATAATTCTAATACAAATTTTATGTAATTTACACTAAATTATTTAAACTTTTCACATCAAATTATTATGATACGAGAATTTATATCTTCTCTGTTTCATATATCCGCCACTGTTAGGCTCAGACCTCCTCCATAATGGCAAGTTCAATGACCTACTCTATCACAGAGATTAGATGCGCTGACATAGGGTTTAATTTCGTGTTATCTTCGCATTGATGTACTCGTTAATCGTATGTGATATGGCGTCATCCACTTGCCTTTATTCTAATTTAGTATTTAGCAGTTTTGATTATTGTTGAAAACTATCTTGTCTCATGTCAAGTGTTATTGAAAAGGCGTTGATGATCACACATCACTATATGTAATCGTCACAATTCGTTGCTGTGCTCTTAGTAGGCTTTAACGACAACTGCTTGTATTGTTAAAATAATAGTATTAGTGTCCGATATCACGCGGGATATATAAAAATTATGTATCACCTGCAAGCTAATCCTGCTGTGTGAATAGCGCGTAGAGCAGCTGTCAGTTGTACGATAAGGCTCCATAACACAGCTTCTGGCAGCAAAGCTCCACATGCCACTGCACGAAGCATGGCATTTTTCTATACAAAACCAAAAATCGCGATTGATACACATACAATAATAGACTATATTATCCATTTACGAGTATGACTGGCAGTTGGATAAAGACAGTTTAAAATTACTCATTGCAGTAGGTATTCGCCGGGTAATTTATAGCAAAGCATACATACATATACGGTTTATTAGTATAAGGCTTCGCCAGGTAATTAGAAGCAAAGCATAAATACATACGAGTATATGATTTATTGGTAGTCATTATTTAATACATAAGCTAAAGTAGAAAGTCTCGACAAAATTTGCATTGTTTTTAGAAAATATGCAAATTTAGACAGACAAGTCACAACAAGAAAGTTCAGTATTACGCCACTTAAACAAGGGTGTTAAAATCAAACTTAATTAGAGTTCAATTTATCTTATAATTCTATATCTACTATAAAGGTATGTACCTATACTACATGGTCTGTTCATGGGGAAGTTGGGGTTTTCAAACATATCGACCTATCCATAGAATAAAGTTATATCTGCATAATCATTACTTTAAAGAAGAGCTATTTAAAATTTGTCAAACACAAAACCAGTAATATAACTTTTCTTAATTGTTTTGTATAGGATTGATTCATTTCCTATTATTAGTTCCTCTTATATATAGATCAGTTTAGCTTTGTAACTACAATAAAAACGATTTGGTATCATAGTCAGATGTAAATTTGTTCTTCATACAGGTCGATATTATGCTAGAACAGAATTAGACCTTTTTTTATGCTACGAATAATCAAGTAGGGAGAGGATTGGGATTAAAAATTACAAAAGAAGAAGTTAACCACGTAGTATAGGTACATTCCTAATAAGAATTGTGTTAAGTGATCGTTAATTGCAATTAACATGAAGAATTTTATGTACATATATTAAACAAACCTGATGGGTGTAGGGTCTTGGTGCATCTGGGTCAGACGAGAACGGATCATGATATGCAGCATTAGGATCTGTGGCATTGTTTCCTGCAGCACCACTTAAATATTTGCTCATCAGAGTGACACACGACGGATGATAACTGTATACTAGCACCATAGCTAAAACAATGGGGAAAATCCAATCAGTGGTTACTAATTTAATTTTAAATTATCCGTGTGGTGACGTAGTAAGAATACAATTCATCAACCCCTTTTTTACCCGTGGGTGATCGTAAGAGACGAATAAGTGATATAAAACGCATATAACATCTACGCAAGAGAAGGAAAACTCGAAACAAAACCGTATGCCAACATGTCTGACCAGCGGGGTGTATTAAGTTAATTTGCCTCCCATTACGGAAGAGGCCTGAGCCCAACAGTGGGACATATATGGGCTGTGAATGATGATGATGATGATACTAATTTAATATCTTAATTAAGTTTTAAAACTGAGCTAAAATATAATATTTGTGAAAATTAAAAGAATAAATCAATTTAACAGATGAACTCAATGTTTTTGTTTTGATTCATTCTTGAAATTGTTAAATATACAGCATTCCTCTTTTCTTTTAATGTGACCCCAATGATATAGGTTGCTCTGATACTAAACAGTATATGAACAAGTTAACAGTATTTATTTTCTACTCACAATGATCTCCAAAAGCTTTTGTAGTGAACCAGTCGTGGAGTTTGACAACATTCGGATGATCAATCTGTTTCCACATCTCAAGACGTTTGGTGGCGCTTGTAGAGTATGAATGTAGACGTCTCAATGCATAATGTTCACCGCTCTGACGGTGAGTTGCCCGGTATGATGTTGCTATCGAATGAGGAGCCACACCCTCAAGCGGCGTCAGTTCTGAATACATTTCGACGTTCTCAGGAAGGTCTGTGAATGAAACAAATCATTTTGATTACACCACATTTTGATATCAATACTTTGTCACTATATTCACAGGTTTCACTTTAGAGTATTTGAAAAGTCCCAAATTGTTGAATTACAGGCGTAATTGTTTCGTATTTTCGTAATTCCGTCAGGTGAACATTTTTATATGTTTGATTTCCTAAGAGATGATTAAGTTATGTAAGCTGATAACGTCGTTGTAAGAGAAGGAAATCTTAAATTAAGTCAATATATTTATCCGTGTGGTGACGGAGTAAGAATACAATTCACCACCCCCTATCTTGCCCGTGGGTGATCGTAAGTGACGAATATGGATAGGGATATAAAAACGCAGATAACATATATGCAAGAGAAGGAAAGCTCGAAACAAAACCCTATACCAACACGTCTGACCAGCGTGGTATAGTAGGTTAATCTACCTCACATTACTGAGGAGGCCAGAGCCCAACAGTGGGGCATATATGAGCTGTGATGATGATATTTGACCAACGTAATTTAGACACAGGATGGGAATATAATTATATGAAAGTAAAGAACTTATAAAAATCATTTAAATATCTTTCTTTCTTTTTATTTTTCATCACATTACGAAGGAATTTTATGTCCAATACCGTGACGTACATAAGATTAATCTATAAATTAATTATTGGATCTCATATTTATAATAAAGTCTAATTTTACAAAAAGGTTTTCTCAATATGTGTCTACAAATTTAAGAATAAACAAGTCTACGAATAATAATATGCTTACCTGGAAACTGACGGAGATCAGTATGCAAAAACACATCTTCATTCCTTTGGTATATTTCAGAGCGGATGGTCTCTGGCATGTAGAATGACGCAGCAAGGCCTAAGTACAATAGAAAAAGAAATCTGTATAACTCCAGTTATAGAATCAATTGTAAACATAGTTTCTATAATAAATAAATTTAAAGACTTAGCTTAAAGTTCCCTGTGGCTAATTCATAAAAAATCCTGTCGTGACATTAAAAAGCCTACGCGACATTCATACATTAAAAATGTCATCTCAAAATTTGTGGATTATTATTACAAATTACTGTGGAGTTTCATTCTAAATCTAGTCAATAGATTTTCTGTATTATTTCTTACACAAGCTATTGTGGATAGTCGCATTCACATCAAATTTAGCAGTTTTATATTGTACATATGTCAAGTTTAATAAGCAGTTTTATAGTTATCATCATCTTGCTCTTATCCCACTTGGGATAAGTATAATAATATATCCCACAGTCCTATCAGATGTCATCTCTGCGGTCAATTTTTGCCTTTCCATCTTATGTTTTACGCAGTTCAGCCGTCTTTTCTTTAGTCCTCCGTTACCCCCTAAAGCCTTCAACATTCATACATAAAACTATTCCCTTACTTTCATCTCGTCTCATCACCTGTTCATACCATGTCAAGCGTTTACTTCTCAACGTTTTCGTCACTGGCGCAACTTTTAACATTAAAAACTAAGCAGTTTAGGAATAATAATTCTCAATTTAGATAAACGACGTTGTATGGTCACAAGTTTATATACGAACAGCAAGATATGGCAAATATTAGGAATAGGCAGTTTTTCCATACCATACAGAACGCAGTTTTTAATTTCTTAGGCGTTGTCTATTCATATGGCTTATGACATTAAATATAGTTTGTTAAAAATTTCATATGTTATAACAAAAAACAGCCTAAGCAGCCCTGAGCTATTTTGTCTCTGTTAATGTAATGTGGTGACGAATTAAGGATCAATGGTCACCACCATTTCTCTTCCAGATAGTGATCGTCGCAAGCGACTAAGGGACGCAAGCAAATAATCTTATTGCAAAAGAAGGGAAGCTCGACATAAAACTCACTACCCTACCAATTCGTTTGAGCAGCGTAGTGAATTCCACAGTACGGGCGACTGAACTCAGCAGTCGAGACAATACAATACAATAACATTTTACCACACATAAGTAGAATTTAAAAGACATAAAAAAATAACATTTAGCGTGGTACAATTAGGCGGCTTTATCGCATACTGCAATTTCTTACAGACAACCCAAGGACATTTTTTTAATTTATTTATATATTCATAATCTCGGAAATAGCTCCAACGATTTCAATGAAATTTAATATGCAGTTAGTTTCAGGAGCGAAAAAATCCATCTAGCTCTCATTTATAGGACATATATTTTCTTCAATGTTTTCAGCAAACGAAAAAGAAATATTTATTAGAAAATGAAAGTAAATTTAGTAACTGTCATCAAGAACAGAACTGGCTAAGATGGAGAATCGAGCAGCAGTGTGCAGACAGCCTTAGTTCAATCCTTGGTTTTCCATTTTTTATTCATCTTTTTTTTTATTTTCATAATCTCCTTCATTACTTTTTTTTAATTTAAAGAACCCGTTTTAATATCGATTGAATTTAAAAATATAGATATTGCCTAAGTAAGTTATTTAGATCTAAATATAGGTATGCCGAAACTAAATCAAGAAACCTTTAATACCTCTCTAAATAAATTTTCCAAATACATATAAACAAAATTATACAATTACAAAATTATAAGGGAACGTATACGAGCTAAGCTAAAGGTAGTAAGTATATAGTTGAGCTAAATATAATAAGTATTAAGTGTTTATATATGACTTTAAGAAACTGCATCTTCGACCCAAAAAATATGTACGCTGTACCCGATAACCCAATGTATAAATGATCCAGAGCATGAAAGGGTCGTCGTTTTCACCTACGACACTTTTTAGTTAACAGTACTGTTAATAATGGTAGGGTTTGTTGGTATTGTCAGCAATGTGACAATTTTGTCTACAGCCTCGGGCTGGTCCATCTGGGGTGTACCACTCTGGCAGAAAGTCGACATCTGAGCAGTGGCAATGTAATATTGCGCTTCATTCGTTGAGCGAGAGAGCCGCCACCCCAACTTTTTGGGTGGGTTTGAGGTTCTCATTGGTAAGCAGCGGCCTAGCTATAACCCTGATATTGCAAAGCTCCATGGTCGCTAGTAGTACTTATCATCAGGTGTGCTGCTTTCTCGTTTTCCACCATGATTAATAAAAAACACACAGCAATTTAAACATCATAGTTACACGGTAAATTTATCAAATACTCAAGATTATCTAAAAGTTAAGTGTTATTGGTGGTAAAGACTGATTGATGGTGATTTATTTATAGTATTGATAACTTACAAACAGAAATTCATTCATACAAAACATATTCCATTTGTCTATTCACTTGAAATTCGTTATGCGCTTAAATATACATACATATCGGTTGGAAGGAGAAATTTTCTAACATCGATGTATATACAATCTATTTTAAAAATAAAATTTGTATCTATGTCCGTTATAGACTCTAAAACCATACAACCGATGTGCCACTAGCTAGGTTTATTGTAAAGACAATAATGCGAAGATAGTTTCATAGCAGTAAAACAATACATTAGCACCCAGTAGTCGTCGAATTCTATTTTTTAAACAGACACAAAAAGAGGATTGCTATAAATTTGACGAGTCTTTGTGACTATCTGTGGCATCGTTGCTCCTAAAAGAATAGACCGATTACGATGCGTTTTTTTTGTATGATAGCTGACGTGATCGCTATATGTATGATTATGAATTGAAACACCCATATATGATGGTACTACGAATTTCCTCTGATGATGGTGGTCGAAGATAATAGAAAGAAAGAAAGAAAGAAAAAAAATATTTATTTTGTTCTCGTTAAAAACTAATGAAAATAAATAGAACTAAAGAAAACAACTTCTAGTATAAAATGACATTAACGAGAAACAAAAAAAGGCTATTGGCTCAGCTTTGGCTACTTTATTTTATAAAATAGCGCTGATATTCTGCCAACACCTGGTACATTTTAAAGAAATTATTAAAAACATGACTAGTATAAACGTGTCAGAGTGTGTGTGTGCGTGTGTGTAACGATGTGTGAATAATTTAACTTTTCTAATACTGGATTGTCTATTAGTAATCCTATCAAGTTTAGACTCATTGGAATTGGATTCGTGTTAACTAGCTTTGTACATTTTTTTTAAACGTAGATTTACTTAAACTTTTTATTTTATATTCATTTTTTATTTTGTACAGAACTCAGACAGTGTTCGATACTGTTGGGTTGCTAGTATTAAATACAAATGGAAACCAAATGATTATATAACGATAAGTTTGACATTAATATGTCTATAGAAATTTGCGTATAAATACGGCCTATATCTTATTTATATTTGCCCTCCATTCAGTGTAACCTTTAAAATGATTTAAGTGCTCAAACACAACTAATAAAAAGAAATAACACACACACGTTAGCTAAATAGGATCTTATGGCTTTGGGTATACAATGTATTCGTCACATAACATTCTCTGAGGGAAGCGTGATCATTATGACATTATCTATCTTTTACTGAGAAGGCTTATATCCAAAACATTGGAAGTCTATAGTTTAGTGGATGGATATGAAGCTCTTTAAGAAATAAAAAGAAATAACACACACACATTAGCTAAATAGGACCTTATGGCTTTGGGAATACAATGTATTCGTCACATAACATTCTCTGAAGGAAGCGTGATCATTATGATATTATCTATCTTTTACTGAGAAGGCTTATATCCAGAACACTGGAAGTCTATACTTTTGTGGATGGATATGAAGCTTTTTAACAACCTTCTTTGAAATTTATATTATTTAAAATCTGTGAAAATGTTTTATGTCAAATAGCTCCAATGCTGTTGTGATCAATAGTTATATACTAACAAGACCAGACTATGAGTAAGAAGACCGATTTGCTGTTTCTCCTGTAGAAAGTTACTTCATTCTATTTATCGCATATTTAGCGTAGGCTGTAAATCTTTATAACCACATAAGTCAGTTTTGAAAACCCTTATTCAACTTCCCTTTTGATTTGGAGGAAAATCGGCATGTTAAGTAATGAAGGTTAAACAAAAGCAGGATAGCATTTAGTTTCAAATTTTACTTCTCATGCAGTTGTGTGTTGACCTTTACGCCATTTGGACTGTGTTTATTTTGTTTATGACAGTAATTGTGGCCAAGGAAGATAAAAAAAAAATAATCTGTCTCAAAATATAGCTAATAGCAAAAAAAAAAACAAGAAAAATAAATAAAACATTGAGCTAAGGTAACTCAAGTATATGTTAAATGCGGTGAATATATTAATAGCGGTTACGTTACCGTATAGATCACTAGTACCTATTTGACATCTATTTATATTGCCAAGGCCAATGTTGAAAAACAATAATGAGATGCATCTGGTTAGACTAAATATGTATTAGTCCATACCAGCTACGTTAAAACGACATTGATAAAGTTATATATTATGTATTGTAGTTTCTACGGTAGAAATTTGAACAAATTTGTTTAACAAATTTTGTTTTGAATTGAATACATTGTGTATTGCTGGAATTTTAAATGTTTTAATTTTTTTCAATGTTCCTCTTAACAACTGGGTTGTATAAATATTTTTCAAGGTGATTGATTAAGTTAGGTGCTGATAAAAAGAACATGTCACGGCTTTTCCTTTTTTAGTAATGAATGCAAGCAGATAACATTACTACGTCAGCCCTCTTGGCATTTATCCCAAGGAGGGTTGACGTCAAGCAGGCAGTCATAAAACGATTGCCAAAACTTGTACAATATGTACTATGGATAAAAGAGTACATATTGCATCGACCTTGAATAATTGCGATAAGAAGAGGATGATTATGCTGACGATTAATCGTGGTATATAGATTTGTAAATCTACTACCCAATAAACTAAGATTAAAACCTAACAATGATTTACAAAAATGAATAAAGCTTTATTAATAACACATACATACATACATATCATCACGCCATATCCCTTGCAGGGTAGGCAGAGAGAACAGAGTGCCAGAGAACTCTATCTCTGCATACTTCACTCGCTTCCTCAACATTCATAATTCTCTTCATACACGCTCACCGGTTTCGGAGACTCTTGACTCCACCTTCCTTCAGTACATGACCGATCTGGTCTAGGTAGGTTAGTCTCGGTCTCCCTCGGTACCTACATCCTTCCACTTTCGCATTGTATATCTTCTTAACCAGACGTTCGTTCGGCATTCTTTCCACATGTCCGAACCATCGGAGCATTCCCTTTCGCATCTTTACACCAATGCTCTCTTTCATACCTACTCGCTCTCTTACGTCGTCGTTGCGAATGCGGTCGGTCAGCCTAACTCCACAGATTTTTATTAATAAACGTAAGCAATATGACATAATTTTTATGACATTATTTGCCGTGTGGTGACGGAGTAAGAATACAATTCACCACCCCCTTTCTTACCCGTGGGTGATCGTATGAAACGACTAAGGGAAATAAAATGCATATAACATCTACGCAAGAGAAGGAAAATTTGAAACAAAAACCCTATACCAACACGTTTGACCAGCGTGGTCCCTCCTAGTATGGAGCCCAGCAGTGGGACATATACGAGCTGAGATGATTGTCCTTGGTGGTGATCGATAAAGAATTTGATGGTAAGCGATAACTGCCGCTCATGGTCGTTTACAGTATCAGGATCACGGACCTTCGGGTCTCTCGTTCACCGATAAATGTGCAGTAACAAAAAATTGATACTATTCAGACGTCAATTTTCCGTAAGAGTGCGATATTTCACTGGACGAGCCGTCCTAATTATAGCTAGTCCTAATCAATTGGTGCATGGCTTACCACTACTTAATAATATAAATTACCGTGAATCCATTAATTTCTTTAAGGTATAATTTATTGTTATAATTAAAATTTAATGAATACGAAAAAGTTATGGAAGGATAGTTTTGGATAATTTTTATATAAGAAATTAATTCATCCGAATTTTTTAACTGCACAAGAATATTTAAAAATTTGAACTAAGCTAAAAATCACCCACATACACTATTTTAAAATTTCATTTGATTTATAAAAGACAACCTCCTAGGAATAAATTTTTATATGTTACAAGGGCACAAGATACACCTACACTCAGTACAATAACTTTCAAATAGTAACACATGATTTAAAAAAATATCATAAATGCATCGTCCAGCTGTTTACAAGAATTATGAAAAAATGCCCAGTCATAAATATCGCGCAGAACATTGAGTTGCATGCAATAGGCTAACAAATAAAGCAAATTATAAAAAAAACAACCTATTTTAACATAATAATATAGTCTACATTTGCAAAATGATCATTAAAAAAATAATAAGCAATTTTTAAGTTTAGTAGCATGGCAATTCATGTTATTTAACTTACGGCTAATCTTTTCACCTTCATTTTAATCTTTGTCTGTATACGTCTTGCTGAGCACACGCCTCCTTCAGATGAGGGTAATTAGCCTATGTCACAGACGTATCCATATAATTTCATTTAAAATTTTCCTTGCTTTGTTGTGATATTATCTGCATATATTCATTATCTTTCATCAATTCTTACGATATCCACGGAAAAGAAAGTGGTGGTGATTGTATTCTTACTTATTTCACTACACAGAGATTTGTATCTATCGAAGGTAATCCTAATATACATCATATGTATGTAGATGTATGTACATACAGACATTCTGTACACATATATAAAACATTGCTGCCGACAGTAAATCAATATTTTGGTATCATAAAAATTATTAAGTTTTATACATACATACATACATACATATCATCACGCCATATCCCTTGCAGGGTAGGCAGAGAGAACAGAGTGCCAGAGAACTCTATCTCTGCATACTTCACTCGCTTCCTCAACATTCATAATTCTCTTCATACACGCTCGCCGGTTTCGGAGACTCTTGACTCCACCTTCCTTCAGTACCTGACCGATCTGGTCTAGGTAGGTTAGTCTCGGTCTCCCTCGGTACCTACATCCTTCCACTTTCGCATTGTATATCTTCTTAACCAGACGTTCGTTCGGCATTCTTTCCACATGTCCGAACCATCGGAGCATTCCCTTTCGCATCTTTACACCAATACTCTCTTTCATACCTACTCGCTCTCTTACGTCGTCGTTACGAATGCGGTCGGTCAGCCTAACTCCACAGATTATCCGAAGAGATCGCATTTCGTTTTATAACCATGAATATTAACAGTTATCTATTAGTAATAGTAATTTTATATCTAAAAACGATGACCCCTTTTTTATGCGCACAGTCGAAATAAAACTAAATAGATTTGATCAATAGAGAAAAACTATTCTTTTTATGAGAAATTATTAAAAAAACTATGCAATTTATAGCAGACATTTTCAAATTTTATATTAGTGCAAGTTATCAATTTTTTAATTTGAACATAGGTAGTTATTATATGCCCTTGGTTCGTTCTCGTATCGATAATAATAATGAATGAACTATGGAAAAAATTTCGTTTGTATAATAACATGCCATTTACCTGTCATCAGTCTCTCTCTTTATTTCTCTAATAATTATGTGACTAATTTGATATAACACTTTCTATAATAATAATAACCATAACAGCTCCGCTTTCGGGCTTAAACTACAGATAAGAACCATCAAGGTTATTTTTTATAATTATAAAGGTCATCAAATTCAAGGCGCTTAGAAGAAGCTCTCTCTCCTTTACGGATTACCAAAATTTTATATATTAAGATTAGTAATTCTCTTCAATGTTCATGAATATTTACACAACAAACTTAACGCCCAGCTGTGCAATAATTAATAGAAACTTAACATTCAAAAGTTTATCTTTTGCAGAGATCATGTGGAGAATGTACATAGGGACGATTATGAACACTATTTCCTGACTTATCATTACTCCTACACTGTATATACTATATAATAGTACGAACCTAGCAAAATAATCATCAGCTAACGAGTGGTGTAACTATTATATCCGAAACAACTATTATATAAACGTATACTTCCTTCTATGAACAGAGATTTGTACATCTCAGAATCTAATTAAAACGAAAATAACAAGCAAGTATCGTTAAGATTTAGGTCCTTGTTTTATTAATGACGATTATATATACCTGCTTTGGACGTCATAGGTCCCATATGGGTAGGCGTTCCGCAATATATCTGTGTGGCATAAGGCGAGACAGCACCAGCCACGGCTCCACTCAAACATGCCTCTGTGCAACCTGAAGACAATTAATTAATTAATATTAGTATTAAAACTTAGTTAACATCCGAACGCCTCTTAAAATAAAACAAAGTTTATGGATTCTATCGCGTTTCTATTTGATTTTTTTAACCCGAACCCCTGTTTGTCATAGCCAAGATCGACTGTAAACTGTAGAAACAACTAATAAGTTAAAAAAAAAACAGAAATCATCTGTCCTATTCCATCTCTTTAACAAAAGAATGAAGATTATTACGCTCACTGTTCAATCTATATAAATGACATATATACAATAATAGGTTTTAAGAAAATATAATTGTAGTTTATAAAAAAAGTGTGTGTATAGAATTGCAATTGGAATTACCATTAACCTGCCATACTAATTAACAATAAGCAGAATCAATCAGTTATACGAACTCAAGCATCTGTATGCCGTCCAAATTCTCGTCCCCCAGAACCTCATATGCCAATCATCATTTCAAATCCTAGCATTGGTTTCATCAGCATTAAGGACAAATAGAAACGGGGAGTCATGCAAAGCACAGTTCAATCTTTTGAAAATAATTGTAAGCATTTTTAATCACTGATCACAGATATTCTAACTGCAAAGCGTGAAAAGTTAACTTCAACTGTTACTAGGCCATAAGACCATTTGGTGGGGAGGTCGTGTCCTATACTGTATAGTCCGTTTCACTATAGCCATTTAGTGATTAAAGTATTATTTAGCACATGACAACGAAGAAGAAGTTGCACAGTAAATGATAAAATTTATATTACGTTACTACTGCATAACTAACTTTCGAAACCTGCCATGTCAGAATTTTTCAACACAGAAAAATTCTATTTTCCAAATTCATAAAATTTCCAATAAATCAAAGATTCTTTATTTAAATAATACAGATTTGTTTTGATAGATAAAAAAAAACAATAATAAAATGAAACAAAAAAAAATCATGCAAAACTATTTGCATTGCCACCCGCTGGACTGTGCGTCATCACAATTGACGTCGACGCGCAAAGTCAAATCACAAAAATACTTTTGAAAAAAATTGCATTAGAATAGATATGTCGAATTTTGCTAACAAACTCAAAACTGTTTAAAATATGTGCATAAAAAATTATCAATTTTCTTTATGTTTGTTTCCTTTGTATTTATTATCAAGATCTTATTGACTGTAAGTCATATCCTCAATAAGATAAGTCATTTTTAATTATTTCGTCATTTCTACATAAGTCATCAATGTCATCATTTATACATTTGCCGTACTTGCCCAAACTATATTTTTAGCGAGAACTATAATACATTATGTCTTATATGAACAAGAATTAAGTATACATTCAACTGCTTAAATGTTAATATGTGAAAATGTGATGTAATATGAGAAACAAAGACAGCGAAAATCAGCCAAGACGTAAATCAACACCTTCACGGCATTCCAATTCAATTTCTAAATTTCTGACCCCGCCAGTCGAATCCTTTAATCGACCTTAGTTCCAGAATAGGGAATATGCACGTGACTCCAAAATGAACAAAATATTTTTTTTTTTGTAATGTTAATTGCTTAAAAAACATACCTATACAATTATTTTTGAAATTCATCATTATTTAATAGTGAAATTTAATTATCAAAAATCGGCTTTTTTAAAATTCGCTCGCAAATTTCTAAAACGCGACGCGATTGGTTGTTCAAAACGTGACGTCATCGTGCACTTGAGTCTTCTGGTATCAAGGTGTTTTTAGTGATTATTTTGTATCGTTACCCAGTTATTTCATGAGTTATTAGTTTTCTGTGTTAAGTATTAGTCCTTGTGAATAAGAGACAACAAACGTCACTTTTTGTCCCTGTTCTAATGCCATTATTTTGTATTGCATATAATTCTCTGTATCTGAAACCCAATAGAAAGATAAATAATAAATAATTTCGAACTTTTCTCTTACTCTAATAAGTTACATGATTTCATTCATAGGTATCATAGATGACTAAACATATATTACTTTTATGGATAAAGACCCATGTCCCTAGTAGATATTGAGAATATTTCTTTAAGAACTTTACGTAAACTAGGTAGGTATGTGTACGTCGAAGTTTGTAAACAAAACAAGTAGGTATGTGCGTGAAATTAAGGAAAAATGGTTCTTTTATGTACTTCATCATTTCTCTAATGTGTTTACTTACGTTAAAATGATCTTCACAACAGTATAAACTGCTCAAACACGACACATTGTCTCTTCTCATCGTCTTGCAATATTTTTTTCTTATTACATTTCTCGGCATAAGGAAATATACTTTGTTAGGTGTAGTTTTGATAATATTTTGGCACATAGGAACGACACAATATTTATAATACGGTTTTCTGTTCTTTTCCATGGTAATAAGTTGACTTTACACTCACTTTTTTACTTTTCAATAACTTCGTGAACCAAACATTTCGTTGTTGACATCCAACTTGTGTGTGTATTCTGACGTCAAAGAAGCGCGCCATAATAGCCGCGTTTACATCGCCCAAAAATGATAGTGATTTTAATATTTTTTTTTAACTTAATGGTTTATATCTTGGATGTGTTATATTTATTTTTGGTAAGTAATGTGATAACTAGTAGAAACGTTTAAAAAAATAAAAAAAAATCATGCATATTCCCCATTGGTGTTATGTATTAGTTATACGTTAAATTAAATTTATATTTATAGTGCGAGCCTTAGCCGAACCGAAGCTTCAGTCGAATTGATCAACGATGACATGAAGATGTTAAAAAAACCATCACAAAATCATTTGTCGCATATAACAGGGCGTGCGCCTGTTACCTCTAGCCGGGCACAGCTACTTTTAGATTTCCAAGAAATATTCTCGTAAAATCCAAGGGCTGCCCAATTTTTATTTTACCCGACAGCACATTTTGGAATAAAGAGGCAGATAATTAATCTTATACTTGTAAGACGTAATATAAAATCTTACACATACATACATATCATCACGCCATATCCCTTGCAGGGTAGGCAGAGAGAACAGAGTGCCAGAGAACTCTATCCTCGCATACTTCACTCGCTTCCTCAACATTCATAATTCTCTTCATATAAAATCTTGCCTGCAGAATACAGCACCTATATTGTTAAATAACTATGAACTTATTGGACATCTGTGTAATACAGATATCCAATAAGCTGCTGTTCCGTTATCACATATATGTCTATTCCATCTCGTCAAATATCCTATATAAATAATTTTGCATCAATGTTACATAAAATACGAAACATGTATAACGGTTTAATAGCAACGTGATTCATATGAAAGTAATATTATTTTTATATGATTATTGAATCACGGTATATGGCGTTAATAAATATTATTGTAATATAATCATGTCATACTATAAGCGATAAAATTGAAAAATATTAATTTAATCAATCATTTAATGCGTTATTTTAAAGAGGTGATTCATAGTTTTGAGATAGTTATAAAACCAGTGGAGGAAGGTAGAATATACCTAAAAGATAACTGTTTGGACCAACTTTTGTCCCAGACTTTTATCGTATCAGTGATTCAATTGTTAAGAAGAAAAATAACAAAACACAACGGGCACTTGTGCCTCAATCTTTAGAATGACGTTCCTAGTGCTTTAACTAATTAAACCATCATAGCAAAGTACCTACAGTAATTAAATTCAATTACACTCTAGTGAAAACCAATTTTAGAAGAACCCGAAAGTAATTTGACAAACTATGCAAAAAACATTCTGCCTAATATTTTTTTTTATATAATATATATATAAAGGCAAGACAATAATAAGAAAATTCTAATATAGCGCATGATATTATCATATCTACCCAGGCTCAAAACAAAAACTTGTGTATTGCTCTGCCTGGTGATTACCAGGCATAGCAATACACAAGTTTTTGTTTCGATTGAAACCATGAAATTCATCAGAAGTTGTTACTGCTTAGAGTGTTACACCATGTGTGCGGTGAAGTTTCTTATTATCTGAAAACTGTAAACTGTTCAACACGTGGTCCTAATAACCAAATATTGATATGAACTATATAGCTATAGCACGTTGCCTATAGAACCAAATTTTGCTTAAATGTGAAACACATCACTAGAAAGCAGTAACGCATTGTCCAATATAACTGAATACACATATATAGCCTCAAGCCTGTTTCTCAAAAGGGGTACACAAAGACTACGGATTGTCACAAACGTCGTGGTTTTCGGGTTCGGAGGATCGTTCCTGACATACCTCGATCGCTTCATTCACACTCAGCACAGTGTTCATCAGACTTCATGTTTGCCCTACGGATCGGCGTGCTCTTAATCTGCGCTTTCGCTAACAGAAAAAATCTGGATGGGCTCAAGAAATTTAATTTGTTTTACGTGAAAAAGTTATAGGTGAAGTTTCTTTTACAATGCGAGTGCGCGACTTAGTCGATTACAATAGGGATAAATTGGTTGAGTATTGTTATTGAAGGAGTCGCGCATAATCCACAACGGACAATATAGTAAGTACTTACTTATCTAATATATGACCAAGTCAAATATATGCGAAATTTATACTTTCAAATATGTTTTATGTGAATCGTGGCTTACATAATATATTTTTTCTACAAGCGCTTTGCCTACGGTTTTGCTCGCATTCTGTTACGTGCAGTATGTATTTACACATTATTTTTTATGGTGTATATGCGAACAAATTGTTGATATCAACTGTCTGTCAAAAACCTAATACGAATATTAATCGTTTCCCTATTTGAATATTTCATGAGTTCTATTCTTTTGTGAGGAAAAATTTCTTTTTAACTTAGGCGTTCTAATTTAATTATTCCGTATGGTAGCGAAGTATACAATTCACGACTACCTATCTTGTCCACCGATGTCGTAAAATGACTAAGGGATATGATATACAAATAATATTTATTCAGAAGAACAAAATGTCGAAACAAGCCCTATACCATCCCGTCTGACCAGCGTGGTATAGTAATTCAACTGGCCACCCTTTGTGGCACAGGTTCAAGACTAGCCGTGGGTCGTATATGACCAAAAACAATGTGGATGTTGAATTTAGTAGTACTAGTTACTTCTTAAAACATAAAGTAAGTGCTTGTACCTATCCCATCAAAAATGGAAGATCCAAATTAATAATTATCCAAAACAACAGAGGCAAACATATTTTTCTGTTATTCGTATATACCTACTATTTATACTGGCATATGAACTATACAAAAAAAAAAGACAAAAAGACACTTTAAATGTATTTATTTCTATTTATGGTTTCTTTAAGTGACTACAAATAAATAGGACGTAATACTTTTGTATCCTAATGAACACAGATGGTCACGAGCCTAACAATATGTAAATCCATGGATGGATGAAGAATACAATGTGTCACAAACCCTTTACCTTGCCGCTTATGTAGTTATAAACAAGAGCTGAACGGAAACAAATAAGATAATGGCAGATAATGTTTCTCCTATTGTGATAAAGGCTCGTTACCAACAATGAAATGTTGAAAAACTGTAGTAAAAGAAATTGTAAATCATACTCATCAACCTCAATAAGGTTGACTTTCTAAACAATTTGTGCAGAACATCTTTTTTTTTTTCACAAAGCTATCACCATGTAACTCTACGAGCGTTCACATTCATTATCATGTATTGGGGAGCGATGTTATTTAATTAAACATATAATATATGCACCTATCTTTACACGAGTATTCTTGTATATTTCTCGAATGTCAGCAACGGCACAAACGATTTTAATAAAATTTAGTATGCAAGCGGTTTCGTCGGCGATATATTAATTTAGCTAGATTTTATTTATATAAATAAAAAATTGTTTGAGTTTTTAAGCAATGAACTATATTTAATAATTAAATAGTTAAATTTAGCCACATCAAGATAAGAAATAGTTCAGTTGAGAAAACGAGAAATCCCTTTCATACAACTCTTATTTGATTTTTGGTTTTGCCGTTATTATAGAATCATTAAAGGAGAGTCCAACGGATTAGTGTGTTAGTGATCTCTGATATTTACGCGGGTATTACACATTTGAAATAAAGCGTCTTTACGGATTTTGTCACGTTTATATTTGAGTTTTAATTCGCCAATAAATTCATGAGGACTGAAAAGTGGTCCAAACGTCGGGCAACATTGAATAGAAAATACAAAGACAATAAAATTAGCAGAAATAACTTTATTTTAAAAAAGTGTGTTATTTATTGGACGAATTGCACGCGTCGCAGTCAAATTTGCCAATCCCACCATATCGTAGTCAGCGACTTGGCTTTCCCCCTGGTATCGCAAATACAAGAAACTTAGATTACGTATTATGGCACACTACATCTTAATATATATATTCTTATGTACGTGTGTATGTCACTGAAGTCCTCCTAAACGGCTGGACGGATTTTCTTAAATTTTTTTGTGTGTGTTCAAATGGATTCGAAAATGGTTTAGATTTGCAATTGGACCCGGTAGGCGGCGCTGCGATCGAGTTGGGGATTTTTACTTTTCATACATTGACTGTTAGGCGCTAGTTATCTATAAATATATAAAAAAACAAAGATTGACGTTGACAAACCCTACAACCGATGTGCCCTGAACTGGTATCATTAGAAAGGCAAAAATACAAATATGGTTTTAGACCACTAAAACAATGCATTTGAAAATTCGCAAGGTGGCGCTGAAGGATAAACACGTATTCTTTTGTGCTCCTACTGAAATCGTCTCTTAAAATTATAATAGTGCAATAACAGTTCATTATTGTGTTTATAAGTGACAATGTTAATATAAACTAATAGTGTACGAATAATCCATATGAACAAATAAGTGTGATATTAGTTAAAAACAGATACAATAATAAGCCAATGTATCAACAATCAATGAACATTTAAATTATAATATCATTTTTTTTATTATTGGCTACCTTACTGAATTGTTTAAATGAAGATTCAAGATCAGTATTCAAGAGGTTTGTGACTATTATTAACTATATAAACGAAAATACAGAAGAAAAAGTGACAACAACGCTTCTAGCGTTAATTAGATGTCAACTATATTTCAAAAATTCAGCCGTTTATAATTGGTTATTTTTATTCAGTACTTTTACGAGAAAATCTTATCGACATCTACTAACTAGCCTATACATTAACTTGGCAATACGATAATTGGATTATAGGTCATCGGTCGTCTTGAGCCATCTTTGCCAAGAGGACAGTAATGTACATGTTATGATTAGTTGTTGAAGCTTGGTATATCAATCTTATTATTTTAAATATGAACTACATGGACAACATAACTTACCGCCGTAGACGATCTCGATCAGTGACAACCACAAAAGATTATATAGCCGAATTATCCACTTCAATCAACAGTGATAATACTTCGAATAGCCTACCAGATATAACAAACACAGAATCTATAAACTTATATAATGATCGAATTGCGATATTGAAGTTAAAAATTGATACATTGCAGTTAGAATTAAGTAGTGCGCACTCTGAAATTGAACTTTTGTCTCTCGAAAACAGCAATTTGAGACAACTGAATGAAGACCTAACAAAAAAGAAAAATATACAAAAAGATTACTTGTAGCCCGGTTGGTTACTTTAAATAAACGCAAACCATTTAGAATTTCTATGAATGACAACAATAGTTATTCTTACAAAATCATACAAAATTCTGCTATTTCGAATTGTCAAAATAAAAATTAACAAAAAGGGGGTACTTCAAAATTGCCGCAACCGGTAAATATACAGAAAATTAGTACCAGTGTTACCAGTTCTGATAAGCCACGCTTATTGATTTTGGGTAGTCAACAGATTTCTGGATTGTCGAGTAAAATAACACAAATTAGGCAGTATGATAAAAACTACAAGAAATATCACATTATGGGAGTAATAAAACCATTTGCAGATTCTAAAGAGATATTAAGACAATGTTATTTGGACAAATATCAGGATGATGATCAAATTGTTTTGTGTTGGAGAAATTGACTTTTAAGATAAATCTACGTAAGTGGCTTCTTGAGAAATGTTTTTACTCTGTACCTAAATGACTTTTTAGTATAATATAAATTTATTTTGAAATGGACATAATATACAATTTCACATGACATGATATAATGGACATTTTTATTTTATTTTTCGTATAACTTTTTATTATTATTATTCAATTTGCATTTTATTTTATGACATAAATTTATTAAATTAATTAAGTACAAAACCTATATTTGATAATTTTACTTGAATTGTGTGTTGTGTGTAAAAATCTAATTAATTTAAATTATAAATCAAATTTAGAATAATGAAAACTATAAATCAACCTAATATTGTATGTCGTGAATGTCAATGACGAAATATGTGAGACCTATTTATGCACTATTAACTGCACATTGTAAACCATATTTCATGCAATAAATTTCATTTCATTTGGTAAATTCAACTTAACGAATTGACATTTATTTCATTACATCGAAAAACGACATTTATTGCATTAATTTTCGAGGTTTTCCCCTAAAAATATTCCTGAATTTTGAAATTGAAATGCATTTATTTTTTCAATGTATCCAATAGTTAACTATAATAGTACACAGTGCTTATTGAATACTGCAATATAAAAGATTGGCGTCAATCACTACTTGGTCCTTACAAACAAGTACAAATTGATCCAATTCACAATGATTGCTTGAGGGTTCTCAATGCTAACAGCGGCAGTAAATTGAGACCAATGAAAAGTCCCAATATAGAGAGACTGTAACTTTACTATGTGCATAAGTTATTGCATGGTGCATCTCAGAAAAAAAAGGAGGGGATGATATATTTACACAGATAGGCTTGTATTATAATATAATAACTATTTTTCTGTTTGTAACTAGTAATCTGTTTACTAAAACAGTATAATTTACTAACTAGTATAATTAGTTTATTTATTTACTAGGAAATATAAATATTTAAATATCCATATATGAATATTCAAAATTTTAAAAACTCATTGCTGTACACTGGAGATATAAAAGAATAATTTAATATGGATGCCATGCAAGAAATTATAAGTTTACCGATTCTTTCATGAGACAAACATAATCATTACTGTTACTTATTGAAACTTCTTTAATGTATGGATGCAGTAATTTTCATCAACCATCTTTTACCATAAGATAACTCGTTAAGGATGTCCATAGGATTTAATAGTCTCAGTAGCAAACTAATAAAAACCGTCAACACAATATTCAAGTGCCATATTAAATTATATAGAACAATACAACATTTACATCACACAAATAAATGATTTATTGATTAAGTTTCTATTCACAAATATTGTAACAATTGATGGAAAGATGCATACTTTGAAATCCTGTGTGATGATAAAGTACCACTCCAATAATACCACTGCAAGTGAAGAAAACTCAAAATACAAAATTACTATGCCAAACTCTCTGGCTAGGGTTGTGTAGTTGCCGAACTTCCTTTACCTAGAGATCAGTTCAGTAAATAAATATTTTAATATAAATTATTAACAGACTGTACCTATTCGTTTTCATACTTTGACAAAAGAAAATATGAATTTATGACTATTTCTAAATAAGTACTACAAATTATGTGTAGGTACACATAATTTGTAGTACTTACTACTTGCATTATCTTTGCCCAAGCCATACATATAAATAACCCTGTAAGGGTAGGAACCTATACAAAACAGAATTATAGTTACTCATCCAGAAACTTTCCAAGATTAAATTTACCATATTCACTATAATATCATATTCAGTGCAGTACAGCTAATTAGATATCAGAAGAAGTTATATTGACTTACCCATAGAGGCAGATGAATTGAGCCCAGAAGTATTCAAACTTACATCTGAGTTTGTAGAATAAAAATATGTTGTACCACCAACATTTTCCTGTCACAAGAACAAGTCTTTTATATACTAATAACTAAAAAAAATATATAAAATAAATATTACTAATTATTTTTATGTTAATTTACTAGATTATAATACAGCAACTAAATTGAGAGAACCTATAAGAGAATTTAAAATATATAAGGTAAATAACAGCTAACCACATCTAATACATTTTATTTGATCATCGCATGAGAGATATAGATTATATGACACTATATCATAATTATATTAATGCTATAGTATTGCTGTGTAGTAGTGGCTACGAATACTACCAACCTTACTTTGCTCGTGGATGTCGTTAAAGACGACTAAGAGCCTTATATTGACCTGGGCCAACACTACCTGATGCCATTTGGTCAGCATTTGCATTCCCAAGGAGGGTTGATGTCAGGCAGGCGACTGGTCATAAAACTATTGCCAATAACCTTTGCAATATGTAGGAAGAGAGGTGCATATTGCATCAACCCCAAGTAATTGGGACAAGAGCAGGAGAATGATGTTAATGCTATAGTACTCTATTACCATTTCAAACCAATACAACATAAGTTAATTATTATTAATTCTAAATGAAAGGTATTTCAAATTATGGTATTAGGGATTTGTAAGGATTATTATTGCGTCACTTTTGCCTCAGAAGATTTTTATAGACTTTTTTTTTTCAGTAAAACACAACGGAAAATATTTTTCAAAACTGTCTTAACAATGCATGAAATTAATAGATTTACATGAATTTGTGATGTTACTCTTTTGGATTTCAATAATTATTGTGACTAAAACTAAATTGACATATATTTACCTGATGTACTTGTGCTGTGCTTGGAAGAGTAGATAATGCTGAGGGTGATGAGCTTTCCGGAGACTCAGGCAGGATGCTCGGCTGAGCAAAGTAGTTCATAGGAACAAACTCTGTGATGAGCACCTATAAAATATGATAATAAAAACAGTGTAAATGACAAAAAATATAAAAAAAGGAGTAAATATGATAATATTACAAAAATACCTTTCTTATGGCTGTAGGAGAAGACTCCAGGCTCAGCTGCCCAAGTGCTTGATTCAAAGATCTTGTAGGTGTTGATGTAGAATGATTCTGAAATATAAACGAACGAGAAACTTAAATAGTTTCTGCGATATTTACATGATAAATATATGAAGATAAGCTTACCATGTAGGTCGCCAATTTAGACTCCTGTGGCAGCCCATTAGGAGGCGAATATTGTAAAAAGATAGAAGGATCCATTGTTTCCAATTCTCTATGTAACCAACTCATGGTGATTGAAGACCTATTTAACTAAACCTGAATGTCTGAAAACTGCGAGGTTACTGGACGTGGGACACGAAATACGCTCAGCTGCGGGTTAATTATCAACAACCCATCTTCTCGACCTATCACTTGTTAATGCTTTGATAGAGCCTCAAACATCACAGATATACTGAGATTATATACATATACATGGCTTTCTATGTATGTTAAAACACTGTATATGTAACAACTGTGACAGACCATTAAGCCGTTCCTAAACACATGATTACTAGATTCATTGTTATAATAATATTGAGTAACACAGTATCACATCTAAAGATGTTTCATTAAAACATTTCAAATAATAAAAATATGAAGACACGAAGACAAATACACACAGCAAAAAGCGATACCTATCACATTAGTGTTGCCACTAGCGTCGGGTCATTTAATTACAACCGCTGGTAAATATTAATGATAAATGAAATTCACCGAATCTATATTTCCCTCTTGTGATTCATTATTATTATAGTAGGTGTAACAGAAACACTAAAAAAGCATACTGTTTTGGACGTGACTTACTAACCATTTAACATAATGTTACGCTCGTTACGCGATAAATCGCATTCCCAGGTATTGTGCTGAGCTGCTTGTTCATACTTAGGGTCAGGTGTGGGACAATACGATAATGGCGAGGATATGATTTTAATAAAAATAAAATAGAGATAATAATTGTTGGCAATTTTATAATACGTAAAGGTTTACTTAAAGCTACAGACACATAATTTAATGAAATGGTAATAATACTGGTTGTAAATACTTTTATTTTCATTATTATCCAATTTCAATAGTTTTAAATAATATATTTCTTAATTTGAATAATATATAATAGATATATCGTATTAAGAGGAATTAATGGACACTTAGATCTAATCATAGGCAATTACGACAGAGAGTCATTTGCGCCTCCATGTATGAATGTTACGGCATGTATATAAAAGACTTATTTAAAACAGATAAATTTTTATTCCTTCGTATTCGTTTTCATTAATCAAAGTTTTAAATGTAAGACTATATGACTATATAGTCTTACATTTAAAACCTTACATTAAACTTTACTTAAAAATTTACATTTAAATATATAATATAAATATTTCCGAACAAACATATATATATATATATATATATATATATATATATATATATATATATATATATATATATATATATATATATATTAACAAGAGTTTTTATTTTATTGTTTTCTTTATAATATAACACACAGAACAACTTCGAAATAGAAATTAAGAGGAGCACGCATCGGCTTTTCTGGGGTTGCTGTGCCGGTGCGGGCGTATATGAAATATATGAAATATCTGGGTCAGCACCTTGATTCTAGGTGGAGTTTGGGGTCACACTTTGCACAGCTCGTTCCGAGGTTCGTCAAGACAGCCGCGGCGTTACGTAGGCTTTTGCCAAACACAGACAGTCCCGGATCGTCCTGTCGGCGTTTATACACCGGAGTGGTGTGGTCCATGGCGCTGTATTGTGACCCTCTTTGGGCGGACACCCTCACCGCCTGCAACAGAGCCCTTCCGCGATGCCCACAGAGGGCCATGGCGGTAAGGGGTATTGGGGGCTATCATACAGTGTTATGGACCGCAGTGACATTGCTGGCGGGTGACCCACTTCTGCCACTTGTGGCCGAGGCCCTGGCTGAGGTCTACCGGCTCCGCATCGCGGCACCACCGGCGACAAGTAAGTTTCCGTAAGGAGACTGGGCAGAACACTGGAAGTGGCCCGAAGGGGAATCACCCGGCGGTGGAGAGAAGATCTGGAGTCCCCGGAGCAGGGCGGGGGGGGGGGGGGGGTTGTGGAGGTGGTTGCGCCACATCTCCAGCGCTGGATTAATAGAAGGCACGGCAGCCTAAGCTGCAGGTGTTTACTGGACACAAGGTCTTTGGTAAGTACCTGCACAGAATTGGGAGAGAAGGGACCCCAGGATGTCACGTGTGTGATGCGCCAGTAGACGCTACGCGTCACACTCTGGAGGTATGCCCCGCCTGGGGGCCCCAGCGCCATGTCTTATCGGCGGTCGTTGGAAGAGACTTGTCATTGTCAACCAACATCTCGAAGACTTGACAGCGACAGGTGCTGGTCGTCAACGTCCTCCTTTTGTGAGGCCACCATGAAAAGGTAAGATGCCGCGGAGCGGGTACGTGAGGCGCTTACGTCCGCCGAATCGCTCCGCCGCCGGCAACCGGGAAGGAGGAGGCACCGTTATGCACACCTCCTCCCGCCGCCTTGAGGGACAATAGGACATGGCCAGAAGGCCAAGCGTTGGGGTGCCGGAGATCGAATGTCAGTAGACGATCTCTCCGGCACCCCGTAAAAGCACGGAAGCCGCTGTGGTTTTAGTGGGTATTTCAGTCGGACTCCCTTATCTTACCCATGGGTAATCGTAAGAAACGATTAAGGGATACAAACCATTCCATAGTCAGCCCAAAAAATGACGTGTTAATCTTTATCACTACCTCTTTTTTGGTCACACCCCGTTAATTCCATCCGGAGCGACAGAAGAAGTGGCGCGTACCCCTCTTTGCCAAGCGAGTGGGCCACCGAAACCAGCCAGCGCGTTATAGTAGATTAATTTCCCTCCCATTACGAAAGAGGCTCGATCCCGGCAGTGGGACGTTTAGAAGCTGAAATGATAATGACTATTCTTAGTTTACGGGTGGAGAGCCCTCAGCGCTCACCCACAGTCCGGGTAAAGTTGTCATAGCCATCTGAGGCTAACAACTAAGACACACAAAAAAAAGACTATTCTTAGAGATATAGCACTATTGTAAATATTTATATGGAGTCTAAATTAAAAGTAGACGCTCATATTAGAGAAATTAAAAAAAAGGTTATCATAAATGTAGAATTTTATACTTGTGGTAAATTAAGTTTTTGCGAGCCAGAGGTGACAATGCTAAATGTGGAGCTGCATGACATCTAGCCGAGAACTTAGTTTAGGCAAAAAATATGGCACCGCAAGTACATCAGATCCCAATAAGGGGGACTAGATACGTCGATTTACAGGCCAATAGCGTTAACATCGCCGCTCTTTAATGCGTTACTTTAGAGAGAAAGAAACAATAATAAACCACCAGCTTCTGCAGTAACTTGAAGATAGAGAGCTTATCAGTGATCGATAATAGTCTTCTCGTCATGGTTAGTGAACTGATGATCTTCCTATGTATCTTACATGCCATTGCGTTCGGAGATCTTCTAGGACAAAGATGAGACCTTGGCTTTCAGCCCCCAGATCTCGATAAGACATTCGATAGGGTCTGGCCCGTGTAGTCGTCTTTGATGTTGTTACGAGTATTATCGTGTTAGCTTCTGTTCCGAAACGGACTGTTAATACTGGCGTACGACAGGGCTCAGTGCTCTTGCCAACCATGTTTTTATGCATATCAATGATATGCTCTGTATAGAGAATATGCATTGCTTTGCGGATGACAGCTCGATAGAATGTCAAAACGAGTTTGTTAGTGGACAGAAAGGCTTAAATTAAGTCTGAAGTCCAGCGGTCTCTGAGTTGAACCTCAGCATGGGCTAAACGATACTCAATATAGTTTTATCCTATGAAGTCAAAAGTTTGCGCGTTCTCTAAAGCGTTTATTATAGCACTTCAGGTAACTATCTTTCAACGTAACTCTCCTAAGCTCTATAGAATTACCCAGCAAAGTTTAGCTTACAACCATTTGGAAAACAAAACCAAATTGGTGAACAAAACTGGATATCCTGAACCGTTTGAACAGATTTAAGCGGTACTTCACGAGAAGCCAAAAACGTGTCTTGTACGAAGCACAAGTTTGTTAACATGTGGAATACTGCTCACATCTCTAAGCGGTTGTACCCAAATATCAGCTCGACCCACTTATCTCTCTGCAAAGACGTATTTATCGAATTGTCGATGATCCTAATCTTCTAGACGAATTTAAACATTGGAGCGACAGAGAGGCTTAAGGTCTCTCTGTGTACTCTATCATCTCTGTAATAGAGAGCTGTTTGCCTTACAACCAATGTCTCCTTTCTGTCATCGAACCACCTGGCATCACAACATGATTCACCCATACCACCTTATAAGATATTATCTTCGACTGTTTATTTTCAATAAATTATCCGCTAAGGTGTTTACCAAGCACTATGATATGTCCATCTTCAAACGATATTTAAGAAGAACTTCGCTATATTTTTAGTATTGCTACGAACTTTGTATTGCACGTACCACCAGAAGCGGCTTTACCTATAGTGCAGAGGGTGCGGTGCTCACAGGCGCTGGGTGTTAGAGGGCGCCGAGAGCCTCTCGGGACACATACAGCCTTCATTGTAACGCTCCGCACGGGGCGGTCGCACCGTAAGCAGCGAGTACCTACCCTAATTTATAAACGTAGTGAGTGTGTTGTTTGAAAGGTTTGGGTAGGTTGCTTTGTCGCCATGCTCACTGTTACTTCATAATCCAATCGCGTTTACCTGGCTTAGTGTCAAAAGAACGAGATTAAGCATGCGACAACGCATTCCAGTGAGGTTCGAAGTTTAGTCGAACGTGTTGTAAATATCAACCTATTCCATTTTGTTCACGCATTTTGATACAAGACGGTATCAGGTTATTGATTGCACCCGAGCACTACTGCGCTAGAGCAGCCCCTGCGTACCACTTACCACCTGGTAGGATGGTTGCTCCTTTACCCACTAAAAGGCAATAAAAAATGGGTTCGTGATTGACATGATGATGATGATATGGGTTTGACAAACAGGTGATATGGTTTTCATATCGTCATACCTTTTTTTTTTTGGCGGCGGGCTACGGTACGTCAAACCCCGCTATTCCGTCCGGGGCGACAGGAAAAGCGGCGCAAGACCCCGTAGAAAATACCTAATATTTACATCAATTATTAAGGCAAAAAACAAAGAGGACAATACTTTACATATGTTAAACCTCAAAAAGAATATACATGCACTTTTGACTTTAGATTTTACGAATGAATCCCGTTTTACTCTGTCAAATAACTAAAAGTTGCCTTAGACATGTATAGTTTTGAAAAGTCAGCAGTACCTGGCAAGTCTCGGCACCGAGGAGAGTCATTCCGATTGAAACTTTGGGGCTTAGGGTGGATCTTAGTAAGACGGAGGCCCTCTTATCCTATGAGCCCCGGAACGGTTCATCCATTTTCGTCTCGGTCACCGTCAATTCGGTCCCCGTAAGCCAGCGATGGTGGTGAGAATATCGCACCTTGCTAAGCTGTTTGTCGGCGTCGCATTCGCCCTTTTATAGATTATGCCGAATGCGAGAGGGCCCAGCACCACGTGCCAACAGTTGTACAAGGGAGTGGTTCGGTCCATGGGGTACGGAGCACCCATTATCGCGGGTCCCTGATTGTCTCCTCCTCAGGGCCCTCTTGTGGCCACCACAGAGAGCCATGGTGGTCAGGGTTCATATGTGGATACGACACGGTGGCGATCCCCCGTGGGATTTGGAGGCAGAGATGCATACCGGAATTTACCAGTGGATGTCAGCAATGCTGGCAAGGCGCCTGGCGGGGCTAGCCCCACTGAGTCGTCATTGACCGTTAAGCAGTCTGGCTGGAAAGGACTCGGTTCAGCTTTCGAACCATGGACGCCTTCCGGCCAGATTGTGCTGATGGATTGGTTGGGTTGGCAGCATGGGGTTCTCTTGTTTCGATTAGTGCAGGTCTTGATGAGGCATGATTGCTTCTGTAAGTACCTACACACGGTCGCGAGTAGACCAGAGAGGAAACCATCCTGCCATCACTGCGATTGCGATGAGGACACGACGCAGCACATGCTCGAGGTTTTCGTGGCCTGGGTAGAGCAGCCCTGCGAACTCATGGCAATCATCAGTGTCGACCTGACACAAGCATCGACTTGACAGCGTCAGGAACTGGGACGCAGTCACCGTCTTCTGCGAGGCAGTCATCTCGTGGCGGAAGTGGCTGGACGGGTGCGAGAGAAAATCCTCTTTGGTGACAAACTCCGCCGCCGGCACCTGGGGTGGCGCAGATGCGAGAACCTACGTCTAGCCAAGGCCACGGGTGACTGGACCGGGGAATAATCCGTTACCCAAAGAGAGGCTGACAGCGTAAAGGCAGCAGCAGGCCGGAGCGTCAATGGGGGATGTTACCCGAAAGGGTAACCCGCTAGGTAGGCTCCGAATGTCAATGGAGGTGGGGTGAAAATACGGTAGTTTATGGAGCCCCGCGCCGCCCTTCTGTCGCCGTGGACGGAATCGACGGCGTGTGTCTAGACCTTAATCTACCAAAAAAAAACCCATGTATCGTTTAATTGAAGTTTTGAATTCCCAAGTAAATAAACTAGTAACGAGTACTAAATACTAGTAGAGTAAAGTTATTTTATATTAACATAGATTTGGTGTATATTTAAATATGCTTAGTGAATAAGATGATCCACTAGATGTCACTGGTTTTTAATAAGTTCAATAATTATTACCAACGAAAAAATTGCTGAGTTGCATCTGTTTTCCCAATATTTCCTGCATGATATATATTTTTCTACTCTGCAATCTGAATTAGATTCTGACTGTCAACTAGGTAGTAATTTCTATGTTTTTCTCAAGTTTGTTCTTGTACATTCGAAAAGTCTATGTTTTTTGTTAATCATTTCATTTCAATTTCGTTTTGCTTTCAGTGATTATTTACGATACCTGCGGTGTTTTGATAAAAAATCTAGACTGAGGGTCTTTTGTGCGTTAATAAAAACAGCGTACGTCACGATTTAATTAATAGTTTCATCTGTATATAAGTTATACAAATATTAAAAGTGCGTTTTGGTATGTATTTTTAATAGATTAGTTTTAATTGATTACATATTTTTGTTTATTTTTTCTAATTTGAGCATTATGTTAATCTAAGGATTGAAGACAGCACCATGGAATCATCATATCAAGGAGACGATAGCTATGAGGATACTGGTAATAATTACCAGCAACTCTCACAAACCATCACCAGTAATATAAAGAAAATATCGCAGAATGGTAATGTTACTCAGCTACTAAGATAACTAGTGCTAATTATCATCAACATTATCTTAAACACCTATCTAAATCCTTTGTTTGTTGTTAGCCAATAGTATTTCTCCTCCCTAGAATATTATTAAAACAATAATTTAATATAGGATTTACCCTAACTTGGTAAATTCATTATATATTTTGTACCATTTGAAAGAAAATCATTTTGTATGTACTTTTGGATAAGTATAGTCTTTAAAGCTGTTGTTACGTTTTTATGTCAAACTACATGACCCACATCCACCACTTCATATGCTATACATAAGAGAGAGAGAGAGTGAGACCGGATTGTAGGTACCTTTGTATACAGCAAACATCACAAAATATTTCATATTTCCTCGTTTTTGCAACATTTTGCATTGATGCTCAGATTCTTATTGGTTGTATTGTGATGACATACTAAAGAGAAATGGCCTAACAAAAAAAAATCAATTTAAGCCTGTATATCAGTATATATTTGCTGAACCAGTTTCACTTTAAGAATGTGCGATTATGTTGAAACTTGTAGAAGAGTATTTTGCTAAACTTTTGGGAAGTTAAATAGTTAAAAAGAATTAGCAAGAAACTAACCATTCCTTAAGTATTATACTGATTGAATAAAGACTACATAATTTCATATTTTCCATGTACTACATAATTTTTTTCTGTGTGGTGATGGAGTAAGAGTATAATTACACCCCGTATCTTACCCGTGGGTGATCGTAAGAGATGACTAAGGGATATAAAACATATACAACATGTATGCAAGAGAAGGAACGCTCGAAACAAAACCCTATACCAACACGTCTAACCAGAGTGGTGTGGTAGGTCATTTTCCCTCCCATTACGGAGGAGGCTCAAGCCCAACAGTGGGATATATATGAGCTGCGATGAATTTCATATTTTATTAGGTCATACAATGTAGATATCAGCTATGCAACTGAGATTTCCTTAAAAATAGTTATAAAGCAAGTATATTATTTATTTGCTTAACAATAAATTACATGCAGAAAGTATGCACAAGCATAAAACAGTTTAAAATGTAATAGTACCCCTCTGTAATACCAGAGGTATAAGTAATACCATTCTCTATTATAAGTCTGGACTATTAGCTCTGTCCCTTATTCAATGAACCGTAGTAGCATATTGCTATTATCCAGATATGGATTTCTTGTAAGAATATTGTACTGCCTTGGAATCAAGAATGGACAGGCAAAGAACATAAGCTTGGGAGAATCTACTTACTGTTGCCATAAATTATACCACTTTCTAATGCAGTAGGAAAATGTGCCCTGTAACACAAACGCTGTTAATTATTGTTGGTTTATTATCAAAGCTGCCTAATGTTTAATTTAACAAATGTGTGATCACTGACTTAACTCATCTAGTTCATATTTCTCAATTTTTATTCTTTTCTCAGTATCATCAATGACGAAGATGGTGAACCAATTGCAAACACCACAAGATTCACAAGAACTTAGAAATCAATTGTGAGTATTTTTATATATCAAGTGACATCTATGTTTAAGTATCAATAAATTGCTATATCCAGTTATGATATAAGAATACAATGTGTCACACCTACCATACTTTCATGTGGTAGTCATAAAAAAAGCAGCTAAGGGAGAATGCAGCACCACTCTTGAGAAACTTATAATTAAAACACTAAATATGATTATCATTATATACAACATTTGCAGGACATTTAATGAGCTGTAATTTTCAATTAATAAAAATAATATTAATAATAAAGACGTAATTATTATTACTGTTTTATCTCCTAGATTAAACCTTGCTTGAATGGGACAAGGTTATTGATGTAAAAAATCTCTATTGAAGTGCCAAGATTCACATTTTTATATGAACATGGTCTTGTTGGATTTTTTAATCCGTTGTTCCTTCTTATTCTTGGCATTAAATAAAGAATTGAAAGAAGAGAAAATGAAACTAATACCAAAAATTGAACTCTGAAACATACATTAAAATGTTAAATAAATAATTGTTATTTATTTACTTAAAGTGTAAAAGACCACCTTCAGGCGAATAGCACAGATCTGTCATAAAAAAAATTGTAAATAAAATTTTCTATTGTTAAGTAACAAACATTTCCATTTCCAAAATTACTACATTTAATCTTAAAAGATAGTACATGATATAATTAAAATAATATCAGATATTCAGTCTGAAACTTTATTTAATAATCAATGTATTATCACAGACGTCAAATTCAAAACTACACTCAAAAGCTAGCCAAGGACACATCATCCCTTATCATGGACCTCATGAAGGTACCTACAGATCAGCCGGCACAGAAGCTCACAAGGGAGAGGTTAAGGGATGAATACATGATCACCCTGAACTCATTTCAGGTTGGTGAATTATATTATTTATCTTAGTGTTTATTAAATGTTGTGGGGTGGGCAGCTATGAATACTATGAACACTTATATTGCTTGTGGATCTCCTTAAATACTTCATCTATTGGAGTTTAGTCAACAATTGCATTTCAAGGGAGGGTTGACATCAGGCATAATATTATTGCTAATAAATATGTGCAATATGTATAATGGATGAAAAGTATATCTGAGTCAATCCTAAATAATTGGGATAAGAGCAGAGCGAGTATTTGTGTATTGAATTGATTATTTCTCTAATAATCTTCATTAACTAGATAACCATCTTATTCTTGTGTTCTAAAGATGATGATATTCTTGTGTTGACCTGTGTAGATATATTGGCACTACTACATTTTCACACTTACTTATAGTATTCTAAGAAATTACTAAATGACTGAAATATATATATATGAAGAATTATTTCCCAGTTTATGTAGGACTGCTTCCTCCATATTTTTAAGTTTGTTTCTCTGCTACATACAATTGTCACTCTATATAGTTACTATGATTTATAGATGCGCATATCTATTGGCTGAGAAGTTACAGATAACTACTATTCTTATAGCATTGGACACAGAGAGAGAGTAGTTATAAAAAAGGTTAAAAATAATGGTTATTAAAAAAACCATGCAATAATTACAAAATAATAATATTTTTTTGTAAATGTCAAGCAATTTTGTTGTGTGAAAGAGATTTGAGAAATTAAGTTCATAGAAATAGGTAATTGGTAAAACAGTATCTGTCTTCTCACTTCTGTTAGTATATAGAGTAGTGTTAGTACCAAGCTATATGTCTGATAGTCAGAGACGGTTATTGCAGAGAAACTAGCAAGATGAATATAATCTCTAGGGATGTAATTATAGTATAGAAGTATTTGAGATTTATTTTTAAGAGAAAAACCAAAGTATAGTGCATTAGAGTGAAATAAGAGGCCCAGAATAAAAAAATATGTGCAGGTGTAGAAAGAATAGGTGGAGAATGACATATGACAACAGACAAAGCAAATATAATAACCAAATGTGAAATTTTAAATCACTTATTACTTCATATTTTAAATCGCTTATTACTATTATGACTTTATAACCTTATCCTTACTAATATTATAAATGCGAAAGTAACTCTGTCTGTCGCTCTTTCACGCCAAAACTACCGAACCGATCTAACTGAAATTTTGTGCACAGATAGTCTAGAGCCTGATAAAGGACATAGGCTACTTTTTAATGCAAAAAAAGTGTTGTAAAGGGGGATGAAAAGTTTTAAGGAAGTATCGTCATTTTTAAAGCCAGAAGCTTGAAACTTATCTCTAGACTATTGATTAGGTGTAAATAAATATGACAATAAAATTTTGTAAAAAAATTACCCTTAAAGGGTAAAATAAAAATAGGGAATGAAAAACTTTAGGAAAGTAACCATTTACGCGGGCGAAGCCGCGGTCAGAAACTAGTTTACTTATATAATATACTATGAATACTATGATGACACTATCATCACAATATTATTTTAAACTTCTCTGCCATTAGTATTGGTAACAGATTTCTTATAAAACAATGCAAGTATAATATAAATTAGATTCCTAAATTTGGATTAGTTTGGGTATACATATGTATTGATCATGGAAATATATGGGTAACTGATATAAAAACGGTAAAAACAGGAAAAGTTTTGTATTGTATATTAACACAATCAATATATACTTGTAATGACAAAGTTCATTGTCAAATTTATCGTTATACTGTCCTTTGCCTTAGACGTAGGTAGATACCATTCAGAGAAGTAAGCATTTTACTGTAAGATGTGTAGATAGTAATAAGTCTATATTTATTAACGCTTCATTGGTGTAGGTTTTTGGAGGTGTTCTATTTTTACCTAAAAATGTTAAAAACGACTTCGTAGGTTGGTGACTCAAACTGATATTATAAACGCACCTAGATAGTAATGGAACGGATACTCATATACTAGCGTATTATTTTATTGTTTTACTTTGTTGAAACTTATAACAATTAGCCATGTAGAATATAACATATCATATATATGGCTGAATGGCTTGCCGTTGATTATACATACATATAGCCTGGTATAGCCATATGTATATATATACGGTATACATATATTTTACACGTACCAAGTGACGAAATAACCATGCTAAATAAATGTAACGTTATGACGTAAATTTTACTTACCTTTCTTATTTGAGTGAATGATCACAATGGGCGTATCATTTATCCGTGTGGTGACGGAGTAAGAATACAATTCACCACCCCCTATCTTACCCGTGGGTGATCGTAAGAGACGACTAAGGGATGAAAAACGCATGTAACATATAGATGCATAGGCAAGAGGAGGAAAACTCGAAACAAAACCCTATACCAGCACGTCTGACCAGCGCGGTGTAGTAGGTTAATTTCCCTTCCATTACGGAGGAGGCCCGAGCCCAACAGTGGAACATATATGAGCTGTGATGATGATGATCAAGTATTGTTAAGAACAATTTAATAGCTATACCATCAATTGCCGCGGTGCGGGAAGTAGATCACTTCACCAAAATACATACAATTCCATATCACTTCACGAGAAAACTTCTAAAAATAGCGCCAATACTTGAAGAGAGGGATGGGCCTCTATTTTAGTTAAAACACGTAATTAGATGGGACAAAAGTAATATTGTTTGGCGAGCATTATACATAGATGTTAAAAGGTTAAAGAACCCCCAAAGAAAGGATAGATAGTATTTATGAAGGACGATATGAGCAGAAAGGGTAATTGAGGACTGAAATAAAATTGTGAAATAGAAAATATAATTCACCTACTCCATGTGAATTACGATAAGCTCAGGATGTTCTTTGGTTATTAGATGCATGCAAACGGGTTTTAAAACAATTAGTTGGTTACTTCAATTTGGAGATTTTAGTAAATGAAAATAGCCTTAATAAATATAATTGTATTATTTAAAAAATACACATATTTTAGGGAAATCACAAATTATAATACGCGATAACATTCTTTTTTCGCGTTATTTGGTATAATCAGTGTTGTTGGCCATTATGACTTGCTCATTAAATTATAATGACGCTCGAATAGGACGCTATCTAAACTAAACGGTGTGGTTTTATTTATATAAGGAAAGTATTTTATTACTCACGGCTTACTCTAACTCATTAATAAACGCAGTAATTAAAGCATTATAGTATTTCTTTTTTTAATACTTCGTATATTTATCCATCATTATTGTTAACAAGCACCATCAGATGCGTTATAAAATTGTTAAGAGTCAAACGCCACAGTTACTTAATAATGCGTAATTGTGAATTCTATTACATGTGTGTATTAGTTATTATACATAACTACACACATAGTGGCCTATGATCAGTCAACTCTAATATATGATAATTGATTTTGTTATTAAAATAAAAAAAAGCGTTTCATAAGTAACGTCTGAAAGATGTGAAACATTCATCTTGTCACTCCTTAACTTTAAGTTATAAGTTATTATGAATGTAGGTAGTAGCTTATCTCTATACTCAATACTGCTGAAGTCCATGAGCAGTAGTTACTGTATACCATTTATGGGGTCGTTCGCCGCTTCTTCTGTCGCCCCGAACGGATTTAGTGGGGTGTGACCACTCCATAGCCCGCCTCCAAATAAAAATAAATAAATATACCATTACCAATGTTACTCTTTAGTATTAAACATCTATCGACCCGTGTCTCCCTACGAGACTGCCACTCAGAACAGTGATGTGTCACTTGCATCCAATGGTTTGTAATGACTTGAGATGTCAGTTCGCACAATGAGGGTCCTCCTACGCTGCGTCGTCCAAATCGTGCGTCATTCGACTCTTTAGTATACATAGGGATGTATACTAAAGTAATACTAAAGAGATAATAGTAGGGACTAGAGTCAAGAGTCTTCGAAACCGGCGAGCGTGTATGAAGAGAATTATGAATGTTGAGGAAGCGAGTGAAGTATGCAGAGATAGAGTTCTCTGGCACTCTGTTCTCTCTGCCTACCCTGCAAGGGATATGGCGTGATGATATGTATGTATGTACTATTATTATAAATGTGAATGTAAATGTTGTACGCTTTCACGCCAAAACTAATTAACCGATTATCATGAAATTTGGTACACATAGTCTTCGAGGTATTAGAAAGGATACTTATTATTAAAAAAAAATCATCATCATCACAGCCCATATAAGTCCCACTGTTGGGCTCGGGCCTCCTCCTTAATCGGAGGGAAATTAACCTACTATACCACACTGGTCAGACGTGTTGGTATAGGGTTTTGTTTAGAGTTTTCCTTCTCTTGAATAGATGTTATATGCGTTTTATATCCTTTAGTCGTCTCTTACGATCACCCACGGGTTAGATAGGGTGGCATGATAGCAGAAGCTATAGTCAATAAGAAATTACTTTGACCGTCGGTAATACAGCACTTAGGGTTTGCACTTTAATAGCGTTGAAGTTGTTAGATTTTCAAATTTTTTGACAAACAATCATGTCTGCCAAAATATTTTTTTTTATAAGGCATCAACGCGAGTGAAACAGCGGCTAAAATGAGTTCATAAATATGAGTACGAAATCAAATATTTTTGTACTTATCGAAATTGTGGATCGAAATATATCTATATCACGATGGGTTTGATACTACAGGGTTTTATTTAGCGTCCTTCTTTCGCAGTTATGTCATCTGTTTACGTACTCTATTCGTCTTTTAGGTAATGATAGTGTATCACACTATATTCTTAATCTGTTATCACACCGAGCAGACACAAATTCTTTATACTTTGTTTCCTAAATCTTTCCTGAACAATATAGAAAGGTTATTTGACTGGTATAGTTTATACTGGGCACTATTTGATTTATATATAGGCCATTGCTATCTTTTACTATTTGCATAACAAAACAATGCCAGTTCTTAGGGATATTAGTATTGAATACTTGGACTTGTCTCACTTTTTATTAGTAAAATACAACACTGCAATTTCTATCTAGTTTTAATAAACTTTGTTAATACAAATCATAGTTAGATTTTATAAAAAGCCTTTTGTGGCAAACGAGCTATCAGCCCATCTGGTGGTAAGTGGTAACTGCCTTTCATGGACCTCAGCAACACCAGCGGCATAATCAAGTCGCTGCCTACTATAAGAAAAGAACTTTTTATAAACCTTGCTAACTCACTTAGTTATGTTTTTCTTTTTAACCGACTTCAAAAAAGTATGAGTTTCTCAATTCGTCTGTATTCTTTTAATGTGTATCATCTAAGAACTTCTTTTTAGGAGAACCGATTTTAATGATTCTTTTCTTATTTGTAATCTGGTATTTCGTATGTGGTCGAATTTAGATTTGATCAAGGTATGGGCAGTAGCTTTTGTGTTATCCTCAATAATGCATATTTGGTTGATTGAGCTTGATTGAACTGTGTGGTAGCGGCTACGAATACTATAATATGATGTCGTAAAAGACGACTAAGAGCCTTATAACGACCTGGGCCAACTCCATCTGATGCCGTTTGCTCAACAATTGCATTCCCAAGGAGGGTTGACGTCTGGCAGGCGGCCGGTCATAAAACTATTGCCAAAAACTTTTACAATATGTACTATGTAAGAAGAGTATATATTGTATCGACCCCAAGTAATTGGGATAAGAGTAGGAGAATGATGATGATGAATGACCTGGGCCAACTCCATCTGATGCCGTTGGGTCAACAATTAGATTCCCAAGGAGGGTTGACGTCTGGCAGGCGGCCGGTCATAAAACTATTGCCAATAACTTTTACAATATGTACTATGAAACAAAAGTACATATTGTATCGACCCCAAGCAATTGAGATAAGAGTAGGAGAATGATGATGGTTGATCTTGACAAAATTGTTTTGAGTAGTTGTTATTTTTTTTTATTAGCAAAAGACAAAACTATAATAGAATTTTATAGAATTTATTAAAAAAGCATATAATATGTTGAATTGGTACCGTTGATTCAATAATTTTGTTTGCAGGCAACTCAACGGTTAGCTGCACAGAAAAGCAAAGAAGAGGTGAAGAAGCGGAGGGCTGAGTCCATAACTGTTGGCGACCCCTTCGCTTTACGCAGTAAGTTAAACACAAATGATTGCCAATCTTGTATGGATAACATTTCTATACTATGTTTATATCGACCGTAGAAAGCATAAACGTAATCCATAAAGTAAAAAAAAAATGAAAAATAAATTTGAAAAAAGATACTGTCTTTTTTAAAAACGACAAGTTTAGATTCGAAACTAAAGTAATAAGTTTTTAATAAAAAAATAAATAAAAGGGTTTTTCTAATCTAGTGTATAATTTCATGTTTATGCTTTCTAATGTCGACATCTACAGACATATTATCTTTATTCCTTTATCGATTCATTTGCATAACAACTGCACTATCTGTCTACTTCTGTATTTGCCTACTATTTGTAACAACTGCACAGTAAGTAAACAAGTAAAACGTTCTGCAGTGCTATGGGTTCCATTACCATACAGAAAAAAATCTTTAAGCGATTTATAAATTTATATTTTACAGTCCAGCTGTAATTTGGGTTCATTGTAAAGTTTGCGTTGGCACTATGAGTTATTCCTCACTGCTAGGTTTATATAAAAAAAATATCACGTAAATTCTGATGCCAATACTGACAATAAAGAGGGCATTATAAAATAGGCATGTATCTAAATATATTGAAACGTGTTTTGTTTTTTGCCCTTATGAAATATTCCCCATAATACATCTCTTTTAAACTTGCCATATTGAAGATTATCTTCGTCTTCATTAACGAAAGATAAGTAAATATTTTAAAATGTATGGATTTTATCCATAAACCCTATTGATTCTGTAGCATATGTCAATTTTTAAGATCAAGTAAGTTTATGAAAAGGGAGGTATACATCTGTGGTAGGTTGCAGTTATATAAATAATAAATTCTCAACTTAAGGTTCGAAATATTCTAGTATTTACATATTGTTGTAGACACACATGCTAATGACGAGTTAGTGGACCTTGGTGAACCAGATACACGCAAGCAGGAACAATTGACAATGCAAAATGAACGCTCCATTATGGAACTTGAAGAGAGGGAACGCGACATTAGAGCTCTGGAGGTAAGTACTTGATTGAGGTTACCATATACCGCCTATTGCTCGACTATTTTTTAGAAGCGGTTTGACGAAGTTGGTGTTTTAACCCTACAAGGCACTCAGTGCCTCATCGGGAACACTCAAAATAATGTCTCCCTACGTCTTTAATGAAACTCATATAGACATCTACGGGAACTAATAGGTGACTATTCTAATGAAGTCATTAAATAGTACCTGTCATTTTACATAGATGGTTTAATAGTCGTTATATGATCATTAGATTTCAAAATTTGCTCCATCTTTTTGCGTCACTCAATTCGAAGACTTCAATTATTATTATTTTTTGTTTTTATCAAAATTTTGACGTGATAAAAAATATTGTGCGTTAGAATAAAGTGTTATCTATCGCAAGGTAAGTTTGTTTTGAATTTATCATTGTTTTGAATTCATAAATGGGGGTATATGCTATTAGTTCTTTGTGATGATCGTGGGTTTGCATACGACTTTGAAGTTTATTCGGGGATGGAGAATGATCCAAAGATTAGACTTCCGACCGAACCGAGTTGAACTTTGTTTACACAAAGATAAAAATTGCTTCCGCAATTTTCATCAATAGTGTTTCAATAAAAAAAAGATATTATTACATTATTGTTAATTACTTGTGCATTTTTAAATTTTATGTAGTCATAGTTCCGGCAAACTAAAAAGCTCATTTGTACTGATTGTTTACCAAAAAATAGTGTAAAGGCACAGTGTCCCTCATCGGGAACAGATTAAAAAAACATGTTTTCGCCTGAAATACTGGTCTTTTATTTTTTTTATTATTTTTCCTTTATTATACGTAGCTAATATTATCATATATATTTTTTATGACTACAACAAAAAAATCATGCCTTGTAGGGTTAAGTTTCCAAATAGAGTGATGTTGCCCATTTTCCTGGTGGTATTTTAGGTTAGCGGATTTTTGCATATTCCCAGACAAAGTAAGGTATAGTTGGCATTTTGGAATATTTCCCTGCCTTTTGACTCATCGATAGGATGATGATGAAAATCTATCGAATTATAAGTGGAGGTACATTGAAACGTCTTTCTCTCTATTGGACCAAGCACCACCACATAGTTCATGGGATCGACAGTTGTAGAAAAGGCCTGACTGCATATGCTGAAAGATCATTCTATTAGAAACTTCATAGAGATCGTGAATCAAATGTTAACCGTATGGAAATTAGGTATAAATTTATTTAAAGCAATGAAAGATATCATATCAAGTATATACATACTGGTTATATTACCGATATCTAAATATGGCGATAACACAATATAGCTGTTGTGTTATTGATAATTTATATTTTGAATGTATTGAGTCACGTTTAATGTTTAGATTTTGTATACAATAAAGACTACTTGATAATTTCCATCTGATAATAACTAGTAATTCATCATCTCACCGTCGTCGTCACAATTTTACTTGGATTACTTACATACTCGTATTACTCTATCTCCTCGAGGTGGGGTTAATTAGCTTACTACATTATGTCGATCAAATAGGTTTGTATAAGTTTAAAATGGACATTTTCTTACTCTGCAGTGATGTTGTCCACTTACATCCCTCAATCCACGGGCGTAGCCAAGTTTTAATATCGGAGGAAGGTTTGAAGCAATGAAAATGTGAATGAAATAAGTATAATAAACGTTTTCATATTAAAAAATCAAAACGTAAAAAATAACAGATTGTTTATTAGACTTAAAGCTAATAGAGGACGAACCAATTAAAAACTAAACAATTTTGTTCACTGCAATCTAAACTATTATACTCGTTCCAACCATTTATTTTACTTTTGGCAGGTCGAATTCTGATCAATTAGTGTTGTACCAATGTATTACGGATACTATATTTTGTAATAATCGATTTTAGTCAGGAAGAACTTTTAATCGATTTAACACGGATATTTTATTTTTGCTTAAATACATATTTCATATTATTTAAAAACTTCACTTCTGTAAATATATTTGTTATTTGGGCACATTAATTTTTTCATACCCACTAATTCAGTCCTCCCAAAATATTTTACTTTGTACTTTGCAAAATAAAAAATAACTACTTTATGAAGCATTTTTCCATTAAGCGGGGTCCGCTGCTCCAAAATTTACTTAGAGACAATGGCGCCCTCGTCTGCGGTAGTAAATCACTAATTTTCTCATCCAGCCTACCCCTTTTTTTTTAAGCCGAATTGGCAACACTGAACGGCGCACCGGCGACGCCATTTTGTTGTGTTGTCTGTCACTCGCAACAAGACTCCCGTGCTAGTCACATTTCTGTTCGCTGAGTGCTCTTTCATATTTTTCATACGCTGTGTTGAGTATTTATATTCCACCGTATTGATTTCATTGTTCTTACTTTGATTGAGTTGAGCGTATCGTTCCTCCCAGTAAGATTTTACTTGCAAAATGCCGAAAGGTATGGTGCTTAAAGGACAATCCAGAGAGTTAGTGCTGCGGCTTCGTGAATTTTTTGAAAAGGAAAGCCGCAATGGCGGATTCCTTATACCAGTAACCCAAGTTAGAGACCGTGTTGCAGCAGCATTAGGTATTAGTGCTCCAACGGTGGCGAAAATCACTAAAGAAGCCTATGGTAGTAGTGGTATTGAACAGAACAAGCTATCTACGCCTAAGAAAAAACGTCAGCCCCGTAAAGTGACAGCAATTGACAGTTTTGATACTGATGCTATTCGTCGTCATATATACAATTATTACACAAGCAAAGAGATTCCTGCTTTGAAAAAATTAGTAGCGTCTCTACGAAATTGTGGCTTGTTTCGTGGTCAAAAATCTTTTTTGTCAAAGGTGCTGCACCAAATCGGGTTCTTGTATAAGAAATCCGACAAAAGAAAAATTTTAATGGAACGTCGTGATATAGCCTTGTCTCGCTGTGAATTTTTAAGACAAGCGAAGAAAATAGAAGACTGGTCGAATGTCGTTTTCACAGATGAAACTTGGCTCAATGCCAATCATTCCATACCAAAAGGTTGGACTGACGATACTGCTGCTTCTACTTCTGCAGTGCCAATGGGGAAAGGTGAACGCCTCATCATTTGCCATGCGGGAACTACAAAGGGATTTGTACCAGACGCTCTGTTAGCGTTCAAATAAAAAAAAACAGGAGACTATCATGAGGAGATGAATGCGGACGTGTATGAAAAGTGGTTCAGAGAAATGCTTATATCACTTGAAGAGCCATCAACAATATTTATTGATAATGCACCCTATCACTCTCGCCAAATTAATAAAATGCCAACACAGGCCAACAAAAAACACGAGATTATAAACTGGCTTCGTGATAATGGGGAAGATGTGGACGCATCCCTACTAAAAGTAGAATTACTTAAAATATTAAAGAGTAAAAAGCAGCCAAAACGATATGTCATCGACGAAATGGCAGCAGAATATGGGCATGTTGTAATCAGAATTCCTCCGTACCACTGTCAATATAATCCAATTGAAATGATCTGGGCACAAGTCAAAGGACACGCCGCAAGAAACAATACAACTCCTCCTTTCACAGCAAATAAAATGCTTGAACTTTTAAAAAACGCATGTGCGAGCGTCGTCAACAAGACAAAAAATATATTCTCTGATTGGGATCGGGAAATTGAATTTGACAACATACCTACACAAGAGTTAATAATAAACACTGCAGATGATTCAAGCGACGATTCGAGTTCGTACGAAGAATCCGACGATTCGTTATAATAAAATAATATTAAAATATTTTGGTTGTTTTATTTCATGTTATAGGTATGATGAGAAGATTTTTATATCTCCCTGATACAATTTTAACGTGTTGTCTATTACAACAATTCAAAACTCAGTTGTCAGCTGACTTAACTGCAAATAAGTGTAATCGATTATTTGCGATTCATTAGTTTGCACCGAATACTTTTGATCCTGTCACTAGATGCGATAGAACGTAACTTTTTTATAACGGAAATGAATTATCACTTAAATTTTATGAATAGAGCTATTTACGGCATATTAATGTATTTAGTGGGTAATAATTAAGATATATAAATATTATTGGGCAGTTTATATATTTCTCTGTTCACTCGTTTCAAAGTTAATAATTGCGTATAATGAAACAGTTACGTCCTAAAGCATGTGTCAAAAGTAAAATAAATGGTTGGAACGAGTATAGGGACTTTGTAAAAATCCGTGACTACTGACGTAAATTTGAAATATGAATGTTCATACATACATATCATCATGTCATATCCCTTGCAGGGTAGGCAGAGAGAACAGAGTGCCAGAGAACTCTATCCTTGCATACTTCACTCGCTTCCTCAACATTCATAATTCTATATATGAATGTACCTTTTCGTAATATTTTGAAGATCCTTCTTGAACCGCCTCCGCTCCGGTTACGCCCGTGTCTTAATCGATTTTTATAATAGTCACAGGAAGGTGAAAACTTTATTATTACTCGGTCAACATACTAACAATACTAAGTATACATAACACGTAAAACTAAACTATCACATCAAAACACAAGCATTAATTCGTCATCACTTGGAAGAAAATACCGTTATGATCAAACTATTTACTACAAAATTGTCATCATGTAATATTATCCCCATGGAGATTATTATGGAAATAGAACAGGTCGAATGGCTCTAATGTAATTATATAAACGCCACACAACATTTTTGTAGTCGACAATTTTAAATTTAAAGAAGCGTAAGGACTAATGAATGTATCACGGTAGTCAAGTGATCATAATGCGCTCTGAAACAATTACTGCTTCTGAATTAAAACTCTTTTAAGGCTATTAATTTTGGTAGTATTCAAAAGGGCGTCAAAACCTTTAAAAAGACTACTCGCATCTCTCCACTTGAGCCTTGCTTTTTAGTTGATTACAAGGTCTTGAACGACTTGAAAAATGTTATTGAATGTTTTATGATTCATACGATTCATTAGATTACCTTTATTTATTGTTACGCTGTATTGTCCACAGAATAATATAGTAGATGTGAATCAAATATTCAAGGAGTTGGGTACGATGATACATTCGCAAGGTCAAGTTGTTGACTCCATTGAAGCGAGCGTTGAGAACACGACAACCGTTGTTGAGTGCGGAACAACACAACTTCGAGAGGCTGCAAATTATAAGGTGCGTAGAACATACTAGCATGTTTGTTTTTCATGCTGTTTATGTCCAATAGTAGATAGATGTTCTAATGGCACGATAGATGGCTGTTGGAATGAGAATGGACAAAATAAAATAAGAAATGTGTGTGGAAAATGTTATTCTTATTTCGTCACCACATGTTGAATTATAAATTACAATTAATAACGTATAGATTACTATTAATAAATGTGATATATTTCAGAATAAGCTGAGGAAGAAAAAAGTGTACTTGCTCATCGCGTTGATTATCATTGTATCGATTATCCTGATCCTAATATTCAACCACTAAGACGTACAGTACTGCCGATGCTAGTCTAATGGTGTACCTTACCTTATGCGGGGCCGGTCGCGAGGGTCAACTATTTCTTTCTCCCGACCGGTGATCTTACAGCTTATAAACTTCATAGTGAACTGTGAAACTATTTTTGAAATCTGCTTTAATCAATTAAATTGTATCGCGGTTTAGGAAAAAAATATAAATGCAATGGTAAAATACTGTTATACCATTGTACTTATACTGTATACAGTTTTTTTTAAGTTTATGGCTTGGTTACTTAGACCTTTAAGCCATATTTAATTAATTGATAGTATTCTTTCACAGATTAGAAAACTTTCGTAAATCATTTGACAGATCACGAAGCCCATATACGGTAAGGTGGCGTGTTACGGTTTTGCATCGGTCGATTCATAAATTTGTACCATAAATCATTAAAAAAGTATAATATTGTAAACGTAAATTTGACATAACGAACTGATATTACCGCTTCAATATATCTATTTAATTATTTATAGCGATGTTTATTGTAAATAAAATTGTATTTATTATAATAATCGCCATTAGAAAATGGTTCAAAAATATATATTTATATATTAACAGTATATAGTTTGGATATAATTTATATTAGCCGTTTTACTTCTAATATGTTACGATATAGGTCAACTTATTATATGATGTGAGAAATTCTTGAATGTTTAATTTTTCAGAAATTATTAGCTTTAAAAATGTCTCGCACTTTTGCGACGCTACAAAGCCTTGGTTACATACTTGTGCTCTTAGTTTTTCACCGTGCGTATAGAAAGGAAAAGAATTTAAATTTTATTTAATTTTATTTTTAAAATTCATCCTTCGTTCTTAATTCATCATTTCCATTAATTCAAAGTAAAATGTATTAGATAGTATCTGAAATAATTAAAAAAAAAATTGAGTATATAGTATTTTAGATATAATCGTGTATAATATTAGCAATTAGGCTTTAAATAGTTCCATTTGCTGCAAATTATGTTCGATGATAGTATGACGATATTGTTTAAACATATATGTCTATACAGTAATATTGTAAATTCATTACTGTAGCGTTTTACGCAAAATCGATGTTTTATGACATAAATATTTTTGAGTATACAGGATTTTGAACACTCAGAATTGTTAGATTTCATGAAATTTGCATTAAAATGACTTCAGTTTAAGATTTGATTTACATAAATATAAGACATAACTATATATGTATACACATTTTTATTACGATTTTCATTAGTTTTTGGACAAAAATAAATAATAATTACATTGATTATTTTTCAATATTAATGCAAAATTATTACTTCGACGAATTCAATTTAAGTGAATATAATTCGGTCTGATCTATCGCGAAATGCGAGTTAGTACTGGACACTAGATTTTATAAAATTTGTTATAATATGTGTACAGAATGTAAGTTGCAGTTAAAAAGCTATTATATAGAATTTAATTATTATTTGACAAACCATTAATCCATTAATATTTAAGGCTTTAGTTCAGGCTGATTTTATAAAGTCAAATGAAGCGGTATCGTTCATATTTCGCAGTTTTATTGTTATGCTCACGTCCAAGCTAGGAGGCTTGTGTGGGAGCTGAATGGCGCGCGTACTATCAAAAGCTTTATATTTTTTTGTATTGCTCATTATCATTTACGCGTTATACTGTTGAGCCACACGCTTGCAAACCGTAAGGTCAACACTGCTTTAAAATCAGCCAAATCATGGTATAATTATATGACTAGCTATTGATTGAAGGTAGATTTGATTTGACATAATGGAATTTGCGGTTCTTAGGTAATTACGAGATATAAGTGTCTACGCCATGTGGCAAAGTCCAAGATCTTTATCATGTGCTGGTGGAGTGTGTTCAGTATGAGTTCGATAGACAGGGGATTATTACATTGTTGAGTTTGAACAGAAACGATCAATATCGTTTCTGTTGCCATGCATGTACAATGCCATGCCAATGCATGTACCATGAAATACTAACATCACCTTTGTCAAAAAAGCTGAAATGTATAAATTTATACTTCTAAGTACTAATTAGCTAGTAATTATTGTGAGAGATACGATGGGACTGGTATGTGTACAAATGTCCCTAAATAAAATTTAATAAAAAAAAGTGTCTACACACACACTTAGCTAGCTGAAAAGGTATAATTAAATATTAAAAATTCAATCTCTACCTCATACTCCTGTTAGACTATTCGCTACAATCGGAGAACTTAGCTGCAGATTTGATTAATTTTTCATGTCGTTCATATGTTTTTATTTATATTAAGCATTATTAGTGATCTAAATATAAACTGACACAAATGGTAACTTTATAACTTTTCTTAACCGTGGAAAAATCAATAACAGAAATCAACATTTATTCTTTACTGCTCAGGTAGCACCGACTCGCGCTTGTCGCACTCAAAATATATTTTATTTAAAGTCAGCACTCTACACTAAGAAATGGTAATGTGAAAGATTTGCTAAATAAATTTCTGCATTCGTGCATAAGTGACTGTAGTTATATAATTTTACCATGGTAAAACATATTTTGTTTTGTTCCAAGTACTATATTTTGTTAGCGGACGTATATATTAATAAATTTAGTATTTAAATTGATGCTAATTTATGCAAAAATCACTTATAAGTGGCTATTTAGTGGTAAATTGTTGAAACTCTGTAATGGATAGTAGACCAAATCTTTCGCTACATTTTAAGTCATTTAAAATACATAAAATATTGTACGGTATTGTGATTATATATTGACAAAATATTTTGCATGTTCTCCATGTATAAAAATGTTTGATGACGTTTTTGGACTAGACGTGCTCTATTGAGTTTATAACATTTTACATAAACCCTTACTGACATACAGATATAATTGCTCTACAAATTTTAATCGTAATAGGATGAATGATTTTAAAATGTTTACGAGAACAAACGTAAGGAAAGATTAAGCATTAGTAAATAGATAAAACAATGCCTTTTTTGCGAGAATTAGCTATTAAAGGCAAATAAAAAAGCTATGGAAGAAATAATGTAGTAAAATTTAAATTAGCCATTTTTACAAATGGAGTCTGGCTGTGTTCGCTATTACAATATAAAAACTGTGGTTTGGCTTTAAATATGTACATTTAAATGATTATTTATTACATAAAAACAGATCTACATTTCATGAGAATTGTAAATGTCTTAAATACATATTGATTCTTGCACTATCTAATTTTTAGCATTGTAAGTCTTTCTTAGTTCTGAACACATGAATAAAAGCATATAGTCCAAGCAGACAGTTTACCATATCCACATGATTTATCCCAATTTAGTTTTGTTTTAACCAAAAGAAAAATATAATAACATCTTGTCATTCTTCTATAGTTTCAATAAATTCATATACACCATGCTTATAGGCTTATATTTAGGGTGCTTAAGTTTTTGTTTAAATAGGTAAGAATATGCAATGGTGCAATCACATTGAAGTTAATTTATGCTCAGCGATATTAAGAAATATAACGTTAGAATATTGTACTTTCAACTTCTTGATGAATGGCTTCTGTCGGTTGACGGTAACTTCGCCAATGTTACGTAAACTTGTATGTAGGCCGATAATGGAGATTGTACAATACAAAATTATAGGAAAAGGGTCGGTGAATATGACTCGTAAGATTATAAGAACTACCATGATGATAATACTGATAAATTTTAATCGCGCGATTACTAAGGTTTTTGGTTCTAGGGAAATAAATGATTGATTAGGTGTTTTTTTTAAATTTAGTAGTAGTACCCTATGGCAAAACAACTGTAAAGAATGGTTCTCTTAAATATGGATGACGATTATTTGTATTAACTTTATTGTAACTTTATTGACATTACTAAACTTTTTCCGTCACATTGTTAACTTATTAGCATATTCTCTGTAGAAAATGTTGCTACACATAAAATAACTGCTGCGTGTTTGCACCACATGGAAATTCACGGATATAATTTTTAATGTTTAATTGTGTTCTAGTTAATAGTAATGGCAATGAAATGTAGTTATATTAAATAATTATTTGGATTATTTGCCTAAGATATTCGATTATTTTGTAATTAGGTTTTAGCAATGATATTAATGTATCATTAAGTATTCACAGATTTTAATTATATATAATTTTGCAATATACTTTTAATGTAAACTTTAACCCATCTTATATAGCTGTATTTCTTTGTATTCTACAATAAAGCATATAGTGTCGAAACGATATTGTATTTTCATTTCTGTCGTAGCGTCCATCCATTCATCTGCCACGTTCATTGTCGGACATTCGTCTCATGAAGAGTAATAATACTCAGTTCTCAAATGGCGACCACGTATCGGACCTCGCAGGGTTAGATGACCCCTGTCGCTGTCGACCATCATCTCCAGGATGCTTGACAGCGACAGGTGCTGGACGTCGATGGCCTCCTTTTGTGAGGCCGTCATGGAGAGGAAGGAGGCTGCGGAGCGGGAACGCGAGGCACTTGCGTCCGCTGACTCGCTCCGCCGCCGGCGACCGGGGAGGAGAAGGCGCCGTTAGGCGCACCTCCTCCCACCGCCTTGAGGACCGACTGGACGTGGCCAAAAGGCCAAGCGTTGGGGCGTCGGGGATCGAATGTCAGTAGACGATCTCTCCGGCGTCCCGTAAAAGCGCGGAAGGGGGCCGTTGTGGTTTTAGTGGGTATTCCGGTGGAACAGCCAACCGGCGAGTCCCACACTCCCTCCCGTCTTGACACCAGCGGGTCGGGGGTGGTCAGCGCGTAAACGCGTTTCCACAGCGTCAAAAAAAAAAGAAAAAAAGGGGTAGATGCCCCCCCCCACCAGGTGGACCGACGACCTGGTGAAAGTTGCTGGGAGTCCTTGGATGCGGGTGGCAGAAGACCGCAATTTGTGACGAAATATGAAGGAGACCTACGTCCAGCAGTGGATGACAAAAGGATGATGATGATGATGATCAATATCACTTTGACTTATAAAAGATTTCATATTATGTATATATTTAATCTCAGCTCATATGAATACAAGCACGCGGCACTTGTTGCAAGGGACTGTTACGTAACAACATTAAAGGACGCAAATTACACCCAGACTCAGAACATTACTGGTAGACTCGTAGGGCTTCACTGTTGACAATTTTCAGTCCACAGCTGCGAACCGGTCCGTGCGGGGTAGTAAAACACTCGCAGAAAATCGACATCCGAGCAGTGGCAATGTAATGTTGTGCTTCGTTCGGTGAGCGAAAGAGCCGGAAGACAAACTTTCTGGCATAAGCATCCACCATTGACAATAATTTTTATTGAACCAAAAATTGCCACGAATCGAACTGATAACACTGGGCTCGGAAGATAAATTCCATTAGTTTGACCACTACGTCATCGGTGCAATCAATCCATAGTAATATTCTGTCGATCGACACACACTAGAAAGGAATTGGTGGTGTTAAAGTGAAGAAATATGTTTCTGTAAACGGAAAAGTTGTGTGCATACTAGCTAAGATACATTGAAACAATTGGCACACTGCGGATACATTTGTAAGTTATAATTGCATTCCACATGGCCTCATGAGAGTGGGCAGGGACTGCATGTCACTAAATCAGATGTTAAGCCTATATATATATATATATACTTTTCAATTACGGACACCAATTAGCGCATATACATGACGGTAGCTGATATATGCATGTAGATGTTATGCAAACCGTAAACGTGCACACTACACATTACTTTCGCCGTCTCAGCTCATATATGTCCCACAGTTGGGCTCGAGCCTCCTCCATAATATGAGGGAAATTGACCTACTATACCACGCTGGTCAGAAGTGTTGGTATAAGGTTTTGTTTCGAATTTTCATTCGGGTAAGACAAAGGGTGGTGAATTGTATTTTAATTCCGTAACCACACGGAAATACATTACTTTACCATTACAGTTAAGTAACTTTAATAGCTATAACACACATACAGTTCTAAGACCGAAAACGTGCATGCTGTGACTTCATACAACATACAATAAAACACACAACTTTGTAAAATCTCTTTTAATAGTTTAATATTAAATCCACATAAATGTTTATTAAGAACAAAAATGATCTAAACATACCATCTAAGGTACAAATTAGAATTTATCTTTTCATTACTGGTCATCTAAAAACTATGAAGCCTACAATTTTCTTAGGTCATTCTTCAGACACGTGCAATTCTGCGACTGCGTATTATCTATTATGTGGACGCTGCATTACATTTAGTGGCAAAAGATTACAAACAGTTATATCTACTGAGATTCGCTACTGATCAAATTCTAAATATTAAAAGAATGCTTTCAACATCGTAAACATCAAATTGATAGATCACATAAGGTCGATTTGCTTCTGTTTGAATCAACCGTGTATAATATAATGTTGCTATTTATTTTTTTGAAAATGTATATAACGAACAAACAGAAGAAAATTAAATTCATTATACGATTTTCAATAACTATATACCTAGATAGTACAACTTATTATATATAAAATAAATTTTAAATATAATATTTAACAAAAATAGTAGGTACACGTATCTCCTTATTGATTACACCGTGACATTTATATCGTCTTACAAAAGAAGTGCCATAAAAGTATCCGACCAAAGAAACATATCTAACATATTTAATTGTTCAATAGTGGTAGTACATACATACATAGCCTCACGCCTGTTTCCCAGAGGGGTAGGCAGAGACTACGGATTGCCACAAACCACGATCCTGACATACCTCCATCGCTTCATTCACACTCATCACAGTCTTCATGCATGCTCTACGATTACGCGTACTCTTAATCTGACCTTTCACTAACACATCTTCAATTTGATCCAGGAAAGTACGACGTGGTCTTCCCCTTGTAATCGTCCCACTCACACTCGCTTTGTATACTTGTTTAGTCAACCTTTCTTCACTCATTCTTTCCACGTGTCCAAACCACCTCAGCATACCCTTTTTTATCTTTGTCACTACTTCTTCATTCATACCACAGCGCTCTCTTATAACACTATTTCTAATTTTATCTTTCAGACTTACACCACACATACTACGAAGAGCTCTCATCTCTACAGCATTTATGCTACTTTCATGTCTTCCCTGCCAAATCCAACTTTCACTGCCATACATGAGAGTGGGAACTAATACTCCCTTATGTACAGCTAGGCGTGCCTTGTTAGATACATTCCTACTTTTCATAAAAGTGTACAATGCCCCATTCACTTTATTACCAGCATTTACTCGTCTTTCAACATCTTCATCATTTTTACCATCACTAGTAAACAGTACACCCAAGTATACAAATTCTTTCACCTGTTCCAATCCCTCACCATTTATAAAAATATTACATTCCGTCATACATTTATCCTTTTCAAAGACCATTACTTTCGTCTTACTTACATTTACTTTCATACCTTTTCTTTCAAAAGCATCATGCATATTTTTTACATTTCAATTATTACTGAAATTAAAATATAGTATAATTTATATAGCAAATGTAACTAGTTCAATCCGCAAGTATATTTAATTTTATAAATAATTAATGACGACACGTAGGTGATATGCGAATCCAAACGAAATTCTTGTTTTCAATGCTTTGTTTATATTTATACTTCGACTAGAATTTGAAACTACACGTCTTATTCAGATCAAGGCATATATTTGTTGAGTCACTCATGGTTGATCTTAAACAGAAGCAAACGGTTACGTTTTAGGTATATATTAACCGTGTAGAACATCTACTTGTTTGCAGTTTATTGTATCTAAACGATAAATTATTTAAACTCTAACACGCAATTTGTAATATTGTAATTAATTGCGGACAGTGTAATCTGACTAGTCTAAGCACAATTCCACTATAATGTTATATAAATAGTACATTATAATTATGCATTATTCGATAAATACCTACTTAACCACAAAAGGAATTTGTTAAGCCGTTGCGTAAATATTATTATTCTAATCAATTAGATCGACTACTAAAGCGGTGACGTATACCTACCTACTTATATTATAATATATAAAAATAACACATTTTACAATAACTAATAAGAAAATAATACTGCCAACCCATGATTAACACATTCAAATATCATGATATAACATTACATATATACGTATCACAATGTTTTGTAATAAATGAAAATTAAATAATCACACAATTGCAAGGCCCGACGCAATAATAAGTTATGCAGTTAGGCATTATCAAAAAAATAAAAAAAAAAACAATATAAAAGATCTGCCAAAAGTCTCATCAAATGACAACTTCGAAAACTATCTTGGTCTTAACATAGCACCTAGCGACGTTTGAGAGCGCGCGCCGGTTCGTGCCGCAACACTTCATACACACAAACACACACACACACACTGCCACCGTGTTACACAATTCGACACAGAGATGAGAATGCCACATGCCTAACACACTGTGCCATCGTGTGCCATAACCGATCATGCAGCACAATGTGATAATGGTAAACGTGCGCAACGCCCCTCACCACCTTACATTCATTTTCATTTATCTAAATTATTCTAAAGATCGTACATTGTCGCGTAAATAAAAAATAAATACGTGGTCACATTAGCTTAACTGAATAAAATAACCTCTCGATAGTGATAATATACTATATATCAGTGGGTTCTAATAAAATTATCTTAAAATTATACAATGATATAATTGTAACAGTGCGACTCTCACTATTTAGTGAGGAACTTAGCTAGAGATTACCTTGCCCAGTCTCACAACGCGCGTGCCATACTTTTGTTAAGTATGACAATTAGCAGCCAATGTTAAACTTAGGGAATATTACAACAATTATTACTGATTACGCGGACATTTGTAGGGAGACACTCGAGAACAACATCTTCGTATATTGTCTGTAATCGGCTGCTTCTATTGTTCGTTGCGAACATGAATCTTGCGTTCGGGTGTATTATACACCATGCGCGTTGAATGATAGGGGCCGGTAAACCCGAAACTTAGCAAACCACTGCCTCCGAGATCGGATTCTCGGTGATACGGATAACGGGCGAGAGTCGGCAGGGACGGCGGCGCCCAGCATCGCTGAGACGACGGAACAGTACGATCTTGGTAGGAGAGAGCGGGGCCACTGGAACATAAACAAATATGTTAGATATCTACGTCAGAACATTTTCATGAAACACAACAAAGTACATGAAGCTTTTTATAGACATTAGAACGCTATACATAATAAATATTGTTCCAATCACATTACTTGTTTATACTAAGTACCTACCTAATATAAAATGTCATCAAATCTTTATATCGTATTTTTATAACATTAAATAAACGTTATACGATAAAAAGATATTTTCTTTGAAAATTATTGTTGTGATATACGTATTTCATGTGTAGAAATTTTTATAGTGGGTACTTCTCATGACATTTCGAAAACTCGTAGACATTAATTAAGGCTGCTAGAACCAGTGTGGCCTAACTGTATTTTTGCAACTTTTAACCTACTTGCAATTTTGTCATCTAAACATGTTAATCTACAAAACCACAGAGACCTAAAATTGTTTACAAGCTCTTAACAATAGTTATAGTATAAGTAGGTTTGTTCAAATCGATTAAATTGAATTAATACATACCTAGTATGTATGTATGTAAATCACGCCATATCCCTTGCAGGGTAGGCAGAGAGAACAGAGTGCCAGAGAACTCTATCTTTGCATACTTCACTCGCTTCCTCAACATTCATAATTCTCTTCATACACGCTCGCCGGTTTCGGAGACTCTTGACTCCACCTTCCTTCAGTAGGTGACCGATCTGGTCTAGGTAGGTTAGTCTCGGTCTCCCCCGGTACCTACATCCTTCCACTTTCGCATTGTATATCTTCTTAACCAGACGTTCGTTCGGCATTCTTTCCACATGTCCGAACCATCGGAGCATTCCCTTTCGCATCTTTACACCAATACTCTTTTTCATACCTACTCGCTCTCTTACGTCGACCGACCGACCGCATTCGTTGCGAATGCGGTCGGTCAGCCTTACTCCACAAATTTTCCGCAGAGATCGCATTTCGACCGCATTAATTTTACTTTCTTACTCTTTTCTGCATACCCAACTCTTGCTTCCATACAGTAATGTTGGGACAAGCACTGCGTTATGTATTGCTACACGTGCCTTCTGGCTGAGGTGGTGGCTACCGAGAAGTTGCCCCAACGCTCCGTTAATTGAAAATTAAATTAAATTGAATTAAATTTAATTTTAATTCCCTCCATATTGTAAAACATGGTTCTTGTAGTTAGGCCGCTCTGGTTCTAACAGCCTCAATTAATAAAAACTATTTTAAGATTTTTTTTATTATTTTTCTTAAATTTGTACTACTTAGGGGACGTCCATTAATCACGTGATCTTTTTTTGGCATCTTTTAAGCTCCCCTCCTCCTTGGTGATACGTGATGAGGTTTAAGACTATGACCCCTCCTCCCCCCACTAACATCACGTGTATTTTTAGTACCTACAAAGAAGTAGACCATAGCACATTATATTCTCGGTTTTGTTTTTTTTATACTTCGCAAAAAGGTCTATAAGGATTATCTACTTTAAACTTCGTTGATTGCCTGGCAACTGCAAGTCAAAGTCACACTACACGACGCTTTTCAGTTTAAAAATCGCAGCGGTTGACGAAAATATAAATACACGTGATATCTTACTACAACCCCCAACACCCTGGTGATATTTGGTGATTTTTGTCAAACATCTTACCGCCCAAAAACCTCACGTGATTAATGGAGGGCCCCTTACGTTACTAGAATTTTGAAAATTTGTTGTATTCCGACTTGATGAGTCATATTTACAAACTTTTACAACTTTTTAATTATAAAGACATATTCAATTTAGAAATTCCAAATCTGGTGATTGGGACATAGTGAGGGAATGATTTTTAGATAGTACGTACTTTTATTTTTGTGCAAACAAAAAGGACCAGAATTTCGAGATTTCATGAGAATTACGTCAATATGTAGTTTGTTTGGTATAATAATGTTAGGTAGAATGCGTTTAGTATATGAAATCATATAAATAAATTTGCCGAACTAAATCATCAGGATATAGGAAATAATTAATTAATCCGTAACAATTATTATTTAAAGCGTTTAAAAAGAAAGCAATTTAAACAAAACAACAAGTTCAACATAGTAATAGAAATAATACACAATTCTCGACGATTTTAATAGTCACCTAAAACTATAAGTGAATTCTACGTGCATGCGATGTGGCATATTGCTACATCTCAAATGTTAAACCTAAAGTGGTGGCATTACTTTAATACAATACACTGATGTTTCTTCAGGCAGTGCAGCGTCACCTAGTACGCTTCTTATTTTTTGACAAAATTGATATTGAAAATCGTTTCAATTGAATTTTTATACAAAGCAACATCGTTAAAAGATAGAAGAGAAACATGGAATTATTTTTATCAAAATAAACGATGTGTCTTTATATTTGTTGATCGATAAAATTATATTTAGGCTTCAGCTGCCCGTTCCGTAACAGTGTGTGATTCAGACAGAGAAAAATAAATAATAGAAATTTGTAAAATTTGCACGGATTATATCGGCACTAATTTTATCCAAAATTCTTGCTTGTACATTAAAAGACTACACACAGGGCCCAAAACAGATGACGAAAATATTGTATTTATATATTTCAAGTTTTAGTAATGTCTGAATAATGTAAGAATGTGTGAAAAAAATGATGTGAGAACATTTTACGTGGTTACTTAATGGACCCTTGAGACATGATAAAACACGGGCAAATAAAAAAAAAATATTGGAACGAACCAATTAAGGTTTTGTACATTATAAATGTTTTAGTTGACTTGGTGACACGTAAGTATTGTTTGAATTTATTCAAGACAATGTTTCAAGATAATGTTGTTGGACGTCGTTGGATACAAGCGGCACAGGATCGCTCTCTGTGGCGTAACATGGGGGAAGCCTACGTCCAGCAGTGGACGGCAATAGGCTAAAATGATGATGATTATTCAAGACAAAACTTTAAAACAGATTACCTTACCGACGGATCTTATCAAAACTATACAAAAAAAAGGCTCGAGTTTCATAAGCTTCCATGCATTTGATATAAAATAATACTTACATTATCTACATACTCGATATTAACAACCAGGCAAGATGTCAACGCTGGGCATCGATACTGTGCTATTTCGACGCAATATTTTTTGCAGTGCTACAACAGCTATAGGTGATAAACAAATAATTAAATTTCTAAACGAGCATTACATATGACATTTGTATATTGCGAAACAAAGTTCTGACGACTAAATCGATCGACTGACTGTATTATGCACTTTAGATAGATTAATACAATACTTTTTTTTTTAAATTCAGTCTTATGAATCGCAATATATGAAATGTTATGTATGTAATAAAAAAAAACAATTTCTACAGAAAAAAATAATGTTTTGATGATACAAATATGTGTAACTTAAATCCTAACTCTAATGTGCCAAATTAGCTCTATAAGTCTATAACTATTGTAGGATTTAAGGGATTAACCATAGCTATTTCTAATGACAAAAATATTAAAAAGCTTATTCATATTAAGTAAACAAGTCTATATACATAATAAATAATGCAATGTAGACAAAACTGGCATAATGAGGAGCTATAAAGTTGGTTGTAGGGACTAAGGTAATGGGTACATACCGATTGCTTACAGACAGCATAACGCTATTGCATATCCAGGCTCAAACGTAAACGGGAAAATAGAAAATAAACTGCCATTCAAACGAGATAATATTTAATAGATTAGTTTATCAATTATAGACAAATATCATAAACACTATTTATACTTATTTTTAATTAAGGCCACAGCCATCAACTAAATAATGAAGTATATATTTATGTAAATATGAATATAGGTGAAGGATGAATACTTTTTGTTTTGAAATAATTTAAATTATATAGATTAATTAATTCTATACATATTGTTAATATAATTTTGTGATTATTACGGTACTTAATATACATATATGTATGTGTATATATGTATATTAAGTACATTAGTTATGTACTTTATATATATATTAGAATATTTAATATTAACATTATAATCGTGTGAAATATTTATAATAAATCTGCAGAATAGATGCAATGCAATAATATAGTGTTTACAGAATTTGTAACATTGATGACCATAGGACTATTGCTTCAAAAGTTATTTTGTTATAAAAAATCTAATTGTTTATCTTAATATATTTCGTGACTAATGCAGCATACTTACATTATTTAGGTTATGAACATATTAAAAGAATTGCATCTATACAGCGCGGTGTGTTTAGTGCAAAGATAAAACATTCGAAATGCAATGCAAAGCTAAGCTTGCATCATTAATTTTCATGCTAAATATTATTATTACTTACCATAGCCCTCTCCTTGCAAAAAGAGGCGGAATGCTTCGGAAATCTTAGCTGGTTGCTCCTCCAGGACCATGCCGGAGTCCGAAAGCTGCAATTGTAATATTTAATATCTATCAAACATAATATAAAAATAATAATTAGTATTAATTAAAAACCGGACTGGAGAAATATTTAACTGAAATGAAAAAAAAAACAACTAAACACGGGTCAGGTCAATTTCTCTCCCATTAGGGAGGAGGCTCGAGCCCAGTAGTGGGACATATATGAGCTGAGATGACGACGATGGTGACGATTTTTTGGGTCTAAAAGCTAATTTAACGTCATCTATATATTACCTTATTAGCATTATAGACTAACAGCACAATCTAAAAATGAGCGTGAAGTGACCAAAGCCTTTTTTATTTTTTTGCGGTGGGCTATGGACGTGGTCGTGCCCCGCCAAATCGGTCCGGGGCGACGAGAGGCGGCGCGCAACCTCATAGACCCACCCTGCAAACACCTCTCTTCGCCGTGCGAGCGGGCCACCGGTACCCGATCTTTGTCTTCGGTGGCCCGCTCAGCGGTTTACCCTCGCGGGTTCCTCTCATGTCGACGCCCCGACAGCTTTCGCTCTGACCGCCATGGCTCTTCGTGGCCTCCACAGAACAGCCCTGAGCTGGGCGTTCAGAGCCCTCGCCCACACGGGTGCGCCGTACATAGCCATTAAGCGGATAACCTCCGCATACAGCCGTCGGCCCTCGAAACTGGGTCCGCCCACGTTCGGCATGAGCCGCGATAGGGCGGACGCCGCGCCGACCAGCCGAGAAGCAATCCTGCGGAAATGCTCCCGGAACCACCAACGCCCGTCGAGCACCAGACCCAAAAACTTCATATGGGCCTGGATACTGATGTGGATAGAGTTGACGACTAACGAGGTGCCGATAGGCAGCCTTATGCGGGGCCCATGGAATAGAATGGCCTCCGTCTTATTTAGGGCCACCCTGAGCCCCAGCGCCTCGATTTGCCTGACAATCTCTTCGGTGACGAGAGCGGCCAGGCTTGCCGCCTCTTCGAGTGTCCTGCCCCGGGCTGTGAAGAGCGTGTCGTCAGCATAGCATATCACGCTCAGCCCGGGAGGGTGACTCTCTCTCAACGCCCAGTCGTAACCGATATCCCACAGAGTCGGCCGCAATACCGACCCCTGCCGAACACCGCACGACATGGGCGTAGTGACCAAAGCCTGACGATTGATTTCAATTTAACACATTTTGCGGCAAGATAACAATGAATTAACCCATTAACGCCGAGATGATCAGAATTTTTACTAACTTTTAAACTTGTTTATTTATTATGTTATCAAACCAAAAAAAATAATGCAATACCTCTATTCTTATGCGAAATTTGATGCTCTTTTAGAATCTGAGCTCAAAATTTCGATTAGGCACCGAGAAAAAAATATATGGCCGATTTAAACGTGAAAAACGTGAAAATTTATGGAAAAAAAACCGCAAAGGTATCAACTTTTTACTATGATCAGAGGTGATCATGACACTCGAACATTAAGAGGATTTTTTTTCAGAAAGATTCATCGACGTTTTTTTCAAAATGGCGATGAATAAAAAAAAATATAAAAATCTTAATGTATCGTTTTCTTAAAAACTATAAACATTAGAAAAAAAAAATTAAGAACAAAAATGTGTTAAAATTAGTCAAAGAATACAAAAAAAATTAAATTACATAATTTAAATTTTTGAAAAAAATTGAGTGTTCCTTAACGAATAAGACTTTCTTGTTTTTAATTTTTTTTTCGTAACGACTATAGGTTTAGAGAAATAAAAAAGAGATAGCCAAGATTTATATAAAACTCTTAGTCGTCTAAGATTCCCAGGAGCAATCTAAGGGCTCGTAGTATTTTACCCACCTCCTAGTAGCCCAGGGAGATCATAATAATCGGTTGAAAATGGGCAGTATCACTCACACTATTAAGTCATATATAACTTAACTCATAAATAAGTCACATATTCTACTATCAACTGTGATTGCCAACCTGCCTAGCAATCCATCAGTCATACAGTGGCCGTCGATAGGCTGTTGGATGAGTTGATGTAAAAATAAAGTACAAGTTCGACGTCACAGAGCCTAGCCCCATGTAATTCCACGCGTGTGTGGTTGGCTACCTAAAATATATATATTGTGTCGCCCTCAAGTAATTAGGATATGAGGAAGGTGAATGATGAAGAATCACTTTACTCGTCACGCAACGCCAAGTTCGTTGGTTTAAAAAAATAATAGGAACATAGAGCACGTACTGTTATATAAGTACAAATTATATTTTGTTTATTGTACCCTCGTAAATTTGAGTGAAATCGCAGTGGAAAAAGTAATTAACGACCTCGTTTACTTAAAAAGGACTCGGGCTACTTATTGCCCATTTTAAATCACTTCGGCCAATTATCTTGCCAGTATTACTCGTTTGTCAATTTTCCTTAGTTTAAACTTGGCGACAGTAAAATCAGTTACTTCGGACCTATAATAGTCTTAAAATATCTCAAACGATTGCCATAGATACCCGAAGCAAAAATATTGATTTAGAATGTTTCGAATATGTTAATAATATCATTCTATACTTGATTTTTACACAGTTTTCGTAAATTAGTATTTGTAATAATAACGATTTAGAAAATGCGTAATCTATACCTTCATCATCTCAGCTCATATATGTCTCACTGTGGGGCTCGAACCTCCTCCATAATGGGAGGGAGATTGATCTACTATACCACACTGGTCAGACGTGTTGTATACCAACACGTCTGGGTTTTGTTTCGAGTTTTCCTTCTCTCGAATAGATGTTATATGCGTTTTATGTCTCTTAGTCGTCTCCTACGGGTAAGTTAGGGGGTGATGAATTGTATTTTACTTCGTCACCACATGGAACACATCTATATCTTATTTACAGTATAAAAGAAGCTTATCATACAATTACAGGACAGTATTAATACTGTCCTGTGTGAGTTTAAACTCACACTAATCATATAAAAACACAGGTCGTATTATACTTAGGCAAATTAGCCAGTTTGCAAGCAACAAAAAAAAAATAGCAATACTATGGTATTGCTATTTTTTTTTTGTTAGCAGGCTAGGGTCCGGGCGCACGCTGTCCGTTCCATCCGGGGCGACGAATGGGCGGCGCGTGGCTCCATAACTGGCCATATTCTCTTCCCATCGCCGGTTGGGCCGGTCACCAGTACCGAGTTCTTAACGTCCTTGGCCAGCCCGGCGGAAAACACAGTATTGCTTACTAATAAACTTAAAAGTAAACAATATAAACGTGCGACCGCAACCCTGACGATAATATGTCTACTTTTTTTATATTGGCAATCAGTTACTAAAATAAGCCCAGTGTCGTCAGTATCGACTTACAATTTTCTTCACAACTTAACAGATTATTCACATTTTTAGTTTCATGAAATTATTCATTGCCTGTAGACAAATAGAATCCATCGCCTTCTACAATGTTATGGCCACACTCTCAATAGTACCTTTTGGAGATTTTGGTGGCAAACAAAAACATATATAAAGCACTTTTATATGATGTTCATTACACCCCAGAAGTTCCTCCGCATCACCTTACATAAAATGCCATTTAAATGTTTTAATACAACACTAACATATTTATTATAACACACGCCACCACATGACGATTTCACGCACCCACCAATAGTTGAAAATACATATATTATCTCATTTTAACTAATGTTTCTAGGTGATCAAAATTATACATTATTATTTAATTTTAGCGATCAGAGACTTATACCAGCCATCGTTGCGAGGATTTATTGAGTGAATTTATAATCCAGTTTGACGTATCTATATTTAGTTTTATTTAATACCTTTGGTGATAGACGAGGCCTACTTGATATAAATAGTAACAGGCGCTCTGGACATTTACAATAGCGTAAAGGAGATATTTGGGTTTCAATATTTAGCTCGTCAAACGGAGCACAGTAGCAAATTGCTATTTTCTACGGATGTGGTACCACACCAAACAAGCCTGATTGTTTATAGCTGCTGGCAGAAAACTAACGATGTCGTGGGTTCGCATCCCACATAGGACAATACTTATTGCTATACCTACACAAATTGTTGTTCCGATTATGGTTGTAATTTATGTCCATTAATTGTAAAGTCCCCCGCAATACAGAGTATATAATGCAAGTAGACGTCTTAAAAAAATACAAATCTTTCAATTAACAATTTATTAATACCGAGTGTGTATAAATACACCAATATGTAGTTTCTCGTTATTTAATAAAATTCAGCTATTAAAAATGCGTTCTTGTCCTTGTGTAAGTCATTTTTCTTTCATTAATTGTATCTATTGATCCGTCCGCGAACCCTCTACATATCCGTCTGACCACTGTGGTGTTGTAGATTAATTTCCTATTGTGGAGGACGTATGAGCCTAGCAGTGGAATAATCACGAGTTAAGATGAGATGAAACTAAAGTTATATATCTGTAAGAACATGTGGAAAACCCTAGGAAGGGTTAATAAAACAATCGCCACGCTTTACAGGTGGGTTAGCGATCGTATAATCTATCAGTCAGCTTATTGACGTCCAATGTTGTAAATAGGTCTCCCCAAGGTGAGACAATGTCATAATCATTTGCTTGCTATGCAATCAAAGTTATTTTTTGTTCGTTTTCTCTTTAGATTCAAACAAACTTTTCTTTAGTTACAAAGTAATACAGTCTAATTTTATTTATTTACTTTTCACGTAGTGACGGAGTAAGAATACAATTCACTACCCCTATCTTATTCGTGTGTGTCGTAAAATACAACTAAGAGATAACAGGCATATAACGTCTATACAAGAGATCGAAAAGTCGTAATAAAACCCGTCGTAATAATACCAACCATTCTGTGTGGTGACAGAGTAAGAATACAATTCACCACCCCCTATCTTACCCGTGGGTGAGCGTAAGAGACGACTAAGGGATATAAAACGCATATAACATATATGCAAGAGAAGGAAAACTTGAAACAAAACCCTATACCAACACGTCTGACCAGCGTGGTATAGTAGGTTAATTTCTCGCCCGTTACGGAGGAGGCCCGAGCTCAATAGTGGGACATATATTGGCTGTGATGATGATGATGAATAATACCAAACCATCTGACCAGCGTGATATAGTAGGTTAATTTTTCTCATACTGTGGTGAAGCTGAGTTGAATTTGTTTTTAAGCCAACACCCCATACTAAAGTACATACAGATAAAATTTATCATTTGTGAATCGCATAACATACACGACATTCGCCGTAAGAGTTGGTACCCAAGATCATTCTACTATCGATGCAGTTGGTCTTATAAGTTTTTTAGAAGAGTGTTACGGTATATTCCTCTGGTGATATCTCAGCTGGATTTTTTGACTCTCGAAGTGCAGAGTCATGAGACTCCACAAGGAAATAGTAGAACGCGGTATTTGTATTTAAATTTAAAGATTCACGCTTTTCGCTATCTAAACTATGTCATGTCACATAATAATCATAACATTCCGTTTGCGGGAACTAAGCAAAGAGGTCTCGGAACTGTTTGGGTAAGGTAAGGTACCTATTAATTATATAGATCCTAGTTGACCCGATAGAAAAATTGTTATGACCAAATTTTAATAATTTATTTACGATATTCAACGTCCCAATTTACTTATTAATCACATATTACTTTTATGGAATTAAAGAAATCAATATTAGGCCGCTTTTTTAAGCACGACAATTATAAACCACAATAAATAATTCTAATCTTTCTCTGGTTAACAAGCATCTTACATTTTCTCTAAAAAAATAAAACTCAATGCTGATATAGCATGATTGTATCTTTTTTGCTCAGACGCTAATGTCCTGAGGCGCAATCGTATTATTGTTTTTAATATTTACATCTATACTTACACTAGAACAGTACAAAGACTTTTGTACATTGAAAATATTTGAGAAAAATAGTATGTAATCTGATTTTACAAATAATTAAGCATATTAAATGCTAAATTTCAGTAATTTAAATAACAAGGTTGTGTCATCGTTTAATACAATTCTAACTGCAAAGTTTGAAGTAATAAGCCTATAACAATGTGTAAACATTGTCGAGTAGATGGCATACCGTCACCTTAAGACGTAAATATGATACGAAGCGAAATTTGCATGTCCTACAATAAGTCACGGTGGTGTAGTGGCAGCAGGATTTGGCCGGCATCCCAATAGACGCGGATTCGAATCCCGCTTGTGACATCATTTTTCGCTTCGTAATCGGGTTTTATAAATAATTAAGCATATTAAATGCTAAATTTCAGTAATTTAAAAAATAGTATGGCTGGTATATGTAACATAACCAGAACAGATTCTGATGATTTTTGAAATTATATTGTTGGTCTCGGCCGATGTTTTTTTTTTGCAATTTTATATAAAATTAGTTTAAAGCTATATGATGTAAATCATAATAATTTTAATAATTTTTTTGTCCGTCGGTACAGATAGTTTTATAATTTACATATATCTGAGTTATTATTTTTGTTTTTGTATTTATATATTTGTTTGTTTTTTTGTGTAATCTAATTTTGTTGTTACATAATGTGCACATGCATACATAATATGTAGTTTGTTTAGTATATTTTTTATTTGCATATCAATTTTTTTTTAACAGGCTACATAGTCCAGTAACACTCTCTTCCGAACGATGGCAGGGCAACGTGCGCCTATCCTGCCGTAATTCGCTCTTTGTATTGTTTTTTGGCTGGCTTTGGTCTGGGCATGCCCCGTTCATTCCGTCCGAGGTGACAGAATGGCGGCATTCGGCACCATTAACCCACTGTATTCCGTCTATGTCGCTATTGGGCTGGAACAAGTTTTTAACCTTTCCTAGGCCAATCCGGCGGGCGCCATATCCGTTCGAGACCGGGCAACAACTAATAATATTTCCAAGTGTTGCCTTGCTGTCGGTCTTTCTGCAGAGGACGAACTAATTCCCGGTTAGATTGCCTAGTCTAGCCGTAATACCCCTGAACGATAAATGAGATGGTTAACGGTACCGATTATTTGAATTCAATGGCAGGCTCGACGAACACTTACGCTTTCGGATACCAAGCTCTAACATTAAAGTGCAAATGTGTCGCCTTCACACGTCGTCCTCTTTACGGGTGGCGGATTAATGTCCAGCCCCACCATCCGCAACCTCAGGTACGGGCGTGCAATAAACCTATGATATCTAATCGTAAAAATATTCTAGTGAGTACTTCGTTGAATTTTGAATCTATTCAAAAATTAAAAAAAAGTGCTATCATCACTTACCTTCATCCAGGTGGAGATATTAGGGTTGAGACGTCCATTAAAAGTCACGGTATCTTCAACGTGAGGGGACAGGGAGCCCGTGATGTTCAATACAGGGACCTTGATGGTTTCGGTATCCCGTCCAATACCGAGGTCACTACGTCGCACATAAGCATCAATGAACATAGACAGGTTGGTTGGGTTCACGTTGCGCGTGAAGTAAGCGCGGTACATGTGCGTCAAGTCATGGTTCCGCGCCTCAGGGAACTAAAACAATAAAGAATACAGTTTAAACATTTTTTAAATATAATAATCTTAAACAAGACACGTTGTTTAACTTAGATATAACATAGCTTCATATAAGTGAAAGAATTTTTAAAATTAAGATCAATTTTTACCATTGCAAATATTATCTATATCCAAACTAATAAATATTTAAACTTTATTTGTGTATATTGTTTACTAGTTGTGCCAATAGTTACGCATGTGTAGTTTTCAAAGAGTAGGTATTACTTTTTGCCAGCTAACACTGCTTCGTCCCTATTCGTCGCGGCGTTATATTTTATAAGTCGTCTAAATCAACAGACTATGTCACACAATAAGTTTATTTGGAATTCAATTGGTAATTTCTGGATGGATGAATGGTGGTGTATGACATTAATATAAATGAAATAATAAAATCTATTGCAATTCATCATATGAATATTATAAGAAACGAAGCGCGTATATAACATTGATGCATTTTGCCTACTGCCCAGCGGTTAGTATTTTTAGAGCCAATTTTGTTATAAAATTATCAAGGCAACTTGAAGCATTCGGTCATGGCCACAGTGATTTGTGAATAAATATCAATTCCGTTAGCATTTCGTCGACACGCAGGGCATACAATTTGCCACGCGATTCGCAAGCTTAGTTACTATATACTATAAGATATATAAGAATATACTATAAGAATTGATTTTAATATAAATTACAACTTATATATATATATATATATATATATATACGTTTGTAATTTGACATCAAAAAAACGAATAAACTGAACAAATTACGTGTAAATTCATATTCATAGATATTTATTTATAGAATCTAATGATTATATAATTATATTGACGTATTTATTAAATTTCTGTGTGATGGTGGATTAAAAACAATGTGAATGTATACAATTCACAGATGCACAGATGGCGTAGTGGTTAATATATCGACCTTCTGTGCCAGTGGCGGGGTTCGATTTCTACGCAAGACAATACGTATAAATTTGGGTGTAATTTGTCTGCGTTAATTGCATGTCTGTAAAGTTCCTCGCAATGCAAGGATTATTTTCTCAGAGCAGGATGGTGTTATTTAAAAAAAAAACTTAATTATTCATGAGAGTCGTAAAAATCCGCTGAGAGATCACTTAGGAAACTAGTAACAGCCATTTGGTCAAACCGTTTGACAACCGTGACGATATGTCACTATCATCATCCTAGGGAGGCCTATGCTCATCCATGACCGTTGTTGTCTGACGGAAAGACGGTTAAATATAATTATTTAAACTTGTCTGTAGATATTTGAAATAAAACTATTGTCACGTCTTTTATCGCGTTTGTATTACTACCAATATACTAGTTAAAATATCAGTATTTTAGAGGACACTTCATCCATCCATCAGTCCGTAACGTCACTGCTGGACATAGGTCTCCCCCCGAGAATGCCATTCATAACGGTCCTGTGGGGGGTAAAGTACACTAAAACGATAAAATTTGTTAAAATAGTTTTATTTCTTTACATAATTTCAGGGGTAGACCCCAGGTTTGTTAATAAATTTATCATATTTTTAAAGTATTGATTTTTATAAAAGTCACTTTTTTGTACATGCACAAGATCGGGTATTTACTTAGTATACACACAGGTTACAAAATTCTATTTGTGGAGCATACAAACACATACATGCAAGGATCGTGTCGCTGATACTCAACACTTGGTTAGAGTCAAGGTGACCACTTTAATACTTGCAAAGCTAGTGCTTGCTAATTTATAATACAACGATATGGCGCAGGCAAAATGCAATTCTATAGATTATGACGATTAGATTAATTTCATAGTTCCAAAGCTTTGTTTCTGAAATAATAAGCTAATAACACAGTGTCGTTATAATAATATAATTTATTTAACTGTCATAGTGCAATAGGTGTGAAGCCTATTATTAACCGAGATGTATCAGACTTTTTTGTTTTGCTTTCTCAGAACTTTCTAGACGAAACGAGTTTCTATAGCAACACAGTACTGTTTATACCCTGGTTCTAATTGTATGACCTCTCGGTTAACAATTGAATATTTATAACTGTCGACGTTATATAATGACATTTAATATATATATATATATATATATATATATACACATAACTTGCGTATGTACATGCAACTATACAAAGATACAGTAAAACATCACACAACGTATAATAATACAATACTACTTAATATTATTTTATAGCCATTTTCAATAATCTTTTATCCAATATTTATAAGAACTATCTAGTTAAAGGTTAACCTTTAGGACATGTACTTCCTACTATTACGTACGACCTTACTTTAAGTGATGAAAATTCGATTTTTATACCACGCCAGACCAGATCGGTAGACATAAGATATTTTAAGGTGTTCTTGCCTTACAGTGAGGTTATCCATCTTTGGCCGATGCTTTTCAAAGTGATGATATTATATACCTATTCTAAGACCACAGGGGTAAAATACGGAAAAATACCATAGAAATATAATATATATTAATGTATTATTACAATTAAAAAATGAGGATAAGGTCAGTTATCTGAGATAAATTTTGACAACGGCCATAAGAGCTTGCAAATTTCACGAGAGATTACAATATACCTTATAAATATTAGGTTGCTATGACAACACATATATTAATAAACGCAAAGTCGCAAAAGCTATTATAAAGCACATATAATAATAAATACATAAAATAGAAAAAAAAACACAACTGAAATAGCAACTCGGAAGTCACTCTAGAAGTTTTAAAAACAATACACCTACAATTCACCATATTTGTAACAATACACCATATTTGAACCAACGTGATTCAAATATTAATCGAATATTGAATTAACATTTGTATTAAAAAGCAATGAAGTTTCATTAAATATTTATATTAGTTTATTGCCATGCGTAGGAGTAAGGCTTACATTACATACTTAAACTTAGCACTACACACTCAGCAGTTTGATAACTCTAGTTATTATAGAAGTATAAATATACTCTTACAATATTTTGTAATAGAGTACTAAGTGATGTAATTAATTGAAGAAAACTCTAGATAAACGTAAACCAAGCCATCGTCGATCCGTGGTATTATATGTTAATTTCTTTCTTCTTGTCCAAGAGTCTCTTACCGTATTAGAAAATAATAGATACATTTGTAAATAAACCATGTATACATTTAAAGTTACTAGAATATTGTGCATACATACATACATACATATCATCACGCCATATTCCTTGCAGGGTAGGCAGAGAGAACAGAGTGCCAGAGAACTCTATCTTTGCATACTTCACTCGCTTCCTCAACATTCATAATTCTCTTCATACACGCTCGCCGGTTTCGGAGACTCTTGACTCCACCTTCCTTCAGTACATGACCGATCTGGTCTAGGTAGGTGAGTCTCGGTCTCCCCCGGTAACGTCCAAGGGTAGCAGAAATGCAGTACCCGTATTAGACGATATGTGACTATCTATGTAACTTTTAGTCCCAGATAGCAGGCGGTAATAAAAATAGCCGCCTATTGAGCACAGTTCTTGACTAGTGAAAAAAAAAGCAATAGTTTATGACCAGAAACTAGTTACCCTGGCAGCCGAATACTACTATAAGATTATAGGACCAACAAGGAATAAAATATTTAGTAATCATTTATATCAACATTGTAATACTTTGCAAAGACAACCGTACTGAACTATTACTTATTGCTGTTGGAACATCAGAAATACGACGAAAATTTGTTGTAGACATCCATAACACCTTATATTATGTCCTTTATAAGTACGCACAGCTAGAAAATAGAACCTATTTCGATATTCACGTTCCATTACAACATAGATATTTAAAGAATAACTTGAATTTAACTATGTTGTAGTTATATAGTAGTTAGTTGGGATAACTAATTAGCAGATAACGGTATTACAGTTGTAATCATTACTAATATTCTTACTAATATTATAAATGTGAAAGTAACTCTGTCTGTCTGTCGCGCTTTAACGCGAAAACTGAACCAATCTAAATGAAATTTAGTACACAGATAGTCTAGAGCCTGATAAAGGACATAAGTATGAAAACGGCGTGGCAACTTCGTAATTATTAACTGCATTTTTGACTTGCACAGAAATATATTTTTTAATGAGGACGCCAGAGCAGCTCTTGCAGAGACCGTGGATATTGGAATTATTGTCCACCGCCCGCAATAATGCCTGCCGTGTATGTACGGCGTGTCGAAGATTAAGACGTCTAAGGGACCTTAACGCTGACTAGCCATCTATCCGGTCGGCAGGGCCGTGTACGGTAAGCCTACGGGCTGTAGTATGAAATTGTTAGTAGCCCGTAGCTGCAGTATAATAATAAAGTTATAATTTATTTTGAAACAACATTTATTAGCGTCTGATTAGACATAGGTATAATATGACCATTCTGTTTGTGATAGTTCATTACAAATTTAATAACAAACGATCCAAACATAAATCCAATACATTTTCGATATACATAAATCAAACAGTAGATCAGTGAAGTAATTTAGCAGGCAAAGGATATATTTGGAGTGATCTGTGAAATGTTTATCGTTGCTGTATCTACTTAAACATTCATAAGCATTTTAATTACGGACTAGTTCATTCACAGTTTCATTTGCAATAATTATTATATACGTATTCATGCTGTCATTCTTTACTAGAGGGTTGGCACTACTCATAATTTATATACAAATAGAAAAGAATTATCCAAGTCTAAGATTTTAAATCTATAGTTGATGAAGTGTACATACCCGTCCAAAATGATGCCATAACAGGTAGTCAAGTACGCCCTGGGTCATGCCACGTGATTTCAGGGAGCGAGCGTTCAGCTTCTGATAAGCCCATTCGATCCAACCGGCCTGGTTTGATGTGCAGTTGATAAGAGCTAGGGCGTCAACCTGTGAAATTACAATCTTATTGAAGTGAAAACTTCTTTTGGCGCACTGCACACAGATTTTTTCGTAGGCTTTAAGGGAGGTTGATCTATCACGCTCTGTGGTGAAAGACTCGATCGGGTGAACTTGGGACCGCCGAGCGTACACGAGCGGAAAAGATACAATCAGCTGCTCTTCACCGCTGTGTTTACTATATTCAATTTACATGTAATAATAGTTATTATTAATTATTATCAATTATTCAATAGTTTTTTTTTCATATGTTTAAGTTTTCCCTTCTGTCGGCAGTCCTCATGAATGCTTTTTTTACATTGAAAAAGATCAAAGGTCGATGCATACCCATTGAATTAAAATAAAAATTAAAAGTATGAGTCCGTGGCATGTTTCGACATTAAACAAGTAAATTTTAAACTGTAGGGTTATACGGGTACAACTACTCAAATAAATACAATCAGGTCTATTATGAGAATACGTTTCACAATTTGGTGAAAATATAAAAAAAATCCGTGTGATAACTAGTTAGCAATAATGTATCTGTAAACCCATTAAATTAACATCACGACCTCAATACATGTGAGTTCGATTTTATGTAATTTCCCTACAGTTATCGTTTACCCGAGTGTTGAATTGATGCCTGCCAAACAAAAAAATTAAAAATTTAAACAATATTCAAGAACTTCTCAGGTTTTAGTTTCTTCTCAGTCTAACTTTATCATCATTAATTCAATTATACTATTAATAAACTTATATTTTTCTTCTATCTATTTATCAGAATATAGACGTCCGATTAGTTGATTTATTAAAAAGTTATTCAGGTTATGAAATATTGGGCTCATAAGGGGTCCATATTTGAAGTCTAGTAAATGATTAAAATAATTAGAGTCATATCATGTAACATAATCGCAGCGCCTTTTACTGATTCAAACATAGAGAATAAGATTTTACTATTTCTATACCGCCGGGCGAAATCCGTCACTAGCAAGCCAGTTAAGCTCTTATTTGCATACGAGTTCGACAGTCATCGCTATAAATTATTAAAGATACATCTTTTGAAATTCTAGAATAAATTGACTATTTCAAAAGAATGAATACCACTAACAAACACATTAGGAGTTGTACAACAAAACCATTTTTGTGCGGGTTGTTTTTCCTAACTTATACTTGGATGTAGGTCCCGTTCATGAGGTGAAGATGATCATTAGGAAACCAGTGTCGTTATACCAATGGGTTGCGAAATCGTTATACAGCGTAAAGTGTCGTCCAATCTCAGGAGGAACTCACTTATGGCATATTGATTCACGCGCCATCGGATCCAAGAGATCGATGTGTGCAACTGAACACAGGGCACCTCACAATGCTGGTGTTACCCGCCTGTGCACGTGATGTGCTCCTTGCCATTGTGACGCCATGGAGGAGTGTCTGAAGTCACATTTGTCATTTGCAGGATCTGGTCCAGTCAGATCTTTTATAGCCATAATCTTTTATATTGTATTTGAATTTTATATTATATTGTGATTGGAAGAACATCACACTGGAGCTTATTCTTAGTAAACATGTTGTAAGAAATAATAATAATAGACAAACCCGTTGAGATCCTTGCCGTATTTTTTCAGTAACGCTTACGTTCCGATCCGGTGGTAGTTTTTCGTGTTAATTAAAAGTGTTACAGTTGACAATATGTAAATGCCCTCACAGGATTTAAACATAATATATGCTTTTGAATTATAAATCAATCAAAATACTGTCAATATCTTTGGTTATCAAGTGCTGGCCTCATTTACTGATACTTCAAGCCGTGAATGTTCTGTCAATATATTGAAAATCGCTCACAGCTTCCTATCTCATTCACACATTCAAAATAATATGGGATTTAGAAAAAAAATCTGTTAAGCTTTTAAACTTTCTTTTATACAAACCTTGTTTGTTCTGACAATAATGAACACAACAATATATACATATATATATATATATATATATATATATATATATATATATATATATATATATATATATACACTACTGGAAAAAATTAAGGGATCAAAAAAAGATCCTTATTTTTGGGCAATTTTTAACAGGCCATAACTTCGAGAGAAATGGTCGTACAGGAAATCAAAAAAAAGGAAATTGTAGCTCGAAGTCTCTAGTTTGGATTGGAAGTTTAAAATTTTGTAACCTCCGCGGTTTTTGGGTAATCGTAGAAAAACCAGCAACAAAAAAAACTGAATATTTTTTGTTTTTTTTTTCGGTCTACGGGCGTAGAAAAATTTTTTCCAACTTAACTACTATATCTATCAGATAACTTGTTTATTTAGCTTGAATTTGCTTGTTCAAAAAGTTCGATATGATCATTTCTCGCTGAGATATCGAACTTTGAATGGAAAAGGATCGTATTGTCTTTAACCATCAAATATCTCAGCAACCAATGATCGCACTGAAAGTTAAAGGTGGGTTTGAAGAACTTGAATGAATTCTCCTTAACGACTAGCCATTGCTTTTCCGAAAAAAAAGTTTTGAGCAAAAATGTGGAAAAATCTCGGAAAAACAATTATTTTCTCATTTTTAAAAATTATAAGCTTTTTAGAGCAAAAAACGTGATCCTTTAATTTTTTCAAAATTTCGACCGTTTGAAACAAAAAACCGGCTGGCTGGATTAATTTGGTTTTTTGGAGGGTTTGTGTGGACATATTGAACTGTAAAAGGTACACTTAACATTAGTGGTTTCCTCAATATTTTCGATCTAGCGCTTGATTTTCCAAAAAACCACCAAAAGCCCTTTTTTTGTTGCATTTTCAAATTAATGTGACAAAAAGAAAAATTTTTTTTTCGGACATGCAACGGCTAGTCGTTAAGGAGAATTCATTCTAGTTCTTGAGATTCTAGTTCTAAAGGTGGGTTACCTTTAACTTTCTATGCGATCACTGCTTGCTGAGATATTGATGGTTAAAGAGAATTAGATCCTTTTCCATTCAAAGTTTGATATCTCAGCGAGAAATGATCGTATCGAACTTTTTAAAAATCAAATTCAAGCTGAATAAACAAGTTATCTGATAGATATAGTAGTTAAGTGGAAAATCTTTTTTCTACGCCCGTAGACTGAAAAAAAAATCAAAAAAAATTTCGAAATTTTTTTTGATGCTGGTTTTCTACGATTTCTCAAAAACCGCAGAGGTTACACAATTTTAAACTTCCAATCAAAAAACTAGACACTTGGAGCTACAATTTCCTTTTTTTTTTATTTCCTGTACGACCATTTCTCTCGAAGTTACTGCTTGTTGAAAATTGGCCAAAAATGTGGATATTTTTTTTGATCCCTTAATTTTTTTAGTAGTAGTAGTTTATATGTATGTATATATATATATATATATATATATATATATATGTATATATATATATATATATATATATATATATATATATGTATATATATATATATATATATATATATATATTTTGGTGTTCTCTTTTAGAATTTATGCTAATACATACATTTCAGCTATTCAATTTTATTTATATAGATAGATAAAATAATTTTTATTACTAATAGTTCTAATTTGAATACGCTATCAAAGTCTCGAATTTGCGAATGTGTAAATATCAGGTGGGTACCCTAGTCGGAGTAAGTGAACTATAATTTTAGGAGTTTTATACTGCAGAATATTAGTATTCCTAAAGTGTGCATCAACTAGTAAATATTTGTTTTAATTGTCTAATTTAATTGTATATTATATACCTACAACATATTACATTTTAGTTACTCTTCAACTATAAACACACACAGCTTCGCTTGCGTTAAATATGTAGCTTTCCATTGGTGAAAGAATTTTAAATTTCACAATTCGTTAAGCAGTTTAATCGTGAAATGCGAAAGAGTAAACACATTATTTTTCGCATTTATAATATTAGGATTAGCTTTTTGCTTTAATTTAGTGTTGCCCTAATGCAAGACCAAGACTTGCAGCAAGAGTCTCGCAGTGCCCCCTTAGACAGCATTTTACGACTCTTTTGCCAAAGGAGGGGTTGTATTCTTAATACCATTTCACGGGGAAATAATTTGATATTATTTTAAACAGTCTCATAATAAATAGGTGTGATTATAGTCTCCCTTCCGGTAAGTGTTATGTACCTGATTAATCTGATTATAGATAGTTGTACAGGTAGCGACGCTAGATGAATGGAATTTCATTCAGTTGATTTTTCATTTCTACGGCATGTGCTTAAAACAAATGAGTCCGTGTCTGTGTTCTAACAGCGAGAGATGGCAAGATTTGCGAGACTCTTGCTCCAAATCTTGGTCTTGCATTTGGGCAGCATTACTTTAATTGATTGGGTCCTCAATAGAACTTTTGTCTGGAATCTGACAGTAAGCAGATTTTTATATATATCTCATATGAAGGAATGCTTACGACCAGCAGTGGACAGCAAAAGACTGAAATGAATATATATTTATTCTAAGTCTGTGAATAAATAAATAAATAAAAATCCAGGTAAATTCGTTTTTGCAGTATTGAAAAGAAGAATGGTTTCAGTACCATATACATTAGGGCACGAGCCTTATCTTCAATGTCAGAGTAATTGGAATACTCAAATAGTGCATTACACTGGTAGCGGCCATGAAGTACCGATACTATTTCGTTTCGAGGTTCATACTTGTATTATCAAATAATATTCCTTTCACAACACTTGTAATGCTTAATGCAGTCCATGTTAATTTAGTTCTCATACGACAGTAATTTTGATGAAGTTAACTAATTATATTTGACACTTACCATTATATGTTTGTTAATTTAGACAACAAATACCTATGTAAACCACAGCCAATATATTATTTATACTACTACGAAGTTAGAATCAAATCCGTTACGTAGCACATGGTATGACTATACAACTGTTTGTCTTTATAATATCAATATGTAGGATGTAAATACTACTTAAATTAAACTGTTTATTTTTTTATAAATAACTAAACAGTCTTTTCTGCGACGGCAAATGAGGTGCGGTTTTCGAAGTGAATATTTACTTAATTTATTTAAGACTACACAGTTCGCCACTTTCGTAATGCCCTCGATATAAAGCCTGTACTTTCAAGGGATGCGTAAGATATTTATAATATGAGAAGCAATAAAAGACAATGTCCATGAAAATGTAATGAAAACATTCTATTTGGAGAATTCATCACATATGTATTTAAAACGAGAACGCCAAAAAGCAGAATAATTATTTAATAAAAAAGCTCTAGTAATTAATGTTAAAAAGCCCTACTTATTAAAGTTCAAGAATGTACGTCGAGTTAGCATCATCGGCGTACACTGAAATTTTCACATTCGAAGTCACACATAAAGAGAGCACTCTATGTGTGGTAACGGAGTAAGAATATTATTTTCTGCCTGCGGGAATCGTATGAGACAACTAAGGGATGTAAGCCGGCAAAATTACTGTAAGAGGAGGCATACTTGAAATAAAAACCTATACTAACGCACCTGGCCAGCGTGGTATAGTGACTCAGTTATCCATACTCATACATTGTGTTAAGACGAAGTAATTTGTATAAATGTGTACATTTATTATTTGCGCGTTATTTTAATGAAATATTCAATACCATTAACACTAATTTGAATGTAGCTAAATGGCGAATGATATATAGCGTTTAATCAAATTTTCTCTTCATTATACAAAGTATCGTTTCACAGTAATACGACAGCTCCAAACCCAAACAAAATAGAATAGTTATTAAGAGTACCGGTCAATCGAAACACAAAGAAATATTCGATATAATCAGAATAATTACTTTAGTGTTTTTGTTTTTTATAAATATTTATTATTTTTAGCCTCTTTCCTTGTAATGACGGAATAAGTATACAAAGGTCGTCTTCTTCATTTGCCTTAGGTATTGAAAAAATCGATTAAGGAATGTAAACAGGTAATATCAGTGTAAGCAAAGGAAAACTCGAAATAAAATTCTACGCCAACCCGTCCAACCAGTGTGGTGTAGTAATTCAGTTTACTTCGTGGGATCTGGTTCAGCCGTGGTTATTTTTTACATTCTATTTGAACTATTGGATTTGAAGGGCATCACACTGGAGCTATTTCTTATTAAAGATGTTGTACCATTTTTTTATAAAAAAAAATAATTGAAAAGAAATAACAATAATAGACTAACCCGCTGAGTTTCTTGCCGGATCTTCTCAGTAGTGGTCTACTTCCGATCCGGTGGTAGTTTATTGTATTAATTTAAAATGTTAAAACTGACAATATGTAAGTGCCCTCGCAGGGTCTATTCATAATAAATGAATTTGAATTTGAATTGAATTTGAATTCATCCGAAAGAGGCTTGTGTGTCCAACAGTGGGCGTATATAGGCTGAGACTAAGCAGAAAAAGATTTTTGTATGTAAACTAGAAAAGAATTACAGCTAAAAGAAGAGGAAGAAGATTTTTATACTACATATATAAATGAAAAGTTATAGTTTTTTTAAAATAAAAAGAATATGTATTTAAGTCAAATTAATAGAGATATTAATTTATGAGTGATTTTTTGCGTTAGAAATATTAACACAAACTAGGTATATATAAGCCAAAAATATATTTAAGCCCTTACCCATTTCTAAAGGAACGAAAGAAATACGTGTTAAGAATCGCATATTTAAAGGGTATTGATTATTTAGACCGCGTATCTAGACAAGTTGATCTGACACGTATTCTGTCACTATGTTTGTTATTTCAAAGATTAACGCTTTGATTATATAACAAATATCCTTACATTTTAAATTTATCTTTTCGTTACCTCAGACAGGTTTAGTTTAGGCATGGTCAGACCATCGTCTGGCAAAAAAAGGCTAATTTAATAAATATCCGTACTTAGAAGATATTTTATAATAATTTAATTGTAATAATATTTGCGAAATACATCCGTAAAATTTCTATAATGATATCCATTCGGCGATAAGTTTTAATGTGCTACATTTGTATGAATTTGTTAAAAAGTCAAAAGACATTATTATAAAATAATTCGTAATTTTTATTTATATAGGTATTTAAATTCCAGAAAAAAAATATAAATAGTAAACCAAGTTGTCTTTTTATGATGAAATAAAAAACTTCATTAATAACTAAACCTCGACTTAAAAAAATCTCTACTAAATAGGACTAGTTAAGACGAATTCAAAGAACACAAGCTTGATGAGTTTACATACATACATACATATCATCACGCCATATCCCTTGCAGGGTAGGCAGAGAGAACAAAGTGCCAGAGAACTCTATCTCTGCATACTTCACTCGCTTCCTCAACATTCATAATTCTCTTCATACACGCTCGCCGGTTTCGGAGACTCTTGACTCCACCTTCCTTCAGTACATGACCGATCTGGTCTAGGTAGGTTAGTCTCGGTCTCCCTCGGTACCTACACCCTTCCACTTTCGCATTGTATATCTTCTTAACCAGACGTTCTTTCGGCATTCTTTCCACATTCTTTCTTGATGAGTTTACTAATAGGCAATCGAGGATTTCGTCTCCTATCTTCGAGCTCCATCATTAGAGTAGATCATATATGGTGTTTCAAATGTAAAATCACATATATTCGAAAGTAAAGTAAATAACCATAGTGGTAGTACCACACTGTTGACAGTTATCTGTCTACAACCGCTGGCCGGTCCGTCCGGGTCAGTACCCCACTCTTGCAGGCAATCGATGCCTGAGCAGTGGCAGTATGCTGCTGTGCTTCGTTCGGTGAGCGAAAGAGCCGGAATCCCAACTTTCTGGGTGGGTTTGGGATTATTGGTAGGCACCGGCCTAGCTATATCTCTAATCCCTATGGTAGCAAATAATTTGAGCTAATGACTTTGAAACGCCTGAACATGTATTAATAGATGGTAACTAAGAATCATCTCAATCACGTAAGCTTTTAAACAAAGGAAAATCATATCATAATCAATTTACTTAGGAGCTACGATACCAGAGACAAACAATAATATGTATATATATATATATACACAATTTTTCAAACACTTTTTGGATCCACGGTTAAGAATAGGATATTTTGATTTAAACTATTCATTTCTTTCATAATAATTACCCTGTCAGAATTTAAATACTGTTAGTAACTATATTGATAATAAAATTCATCATCAAAGGGGGAAAGACATGATTTTTTTTTTTTTTTTTAAACGTTTCTACTAGTGATTACACTGATTACATTACCAAAATAAATATAACTCATTCAAAATATAATCCATTAAGCTAAAAAAATAATATTAAAATCACTATCATTTATGGGCGATTTAAACGCGGCTATCATGGCGCGCTTCTGTGACGTCAGAATACACACACAAGTTGGATGTCAACAACGAAATGTTTGTTTCACGAAGTTATTGAAAATTAAAAAGTGAGTGTAAAGTCAACTTATTAGCATGGAAAAGAACAGAAAACCGTATTATAAATATTGTGCCGTTCCTATGTGCCCAAATATTATCAAAACTGCACCGAATGGTGGTACCACACTTCGTTATGCGGCTACTATTTATTTGCCCAAATATTTGACAAACACTTTATGACGAACATGCTACTCCACACTTCGTGCCATCATGCCAAATATTTGGCACGCCTTTCACTGTACATGTGGGTTCTCCCATATTATTTTTTATTTAAATCCAGGCATCGTTTATCTTTACTTTTATCTTATGGCAAGCATTTTTTGGGTCCTAGATGCAAGGTTGCATCTGCTACAACTCTAGAAACTGCATAACCTTATCGTTCGTCCACTGTATTTTCTCACACTGGACTCTAGTTATGTCTCGACGTGTACTCCGTGATCAGAGTACCTACGCTGTACACGTCGAGACATGACCGCGCCGTATCGAGTGAACATAACGAATGAATGAACGAAGTGTGGGCAGTCGACACACATGTTTGGCTTATTTGTGTCCTTTGAAGTGTGTGAAAAACCGACGTGGATGGATACGCGTATTTGCTATTCGTGCTTGTGCTTATGCGTTATGTGTGCGCGTAAAGCAAATATAGACGAATGAGACCTCCACACTTCGTCGCATGCGGCCAATAATGCGCATAACGAATAACACATGGCGAAGTGTGGTGCCACCATAACAAAGTATATTTCCTTATGCCGAGAAATGTAATAAATAAGAAAAAAATTATGCAAGGTGATGAGCAGTTAATACTGTTGTGAAGATCATTTTAACGTAAGTAAACACATTAGAGAAGTGATGAAGTACATAAAAGAATCATTTTTTCTTAGTTACTTGTTTTGTTTACAAACTTCGCCGTACAACAACTTCGGTAGGTATGCTACCTAGTTTACGTAAAGTTCTTAAAAATATATTCTCAATATCTAATAGTTACATGGATCTTTATCCATAAAAGTAAATACACATGTTTAGTCATCTATGATACCTATGAATGAAAACATGTAACTTATTAGAGTAAGAGAAGTTCGAAATTATTTATTATTTATCTTTCTATTGGGCTACAGAGAATTATATGCAATACAAAATAATGGCATTAGAACAGGGACAAAAAGTGACGTTTGTTATGTTTCTCATTCACAAGCATTAATACTTACATTCATACATACATATCATCACGCCATATCCCTTGCAGGGTAGGCAGAGAGAACAGAGTGCCAGAGAACTCTATCCTGGCATACTACACTCGCTTCCTCAACATTCATAATTCTCTTCATACACGCTCGCCGGTTTCGGAGACTCTTGACTCCACCTTCCTTCAGTACATGACCGATCTGGTCTTGGAAGGTTAGTCTCGGTCTCCCCCGGTACCTACATCCTTCCACTTTCGCATTGTATATCTTCTTAACCAGACGTTCGTTCGGCATTCTTTTCACATGTCCGAATCATCGGAGCATTCCCTTTCGCATCTTTACACCAATACTCTCTTTCATACCTACTCACTCTCTTACGTCGTCGTTACGAATGTGTTCGGTCTGCCTAACTTCACAGATTTTCCGCAGAGATCGCATTTCGACCGCATTAATTTTACTTTCATACTCTTTTCTGCATACCCAACTCTCGCTTCCATACAGTAATGTTGGGACACACTGCGTTATGTATTGCTACACGTGCCTTCTGGCTGAGGTGGTGGCTGCCGAGAAGTTGCCCCAACGCTCCGTTCACTCTATTTCCCGCATTCACTCTTCGCTCTATATCAGTGGTGTACCTTCCATCTCTGCTAAATCCACATCCAAGATATACAAATTCATCCACTTGCTCTAGTACATTATTACCTATTGTTACTCTTACATCTGTTCTGGCTTTATCTCTTTCAAAGACCATTATTTTGGTTTTGCTCACATTCACGCGTAGACCCCTCTTCTTACAATCTTCTGTCACTGTGTCGACTAGGGTCTGCAGGTCAGTCGCTGACAGTGCCAGCAGGACTGCATCATCTGCATAAAGCAGAGCAGTGACCACTGAGTCGCCCATCTGGACTCCCACAATCATATCGTTTAACCTTTGGAGACATTTATCCAGATATAAGATATCCAGATTAATACTTGAACACAGAAAACTAATAACTCATGAATTAACTGGGTAACGATACAAAATAATCACTAGAAACACCTTGATACCAAAAGACTCGAGTGTATGATGACGTCACGTTTTGAACAACCAATCGCGTCGCGTTTTAGAAATTTGAGAGCGAATTTAAAAAAAGCCGATTTTTAATAATTAAAATTCACTATTAAATAATGATGAATTTCAAAAATAATTGTATAGGTATGTTTTTTAAGCAATAAAGATTACAAAACAAATATTTTGTTCATTTTGGAGTCACGTGCATATTCCCTATTGCCTAATTTATTTGATAACTCTGTGTCATGAACAACTATGTCAATTAAGTTATCATTATTCTAGTTCTATTTTTAAAATGAATTTTGAAAAGTAAAAGTTTTCTAGAAAGGCCAAAAGGAAAGGAATGTTTAAAAAACGACATCTGTGGTTTCTATACTAAATGGCGCACGAAATTGAACCGGGCTTAAAATATATTGATGTTATATATCAAATTCTCATTCATAGATTAGTTTTATCGACAGCTTGCAGGTAGTTGTCCATTTATCGATACATTTATTAATGTTTCTATTCTATTCTATTTTTTTTCCTAATGGCAAGTGTTGCCGGTGACGACAATTCTGCCAATGTCAGCTATGTGGAGAAACGTGTGTGATTTTTATAACAATTTAAATTTTGATAACATTATAACTAGATGTGATCGATATAATAAGTAAAACATAGATTTAATACTTTATTAATGTTAAAAAATAAAGAGGCGTATATATTTTACTTGTCAAGTTGCTAATTAATTGAAGCCTACAATATAAATCTCAGAGTTGTTTTGAATTTGGATTCTTTTAAAGTGACGTTATTTTCTTACATTCTTCTGGCAACGATACAGGAGAAAGCGGTAAGCACAAGTTAATATTTCCGTTATTATTATTATTATGATTTTTTCATTATTATTACGACCGAATGAGATTTCTAGTCGTTCTATAATATTTTACACGCGTTGCTGTGGCTGAGGTAGCCTCAGTAACACGTGGTGGTTATGCTAATAAAGTTTCATATAAGCTACAGCTTACAGTACGTTTAACATAGCACCATCTATTAAATACTTACTCAATCCAGTCAACAGACACCGCCATCTGTTAGAATCGTTTACAGATAACAGATAATTGTGACTGTCAAATAATAGACAAATAATTTGCAATAAAATAATATCAATCATATAATATCAATCTACACATGCTGTGCAAATTTGATTAAAATCGGTTAAGTACTTTAGGAGTCCATCGCGGACAAACAAAGGGACGCGTAATTTATATATATTAAGATTATTAGTTGACATTAAGTTCACTTATGATTCGCAACGTTTTTCTTTATATGTTTCTGGCTATAAAACAAAAATATTGGACTTAACCCTTTTATGAGATAAGGGCAATAGAATAAACTCTTCAACTTTGTAATACTGTAAGCTAATTTAGTAATAGATAAAATTAAATTAATTAAAAACACTCATCTCTCTTAGCTTAGATACGACTGACGCCCACTGTTGTAATCGAGCCTCGTTCGCAGTGGGAAGGAAATTAAACTCCCATACTTGTTATAGAGATATATTTCAAGTATTCGTTTTCTTAAAAAAAAGCTTCATGTAAAAATTACGACGTCAGTGGCTTTAATAGAAACGTGTTTAGTGCGGTCGATAATAGGTGAATGTCATACATCATAGCAGCTCTATTAATGGTCGTATCAATTATTCAGAATGAAATGGATTTCGCTGTTCCGCATTGCTGTTGTTTGAATTAAACCAAAGTCCATTGTTATAATTAACTAGCTGTGTCTAGGATTTTATACGCGTAATATTTCCTATCACGCAGGTACTTTAGAGTGGTTGATATTTATTATAACTTTTCAGCTGCTATGGGTCGCAATAGTATTTGAAGCCCATAACTTTTTCTATTAACAGGTTACTTACTACGTACCACGAAAACGACTTTAAAAATGAAAGTATCAGTTTCCGATATTACCGATTAAAAATCCCTTCCTATCGCACGTCTACATAATATCAACGGTTGTAATTAGTTATAACTTAAACTACTTTTGCTATGCGGTAATTATAAATCTAAACCTTTTCTTTTGTATTGGGATCATCAGCAGTTTTAATTAAAAAGTATAAATAAGGTGTTGTAAAAATTTGTTCTATTTCTCTTCTATGCAATGCGGGAGTCAGGCAATAAAATTAGCTGGTCCCTATAAATAAGAGAATATACAGCTAACATAAGTGTAATAGAACAACACCATGATTTATGAGAGCTTAAAGGTGCCTTCAGATTGATTCCAAATATTCCAATAACAGCTGTGGTCGAAACGGAAGAACGCACGTAAACATTCTAGAGTTGCCAATACAAGATTCGTATATTATACTATTCAAGGCAGGAGTTGGTAAGCTATTTTACGTCAGAGATCGCACTTTCATTGAATGTGATGTGTCAAATGATCATACTCGCGATTAGATGTGGAACAATGACATATGCATGCGAAAATAAATTAAGGTGACAGTATTTTAGTAATGACTCTCATATATCGCTGCTGTTTTAAAAAGTGTTGTTTTGTAATTGCTATCTTCGCTGTCGTGTGACAGCCTTTACATTGCCCACACAAAAATTGCTCAATAGTGTCCTAAAAGACAATTAAAAGTTTTGCCCGTATGATACTGAGTTAAATATACAATGTCTCACCACCCCTTACTATCACACTGGTGCTGTAATATGATCATCAGAAGAATGCAAAGCGGAAATCTCCTGAGAAATTTATAAAACTAATTACAATTGCCACCCTACAGGTTTTCGTATTGTCTTCTTTGGAAAGGCCGCGTTGGAAGTACCAGTAGTAAATAAGTGGGTGTTGATGATGACGGAAGGATGAAGAGACTTGCTCTAACCTGCTCTCTTATTATGAATCTCACAATGATTTTTCAAGTCAAATAGCAATTATTGCTTTGAATTTTTTAAACTGTAATATACTTCAAAGAAATACATGTTTAAATATTATTTATAATATCTTTGTGTACATATTCTGGTTATTAATTGCATGTATAGAGAGCCCAGTACCGTTTCAATTGCAACGTTAAGACAGTTCCTTCAACGAAAACTACGATGGTCTTGAACTAGTTTTCAGGAACTTGTACTAAAATATATCGCTTTTCACAAAGCCCAATAAATTATATTATTTATTCATTTATATAAAACTTTAAGTTTAATACATGTATGATATTGAACTAAGACTACTGAATCGAAACAAGTTTGCCGGTATAAAGTTACAGAACGTATAGATTTATTACACGTAATGTTTATTATATTATAAACATCGATCATTGGCCGCCATTTCACAATTTTTTTTCGAAGTAAATATAGAATCACATAATGGAATGGGGTGTTAAATGTTGTAAATGACTAAAGGGTGGTTAATGCTTTAGAGACAGAATTCGCGATAATTCAATCATTAAATAAAAAAAATATCGCAAGAAATAAAGATGCCCGCTAGGACTCTTTCACGTCGTCTTTATCGTCGAACAAGATCAGAAGCTTGATGGTAAGTGTCAATACCGCCCATGGATTTTGCAATACCAAGGGTATAGCTTAGGTCGCTGCCTACCAATAAAATCCCCCAACCCACCCAGTTGGGCTTCTGGCTTTCTCGCTCACCGAAAGAAGCGCAATAGCACATTGTCATAACTCAGACTTCTGCTTCTGCGAGAGTGTGGCACACCCCGGTAGGATCGGCCCGTGGCTGTAGACAGAAAACTGTCAACAGCGTGGTACTACCACTATTTATCATCAATATATAGGACATATCCTAAATCAATACAGTTAAAGATCAAAATGCTTGCTGTCCCGTTACACGAGTGAAAAGTATAGAGATATATTTTTCAACGATGAAAAAAGTTTCACATTGAAGAGAACTACACAATAAGCAAATTGACTGTGTACATTCTTAGCTAAGAATGTACACGGACTATTCTTATTTATTCATTCTATTCTTTGGAGCTCCAAAGAAGGCTTTATCAGTGGCCAGAATAGTGTAATCATCATCCTGCATGAGTCATGGTTTAGTTGGGGTCTTATCATGGAGGTACAAAGCGTCATTTTTGTGAAAAAGAGATGTGGACACTTCAGCCTTCAGCTAAAGTGTAACAAGAAACTATCTTAGACCGTATTGTAAAAACTCATAGCAATACGCTTTCTAAAAATGTACCTTGGACTTTCCAAGACTCTGCACGTAGTCACAAGGCACGAACTACACAAGTTTGACTCGAAATCAACGTTTTAGATTTTATAAGAGCGGATGACTTTCCTAGTCCAGATATAGACACTTTGGACTATAAATTATGGTCAGTTTTAGAAGACACAGTGACATGCTCTAAGCGACATGTCCCATCGAGTACCTTATGAAATCTGTAGAACAAGCAGTGGCCAAATTTTGCATGTAAATAATACGAAAATCCATAGATTCGTAGCCAGACAGGCTAATGGTCTGTATTAAAGCCAAGACAGTAATTTTGAATAGAATGATTTAATTTATTTATTGCTATGGCTACAATAAATAAATGCATATAAATGTTAATAAGATTACAATTATTTCACAAAAGATAAATGATGTTTTTATTTTTAACAGAACTTATGGCCTGATTCGATAAAGTATCATGATATTATTTTAAATTTCTTTTTTATTTTCTATTTGTTTAAAATTAAATTATTTTTGAATCATTAAAATATACCTATATTAGTATTATTTTATAACTCAGTGTTAGGACATACTATTAGAACGTGTCGATTCTTTGTGACTTAGTTTCTTATTTGCAAATGATTTAAATTAGCGACAAACAATATAATCCCGAAATTCAATTCCTTGCGATTTGATAAACCCCGAGGCTAGTCTAACATTGCAAACATTACCGGGTTCCGGTGGCTCGCTCGGTCGGCAAAGACAGGTGCATTGCGGGGCGGGTGTATGGGGTCGCGAGCCGCTACTTCTGTCACCCCGGACGGATTTAGTGGGGTGTGACCGTGACCAGACCATAGCCACCGCAAAAAAACATTGCAAACATTGCGCGCTTTACATTTTACGTGCTACGGTACCGCGACGGACAGAAAGAAATGGTTTTATTTACTTACTTACATAGTCGCGGGTATGTATTACGTTCTAATACTTCTGAAAACTTTGTTTGATAGCACTAATAATAATTCAGGAAGCTATGGGTACATGAGAATAATTTTTTTTGTCTTAACCTGATTACTACGAAAATATATACAGACTATTAATAGAGGTTTGATCAATGTAAGCGAAGTATAGATATCAATATAGAGGTTGGCAATGAGCATTGCCATACACGGTTTTGTAATCTGATAATGCTACAACATTAAAGAAATTTCATTCATGTTCTAACATTGTTAGATTTCAAAACCGCAACAACAACCATTCATTTCAAAACCGTAGAATTAAAACACAAATAGATTTTTCGTCTTGCTTTCAGTCAAAGGTAGTAAAACTAAATTAGACCACCAAGTTATAATATAATTAATTATCTATACGAGACTTAAGTAACTTCTCTGGTGACTTTTCAGTAATACTCTACAGTTCGCCTTACCGCTAACCCTAAGACGACGAGTACTTAATGAATTGTGGCATTATATCTCAAAGTGCATTAGATAATTTTGAACAAATAGTATTTTGCAAGTAGTTATTAGAAACTGATTCATCATGATCATTCGTTCTCTGATAATCTCGCTTGCGAGGTTTTGATATCCCAGAATTAAATCCTCAGTTGGACGAAGAGGTCCATTGGGTTTGTTGGCGAGAAAACTTCAGTGGTAACAGGATCTTTAGATCTTTAAATAACTTAAAGTTATAATTATACGCTATTTCATTATAAGCTACATGGCGAAAATATAATTAAAAAAGACCTAAAACATAAGAGGATATAATTAAAAAGGCCTAAAATATAAGGATTAGGTACATAGAATGGATACCTAACAAGAAAACTAAAAATAATGGAAAGAACGAAATAGTGACATCAAAAAGATAATCAATAGCTAAAGTAGCAACAGTTTCTGCAAGTCACTGTACACAGAGACGGTAATAACAATAAATCAAGAAATAGAGGGAGACGCTCCAAAGGAGAAATACCGTGTATATCAGAAATCAAAATGATTAAAACGACAAAAACACAAAAAAGGTAAAACATCCGGCAACGATAAAATCTCAAACGAGTAACTGAAAAGGAGCATTTGTGGACTACAATAAAGCCTCTCAACTCTTTGATCCATAACTATATGTGGTGAACCCTGAAGAACCAAGGAGTCGAAAGCAAATACTTAAAAATTATAAAAAAAAAATACAGAAACTGTACTCTAATGATACAATCAAACAAAGTGAAAAATTCAGTCTTCAGAGAGGTGTCAGGCAGGGGGATCCACTTTCTCCAAAAAATTTCACGGCCGTACTACAAAGTGTATTCCGAAACATAGATTGAAGCTATTATGACATAAAAGTAAATGAAAAAACCTAAATCATCTGTAATTTGCCGACGACATTTATAGAACCCACCATTTGCAGAAAGATCTGACCTATTACCAACTATGTTACAGAAACGATCTCTTCTCTCTCTCCGTCTGTTACAGAAAGATACGGGAAGTAAGAAAGTGGGACTATCAATGAATCCAATGAAAATTAAAATAATTACAAACACAATAAGGAAAAAAGCAAAAATAGGACAAGACCTTATCGAATATGTCGAAGAAAACAGATATTTATAACAAATAATATCAATAAAAGAAATTGATAGAAGAATAAGTTATACTTGGAAACGTAATTGGTCGCTAAAAGAAACCTTTCAGAATGAAAAAATCCCAATAACAAGTGTGTGCTTACATGTATTACTTATGGGGTGTTTTTCCTTTTTTTATCAAAAAGGAAAAACAATCAGTAACCAATGCCTTGTCAACGCAATATGGAACGGTGTATGTTAAACATAAGGCTAGTCCTAGCTGGAAATCGTCAAAAATGAGAAAGAGGACAAGAGATGTTCGAAAATAAAATGTCTCAAACAGAGCTGAACTGGACACATTATGAGAACAGATAAAGAAAAATGGGCGAAAGACATAATGGAATAGTACCCTAGAAATGGGATGAGACAAAATGGAAGACCATTAACCTTTTATATCAAATCGTATCATAATATATTTTATTTAGTATATAAATTGTGTATAATGATAATAGTATATAATGAAATGGTATATACAACACAAAAAGATACAAACAAATAAATAAATAGGAACGTTCGTATATTTCCTGCTCGTAAACTCAATGACGACGGTCAGGTCTTTAAGACAAAGTTATGAAATTATTGCAGTGTCATTGTACCTTATTACGCGCGAAGATTTTCAAAATAAACGGCCCATAAATGACAAGAATGAAAATGAGAAAGATATTAATATATATGGATTCATGAGATGCTCATAAAAAGGTTTAAAACCGCATTAAAAGGGTTAAAATCGCAAGAATGTTTTTTTTTTGTCATAACTTTTTGTTCCCAGTTGCAGTGACCAGAATCTCACAACAAATACTATAGCTACAGTTTTCAATCACGAGGGGCAAGTTTCAAAGCAAGACAAAATCAGGACACACTATAAAAAAGTTGCTTAAGAAAACGTTCAAGTTGTTGAACAAATTTTTCGTGTGAGAGTTTTCAACATGCATTACACGTCCATTGACAAACTTAATATTTTCTAAATATTTTCTCTACCAATTGGGAACCTATTCATTTCACGCTTGTCCTTAAAAGTCATATAACAAAATTATAATAAACCAATATCTATACATTCATCTTAAAAAATATGAGGCGTATTTATTAGTAGGGCTACAGAAATAAAAACAACACTTCAGAATTTTCCTCCATCTTTCTGTACGTTTGTATAATTGTTGTTGATGTTTTACCCAAGTATTTATGTATTGCTCGATAACTAATTTAAAACATAATGTCATCTAGAATAAAAAAAATCTCAAGATAGTAAATATAGCAAGTAAATATGCTAATTAGCAAGCAAAACTGGTCGGATATATAAATATGATGACATGACAGTTTAGATTTCCGCCGCATTACGCGTCACCGTTCTTAAAAATCGAACACAATCGAATCAAATGAGAGTTACGAATAACTTGGTAAGTTGTACAAGATTGTTTTCATCGAAGATGTTTAATTATTAAAGGAGTATAACTTACCTTCGTCGGATTGGCGAGAGCAAAACGAGCAAGGATATTCGCTCCAGCGCCAACGCCAAATCCAATGAATGACTTGAGGCCGAAGTGTCCCAATACGTAGTTCAATTGGTTGGCCAGTTCATCCATAGTAGGATAGACATAACTGAAACAAATGAAAAATGTTTGTTACGGGCTAGATAACTCTTAAGATATTGGTTCAATCGTTAGGATTAGACCAATAGTACTCGTTGAATGATGTATCCGTCTTAGACGCGTGTAACTTTTTTTTAATAAGTTTGCATCAAATAATACCTAATTGAAATAAATGATTTTTAAAATAATGTAATTAGCTGTAAATAAAACCTCAACCTCACGTCTTATTGTAGATTAGACAAAAAGAAACGGAAAACATTTCATCGATGAATTCAATGAAATGCATTTAAAAGAAAATTCATCGATTTTTATGAAGATATTCATTAAAATCGACGAATTTTAAACTATTGTGAGCTTAGTTACAACTATTGATTTAATAGAACTTCTTCTATATAAAATACGAACATTTATTCCTAGATATTTTTGTGAATTGAATGTATATGAATGCGTACACAAAGATATAGATACTAATTTTATTTGTCAAAAAATTGGCTATTTATATGAATTTAATGAATATTTCAAAAAAAAAATTCTTTTTATTTTGGCCTATCGACCTTTCAAGAGTAGAGTATAATCACACACAGCGCAATTATACTATGACCATTTTCAAATATGAGATCTAAAAGGGTATGTTTGGATGTTTGATACCCCAGCCAGCTATCACGGTTCACAGTGGACAAAGTTCTTCCTATGCATTGTGTTCGTATATGTGTAAAACCAGTGTTATAATCGCCACACCTGGTAAATGGACTGGCTGCGGCACGGATGGCTACTGGCACGGATTTGTTAATCACTAAGAAACACACTTATTACGGATTAAAATGAATACTAGAGTACAAATCATTTTTCAGCTGAATTTAACAAGTACATAGTAGTACTGAAGTAACCTTTTATTCCAGAAAATATACATATAGGCCGGGGTATAAACGAATGCGGAGATTCATGCAGATACAATACTTATGCATATGAAGGAAGCTAAGTTTTGAAAATCACAAATAATAGATTACTCGTTGCAAAAAAAGTACAAAATCATCTCTATATGCATGACACCCTCGTTAGGCACTTCTAAAGTTATTATCGAAATATATTTCAATATAACAGTGAACAAAACAGTGCATCTTAAACATGCACATTAACAAGATACGTAAAATATTTTGCAACGAATAATTATTTAATTAGTATTACACAGTTGTAAGAAAGCTAAACTTCGCATATACAGTAATTATATAGACAGCCCTAGAGGCACCGATGAGCGACAACAGAGTATTGTGTTGCAGACTAGAAAAGGAAATATAAAACGTGGTAATTTAGAGTAAAGAAACGCTGTTAATGTGATTTTATAACTAGTATTACTTATTAATATTCAAAAGAAGAACTTCATCATTACCGACCATTTACTAATTTGGGTGACATTTTATTGTAACATTTATTTTACATTGAACGTGTCATCTTTAAAGAGAATAATGAATCTTATTTAGGAAGTACGTTATTTGGGAAGGTGTAGTTAAGTTTTTTACATTCCATTCTATATAACTTTCTATATACCGCGACACTAAAACAAATATTTGACTTTGACAGAAAGTAGCATAACGGGAACAATGCGGCGCCAAAGCCCGCAGGCGTTACACAAGATTGCGACGAAAATTAATTATAGTACCCACCTAAAGTAGAAGTTCAGAAACATTTGTAGCCTGGGTCCGTATATTGTAAACAATGTGAAAATATATAAACATATGTAAGTATCAGTCGTTAAGATGTTTTTAGCGAATTATTTTATTGATACATAAATAAATAACATAAATAGATATCAATCCATAAAGATATTGATGTTTAATGTTAAGTATAGGTCTAAAGACCATTGTTAAAGAAGACCATGCCACAATAATATCTCTCTTGGCAGACGTGTAGGTGTTCACACTTGGTGTTATACGTTTCCCAGAAGAGTGCTGTAGTCCATTCTCCAAATAGACCGTTAGTTAATTTAATTACTCCCACGGGAAAGTAAGGAAAATTTTCAAAATCATCAACTGAACAGGTATTTAGTAAGGTATATGAAAAATGTCCGAGTTGACAAAATTGTAACTTACCAAATGGTGCGTAATCAATGCGTGTAACAAATTATCAGAGTTAGGCAACATACCCATAGCGCTGTGTGGTAGCGGCTAAGAATACTACTAAATCTTACACTGCTCGTGGGTGTCGTAAAAGATGACTAAGAGGTTTACATCAACCTGGACCAATTCCATTTGATGGCGTGTGGTCAACAATTACATTCCCAAGCAGGTTTGACGTCAGGCAGGCGGCCGGCCATAAAACTATTGCCAATAACTGTTGCGATATTTAATATGGAAATGGAGTATATAAATACATCGACTTCACATACCTATTTTTTCATGAACTATTTTTTACTCTTTCCTCCCTCTCGGTGACTAAGCAATTGTTAAAGCTTGGTATTTTTGAAGACACTCTCCCTCATAAACAAGTTATCCACTTTATATAAATGAACATAAAGATAATCGTTAGCTTATCCCATATGGCGACGGATTACGAATACCAGAATCAATTTCATTGTCGCAGATTTAATTATGTACATGTACTAAGAGTCGCAAACGGTTAATGTCAATGTCAAACTTGAAACAAAACCTCAACCAAGCCGTCTGACCAGTGTGGAGTAAACCAATTTCCTATCCATTGTGAATGAGGCACGCGCTAACCATTGTTACAACCGTTACGTAATACTACCTACTGGATATATAGATTGAAAAAGGGCTGACTTTGTCGGTATATAGTAATCGTTTGTTATTTTTATGTATACCTGTTTCAACAATGTTATAAAGTCGTAGTCATATATATAGATTAGCTGCCCATGACTTCTTCCGCGTGGAATAGTCGCAAGTTAAAGTTAGCGTTAACTCAAAGTAACTATTCAACCATCAACGCGGACGAAGTCGCAAACGGAAGCTAGTCATAAATACGCACGCAGTACTTGATTATTACTTTGCTGTGTGTTATTTTAAAACTACTATATCTTCTAATATGTTCATTGAAATCAAATGATGTAAAGGGTAATTCTGTTTTAAATTAAATACTTGTGATGAATGACGTATTTATTTGGATAAAGCCCTCACCACCAAACCTCCTTTTTTTTTGGCAGGCTATGTTGTGGACATACGCCGTCTGTTCGAGCGACAGAAGGGTGGCGTGTGGTCCCATAACCCACCATACTCCCTCCCCATCGCCATTTCGCCGGCCACTGGTACCGCTTCCTTGACATCCGTGGCCAGCTTGGCAGGTTACCCTTTCAGGTACCATCCCGCTCGACGGTGGCCTGCTGCCATAGCGTCTCACTCACGCTGTCAGCCTCTCTTCCATTGGAGTCATTGATGCTCCGCTTCTATTGGTCTTAGAGTGATGATATATTTATATATATATATATATATATATATATATATATATATATATATATATATATAGCTCTAGGTTATCATAGAGCCTTCTCGATAAATGAGCTATTCGACACTGAAAGAATTTTTCAAATCGAACCAGCAGTTCCTGAGATTAGCGCGTTCAAACAAACAAATAAACAAACTCTTCAGATTTATAATATTCATATAGATTCATAAAATTGAAGCGTTTGTTTGTAAATATAAAAAAAAAGTCATTTTTGATTAAATGTAGAATTATCAATTATACTTGGGGTTGACGTGATATGTACTCCTCTTCCATCGTACATATTGCAAAAGTTATTGGCAGTATTTTAATGACCGGCCGCGTGTCTGACGTTAACCCACGATAGAAATGTAATTGTTGATCAGACGGTTCAGTGGTTCAGGTGGAGTTGGCTCGAGTCAATATAACACTCTTAGTCGTCTTACATCTACGAGCAAAGTAAGGGTGGTAGTGTTCGTTACTACCACACAGCAAATGCATGGCCGTTTAGAAGTAGAATATTATCATCGTCCACATCATCATCATCATCGTTATTTCAGCTGTGCGTTGTCCACGGTTGTATGTTGGCCTCCCTCATAAACGTCACAAAGCGCGCGACTATGGCACCGTGACTTTCATTTGGAGGTGCCGTACCCGCTTGGCAGGCGGGTTAACGATCGTATTAGGTGTTACATGTTTCCTAAAAGCTGCTGTCAACTTTCCTGGTGAGAGAACAGAGGAGGTCTTGTTGTACCTATTAATAGTCCGGCACACATAACTTTTGCTAATACCCAGCGTATGGAGAGTTTTAAAAATTACATTTGGTTCCATACCTACTTTGTGTAATGCAATCACAGCGATTCGGTTCTCTTTATCATCCCACTCCATTTTAATATCGCAAAATATTGTTCAATGTATTGGCGCCAAAATGAGAAAACACAATGAACTATAAAACTGACAGATTCCAAATTCAAATGTAATATTTTGTTTATTTTTAATTATAACAGTATTTATGGCCAGACTGTACTTTACATATAATTGTTAAATAAAATAATAAAATGTAATTAGCTGGATATCTATCCATCTACAACTAAATCTATCTAACGAATAGACAGATAGATATTTTGTGAAAAATAAGAGATTTTCTTAAAGAATTGAGCAAAATATACACATACATATCATCACGCCATATCCCTTGCAGGGTAGGCAGAGAGAACAGAGTGCCAGAGAACTCTATCCTTGCATACTTCACTCGCTACCTCAACATTCATAATTCTCTTCATACACGCTCGCCGGTTTCGGAGACTCTTGACTCCACCTTCCTTCAGTACGTGACCAATCTGGTCTAAGTAGGTGTGAGTCTCGGTCTCCCCTGGTACCTACATCCTTCCACTTTCCACTTTGAGCAAAATATGAGATATGATTTTACGGCACGTCGTAGATGCTCAAGGTAGTGCCACCGAAGACAAGGATCATGTTCTGGTGGCCGACTCGCACGGAGAAAACAGAGGTACATGTAGGGCGGGTCTACGGGGTTGCGCGCCGTTTTTCTGTCGCAAAGGACGAGTTTAGCGGAGTGTGACCATTCCACAGCCCGCCGCCAAAAAGAAAGGTTGCCAAAGTAGTAATGAGGGGAAAATCAAATTATTAATCAACACTACATACACTAACTCTAGTAAAAAATATGTCAAAACCAAACTATAGCTACCTTCAACCCCTAGATACCTGCTGTCTGAGTCAAATATTTTTGCAATTTAAGAGTCAGTCACATTTTAATTTCCTATGTATACCTAGCCTCTGTATGTGTATAGCCGCCAGGTATGTATTGCTGTCAGATATACATATTTATGCCAACAATGATCGCACATTTTTCTTGTTATCTTAACATCAGAAATTTATGAACAAGTAAGGTAACAGATATTATTGCTACCTTGTCTATGATTTTAGCTTATGACTGCATGTAAATTACTCAAAATATCTATTTCAGTTGAGTTAAAATTGTGCTATTTCAAATTAAACTCTGGTAAATCTCTATACACGACTTAAAACAGTAAAGCTGCGTTTGTACGTTGGCTTATATAACAGAACCAATTCCAATTTTAATTTTTAAGCGTTTAGTTTTTGTAAAAATAGAATTGCTAATATTATCTTGTTACAACTTTAAAAAAATAATCTTAACGCTATCCGGAACTAGTTGCTAAAAATAGAGAGAGATCGATAAAAAGGAAACAAATTTTCACTTGAATGGTGGCTCTTATTTTCTTGGTACGCATAAAGTAAAACGCTGTATAATTTAACAATACATTTAGAAATAAACTTATGTGAACGATTTTCTGTATCCTGATGGATAAGTTGCAACGTGCCTAGACCTTGTCAGCCGCTAGCCACCGCGCCGCCGTCATGTATTACCTAGTCTATATATCGAGCGGTACTCTCTTACATAACACTGCGGTGCGAGACCCACCGCTGATTCTGTGCTGCCACAAATTTACTTTCTTTACAAAACGTATTTTACAATTTATAGATTCAAATGTGACTTAAATAAAATTCATTACTCATTACAGAATGAATCTACGTCGCTACAAATTCTACTAATTTTAATGAGATCTAGTTTTTCCAAGTTCTTTAAATAGGTACGTAATAGAGTAGCTGGAAGAAAAGCAATTACTTTGGAAAAACATTGTAATTAAGATTTGCTACGTTCAATAACGGCTAACTAATAAATAACTAACTAATTACCGTCGCAACCAACGTCAACTTGAGTATAATAATACATGAAAGAACCTGGCCAATTACCTTCAACGATATTTTCGATAATACGTTTTTACCTCTATATACTATTAATAATATAAATGCGAAAGTATTGTGAGGATGTATTGATATATGTACCAACTTCACGGCAAAATATCGAATAGATTGCAATGAAACTTTACAATAAAAATCATCATTTATTCGAGTATATTATCCGAATAAATGAGCTACAATGTATATAGATGTTTAAAAAGTTGACAAAATAGCAAGATCACAGATCTGTGATGTGATGATCATCTCAGCTCATATACGTCCCACTGCTGGGTTCAAGTGTTAAAGGACTACAACAAGAGAGAAATCGACCTATTGTATCACCTTGGTCAGACTCATTATTATAGAGGTTTATTTTGAGTTTTATTTATTTTACATATAAGTTACCTTCATATTAAATCCTTTGGAGGACAAAAAAGAGGTGTTGGTGAATTGTATACTTTCTTTGTCATCACACGGATGGATATATATGTACGTATATTTATGTTTATTTCTTATTCCCATTCAAATTCAATTATGCTTGTTGTTGTATTGGTGCAAGAATACTAACTCCTCAGCCCTTCTATTTCCGGTGGATACGATAAAAGGCAACTAAGTAATATGATATGAAGACAATATTGATGCAATAGAAGAAAACTACGACATAAAATTGTAGGCTATCACGTCACTCGCTGCAGGCTGTCGCGAAAGCGATGGTCGACAGCATCAGGAATTGGGACGCGGTCGCCGCCTTCTGCGAGGCTGTCATCTCGCAGAAGGAGGCCGTGGAACGGGTCCGGGTGGATTCCCGGGACCCGGGCCGCCGCCAGCGGCCGGGGCGGCGCAGGCGCGAGTATCTGCACATGATGCCGCCCTAACCGAGGCTTCGGGTGATCGGACCGGTGAATTGTCCGGTCACCCGACGTGAGGCCACCGCGTGAGGACTACGCCCCGACGGCGAAAGCTGTCGGGGCATCGACAAGAGAGGAACCCGCAAGGGTATACCGCCGGGCGGGCCACCGAAGTCAAAGATCGGGTACCGGCGGCCCGCTCGCACGGCGAAGAGAGGAGTTTGCAAGGTGGGTCCATGGGGTTGCGTGCCACCTCTTTTGTCGCCCCGGACATTTTTGTCGGGGCGCGACCACATCCATGGTCCATCTTGCGGGGAAAAAAAAAAAGAGGCTATCACGTCACCAAAGATCGGGTACCGCTGGCCCGCTCACACGGCGAAGAGAGGTGCTTGCAGAGTGAGTCTATGGGGTCACGCGCCGCCTCTTCCGTCGCCCAGGACCGATTTCTCGGAGCGTGGCCACTCCATAGGACACCGCAAAAAAAAAAGCTAACACGTCATACAAGCGTGGTATAGGAGCTCAATTTCCCTCCCAATACCGAGTAGGCTCAAGTCTAACAGTGGAACTTATATAAATCTGCCAATGAAAATATATTCAAAATCAGACCAGTCGTTTCAGAAATTAGCCGAAACAGACAGAAAGAAAGATATTAAAAAAAATATATTAACAAACATAATATATATTGTACCCGTCTAATGAAGAATTAAGAATGTGGTACTTCACCATAGAGTCGTAAAATCTCCTACATGAGCACCAGGCAAATGAGCAGACGCGCTCACCTGGACAGCTAATAGTTCGAACTGCCATTACCAATGCGCCTGTTAAGCATGACCGTAATGTCATTATACTCCCTTCTTGAGGAGGCCTAACTCCAACAATGTACGTCGGGAAGGTGAAAATAGTACATTACTGCAGTCTGCAGTGGCCAGCAAAAGAGGTATAGATAGACGAAAGTGTAAATGTGGGCCAAGGCGTAGCCAAGGCACACATACGTAAGTCCATCAATTCCTAGTTATGATCAAGGCTTGTATAGTGCTTTTCTCAAATAATGCGCAGAAATTAAAACTAAGTAGAACTGTATACATGACCATCAACGAACAACATTTTTCACGTGCTAAAGGGTTCATTTGTTTTTTTTTTCATTATAAAACAGGTTTCTTTTTCAAGCCAGTTCGAAATTTAAATAAAACTCTGATAAGTTGCCTATTGCACGCCTCATAAGCGAAGCGTTGAGGTCTTGCTCTACTCTCGATATATGAAAATCAAGCACTTTTCAAACCCAAAAATGATTGTATTTTTCTCACATTGCACTTATAGGATAATATTATTATACACATGTCAAGAAAAAACATTCGTTTAAACGTATTTGATATTTTTAAAACGCAATTATTTTGTTTAAAGTAAGAAAAAAGTTGATAATAAAAAAAATATTCGAGGCCGTCCGGATGTTACCATAAGTATCTGGCATTATCACGACCGTAAAAATGAATGTATCGATATTTTTCTTTTATTAAAAGCTTTATAATTGCAACGCGCTGTTTCCTTTCGAAAATGGCTTGGTAATTCTTTGTCGTTTAATTGCAATTAATAAAAAAACTAAACTGCTTAGTCATTAGTGTATGTATACTTTATGAAAATTGGGTTGATTTACATTTTTTGTTCATCCATTCAGACAGGCAAAGGAAATAAATCCCATTCAGCCTATACAGCTATGTTTAGCTCTACGTCGAGAATGGCACGAAATTTCAAAAGTAGATTCTTTTCATTCATTACGAGTATGTACAAGCTTTTATTTAGTTTCACCTGTCCCGTTGTCTGTAATCAAATCTTGCAAGTTAAATTTGATCCCTTTTCCGGTTTCCGATTGAGCTGAAATTTTGCATGCATGTATAAATTAGATGACAATGCAATATTATTGTGACATAGAGCTGACCTGATGATGGACCTGGAAGCTGGCCATAGGAACTCCGTAATTAAACAACGCAACCCCATCGAGATTGGGCTTATTTGATTCGCCTTGACGAGTACTTTGAAACTATATGGCAACGAGGGTCTGATCATGGACCTGGAAGCTGTCCATAGGAACTCCGTAATTAAGCGACGCAATCCCATCAAGTTTGGGCTCGTTTGATTCGTCTTGACGAGTACTTTGATACTATATGGAAACCAGGGTCTGATCATGGACCTGGAAGCTGTCCATAGGAACTCCGTGATTAAGCGACGCAACCCCATCGAGTTTGGGCTCGTTTGATTCGTCTTGACGAGTACTTTGTGACTATATGGTAACCAGGGTCTGACGATGGACTTGGCATCTGGCCATAGGAACTCTGTAATTAAACAATGAAACCCCATCGAATTTGGGCTCGCTTGATTCGTCTTGAGGAGTACTTTGATACTATATGGTAACTAGGTTCTGATGATGGGCCTAGAAGCTGGCTATAGGAACTCCGTAATTAAAAGACGCAACCCCACCGAGTTTGGGCTCGTTTGATTCGTCTTGACGAGTATCTTGGTTGGCGTAAATATGCATATATATATATATAAATAAAAAAATTGGGGAAAATAGTTCGTTCCGCTTATTATGAATGTGGATTATGTCTGATTGATTAGATGGATGACCCAATGCCAAAGTAAGCACGTGCCGAGGGCTGAATGGTATGAGGGTGTATAAACATTTCATATCGCTTACGTTGCGCCTCAGAGTACCAGGGCGAGCCCTGTTATACTGAAGCCCTTCTCCCTCCACAATGGACCTCTGGGGTGAACCGTTTTTGTCCTATTTTTGTGGGAACAACCCGAATAATAAAAATACTAAATAAATAGTTAAAATAAAATATTTTTTTAAAAACAAGCTTTTATTGCTTATAAAATAAACTTGCTTATAAAAAGTTAAAAATAAATTAACTCTAATCAGACATATAACACTTGTAACGTTATACGTTATAAGTTCACTGTAACCTTTAACGATAATTAAGCTTCTTCGTCTACAACAAAATAATTCCATATAGTACATAATTATATATTTTTAACACCATAATTATTAAATCTTCCCGTTTTTATCACAGTCCCAATTTTATAAATAAAAGTGTGTTGCATTTCTTAACAATTAATAAACAGCTTGTTTTGAAAAAAAAGGATTTTTTTCTTTAATTTTATTTTCATTTCTGGCATTGACTAATAGTAAATGATAAATAATATAAAATTTATGAGGCGTGCACTTTTGGATTGACATAATGACAGAAGATTGTAAGAAAAGGGGGCTACGCGTGAATGTGGCAAAACCAAAATAATGGTCTTTGAAAGAGACGAAGCCAGAACAGATGTAAGAGTAACAATAGGTAATGATATACTAGAGCAAGTGGATGAATTTGTATATCTTGGATGTGGATTTAGCCGAGATGGAAGGTACACCACTGATATAGAGCGAAGAGTGAATGCGGGAAATAGAGTGAACGGAGCGTTGGGGCAACTTCTGGGCAGCCACCACCTCAGCCAGAATGCACGTGTAGCAATACATAACGCAGTGCTTGTCCCAACATTACTGTATGGAAGCGAGAGTTGGGTATGCAGAAAAGAGTATGAAAGTAAAATTAATGCGGTCGAAATGCGATCTCTGCGGAAAATCTGTGGAGTTAGGCTGACCGACCGCATTCGTAACGACGACGTAAGAGAGCGAATAGGTATGAAAGAGAGTATTGGTGTAAAGAAGCGAAAGGGCATGCTCCGATGGTTCGGACATGTGGAAAGAATGCCGAACGAACGTCTGGTTAAGAAGATATACAATGCGAAAGTGGAAGGATGTAGGTACCGAGGGAGACCGAGACTAACCTACCTAGACCAGATCGGTCATGTACTGAAGGAAGGTGGAGTCAAGAGTCTCCGAAACCGGCGAGCGTGTATGAAGAGAATTATGAATGTTGAGGAAGCGAGTGAAGTATGCAGAGATAGAGTTCTCTGGCACTCTGTTCTCTCTGCCTACCCTGCAAGGGATATGGCGTGATGATATGTATGTATGTATACACTTTTGGATTTTCCAAATTATTTAGTTAATATGTTTAGAAATAACAAATCGTTCCATTTTTTAAATACACGATAGATATTAACTTTACATACACTACCGTCCAAAAGTTTGGAAGCACACCTGTTTTCAAACAAAACAAATAAATGCCGACTAATAGCGGTAAAAATTAGCAATAATCTTAAGTTTTACAACCTTTTACGACTGTCTACACAAACACAAAAGGATTATTATCCTACATTCATCAAGTTTTATGGAATTCCTTAATATTGACGAAACACGTGTTTTATGACTTAATCCGTCGGCTACTTTATCCTATGCAATGGTGTAGTTTTATTGATAATGTTTGCTGGTTTTAACTTTTTTAGACCTTATTCAGTCGCACTTGAGCATTGGCACGTGAAAGTTGTGATATTAACATTGTCTGTATTCGAAAGATATCGGCTACTACTTTGACCGTATTTTTTCTTCTGAAAATGGCAAAACGCAAGCAAATCACGCTTGAACAGCGAAGCGCTATTTGCACTCTACGCGAGGAAGGATACAGTGAACGTCAAATCGCAGAAAGGCTCGGAATTTCTTGTAAAGGTGTCCACTATACCCTTGCTAGAAAACAAGAAACGGGGAAAAATGAAGATAGAAAGAGATCTGGTAGGCCCAAATCCACAACAAATCAAGAGGACAACTTCATTAGAGTTCTTTCTAAACGGAATCGACGCTTAACTGCACCACAGATCACTGCAGCTCTGAATGATACGCGAGAAACACCCATTTCAACAACTACTGTTAAAAGACGCTTACTGTCTGCGGGATTAAGAGGATGTGTTGCTGCTAAAAAACCCAAACTAACAAATCGACATAAGAAAAATAGACTAGAATGGGCAAAAGCGCATAAAAACTGGACTATAGAACAATGGGAAAATGTCCTTTGGAGTGACGAATCAAAATTTCAGATTTTCGGATCCAATAGACGTGTCTTTGTACGCCGGTCAAAAGAAGAGAGGGCTTCAGAGGCATGTACAGTGCCTACCATCAAACATGGTGGTGGTAATGTCATGGTTTGGGGGTGTTTTGGCAACAGTAAACCCGGCAATCTTGTGAGGATAACCGGAAAATTAAACAAGGAAGGCTATTTAAAAATTCTCCAAGATTCTGCCATACCCAGTGGACTAAGTCTCATTGGTTCTGGATTCATTTTTCAACAGGATAATGATCCTAAGCATTCGTCGAAATTGTGCCAGAACTTTTTAAACAAGAAAAAAGCTGAAAACATTTTAAACATCATGCAATGGCCATCTCAATCCCCTGATCTTTCTCCCATTGAACTTGTTTGGGATGAACTTGACAGGAGGGTGAAAAGTCGTTGTCCTACGAGCTCAGAACATTTGTGGCAGCTATTAGAGAACGAATGGAACAAATTAGATAAAGCTTATTTTAAAAAATTGATTAATAGAATGCCCAGAATATGTGAGAAGATTATAAAGGAGAAAGGTGGACACTTTGATGAAGCTAAAATTTAATCTAATTTACCATTGTATATTATTTTTTTATTTTGTTTAAGTTAGTTTCTGTTTGTTCTTTATTTTTTTATCAATACATTTAAATTTAAATGACTTAGTTTGGTTTTATTCGATTTTACCTTGCTGCTTCCAAACTTTTGGACGGTAGTGTATATATTTATTTGGCCGCTAAAACACGACAGATATTGATTTTCATAAATTTTTTGCCGGCCGCTGCTCGCATGTATTTGGTCAGTATAGTAATATCGATTTATCTTGAAGAAGGTTGTCAAAATAATGCTCAAATTTCCAAGCATGTTTGAGAAAATAGATATAACGTAAGCATTCAGTAATAAACTGTTAATTACAAACAGACACTTCAAGAATTATTAGGGAGATAACTGTGTCAATGCTCTTTACAAATTCTACAAAAAATTGTTATTTGCAAAATATATTATTTTAAAATATTTAACAAATATTAAAAAAAATGATTTGCACTTTAAATCTGAGTTTTCCGTGTGGTGATAGTATAGGAATACAATTATTCTCCCTGTCTTGCACGTTAATGTCGTAGAAGGCCACTGAGGGATACACGTATAGATCTAGACAGAGATCAGACATCTACAGAAAAAAAGGAAAATTCGAAATAAAACCAACAAAACTGGCTAGCATGCTATAGTAGCTCAATTTTCCTCTTATCGTGAAGGAGACACGAACCCAGCACTGGGACGAAACGTAAATGAGTGAGAATGAGAATGAGAGACTAAAGCTTGGTTGTTTATTATATTAGATAAAAAGTGGTGAAGATATAAAAAGCGCAAAAAAAGAATATAAATTATCAATCAAAGGCGTAATGGATTGATAAAATTTTCTGTATTATATTAATACTCCAAATACCTCGAGGCAGTCGATTGTTGAAAAGTTGTTGCTTGATTAAATTTGCTAATCAACATGAACAACCTAATTGTTTGTGTCATCTTAATTCTGAAGTGAAGTGAACTGAAGCCCAACGTTGGATAGCATGAATAAAAGAAGGAACGCCGTGACTAACAGTCTTGTGGTACATATTGTGTGCTACTCATTCATTTTTGGTTTGCACAATTTATGAACATACAAAACGAATTAGAATCGTAAAACTAGCTTACACCAACTAAGCCGATCTCCCCAAGGTAACAGGAGGCCATCACTAGATGCTTATGCAATAATATACATATTTTACGTCGGGATAGTTACCACAATACAAAAATGCAATAAAATCATCATATTTCTTCAGTCATAATAATCGATACGAAATTTCTAGACAGTGGCAATAAAAATAAAATGTAATAAAATCAGGTAATAATTGATTTATTTGCACACATACACATTTATGTCACTATAATACCTAACTTTTATGCTCTTTCTATTATTCTACGCTGGCGCCAAAGCGTCGCGTCACCCCATTAATGCAGTTTATTCACCTACCCTTTACGGTAAGGCTGTTCATTGTCATTTCATTACTCACACCCCTTAATTTAATCAATTTGTTGTTACTGTTAATCTAGTTAAGAGATTTGCCAGAGTTAAGGTGGACCTTTATAAAAATTATTAATAGAATTTACCGGATAAGAATTTACCGGCAACCCGTTGCTTGAACGGAGCGATGATGCCATGTATTCTCTTCTCTTACTACTTCACGGACAAATAAACTAAAAAAAATAAATAGTATACATATATAGCCCTAAATATTAAAATCGTTTGGTAAATGTATAGAAAATTCAATTAAATTCTAATAAGGTTTCAGATCATGCATAACAAAGGGCAGTTCAAATAATATATAGATATCTAACTAATCGTTAAAGATAATTTTGTTAAAATGATAAGATGAATATGAAGTTAGCCATTGTACTTTTGGTCACAATTACGAACGCTGTAGTTCTAGAACACTTAAATATTTTAAGCCTTTAATGGAACTTAAAACTATGTATAATGAATTTGTCGTATTGCAGCCAAGCAAATATGTATAATGGGTACAACGTACTCTTGTCTCCTAGCAACGTTCAAGTACACAAACCGCAAGTTCTATATCAGCAGTCTTACGTAACGCTTCACAAAATACAATGCTTTCTATAGTTTTCTTTCGCAACATTTCTCAGAACGGATAATTAATCAATGTTAAAATATATAGTGGAAAAGGTTTAATTTTCGACACTATTGAAAACTCTACTGACCGTGTACCGAGTTCTATTTACCAAATAATTGTGTACATTATTACCATGAATATATCAGCGTTTGCATAAATGTACTGTGTTCGGAGAAAAGGTCATGATTTTTTTATAATGGTTTTATTCTCCCAACAATATACATTTTTTTCAATATACAGGTTTTATTCTCCCAACAATAACAGTTTAAAGATGTAACCAAACTATTTCACAATAACCTCTTTTGCGCACCAAAGGTTAAAAAAGTAAAAACAAACATGGCCTTTTTTTACAGTTTATTTTCTGGGCACACCCCGTCCGTACTTGCCGTGGCGATAGAAGCTCGGCGTGTGGGTCCATTAACTATAGTATAACTTCCCCATAACCATTGTAATGAGAATCGGAACCGATCCTTCGCCTATGGTTGAACCAACATACCTAAGAATTTTCCTGTCTAATTTATTAAGCTACATTGATCGAGAATCGTGTTTTGATTTAAAGAGAACAGGTTTCAGGAGGTGACAAATGCTAATGAGATAATAACTAATTGATGATAATGTTTGTAATCATTACCAGCATATCAATGCAGTTGATATTATAAGCCACCAGCTCGTAGACGTCTACTGTTGGACATAAACCTCCCCACGAGAATTCTACACAGAACAGTCCTGTGCTACCTACAACCAACAAATTCCTGCGATTTTCATGATATCGTTAATCCACCTAGTGAGGGTTATAAGTTGCCTAGATTAGAGCAATCGCCTATTCTCCTTGAGAACCCTTAGTCCATTTATACTACCCTAACAAGAAAGCGATGGTGGTAAGGTGATGCAACATTATTAGGGATTTTTTCAACTATTTCTTTTTAGGTCCCATAGTGAAATTTTGTTGCAAGTAGCCAAAAAAGAATGCCCTGAAAGTCTGGGCTCTTAATATTAATATTTAGTCCTCGACCAAGATAAAAATAAAAAAGTTGGTAAAAAATAAATCACCTTAAACATTATATTCCATCACGTCACTACACAGTTAATTGGTAAGCGTATATAAGTTTAATTAAAAGAATGAAACACGTGCGGATTTTTAAAAAATCTTTTTATCTGTATTTGTCATGTACACATAGCACAGGTACTACTTTCTATGCGAATCATATTTGAGAGCAGGTGTTCTTAGGTTTGATGCTATGAATTTTAATATACGACGGTGCGGTTGCGATACATTTTGTTATTTATAGCTTGTATAGTTAGTTTTGTATCTATAAATTATTTTAATGTTGTAGCACTAAACGTATTACAATTGTTGCATGACATTGACACGTCAAGTAATCGCACATTAATAAAAAAGTAATTTTGTTCCAAGTATATAACAGAATATGACAATGCCTCAAAATTTCTTCGAAGAGAATGCTGGCGGGCTATTTTCGTTGGCCAAGGTAATCTATGTAATTGGGTCCCGATCCCAAAGGAAATTAAGGTTTATCACATATTACTTGTTGGTAGCTGCTTTTTAAATTGATAGTTAATAAGCTCTAGCTTTCGAATATGTGTATACTGGTATTTATATAATAGAATATCTGTATTTGCCTAGATAATGATTAAAATGAAGAGAAAGACGCGCTAAAATAGCTGTCAAAGAAAAGGACCAGCACATTTATTTTAAAGTCTTTAACTAGTTGCCTTTCGATATTTTCTTACCCTATAAAAGCAACTGATATTTAACAATATATTTAAGGGCTTCAGGCTCAGACTAATAGAATCTTTCGTTCCTAACTAACTACCGTTTGCGTATCACTGTTCCAGCCAGTCTAGAATATTACATGCCTTAAATATTCATACATCTCATTTTTTTTTGTGTGACTTAGTTGTTAGCCTCAGATGGCTATGACAACTTTACCCGGACTGTGGGTGAGCGCTGAGGGCTCTTAACCCGTAAAAGTTAAAAGTTAAGCGACCGTTGCCGAGGGCACCCCCTGTGGGGTACGGACCTCGGCTCGGGGGGTCGCTGGCAAAGTGGGTTCTCCCACGTTTAGGACTTGAACGCGACACGATTTCCGACCTCGACGGCGAGGACGTAATCGTGGATACTTATTTGTCAGGGCCGCGCGGGCTGTGTATGCCTCCGTTTGGGCGAGCGTAATAATGTCGTCGGGTTCGTCGAGTATTAATCGCGGTTGACGGATCGCGGAAATTTTTGAACGGGTATAGCTAGAAGCCCTAACCACTATGGGATTAGGGTGAGTGGCGGCAGAGTCGAAGTAGCGGCGAGAGCACTGCTTCATGTACTGCCTGATGGTCGGCAGGCCGAGATCTATGTGTAGATCCACATTGCGCATGTACCACGGTGCTCCCGTCGCACGGCGCATGAACCTATTCTGTAATGTTTGCAAACGGTGTAACCTGAAGGGTATCGCTTGTGTGAACACAACGCTAGCGTACGTCATGATGGGACGTACGCATGCGGTGTATAATCTAACTTTACTACTAAGTGATAGCTTGGCTTTGGCATGCAGCAAGCTGTGAAGGCGTCCTAGCACAAAAGCTGCGCGCGCGCGAACTCGCTTTATGTGAGGACCGAAGGACAGACGGTTGTCAAGGGTGACGCCGAGATATTTGACTGTTTGGTCCATGGGATGGACTGGTCGGACATTGTTATTTGAGGGAAGGCAGCCATTGGACGTAGGCGATCCGTCCACAGGCGGAACATGATCGCTTGGCTTTTTGTGGGGTTAATAGTAATTCTTCACTTCCTAGACCAGTTATCTAGGGCAGTAGCCGCTCGTTGGAGATTACTGATCACTGTCTCTATAGAACGACCTGCATAGAGGATGGCAGTGTCGTCGGCGAATAGTGCAGTTTGCACATTCTTGAGCTGTGGGATATCGCTGGTGCACAGCGTGAACAAAATTGGAGAGAGCACCGATCCCTGGGGGACGCCGGCTTTTAGTGGATGCTTCCGGTAGCGGAAGCTACGATCGGTTAGAAAGTCCCTAACTATAACTAAGTAACGGGGTATACCTAACTTGATTAACTTGAATATAAGGCCATTATGCCAGACTTTGTCAAACGCTTTTTCTACATCGAATAGAAGCATACCCGTGAAATAGCTATGTTGTAGCTTAACACTGGCATACTCGACCATTCGATGTACTTGCTGTACGCAAAAGTGTTGCGTGCGAAAGCCGAATTGAATCGGCGGTATAAGGGCGTTAGCCTCTGCGTATGTTCTTAGGCGGCTAAGAATTACGCGTTCATATATTTTTGCAAAACTATTAAGTAAGCTAATAGGGCGGTAAGAGGAAGGTTCGGTACACTTCTTGCCGGGTTTGTGGATACCTATTACCACGGCTTGTTTTCATTGATATGGAAAGATACAGTTGGTTATTGCGGCGTTAATTATATAAGTTAAGATAATGAGTAGTGAGAGGGGGAAGAGTTTAATTACTCTGTTTGAAATGCCGTCCGAACCTGGGGATTTCCTAGGAAGGAGGGTCTTGACAAGCGTTCCCACCTCGTCAGTTGTTAGTGGCGGGTTAGGTTCGTCGGAAGTGTCGGTAATGGTGGGTGTACGCGACGTACAACGCTCCACCTCGCTATTAACTAGTTCGGTGTGTCGCGCGTCTATGTTATGTGTGCTTGACGTACATTGCTGCTCAAGGCTAGCTGCCAAGCATTCGGACTTTTCTTCGTCCTCGAACGCTGGAGGTTGATCAGGGCGGGTGAGTGGAGGCAATGTGGACACTGTGTCCTTTTTGAAAGAACGGGCCTGTTGCCAGTAGGCGAGGTGAGACGGCTCAAGCTCGCTTAGCGTGGCGTCCTATCTGTTTTGTCGAACTTCTTGTACCGCCTCTTTGACCGCCCTCTGCAGTGACCGCATTCGAAGGCGGTTGTCTTCACAGGGAAAGCGGTCATAGGCACGGATGGCTGCGTTCTTTTGCCTTAGCAGATCACGCACGTCAGCGGGTAGGCGCCATAAACGATCGCTCGTGTCTGGCACCGTCCGTGAACAATCACTAATTAGCGATTGTACGTGATTTGTAAGGGAATCGATCGCGGACGTAACGTCCTCTTGGGAGTTTATATTGGAGGGTATTTGGTCCATGTGTACTGACGAGGAGGACTGGAGTTTGACCTTCAGTTGGTTCCAGTCTGTACACACTTTGGCGGTGGGAGGGTTTGCACCTGATGGGCCATAGCGCGGGGAGAGTTCTACTACCACCGGACGGTGGTCCGAGTTAAGCTCGTGAAGTACTTCTATCGAACTTAAACGTAGGTTTATGTTCTTAAGAAGGGCTATGTCTAACACGTCGGGCCCGTGCTCGACGTTGTAGGGATAATGCGTTGGCTCGATAGGCGCTATGATATCAAACCCAAGCTGGGTGGCGTAAGTCTCCAGAGCCCTGCCTCTGGTGTTGGTGTGACTATTCCACGACTTACTTTTAGCGTTTAGATCGCCGGCAATGAGTACGGCGTCGCCGAGGTTTAGGAGCGCTTGGAGATCGCTCGCTAGAAGAGGGTTGCTCCCGTTGTCACGCGATGGAGCGAGATAGACTGATGCTACAATAAGTGGCTGGTGGCCCGTGAGGGCCAGCCGACAGACCGAGGCTTCAATGTACGTCATGGGTGGGGTGGGGAGAGGCGTGCAGTGCAGCGACCTTTTATAATAAATGAGAGTCCCGCCTAGGCGGGAGTGGACCCGGTCGTTGCGCACTATGTTATAGTTTGCAATTTTCGGGTCTTTATGGTAGGGCTTTAAGAAGGTCTCCTGGACCAGAAGAAGGTCGAGCTGGTCTTGTAATAATGTACCTATTTCGTCTCTCTGTCGGGAGAGACCGTCCGCGTTAAAAATCCCTAATTTAAGGTGTCGTGTTTTGACTCTGCCTGGTGTGTGCCTATCCATTTTTAGACGGACGAGAACTTGATGGCGGTGTTGAGTAGCGCGAGGCTATTGCCTCGGTTTATGCGCAGTTCGGCTGCGACTTCACGGATCTGTTCCACATTTATTATTGTCGCGAAGCTAGTCACCAGGGCGAGATCCGCATCAAAGCCCGGAGTGACTGCCGCATGTGTGTTTGGCGATTTGTTGCACTGATGAGGCTTAGGGAGGCCCACGGTGGGCGGTTTGTTATGCCCTACGGTTGGCGCTTTATAGGATTTATTATTAATCGACGGCGGTGTCGCGATCGCGGGTGCCGACGCTAAGTTTTTGGTTGGCAGTGGTGGGAACTCCACACTGCTTGATGTTTTTACCCACGGGTTCTTGGGTGGGGTATAGGGTTTAGGAGGGGGTTGTGGTACCGAGGGGTACCTAGGGGGGTGGTTTCCTGATCACCAGCCGTGGTGCGCGTGGGCAGCCACGGTAGTTAGCAGGATGTCCCACCTGTCCACAGAGTACACACGACGCAGGGGTCGCACTCTTATTTGGGTCATTAGCCTTGGGCCTGGCGCAGTCAGCCGTCGCGTGGTCCTCTAGGCACTTAACGGACCTGGGCCTCGCGTGGCAATTGCGCGAGGAGTGGCCATAAAGCTGGCACCGATGGCATTGCGAGAGCATACCCTTGCGGTGCGGGGGTTCAACAGAGATGCCGGAGAGTCCGCAGACAGTGGTAATGCGGTAAATATCTTTACATGTCTTGGTAAGGTCGAGTACGGCCATAACCATCTCATATGGGGCCCGGGTGTGACCTCGAACCATGCGGTGCACCTCGATCACCGGCAGGTTTTGGTCTAAGAGTGACTCCTTTATGGACTTACTGGACAGCTCGACAGGTACGCCGCGTATGACGACGCGTAGTTTGCGTTCCTCGGGTAGAGTGAACGTATGATAGGGTATTCTCTCGCGGAGGAGCATCGCAGTAAGATTGCGATGGTCATCAGAGGTCGCGAGGTTTACTCGTATGCCCTCGAAGGTCGAACGGGCCGAGCGGTACTGCACGCGGTTGGTGTTACACCACGCGGATATTGGCAGCCACTTATCCTTGTTGCGGATGACAAGGGGTGGCGGGGTAGGGGACTTATAAACCTGAGGGGCGGGTTGCGAGGCGGGCTGCTGTTGCAGGGCTGCGCGCGGGGGGTGAGGGCCTTTCGGCTTGGGTGAGGCGGGGCGCGACGAGGAGGCGGAGACGCTCTCCATGTCGACACGGGGGGCCTTGTTGGGCGCGACCTTGGTGTCGAGGCGAGCCCTTTTACGGGGGCCGACAATGGTGTATTACGAGTCCGCCGAGGTGGACTCGGACTCGGAGGTGGACGGATCCGCGGAGGTTGCGGTCTCGTCATCTGATTCGATTGCCTCCATCTCCGCGTCGCTAGCCGGTTGGGATTCCGTGGGGGTGGATGACTCATTGCCCGACTGGGGGGGGCGAGTGGTTGACGGTCGCGGAGGACGCGGCGGTTTCGGGTGGCGAGATGATTACAGGAATCTCCGTGCCTGATTGCGCGGCGGTGGTTGGGCGCGCGGGTATTAAGTTGCCAAACTTCCTGCGAAGGATGGTGTAAATCTCGTCGTCCATACATCTCATCATCTCAGCTCATATATGTCCCACTGTTAGGTTCGAGCCTCCTCCATAGCGTGAGGGAACCTACTACACCACGCTGGTCAGACGTGTTGTTATAGGGTTTAGTTTTGAGTTTTCCTTCTTTTGCATAGGTGTTATATGCGTTTTATATTCCTTAGTCGTCTCGTAGTGAATTGTATTCTTACTCCGTCACCACACGGAATGTAAATATCCATACATCATTTAATAATATTTAAGAAAATAATTACATGTGTAAATCATATACATATATACTAGCTTCTGCCCGCGGCTTAGGCCGCGTAAAAGGTTACTTTCCTAAAGTTTTTCATTCCCTATTTTTATTTTACCTCTTAAGGGTAAATTTTTTACAAAAAAATAATTTCACATTTATTTATATCTAATCAATAGCCTAAAAATAAGTTTTAAGCTTCTGGCTTTAAAAATGACGATAATGCCTTACAACTTCTCATCCCCCTTTACAACCCTTTTTTGCATTAAAAAGTAGCCTATGTCCGTTATCAGGCTCAAGACTATCTGTGTACCAAATTTCATTTAGATCGGTTCAGTAGTTTTGTTGTGAAAGAGCGACAGACAGACAGAGTTACTTTCGTATTTATAATATTAGTGAGGAAGTAAGGATTATTTGTAGCGAGCTCAACTAATTAAAAACATGAATATAAAAAATATATGAGTTATTTTTATCCATACACATTTCTTTTGTGAGCTGGTAAACATAACATATAACGGTACGCAATACTGTTCTGCTCTTCCACCATAAACGAGATAGCCTGTTGATGCTTCTTTACGTTTATATAACTTTAATTGCTGGAACGTAATGACAACGTTAACATTTCCTTTGTACCCGATTGCGTTTCTAGCTGTAGTAGACTTAATAGTCGAAATAATGCGTAATGTCCGGCAAGGTGGCGAATGAGATTTAGTTTGAATGCGATTAAAATACATGATATCAATTTCACTTTTCATATGTGATGAATATTAGGAGGTATTTTGATTACAATATACTTATGGCTACCGTCATAATATGAAACAAAACCTGTTGTTATGAACAAATTTGTTGAAACCAATTACTAATCAATTAATGTATTCTCATAAGATTAGGTGGTCTGATCTTAAACTAGGCCATAGCCTGTACTATAAGTATCAGAGCACCTGCCCCCATGTAAAACTTAATGATAATATACGTGTAATTAATGTTTCATGGTATTCAAGAGTAACAGACTGTGAGATTTATTGTTGATCATATGAGAGCGGTATGGCATGCCAGGATATGGATATGAACGAATTAATGAATATGACAGTGATTACGAGTGTGTATGTTTGCGTACTATATGAGTATTGACATATGTGTGCGCGTATGTGTGTGTGAGTGTGTCTGTGTGTGTGCGCGTATGTGTGTGTGAGTGTGTCTGTGTGTGTGCGCGCGTGTCTCTCTGTGTGTGTGTGTGTGTATGTGTTTGCATGTGTGTGTGTGTGTGTGTGTGTGTGTGTGTGTGTGTGTGTGTGTCTTTGTGTGTTTGTGTGTGTGTGTCTGTATTTGTGTGTCGGATTAAGTGGTAGGTTCTTTACTTTAGAAATTGTAATAATGTTTCTGTCTCATTGTAGTTCAAGCTATGCAACCAGTTAAATAGTGTTATTTTACTATTCTTATAATTCATGGTATGCAGCTTAAGTGCTTTGTTTATTTTGTTAAAAAGAAAGCCACCCAAGAAACAAGAGAACTTATTTGAGAACGAAGTTTTAAATTTTGGTACTTTAAATAATTTATGACTAATGCGCTTATTAAAGGTATTATTCACGGTTTCCAGATCAATACGTTTATGGAATCGTAACATTAATCTCTGTATAAAGAGTTGCCTCACTGTTAGCACATTATTTTCCTGGTAGAGACGATAGGTTGGGTACAAGAAAGAACGACATTGACTTATCTTAAGAATGGCTCTTTGAGCTCTTTCGAGTGTGATTAAGTGGCTCGTTGCTGCTCCACCCCAAGAGTCAATGCAATAAGTAATCAAGGACTCACATAGAGCTTTGTAGATAGTCTTCATGAGTTTAGGGTTTGTAGCATGGCGTATGTTTTTGAAAACTGCTATTAATTTACGAACACGGGTAGTTATAACTTGAATGTGCTGTTCAAATGAAAGCCTATTGTCTATTATAACACCTAGATATTTAGTACTTTCAGTTCTATTGATACATGGGCAGTTGCAGGTGCATGCATGCAAGGAGGAGCAAATATGGGAGTGAACTATGATTTTGTGGACACCAACTGATGGCTGGGCATTGCTCCTTATGGAAAAAGTTATATACTCGGTTTTTTCACTGTTTAGACAGAGTAGGTTGTTTTTTAGCCAATTTAAGATTTTATTAAAACCAACTTGAGCATTAGTGAATGCATCTGCCCAATCGTTACCCCAAAAAACACAAGCAGTATCATCAGCGTAGGCGATTAATCGCCCATTTTGCAGTGGTACGTTACATAGATCATTTACGTATGTCAGAAAGAGAGTTGGACCAAGAATGCTACCCTGTGGAACACCACTGGTAATATCCAGAGGGTTACTAGTGTTTTGATTAATACGTACGCACTGGGTTCGTCCCTTTAGATAGTCCCGAAATAATGCTAGTGGATGACCTCTTACTCCTATATTTTCAAGTTTTAATAACAGCAAATCAATTGACACGGTGTCGAACGCCTTGGCAAGGTCTAAAAAGATTGTTAGACATTTATGACCTGCATCGAGTTTTCGTACCAATGTATCGGTCAATTCGAATACTGCGTCAGAAGTTGATCGCTTATTTCTAAAACCAAATTGATTTTCTGAGATCAAGCCGCTATTTTCTAGGTAGTTAATTAATCTGAAATTAAGGATACGTTCAAGAATTTTTGAGAAAGTTGGAAGAATGGAAATGGGCCTATAATTGTGGACTAGTGTTTTATCACCATTTTTGTATATCGGTGTTATGACAGATTTTTTAAAACTATTTGGAAATATCCCATTCAAGATAGAGATGTTACAAATATGTAATAAGAGAGGTGCTAAGATTTCTTTATTTTCCTTTACTATTTTTGCAGAAATATTGTCCCATCCCATTGAATTAGTATTTTTGAGGTTGTTTATTATTCCCAGAACTTCATCAAGGTCAGTATCCAGAAGTGCAAACGATGAGGAAGGAGATGGTGACATATGAGAGTGAGTACTTAAAGGATCGATTTGATGAATCACAGTACTTGCCAAGTTTTTGCCTACATTCACAAAATATTCATTAATTGAATTGACTGCATCTAGTGGAGTGGAAAAATTATTGAGTAACTCATTAGTGCTGTGAGGCTTTCTTTTATAGTTAGTGATCGAGTTTATTATTTCCCAGGTCTTTTTGATGTTAGTTTTAGCGGCGACCTCCAGTTCCGATTTTTCAAATTGGTTCTTTAGTTTTCTAAGCAATGCAGTACAGTAGTTTCGGTATCTTCTATAAGTTACGCTGAGTATTCCGTTTTCAGGGTCATTTTTCAATTTGGCGTGCATTCTATCCCTAGTCCTCAGGCAGCGTAATATACCAGGGGTAAGCCATGGCTTTATGGGAGTTTGCCTACGAGACATAGTTGGAATGCTAGAATGTTTATATATAATCTTTGCCAGGATATCATTTAGTAATTCGACAGCTTCATTTGGATCGTTTGAGTTTAGCACTGGCAGAAAATTCGCATGGTTCAGTTCAAATGTTACACGACGATAATCGATTTTCAAAATATTTGCTTGATTTCTTTTAATTTGATATGAGCACTGTCCGAGGTCCACAGATAAAAGCACGCCATAATGGTCTGTTATACTGTGTTTTATTACCAAGGTGGAACATGGGAAAGAAGACTTTGCAAGAACGTGATCCAAACAACTTTCGAGCCTCGTGCCTATGGTATGCATTGGAAGCAATCCATGCATGGCGGTTAGATTTAAATAATTTTGTGAGCTATGATCTATGTTCTGTGGTTTAATATCTATATTTATGTCACCAATAATCATAATGTGTTTAGAGTTGCTCAAGGTCTCTAAGAGACTATTTAGACTGTTTACGAAAACATCCGTATTACGAAACGTTGGAGGTCTATATAATGCTATGATGGTGATGGTGTTCTGTATTGTAGTTACAATACAGTTGGCTTCGGAAAAAGTCGGCTCAAAACTAGTCAACATCAGGTCCTTTCTGTAGTACAAGATGATGCCATCGTTTTGGTTGTAGCATGTTTGAGACCTTATTGAAAAGTAATTATCTATTTGAGGTATGTTATTATTACAGGAGAGCCAACATTCCGTTAGCACTATAATATCTGGTGGAATATCGATTCTAACCAAGAGTCCCAAAAATCCGGGCAAATTTTTACCTATACTTCGTATATTTTGTGTAATTATCGTTAGTTGTTTATCTGAGGATGATTTGACATACGAAGTGCATTCTTCAGGCTCGCAGATAAACGACTTAAATAAATTCATTTCATCCAGATTTATCACAGTAGATAGTGTATCAGTCATTGTTATGGAAAATTAAATTTAAGGTAGTAACTACTAATAGTATAGTTTCATTGTATGTCAGTACTTGGGGATATAATATTAAAGGGTAACCTTGAGTCGTTTGGAAATAGAAACGTTTTAATTTAATTATTTTAACATTGCATTTTCTAAGGAAATTCAAGTTATAAATTATGTTCGAAGCTATAGCTGAAGCTAGTGTTCTCCTATCAGTTAAATAGTATAAGATAAGAACCCTTTCAGTATAAGTAAAAAGTGTATATTTTAGTATTATGTACATTTGAAAGTTGTTTGTGTATTTTTTGTTTTGTGTAATATAGTAATAAGTGTGTAGTAATATGTAGTAATATGTGTAGTAATATAAAAGTATTCTAGTTGATATAACATTGTTGATAAACAAATCTAGTAAATACATTCTAATATAATATAGGACAATTAGTCAAAAAGTATTTAAATTATATATATCCATCTCACAATTTACCAATATAGAAGGCATTCCTTCTTTCTGCCTCAAGTACAGCTTACCAAATGTTATCCAACAACTGGCATTGTGGTGTTTTTTGATATATTCCCTCGCTAGGTAGTAAAGGCGCCTTGTTTTAGTTGTTAAGTTGTCCATTACATACACAGGTTTACGTTCGCCTTGCAATTTCAAATGAGTGGTATTTAGTTTATTTTCATTAGATTTATTGAAGCTGACTATGGATCTCATAAGCTTTTCTTTTAGAATATTTGTGGTAAGATCTACAATTACTGAACCTGGCTGGTTGGAATTTGTTTTTATGCGGAATATGTCTCGAATTTCAGCTTGCTGTATAGGCTGTTTAACCGATTCGCCTAAGTTCTGAACTAATGTACACAAGCTTTCTTTTGTTTCAGTGTTGGAAGGTGGAATATTACGTATTTCCACTGAGGAGGATTTAAAGTTTTTCTCAAGCATTTCAATTTTTCCTTCTAGATATTGTATATGGTTTTTGTAGGTAATATTCTCCTTTTCTACTTTGCCCAATTTTTGTAAAAGCTCATCATATTTGTCAGAGAGAAAATCAAGCGATTTTTGAGAGTTATAGTTTTAGATAAAAGTGAAGTAGAAGTTTACTGCCGTAGGTTACCGTAGCTTATGTTGACAATTAACTAGACGGTGAAAGCTGTTGCAATGTATGCCCGACATATCAAATCCCACATTTTTGATTATTTCTTTACATACATACATACGCCATATCCCTTGCAGGGTAGGCAGAGAGAACAGAGTGCCAGAGAACTCTATCCTTGCATACTTTACTCGCTTCTTCAACATTCATAATTCTCTTCATACACGCTCGCCGGTTTCGGTGACTCTTGACTTCACCTTCTTTCAGCACGTGACCAATCTAGCCTAGGTAGGTGAGTCTCGGTCTCCCCCGGTACCTACATCCTTCCACTTTCGCATTGTATATCTTCTTAACCAGGCGTTCGTTCGGCATTCTTTCCACATGTCCGAACCATCGGAGCATTCCCTTTCCCATTCCATTTCCATTATTTCTTTATTGCAGATTATTTTATAATGACATAATATTATTTGTTTATGAATACATTTAAATATGTGCATACGACAAAATTGTGAAATCAAGTAAATTATCAGAGAAGGAAATATCTCGTAATAACGTAACTCCACTAATTACTCTAACGCACGAAAAGGTATATAAATCATGTATGTACAGACATTATATTAGTATAATATGCCCACCCAACATTCTAACATATTTTGTTAAAATAATATCTCCATTGCGTGTCACTTATTCGTTGCATTAATCATCTCAAAATAAAAATAAAATGTTTTAATTACAATATTACTTTACAATCTCCCTAATGAAAGCAATTTGCACTTTAGACTTTAGAAACGGGCAGGTTAAGCTATGAGCTTCCTCTTAATCGTTTCCAAGAATACTTTTAAATGACATTTTTATATCTTATCGTGACACTTTTAGCACATTAACAGAATTTTAAAATCGCAGATGAGAAATCGTTAAGTATGATGACGTTATTCTTTGAATACACAGCACAGATGCTCAAAGATATCTTTCTGCTCTGTGGTAGGTATTAGTACTACATAAATATGTTGTATTGTATTATAGGCTTTTAGATATAGCTATGTAATTTAATTTGATTCCTTAAGTAATAAGAATACGATTTACTACTTTTTTATAATAGACTAATAAAAAATGTTATATTATAATTTATTTGATCTATACACTGCTGAAAACGAGTTTTGTTTAAGTGAACACGTCTCGTAAAAAAAACACATAGATAAAGATATATTATTTGCGTTCATAATGATATTTTGCAATTTAATTTTGTGGCTATGTTGTGGATATTTATTGTTTTCTCGTGATCTATCTTTCACGAGTTTGACCAATATCCTTAGTTAATGCAATTTTTAAACTACAGTGCAGCGAATACTGTATTTATATGACCGTATGGATTTTATTAAGCCGTAAGCACAGACATGATGATTAAATTATAATATGTATCTGATATTGGGTTATAACCGTGGGCTATAACCATCGTACCAACTATGCTAAACTGCTAGAGACTGACCAGATGTCATAAACACGAACACAAAAATAAAATGTGCAAGTGACCTATTTGAATTAGAGCATTATATGTTATTAATAAATATGTTTGTAGTATCCTTATAAAATTATCTATATTTCTAGTTTATCGAAATTTAGAAGTAAGTCTGACATCATTGTAGTGGAGTAACAAGTGCATTTTATAAAATAGGTACATTAAAAATACCCATAGAATTAATATAAGTTTAGAAATATTATTGTTTATACAACAGCAAATTTTGTGTATAATATGTACGAGGCATTGTTGAGATTGCTTTGTTGCTGCGTTGCTGTGAATACTAAATCGATTTGAAATTATACCTACAAATATAACAGCTCTCACAATCTGAAAAATAACTTTTGACCTTTCACATTTTTTTATATCGCAATAACTTTGCGCCGAAGTACGCACAAAATTCTAAACAGCTTTTTAGGCAGTCATGTAATTATAAACTTATACGTAACTTAACAGCAACATAGCTATGTATATCCACATGTATATATATATATATATATATATATATATATATATATATATATATACATGTGGAACTCAATCCAGTCAACAGATACCTACCGCTATCTGTTAGAATCGTTTGGAGATAACAGATAATTGTGACTGTCAAATAATTGACGAATAATTTGCAATAAAATAATATTGCGACTATAAATTGAGATGGAAGCTATCCTATCTTTTAAGTTGGATCAAACTACACATGCTGTGCAAATTTGGTTAAAATCGGTTAAGTACTTTAGGAGTCCATCGCGGACAAACAACGTGACGCGTAATTTATATATATTGATATATAATATATATATATATTGATATATAATATATATATATATTGATATATAATATATATATATATATATCTAATAAAAATATTTAGAAAGTGGCGTCTATGAATACTACTAACGCATTACATTGTGGGTAAGACGCTTTTCTAGTGGTAGGACCACGTAGTCAACAGTTCTCTGTCTACAGCCGCGAACATGTGCCACACATCATGTGCTGCGGTTCGTTCGGTGAGCAAGAGAGTCAGAAGCCCAACTGGTTGGGTTTGGATTTTGTATAGGTAGGCGGCAGCGGCCTAACGTATAACTAGGCCGCTGCCTTGGTATTGCAAAGGTCCATAGGTACCATCAGGTGTGCTGCTTGTTCGTTTGCCACCACAAGCAATAAAAAAAGATTAAGAGCTTTACATCGACTTGGGCCAATTCCATCTGACGCTGATCTAGACAACAATTACATTCCCAAGGAGAAATAACGGCAAGCCAGTGGCCGGTTAGCCACCGAAGACAAAGCTCGGGTATCGGTGGCCCGCTCGCACAGCGAAGAGAGGAGTTGCACGGTGGGTCTATGGGGTCACGCGCCGCTCTTCCGTCACCCCGGACCGATATGGCGAGGTGAGACGCATTCATAGTCCAACGCAAAAAAAAAGGCCAGTGGCCGGTTATAAGATTCTTGCCAACTATGTGGACGATGGAAGAAAAATACATATTGCGTCGTTCCTAAGTGATTGGGACGATGATGATGATATTTCAAATAGAGAAATAATTACTGAAATTTAGCATTTAACGTAAGCATTTAAGCTCATCTGCATTATATTTTCGTCTTTAGAGGAGACGTGTGCCATCTACCTGACAATGTTTACACATTATACAGATTTAATACTCTAACTTTACAGTCCGAAATTTCATGCCTAAATGCTCTAAATTCTGTCCGAAAATTGAATGCATACGACAGCTCAAGTTGGTTTAAGTGGTAGCACGATTGGAACTGATTTCCAATAGGTGTGGGTTCGAATCACATGTGTGTCATAATTTTTCGCTCGTACTCAAGTTTTTATAGAGAAATAATATACGTTGCTACGAACTTATATAGATTAAGATTGGGATCGAATTTGTATTTATATTGTCATTTAAATATCTTTCTGTTCTAATGTTTATTAAGAATAGTTAAACAATAAATAATTCAAAAGCACATGTATATTGAACCAAACCGCAATTTCACTTATAACTAAAAATAAATCAAATTTTGTGGAACTGTCTGGTTTGAATGCTGGATCATACAAAAATAAATAGATTTTCATGCCGTGCAATATTTTAATAGAAATCACGACGTCTGAAATGGCGTCGAATAGATGGTAAAATCTTGCCACCAATGATGAGTTTCTAGTTATATAGAAAATTGTGGATGTGTCGCATCTTTCAGAGCTAGAGTCGTAAATAGGGCGGTATCTGTACACAGAGCACAATTCCGTCAAGCAAATTCAAAGGAGCGAACTATGACCAACTATGAATCTAAATCATGGTTGCCCCAAAAAATGGATCAATTATATCAGGCCAAATACAAAATTTAATAAAAAAGTTAAAGATACCTCAGAAAAATGTTAAAACACCTTCCTAGATAACTTTCATTTATTATTAAATAGAGACTAGAAGATCCCTGCGATTATTTCCATTAGCAAAGGATTTATTACTTACACATTGAACTTTCCGTATGGTGACGGAGTAAGAATACAATTCACCACCCCATCATCTTACACGTGGGGTGATCGTAAAAGACGACTAAGGGATTTAAAACGCATATAACATCTATGAAAAAGAAAGAAAACTCGAAACTAAACCCTTTACCAACAAGTCTGACCAGCGTGGTATAGTAGGTCAATTTCCCTCACGTCATGGAGGAGGCTCGAGCCCAATAGTAGGACATATATGAGCTGCGATGATGAGGATGATTGAACTGTTAACTAGCAACATATGTGAGAGAATCAACAGTTTTTTTTTGCAAATCATTAATTTATTAAGAATATCCTAATTTTCGTCAGCTTATTATCAAAATGACGCATTTAATTTAATGTATATTATTGACGATGGTTATAGAAGATGATGTTATCATTAGATAACAATAATAGTCAGAAATAGACAACAACATAACATTTTTAACAGGCAGTTTAATCAGCAACTGCAAAAACTTTAATAAAAATACCAAAGTCCGTGTGGGATTGGTGAAGATAACAAATGCAATATCACCAGTTATTATTATGCCGTGAGTGTCGAAAAAAGTCTAGTTGAGAATGATAATCGCTAGTATCCTGGAATAATTATATCCACAACTGCGTTCACTAAACTCATTACCAATAGTCAGGATTATGACAATATCCTCTCTCGGGGAGACCGACATCCATGGAAATAGACAGCTGATTAAGCTTCAGAAACAAAATAAGTTTTCACAGCCCGATCGGTGTGTTATAATACTGTAAAATACTATTTGGTTATATTATATGCCCACTATAATGCAAATGGTAGACTTTATAGAATTTCTTTGGTTAAATTAACAGTTTAATGCCCACAGTTTATGATCAAATAGTGGGCTATTACAGACGTAATTACAATAATAAACTGGCCCACTAAAGTCAGATTAGATTTGGGAGCGCCGCCGAATATCTTACATAAGTGGTCCCTTTAAACATATTGCTTTGTATTTTGTACAAGATTGATCATGTTGGGAATGTCCTTCGTTGACAAGTTCTACGAAGTAGACGCATTATTGGCATAGCACAAACTAGAACGAAGAATTTGTGTGAGAGTAGTTGTCCATAATACTATAAATGTTTCCTGTGAACCGTTATGTATATATTAAAACATATTCTCGTGTGGTCACGGATAGCATTCTTGCAATTTACTACAACTTCCTTTCCCGTGGTTATCATGAATTTAATTGAAAGAGAAGAAAACCTCGAAGTGAATTAGGTGGTGTAGTAGACTAATTCCCATCCTATTGTGAAGGCCGCTAATGCTTAACAGTAAGACGTATATGGGCTGATGTTTGAAAGGAAAGAAAAATAAAAGACGTAACTTTTTAAGAGTCAATAAATTATCCCATCCCATCCCAGACAAATTATGAAAACAGAATTACTATGTGTATTACTAGATTTGCCAGTCCCACTTAACACAGTTACGAAAATCAAAGACAAAATTTCATTGAGGCCTATATGGCGGTGTGTGAATAATTATGACGGATATGATATATATATAATCATGGTTTTATTAATGTTTAATACCGACTTTAATAATCATCTAATATAATCAATCGATTTTAATATAACACGTTTTTATTATGTGGCTATATATTTAAATTTATTTCTATGTCATAACGAAATCTTAATTAATCGTAATTTTCAACCAATTCTAAACACGACAATTATTATTTTAAACTTTGTAAACTTATCAAAGATCGACGACAATGCAATATTATTAATAGTTGATTCCATGACTCTTACTGGAATCTTTTTATAACCAGCGCGTAGCAAATAGTACCTAAACATAAATATGATATCAAATTATATATAAACAGTATAAACATATTGCGATTTATTCAATTTGGTAACTATATTTGGCAATTTTATTCACATCTATTTGCAGCAAATGCAAATATTAATTTCAACGCACGCACAGAATGCTAATGAAGGCCTTGTCGATTCGAACGTGAAAAATTAAATAAGCTATGCATGACCAGATTTTAGGATGAAAATCTATGTAGATGTCGTATTTGAATTCTATTAATGTATGGCACATTAATGATACACTTAATAAATATAATCACAATTTAGTGAATATGTATTAGAATCAAAAGTTGTAGGCAATGGAACACTCCATGTTTATGATATATTAAATGATAATTGTCGATTATAAAAATAAATCTTATTTAACAATATCATAGGCAATTTCGATTATTCACTTACATTCCGGTGAGAAGTGGAAATAAGATGAGTGCTCTGCAGTACAAAACGGATAATTGAAAATTCTCCTTCCATTGTTATAAAGACCGTGTATGTAAAATTTTAAGCTCTAAACCCGTTACTTGGATAAAATTAATTTAAATCTATCTCATAACTAGAATAGGTAAATCTTATAGTAAATAACCATACGAAACAAATGTATTAAAAATTGTGGTATCGGACAAGAAGGCATTATTCAAAGAGCATTACTTGAACGTAGCTAGTGGAGCGTGCCATACAAAAAAAAATCAATACAACCCACACGCCCTGACTTACTCGTACTCACAAGGACATCGAATAAAAATGGTTAACTAACTAAAGTTTTACTTAAGCTTTCGTTACACATTTTGGCGAGGCAATTGTATTCCATAAATTAACCATGGAGTGAGCACAATTTTAAAACTTATTAAAAGTGCTAGATAACGACGGATCTTTTAGGAATCGCTCTATCGACGATTTCATCAATATATTGTCTCCTGAAGAACTTAAGGGTGGAAAACATTATCAGGCTCAGCTCTTGACGCAACCCTGAAGAATCGGATCAATCCAAACGCTTATTGTCTAATATAACCTTTTTTGACCGTTTGCGAAATAAAAATTATATGTGAATTTTGAGAATAGTTTTAGGATGCCAAAATACAAGTTTTTACGTTGTAATATACTGGGTATGTCGATTTATCGAGATATGCACCTAATTTGGCCTAAAATGACTGGACTATCATTCTCCTACTCTTATCCCAATTACTTAGGGTCGATACAATATGTACTCTTCTTTCATAGTACATAGCGTAAAAGTTATTGTTTATAGTTTTATGATAAAAATGCTGTATAAAATTTCAGTGAAGCCTAATGAATAAAATATTATTCCCAGATGATAGGTGATAACTATTTCATGGTGATCAAAATTCATCAAGGAAGTATTTGTGCCAGCAACGTAATCCTAATTTAACGTTTAAGTCAAGACACAAATTACCTAGTTTAATCCACTTCATAAGATATCAATAAACTCGAACCTGGGCTCAAGTTTGTGAAAATAGTATACTACATGGAGTTATTTTTTTGTCATTAGAACTTATAATTTGCGTGGGTGTAATCGGGATAAATCAAACAGAGTAAGAGAAAAGCAACCCCTTGCATTAGAATCTTAAGAACGTAAACAATCCACGACTGATATGTGAAATGTACTGCCTTGGTCTTGCCATAGACTAATCACTAATATTGCACAATATATTGTAGGGAAGCATTTATAGAAATGTTATAATTAAATATAAAAATAACGGTCAATTTCGTGGAAGAATTTCTAGCTTACTATCTTGCGAATAACATGATACGAATAAATGAATTGCTGTGTGGTAGCGGCTACGAATACTTCCAACTCTTACTTTGCTCGTGGATGTTGTAAAAGACGACTAAGAGCCTTATAACGATCTGGGCCAACTCTATCTGATGTGGTTTAGTCACCAATTACATTGCAAAGAGGGTTGACGTATGGCAGGCGGCCAGTCATAAAACTATTGCCAATTATGTACTATGAAAGAAGAGTGCATATTGTATCGATCCCAAGCAATTGGGATAAGAGTAGGAGAATGATGATATCTTGCGAATACGACAATTAAAAAGTAATAAATTCAATACAAAGCAAGTCAGAAAATATTTATATGATAATAATATCTAATAAAGTTATGCTTGGCAACCTTTATGAATTTATAAAGATTAAGATCTAAATAAATGGAGAGTTGTTTATCAGAACATACATTCGTAACGACGACGTAAGAGAGCGAGCAGGTATGAAAGAGAGTATTGGTGTAACGATGCGAAAGGGAATGCTCCGATGGTTCAGACATGTGTGGAAAGAATGCCGAACGAACGTCTGGTTAAGAAGATATACAATGCGAAAGTGAAAGGATGTAGGTACCGGGGGAGACCGAGACTAACCTACCTAGACCAGATCGGTCATGTACTGAAGGAAGGTGAAGTCAAGAGTCTGCGAAACCGGCGAGCGTGTATGAAGGGAATTATGAATGTTGAGGAAGCGAGTGAAGTATGCAAGGATAGAGTTCTCTGGCACTCTGTTCTCTCTGCCTACCCTGCAAGGGACATGGCGTGATGGTATGTATGTATGTTTATGAGAATATTTATTATTTTATATACGAATCCAGTTTCCAGGTAAATTCTTGAAACTATATGATATCTAAAGCTAACATAATGAGATGTTATGAGATTGTAAATTAAAAATTGCAATATTGTTTATGCTATTTAGAAAACTGCAGGCATAATATTTTTAAGAATTTCTAGAAAATTTAATTTTATCCGTGTGTAATGGAGTAAGGAAATAATAGTCAAACCCACCTAGTCTTCCTTTCTCGTGGGTGCAGAAAAAAGCGATTAAAGTATACAACATCACTGGCAGAGAAGATAGCTCGACAAAAAACTATACCAAACTCTCTGTGTACTACACTTATTTTCCTCATCTGGGTCTATGATATCTGGTATATGCCCTAACAGTGGGACATGTGAGATGACAAGAATATTCTTTCAAGTATGAGATTTAAGTTAGTTATAATACACTACACTCACTTGATGATCTTGATTTGATCTTCTTGATCTTCTCTTCTCTCCATCATCATCCCTTAATTCAATTTACCATATACATATCTATGAAGGAAAACAATGAATATTATGGTAACCATTGAATTCTTATTTCGTTACCACGCGGAACAGGATTTATAATTTCAAAGTTGAATTAAATTAAACTTTGCCAGCATGTAATTAATAGTAGCAAATAGAAACTGTGTAAGCTTCCACGTAAACACTGTTTGATGGTCAAGTAATAGTTGCGGGTTACGTAAGCGGGTACAACTTCTATGCGGGTGGATATTTCACTTTAAACTAAATTTACTATATTTATTTTTGACTCGTTAAAGAGGTTCACAAATCCGTTTGTATTGTAATTCTGTACCGTATATTTTTATATACGTACGTAAAGTGACTTTCAACTGTATACGTCCGTATACAGTTGAAAGTCACTTTACTTGAAGTCTTATGTCAAATTTGACTAACATATGCGGTCTAGATTATTTATTTAGCTACAATAAAATAACCACTAAACATAAAACTCAGTCAATCCGATTGAAAAGAAATTGTTAAATATATCTTGTTTTATGTGAAGCTTGTAATAAACCTAAAAACTGCTATGCCAAAATTGTTTTAAAAAAAAGCCCTTCTATTGCCTGAATCTGTTTCTTTAGTGTTACCAGATAGGAAACGTAGGCCAGACTAAGTATGTAGGTTTTTCATGCAAGTAAACCTACATACTTAGTCTGGCCATAAATACGGGTACAATTAAAAATAAACAAAATATTACATTTGAATTTGGATTCTGTCATTTTTATATTATTGTTCATTGTGTTTTCTCATTTTGGCGCCAAAACATTGTACAATATTTTGCGATATTAAAATGGAGTGGGACGTGGGTGATAAAGAGAACCGAATCGCTGTGATTGCAATACACAAAGTGGCTCCATACAGCCAAATGGAATTTTTAAAACTCTCCATACGCTTGGTATTAGTAAAACGTTTGTGTACTGGGCTAGTAATGGTACAATGAGACCAGCTCTGTTTTTAACAGAAAAAGACCTGGCCATCCACGTAGTGTTTATACGAAAAAGGTGATCAAAGCAGTAAAGAAAAGAATTCGAAGAAATCCTTTCCGAAAGCAAAAGATTTTATCTCGGGAGATGAAGATAGCACCTAGAACCATGTTGCGTATTTTAAAAGATCACTTAGGACTGCAGCCAGAAAAGACGTACTGGTCATTTCTTAACTGATAATTTAAAAAAGAATGGGGTGGTAAAATCGAAACAACTACTGAAGCGGCACGCAAAGGAAGGTACGCACAATTTTTTTTTGTTAATGGATGAGAATTTTTTTACAATAGAGCAACATTTTAACAAAAAAAAATTACTGTGTTTATGACCAAAGCCCTGAGGAAGCTTACCAATTAGTCGACAGATTGCAAGATGGGCATTATCCGACTTCAGTGATGGTTTGGTGGGGTATTAGCTATGAAGGAGTGACTGAGTCATACTTTTGTGAAACAGGTATCAAAACATCGGCACAAGTGTATCAAGATACCATTCTTGAGAAGGTAGTGAAGCCCCTTAATAACACCATGTTCAATAAACCAAGAATGGTCCTTCCAGCAAGACTCGGCGTCGAATCCTAAAGCTCAGTCTACGCAGTCTTGGTTAGAAACGAACATTTCGGATTGGATGAAGAAGATCAGAGCTGAAGACTGGCCGTCATCTAGTCCCGATCTTAATCCGCTGGATTATGATTTATGGTCAGTTTTAGAGAGTACGGCTTGCACTAAACGCCATGATAATTTGGAGTCCCTTAAACAATCCATACGATTGGCAGTGTAGAATTTTTCCATGGAAAGAGTGCGTGCTTCTATTGACAACTGGCCTCAACGTTTAAAGAACTGTATTGCAGCCAATGGAGACCGCTTCGAATAAGCTTTTTATATTTTAAATTGTTTTATATGTATGTATTAAACTAACACACTGTAAAAGTAATAAATGTTATTTGCAATAGAATTTTTTCTTTGCTACAGTATTTATGGCAAGACTAGGTATATAGTAATAATAAATAAAGTACAAGCTTAGTAGACAATGGCGTTGCAATATATGTCAAGAATTGGCTAGTTGTCTGGCTTGTTTGAAGTTATTAAATTCCACGGTGCTCATTACGTCAAACTAACGGCAAAGTAATGCACAGTCACGTTGCAGGAAAAATAGAAGAATAAAACCATTCTTATTTGAGACCCGCTACAAGACATTACTTAAACTATTTAGTTATAAATCATTTAGAAAATCATATTTACTATCACGACAGATATTTTTTTATTTCAACCATGCTTTATTTTGAAAGTGATGGATTATTCAGAGTCTAGTTACACCAAACAAATTACAATCTGTGTCCATTGATTGTATGCTAGTCAAGTCTTCTGGGACAAAGATTTACTTAGTGCCTACACAAAGGTCAAATAACAAATGTGTACCATTTGTTATTTGACCATTGTGTTGTATCATTAAATAATAAATGTTTGAAGATAGGCGCATATAACTTTCTATTTATATACATTTATATTTTAAGTCTGTATTAAGTAACGATTTATACAGTCAGTTAAATTTAATTAGCGCTGTGGCTGGCTTGCCACAAAGCCTTCGCTCGCCTGCAACGGATGACGCGTGTTCAACGCAATATACATATGTAGTGATATACATATATATAGTAACCGTATGAAACATATTTGAAATTGGTAACTGTATTATTGAAGACCATAGTTCTGCCTTATTTTTGATACCTTAGCATCACGGTAAAGCCACTAATGTCCCACTATCGAGCGAGATTTTCTTCTCCAGAATGTGATGGTATAGCCACTGCATAAATATGAAACAGGCATAGGTAGGTATAATTTAACTGTACAATTTCATACCTACATGAACTGGCTTTATTATTAATTGTCAGGCACAGTTCTAAGCTTGACCTTTTATCTAAATCAGAATGCGTGCCTTCTTGACTTATGATTTATAGAAGGGAACAACTTTTAGTTCTTTTCTAAAAAATATGGTTAGTGCTAAAATGTCTCTTGTTAAGTCGGAAATTTATTTAGAAATAGGTAACGATATTGGATAAAGCCGTTCATTCATTCGTTTCCTCCTTCCGCAATACCATTCCGAACGAACGAAATGAACGATATTTTCTACACATGTTGATTCAAGTCCTGCTTGCAGAAATCTCTTTTTCGCTTCACAGATGAATTTTAAAAAGTCTAACAGCATGTCAAATTGACAAAATGGAGCAAGTAATGATTACCGACGCTTGTGCGAGAATCGCATTAATAATCGCAGTAATTATCTTTTTCTATTTAATTTTTTCTTAACGATAAAAAAGTTAAACCGAAAAATATATTTTATTATTTTCTAATTTAAAAAAAACAGAAAGGATCTTATACATTTTGTAAAATATTCTTTTCGAAATAGTAATGTTAGCGAAATAATAAAACAAACTTTTAACTAACATCAAAGATAATGCAATAGAGAGTTACGAATTATTTATAGACGACTATATCGGTATCATAAGAATTCACTAAATTAAATTGTCGTGTCTTCACTAATTCTTAAAAAGTCTCAAAATAATCTGAGTATTCCATTTATGTTCATATACATAGAAATATATTCTTGGAATACGTATTTATTAGGAATTCCCAATACATATTCCCGATATTATTAATTGACCTGACAAATCAATAACATTAGAATTGACCTAATGACTTGTTACTGCGAAAACATTTATGAAATAAATGTAATTATAATATTGAAGTGTTTGGCTTGAACTCACAATAATGAGCAAATTTAAGTAATAATTCCTGGCAACGAATCGGTTTAATTGTATTAAGGATAATGAAGCTAAAATTACAAATTCTCGACAAATATTCGTCACAGCGTCTTAAAGTTGGGTACATATTGACGCTGCATGAAAGAATTACTTATTCTGCATGGAGCGTCAATATGTACCCAACTTTAAGACGCTGTGACGAATATTTGCAGCTATTTTAGTTAAACTGCAGCTATTTTAGTTAATAATTAGAACTTAATGAAACTGTCCTGCAAATGTTACTGATACATGTTAATCACGATTAGCCCAAAGCATTTCTGATTGTTACCGAGAAGAGCGATGCAATGTGACGTTGCAATTACGTCACTACATCGGGCAAAACGCTGTTGGACGTTGATAAGTTGATGAAATTTGGACATTTCAGCCCACGTCAATCGTGTGTCATATTTTGCATCCAAAGTAATTACATTATGGAGTAAATGTTTATATAGCCAATATGCTAACAATTTTCGCTGAAGTCTTCTCTTTAGTACAAGCTCTATTCCTGTATTTATGAATATTTTATTTTGTGTATTTTAGATGTTGAGATTTTAATTTAACAAATCAGCCTTTAATTGTAATGAATCTAAAGCAATATAGGTCTAATAATCTTAATATTTATAAGAATGTATTTTACAAAATTCGAAAGACGTATACCTAATCGTAAAGTAGACGGTAAAAATAAACGGCAATAGCTATTAAAGTTTTATATTTACGAGCTTTTTTGTATTTTTCAGGTTTAACTTGTATTTTTCTAATGATACAACTGAAATTGTTATATTTTTTTAATGATTGCTGAAATCTGAACGAACATTTTCATAAATGAAAATTGTGTACATTATTCATATGGAATGAGGAAATGCTTACGCTAATATTTCTCCTAGCCGTTTAGTTTCTTCAATAGATCGAATTGAGTATATCGTAGCTGGGTTGGGCGCCATCAATAAATCGAAATCACCGTGAAAGCTAAGGTCAGCATTCTATTAACAACTAAGGCTTACAATTATACTAAAGTATTTAAGTACACGTATACTCATTTTATTTAAGTAATTCTCACGAAGTTTTGTCTTTTTAGCTATTACAAAAATCTAAATAATATGTTGTGATAATTATTTTTTACTTGGCAACATCACTGAGGTATGGTATGTAATGATTTTTTTACTATATACTCCTACGTAGATATCTGTAAATACATAATAGTCTGAAATTCATTCCCTATGTACCAAATTTCAGATTAAAGCATTAACGAATATCTAGATTGAAAATTTCTTTAGAAGTATGCAAATATGACTAATCTAGCCTAAATACAACAAATTATCAAAAATCACTGGAATTTAGAATCATAAGTCGTGAACAAGATTTCAAATGTTAATTCAACATGAGTATTCTATAAAAATAATCGTTCCCACAGCTTCACCGACAGTCCATAAATAAGCATACTTCTAGTAATGTATAAATCAACACTCAAAAAAAAATTAAAACACTCTTATTAGTTTTTGATAGTTGGCAGTGTTTTCAATTGCTCAGTGTGGCGTATTTACGTCAAATCTTGCTCGAGTACTCGTTGGCAGAACATACCTATATACTCGTATTATAGTTATTTATTAAAAGTTACATTTAAACGGTCATTGCCTCACCGTGGAGAAAAAAAGAAGTAATATAGTAACATGTAAAAATAAATTACACAGTAAAGTATATTTTTAGAGGCAGTAAGCCTAATAAATTATAGCGTAAGCGTAATAAATTATTTCGTCACACTTTAATTTTTTTTTTGACATTCATTTAATTTGTTCAATAAATTAAAACACATTTATTCTGGAGACTACTATGTTATTCAAATCTGATAACATAAGTAGTAAAGTAGTAGTAGATTTAAGAAAATTAAGTAGTAGTAGTAGTAGTAGATTTAAGAAAAATAAATCAAATTAATTGAAATATTTTTTATTAATTTATTTATGCCCAAAAAATTTTGGAACATCATGAGAAGTAGGTACATACGAGTATAAGTAACATCATTGCCTCCTGCTCTTATCCTAATTACTTGGGATAGTCGCAATATATACTCTTCTTCAAACATACATACATATTGTAAAAGTTATTGGTCGCCTATCTGACGTCAACCCACCTTGGGAATGTAATTGATGACCAGATTGCATCAGGTGGAGCTTGCCCAGGTCTACAGTACCCATATGTAGATATATACGCAAATATAATGTAGCATTATAAAGGCACAATCATTTTCACATAATGTAGTATTCATATTTCAAAACAATATCTGTGTCGCTTTAAATTCTATTTGAAGATATAAATATATGGCTAAATATGGAAACTGTACTCGAGTACATACTAAGGTACTTACTCTTCGGGTAGACTTGGAGCACCATCCTCTTGTCCCGGAGCATTCACGTGATACACGCAGAAGTTTTCCAAGAGAGCCCTCATGTCTACGAAGTTGAAGAAAGGTTGGAAACAAACATCTGCAGACAAAACATATAAATTTGACTCAAGTCGGTATAAAGTAGTTCTTCGATATAATTAATTAATTAATATTAAATTATATATAGGTAATATATAGTTAAATAAAAAATAACACAAAAACCCTATTCGACAAACAATAATTAATTTGTATGTAAATTTGAAAACCTTGTGTATGTACTCATATTTGTATAACCGGTAGTGGGTCACAACCTCACAACTCAAAGGTAAAATCTTACGAAGTAATTAGGTACAAACAATTACTTTTTAGCAACCGAACTATGAATTTACATATTACAATAATATTTTTAAATATTGTCTAAGTTTCGTGACACATAAAAATAAAAAGAACTATGGCAATTTTAAAATACCGATCTTAGCATTTATGTAGGTTGCCAGTACGGAATCGCAATGCAGTATTTGTGAACTGGCACAAAGGTAGGATTAGTGGTCGGATTTCAGTAGCGTTTTGGACAGGCATATTTCTATCACAAAATGATACAAACACAATAGTGTTTGTGTCAGTTGTAGTAACAAATGCTCAAGCGGGTGCTACAAAATGATAATAAACAATGCAGAAATTACAGACTTAGGCGGTGTATAGCATAGGTAATAATAATCCGGACTTCTTGCCTCACTTTAATCAATTAAAGTGCATTGAGCGTTTTATCCGGATTTGAAATCTCAATGGAATTACGTTAAGATGGTTGAATCAAGTACGAAGACTGGTTTATTTCAATATTAGAATTAGGTTGCCTGAATAAACTGTAGTGTTTCGAAAGTCGGGTTAATATAATCAAAAGGTAAGATATACATGATAGTATACTTTCCATAATATATTAGCAGAAAAATCAGATTATCTGTGTATAGATCTATTTGGCTTTATATGATTCTCTGTTTGAAGGCTTATTTGTTCAAAATAGCATGAATTTTTTTTGTTAGTTATAATAGTTTCATTATACACACAGGCGTTACGTCAGTTTACTAGAGAGCAGTAAGATACTACAGTTTGCCACAAGCCACGATCTTGGCATGACTCCATGGCTTCATTCACACACACAATAGTATTCATGCATGCTCTACGGTTATGTGTACATATATCGTAGTATCTTAATATGATCTATCATCAGCACATCACCAATAAGATACAAAAAAGTATGTTATGGTTTTCCACTTGTAATCGTCTTACTCAGATTTGCTTTATATATTTGCCTCGTCAATCTGTTTTCATTTATGTTTTCTACGTATTCAAAACCATTAAATTAATTATTTAACGTTTAATTACTTCATTAAAAGGTTCCTTTAGATCGCGAATAATAAGAAAAACATAAAATCTACGAGATCATATAGATATATATATATATATATATATATATATATATATTTATATATATATATATATATATATATATATATATATTTTATTGCTTATGGTGGCAAACGAGCAAGCAGCACACCTAATGGATAATGTTACTGCCGTCCAAAGATCTTTGCAATAAGGGTACATATAGCTAGGCCGCTGCCTACCAATACAAACCCCAAACCAACCCCGTTGGGCTGTCATATTTGAAATATAACTTATACTCAACGTTTCATCTTTCAATATTTAATATAAAAAATAGTTGTCTACTTAAGAAAAACAATCAGCATTACTACCCACTGTGGCAATTCAGTCAAGTTCCTGGATTCATTACCATAGGAGATAGGATTAAGAAGAGAAACTTTTCTTCGACATTTCACAATGATATATATTTACCAAATATATCTTTTTTACATTAAATAAATAATTACCTAAGTGACCAATTTTCTATTAAATATTTTTTAGGTACAATCACAGCAAATTATTCTTCTGGTTAAGAAGATATACAATGCGAAAGTGGAAGGATGTAGGTACCGGGGGAGACCGAGACTAACCTACTTAGACCAGATCGATCATGTACTGAAGGAAGGTGGAGTCAAGAGTCTCCGAAACCGGCGAGCGTGTATGAAGAGAATTATGAATGTTGAGGAAGCGAGTGAAGTATGTAAGGATAGAGTTCTCTGGCACTCTGTTTTCTCAGCCTACCCTGCAAGGGAATGGCGTGATGGTATGTATGTATGTATGTAATCACAGCAATGCTATTAATTAGTAAGCTACAAGGGTAACTTTATTAATAAGTTACATCAGTATACCTACTGACCACTTAGCTCTTACTTTTAAGATACAACAGCAGAGTGTTTAATAAAAACATCCATACTTTATGTTGTAATGGTAACGTACAGAGAACGAATAAATAAACTTCTATTTTAATGCATGTTCGAGAGGTCACTAATATAAAAAATTAATCCATCCATCCTCTCCTGAACTCATCCTAGTAGACCTTCTATGTCGTACGTTAATGTATCCACTGTTGTACATAAGTATAATACAATTATATGGACTGACCTTCATCACCATCCACCTGCTTTTATCCCAATTACTTGGAGTCGATGCAGTATATACTCTTCTACCATCATAGATATTGCAAGAGTTATTGGTAATAGTTATATGACCCACCACCACCGACCGCTTGACGTCAATCCTCCTTGGGAATGAAATTGTTGACCAAACGTCATCAGATGGAGTTGGCTCTGGTATCAACCAGAGCCAACTCCAGGTTTACATCAGTAGCCCTTCTAGCTGTCTTTTACGACATCCACGAGCAATGAAAGAGTTGGTGGTATTCATAGCCGTTAGCACGCAGCCTATTGTATGACATTATATCTACATATAATAATAATTTATTTATTTGGACTGTATTTGTATCTAATTATAAAGAAACTGAATCAAACTGTAAAGACTCGTTAAATTTTTAGTTAGAAAAGAAAACCTTTTTTCCTATTTCCAGTTTACGACCAATAAATTTTACGTGTGCCCGTGTTCTTGCCAGGCAGTAAGAGCTGTATTTAAGTATAATATAAATCTTTAGAGATATTTTTCCACATGGATCACTTCTGTTACATTGAAGGTTCCATTTAATTATAAGTTTTTATAAATTTAAATAAATACGTATGAAGATACCTTGTTCTAAATTTAGGTGTGATTATTAGATTTGACTACATATGGAATAGTGATTTAAATACCGATCTCACATGTTACGTGTCAGGGGTTCGACGCCCGTAAATTTTTTTGTGCAATCTAGAAACGATTGTGCCAAGTCCTAGAACTCACTGTTCTTTGTGTCCAGTAATTCTGTTTATCAAATCCGCGACACAAGGATTTATTTCTTACCGAAATGTGTTGTTTTAAAAAAAAATGCATTTTGTTAATATCTAATGCACATTTCTACTGACTTCATTTTTAAAGTCGAAATAAACCAGATATAACTATCATAATAATAGGCTTGATTAATCGACTGGTGTTACACAAATAATAAGCTAAATCGATCACGACGCTCCAACACTGGCCAAATACATAGCACGTAGGTACATTCATACATCGACTATCCTCTATGTAGGATGTTATCAGTAATTATTGGAATCAATTATCTCACAAAACATAAAACACAGCCCTACCAGCAACAACACTTACAATTTCTATTTTCCACTAAAATGAAAATTAATGTACAAAATTTTGAAGATTTATTGTATCATTGTACTATTGTTCGATGAACTGATTTTTATGTACTTATTAAGATAAACGTTCAGAATGAGGAGCCTAAAACCTTTCACGTCACTAACTGACGATCCACATCCCAACTGTACTATTTATAAGTACCCACCTACTTATACATGTACTAGCTTCTGCCCGCGGCTTCGCCCGCGTAAAAGGTTACTTTCCTAAAGTTTTTGATCCCCTATTTTTATTTTTGACCGTCGGTAATACAGTGCAACGGTATTACAATACTCAGGGTTGGAACTTCATTTCTGGACTGCTAGATGGCGTTGAAGAAGCTAGATTTGAGATTTTTTGACAAACATTTTTTTTATTTTTCATATAAAAATTTAGATTTTTTTTTAATAAAAAGTATCCTATGTTACTTTTAATACCTCCAAGAATATGTGTACAATGTTTCATGATGATCGGTTGAGTAGTTTTAGCGTGAAAGCGTAACAAACAAACTTACATTCACATTTATATATTAGTAGGGATAGGGATATGCTGACTTATCGAAGAATTTCTCTTGACAATTTAATATTTCCAACTTGGCACTAAGCTCGCGTCAATGTGAAATCGTCGGTATTAATATGTATATATTAATATGGTTGCTATGGGCTTATAACGCTAAGCCAGAATATCGCATGTCAGTAAATCGGCAAATCAAGTCCGTTTAGATGTTGAAGACATCATATTAGAAATTGCTTATTATTTTACATACCTATATCTGATTTCTTTAATAGTCTTATTTTCGCTATAATTTCTGTAGATACAGATTGAATATAATTTAAATATTTTTGCAAATAAATCTTTTTCGTCTTTTGTATATACAATGTGAAATATCTATAATCATAAATAGAATTCAACTTATTATTTAGTTGTGTTATCGACCACGTTTACGGTGGTAACACTTGAAAAAATAATGCACAGCACTTTTTTGTTTCACAGGTTTACAGAGAAGTTTTCTCTAGGACTAGGACTTTTAATTTTCCATGTTTATACTATTTATTATTGGGTTCGAATTTATCCACAATGTAAAGAAATTTGTTTCATAACCAAACCGATACACATGTAAACCATAATCAACTGAAAATTATATGATTTATGGCGATCATTAATCGTTATATATGTCTGTTAAACGTGTGATGATGGGTTGAGAATACAATATTTCACCATCCTTTTCTTTATAATGCGAGTAAAAACAGCTGAAGAAACGCCAAAACAATAGGCAGCAGCACTGTAGTGGGAAACTTACAACACTTACTATAATCGCTCACCGCGTGGCGATTAGAAAGAACATTATAGACCTCCTAAAATGAGTTATCTAGTATTTAATAAATAATAATAAATTAGTACACAGCTAACATCATTTGGAATAATTTTCTCGTTATGTTATTTTATCAATTAGATTTAGAAACAGTAAACCCACCTACCCAATAAATACATTCACTATATTGTGCGGCAAGCATAATAATTATTCCAATATCGTGAGTCTTTTCTAAAGCGTTTTTCTGCTCAAGCTTTGAGTTCCGGCACGTTCCTTCCGTTCACGTCTGACGTCTCATATCCTCTAGAGTCTGAGGTAACGAGCAAAATCTAGTATGAACTTATTTTTAATATTGGGTGCTAGAAGAAATTTGCTTTATCGTCACAGTTTAATATTTTTTTATGACAACAGCTGATTAGCGATTTTCAGATTCATCAGGTTTAATTATTTTATTCAATAACATTTAAGTGTAGCTTCATTTACTAATTACAAACAAAGTATAATAACAGTATCATTAATAGGGATTATTTTGTTAATTTGAAGTGAAAGGTTTTTTCCCCATTATTGCATTGCAATAATATTTTCCCATTATTGCCATGAAAACCGTTTAGTATAAGTATCGGTCGGACATGGCATGGACGTGTTATTTTTAAACACTAGCAGTGTCAATCATCATTCATCATCATTACCCTGCTCTTATCCCAATTACTTGGGGTCGACGCAATATGTCCTTTTCCTCCACTCAATCCTATCCGATGTCATCTCTGCGTTCACTCCCTTTCTATTCATATCATGCTTCACGCAATCCATCCATCTTTTCTTCGGTCTTCCCTTACCCCTAAAGCCTTCAACATTCATACTTAAAACTTTTCTCACACAAGCAGTGTCAATATTGTATTTATAATAGCAAATACGTTCATAAAGTTTAACTATTACTATTGTATAGAGCATTTACATTATTAAACAAATCAATATTCACTGGCAAAGCTATGTACCTAAATACATCTTAATATATACAAATTACGCGTCACGTTGTTTGTCCGCGATGGACTCCTAAAGTACTTAACCAATTTTAATCAAATTTACACAGCATGTGTAGTTTGATCCAACTTAAAAGATAGGATAGCTTCTATCTCAATTTATAGTAATATTACTTTATTGCAAATTATTTGTCTATTATTTGACAGTCACAATTATCTGTTATCTCCAAACGATTCTAACAGATGGCTGTATCTGTTGACTGGATTGAGTAAGTGTTTAATAGATGGCGCTCTGTTACAAACGTTTCATATAAGCTACAATTTATTAGCATAACCACCACGTGTTACGGAGGCTACCTTAGCCACAGCAACGCGTGGTCCGGGCTGCTATATATATATACTAGCTTCAGCCCGCGACTTCGTCCGCGTGGAATGGTTACTTTGGGCTAACGTTAACTTCAACTCGCGAATTCGTTTACGTAAAAGGTGGAAATATTTTTAAATAATACATACGTTAAAGCTGTTTTAGGTACCTACATGACCCTTTTATTAGTAAGAGTAGAACATTTAACCTTAAGTAAAATAATAATAATAATCTTTATTGAAAACTAAATACATATGACAGTTGACATAGATGTCTTTGCCTCTTGAATTAGGTAATACCTGTGTTTCAAGAGACAGTTCCTTCCCGAAATACATAAATCTTGAACATCAAATTATTTTACAGTAACATACATTATAAATAATGAATATATATATCTTACGTAATAAAGACTAATGATAAAGAAATCTATAATAAATGAATGAGTGAGAATTAACGTGTTAGTGAGCGCGCTCACACGTTATGTGTGTGTGTGTGTGTGCGTGTGTATGTGTGTGTTGTGCGTTTGTTTGTGTGTGTGGTGTGTGTGTGGTGTGCGTGTGTTTCGTGTGTGTGTTTGTGTGTGTGTGCATGTGTGTATGTGTGTGCATGTGTGTGCATGTGTGTATGTGTCTGTGTGTGTGTGTGTGTGTGTGTGTGTGTGGTGTGCGTGTGTGTGTGTGTGGTGTGCGTGTGTTTGTGATGTGGTGTGCGTGTGTTTGTGATGTATTGTGCGTGCATGTATGTGTTTCTTTTTTTTTGTGTGTATTTGTAGTTACGCGAAATAAGTATTTAAAAGTGATTCAAGTTTGACGTAATCCATATAATGCAATGTAGTACCATATAAAGTAATGCAAGTAAAAGTATTGGGTCTTATCTATACTTTCTATAGATATATACAATGTATGTATATTATACATACATACATACACTTACGCTTATTTACGATTACACATACTTTTAATGTGTATGAAATCGCTGTGTGGTAGCGGCTATGAATACTACCAATCCTCACTTTGCTTGTGGATGTCGTAAAAGACGACTAAGAGCCTTATAAGGACTTGGGCCAACTCCAGCTGATGCCGTTTGATCAACAATTACATTCCCAATTAGGGTTGACGTCTGGAAGGCGGCCGGTCATAAAACTATTGCCAATAACTTTTACAATATGTACTATGAATGAAGAGTACTTATTGTATCGACCTCAAGTAATTGGGATAAGAGTAGGAGAATGATGATGATGATGACCTCTCGTGAACAAATCGCCAATTTGCTCCAGAAAAGGTCTTCCCCTTGTATTCGTCCCATTCACGATTGCTTTATATGTTTGCTTCGTCAACCTCTGCCCACTCATTATTTCTTCCACTTCGTGTCCAACCCACCTCAGCATACCAGCGCTCTTTTATAACATTATACCTATTTTTATCTTTCAGACTTACATCACACACGTTACGAAGAGCTGTCAGCTCTACAGCATTTATTCTATTTTCATGTCTTCCCCGCCAAATCTAACTTTCACTGCCATACATGAGGGCAGGCACTAATACTTCCTATACTTATTATTATTATTTAGGATGTGTAAAGCCGACGGAAGGTCATGAGAAGAAAACAAAACTAAAAATGTAGTGTGTGCAGAAGTACTTTGAAATAACATTAGTTTGAATTTTTTTTAATATAAAATTATAAGATCCAGTATTTTTATCGTAAATGCGCGCCCAGTACTTGATCATTATTTTGCTGCGATGTTATTTTTAAACTGCGATATTTCCTAAGATATTCATTGAAATCAAATAATGTAAAGAGCAATTTTGTTTTAAATTAAATACTTGTGATGAATAACTCATTTATTTGGATAAGGATTAATATTATGTTTATAAAAACACCTTCGAAAATATCACATTATTTTAAAACAAATTTGATTAGCATAAAAAAGGTTATAGTGAACCAATCTTAAAAGATAGACATATGCTGTCGTGGACTTTTATTTAGAACTTTGAAAGGGGAACAATTATGTAGTACATAATTTTTGCGCAACTTTAACCGTTTACGCAGCGGAAGCTCTCAAAAGGAAACATAAACCCGATTTTTACACATTCATCATTGTTGCTCTGCTCCTATTGGTCGCAGCGTAATGTTATATAGCCTAAAGCCTTCCTCTATAAATGGACTATCCAACAAAAAAAGAATTTTTCAAATCGGACCAGTAGTTCCTGAGATTAGCGCTTTTAAACAAACAAACAAACTCTTCCGCTTTATAATATTTATATATATATATATAATATATATATATACACACATATATATATATGTATATATATATATATATATATATATATATATATATATATATATATATATATATATATATATACATACATATGTATAAAAAAATTTTTTCAAACAAACTTTTTATCATAAGTATTGAAACAAAATAGAACACCGTTTGTAAATATTAGTTCACTGACCTGTAATACGACCGAGTATATTCTTTCATTACGCCGCAAACATTAGGTACTTTTAATTGTATTATCTAAGTCAGATGACACAGTTTATATGGATCTTATTGGTCAGAAATAAGGTATATTAAGCATTAATTTGTATTAGGTTTGGCGAATACTTGAAGCGATATGTAGGTACCTACCTTCATATTAGTTTATACCAATGCCACATGAGTAGATAAACGTACAGAGGCCAAGCTTCTAAGGAGCGAGCAAAATTGTTACCTATTCTGATAGGGTTGGCACATGAGGATGGAAATAAATAAACAAAACGTTTGTCAGCTTTTTTATATGGATATTTTTTTACAAATTGCTTACTCTAAATAGTTTTTTTTGGTATTTTTTTATTTTTAGTAATTTGTTATATCTCTTAATCGAATGATAAATTTGAAATATAATAAAGTTTTTTTAAATAATCAATGGGAAAGCACTTCCATGGCATATCAAATTTACAATCTTGTATACGTTTTATAGTATAGCACTACCAATATTAACAATATTTATTTCTAGATCGAAATATTCTCGAAATTTCTTCTCAAGCAATTCAACAAATGCGATGAAGTTGTCAGGAGGTATTATTAAAAAACCCAATTGTATACTGCTTTCGTTAAAGTCTTTGTAACGGCTGAAAAAAAGAGTCTTTCCTCATATTTATAGGTTGTTCAGGTCTATTAACATGCAATGTAATTTTCTCACATTTGTGTTGTTCGAGGCATTTTCTATACAAATAGCTCGATACATAGACTAAACCATTTTTTTCCAGGAAATCAAATCGATAATCATTTGTTCCTACTGTTAATTCAGGGGCGGGGACATCATCAGTGTGTCATCATTATCACAAAGTACAATAAACCATATTTACACTCTTTCTAATTCAAATTTCAAATTTAAACAAACATGCACGACGCGATGTACAGCGAGCGGTGAGTGAGCCCTTTGTTTGAGCACTGGCCGAACCAGCCTAAACAGGTTTCGTTCCGTACGTGACGAGCCGCCAGTGCTCACGCACCCACGCGCAACATACTTGTAGTGATGTACCTACCGTGGCGCGGTTGTTTGAAGGTTCGTCTCTGTACGTTTATTTACTCATGTGCCAATGCGGCGCGGGAGGTCTTTGATCTCTTAGTGATAGCCTAATAATTTTAATTTTTAATACAGAGTGTAGAAAATGTTAATAATATAAAGTAAGGCTGTGGCTAAACTATACGACATATTATATTCAAAGTTTGTATACCGGCTGGGCAAGTCATCAGATGATCAGATACACTAAATTGAAATTATTGTCGTATAGTCATCTCCACTCTGTATATATCATTTATAGATGCATATATACATGTTAACATAGATGGTACATAAGATCTTCCATTTATAGTATTAATCATCTCTCCAACACAATGGTTAAACCAAAGTGTAAACACTATATAGTGTATATTCAGCGTAGTATATACCTAATATAGTGCGGTTCCTTTTAACATACGATTAGATACTTCTAAAGAGATAACAATCTTAACTTCTGTGTAGTTTGGAAGAACTTACTTACCGACCAAAATACATTTTCTTAGACAAGAATTCAGTTTTCTGTAACCGAGGCATTCAATTATTGATGTTTAAGGAAATATCTTCAATTAATTTATAGAAAGTACAAAACAAAAAGTACATACATACATACATATCATCACGCCATATCCCTTGCAGGGTAGGCAGAGAAAACAGAGTGCCAGAGAACTCTATCCTTGCATACTTCACTCGCTTCCTCAACATTAATAATTCTCTTGATACACGCTCGCCGGTTTCGGAGACTCTTGACTCCACCTTCCTTCAGTACGTGACCCATCTGGTCTAGGTAGGTGAGTCTCGGTCTCCCCCGGTACCTACATCCTTCCACTATCGCATAGTATATCATCTTAACCAGACGTTCGTTCGGCATTCATTTCACATGTCCGAATCATCGGAGCATTCCCTTTCGCATCTTTACACCAATACTCTCTTTCATACCTACTCGCTCTCTTACGTCGTCGTTGCGAATGCGGTCGATCAGTCTAACTCCACAGATTTTCCGTAGAGATCGCATTTCGACCGCATTAATTTTGCTTGCATGCTCTTTTCTGCATACCCAACTCTCGCTTATACATAGTAATGTTCGGACAAGCACTGCGTTATGTGTTGCTACACGTGCCTTCTGCTACGGTGTGGCTACCGAGAAGTTGTCCCAACGCTCCGTTCGCTCTATTTCCCGCATTCACTCATCGCACTATATCAGTGGTGTACCTTCCATCTCGGCTAAATCCACATCATCATACAAGTAAAAGAGTATGAAAGTAAAATTAATGCGGTCGAAATATGATCTCTGCGGAAAATCTGTGGAGTAAGGCTGACCGACCGCATTCGTAACGACGACGTAAGAGAGCGAGTAGGTATGAAAGAGAGTATTGGTGTAAAGATGCGAAAGGGAATGCTCCGATGGTTCGGACATCTGGAAAGAATGCCGAACGAACGTCTGGTTAAGATATACAATGCGAAAGTGGAAGGATGTAGGTACCGGGGGAGACCGAGACTAACCTACCTAGACCAGATCGGACATGCACTGAAGGTAGGTGGAGTCAAGAGTCTCCGAAACCGGCGAGCGTGTATGAAGAGAATTATGAATGTTGAGGAAGCGAGTGAAGTATGCAAAGATAAAGTTCTCTGGCACTCTGTTCTTTCTGCCTACCCTGCAAGGGATATGGCGTGATGATATGTATGTGTATGTATCATACAAATTCATCCACTTGCTCTAGTACATCATTACCTATTTTTACTCTTACATCTGTTCTGGCTTCATCTCTATGACAGCGCGACGTGCGTCCATGCGACAGCAGGACTGCACTGATAGAACGCACCCCTGTTTAACGCCGATATTGACATCAAACCAAGGCGACATTCCATCATCCAGCCGCACACAAGCTCTACAGCCCATGTAACTGGACTGTACAGCTTGCAGCAGTTTACCGTTAATACCATACTCCGGTAAAATGACCCAAAGTTCCTTTCGTACAACCGTGTCAAATGCTCTCTCCAGATCCACAAAACTGCAGAAAATCCTCTGATCTAGAGCCAGATGCTCCTCCACAATGTTGCGTAGAGAGAACACTTGATCCATGCATCCCCTTTCACTCCTGAAACCTCCTTGTGCCCCACACAGTAAACCATCGGACACTATCCTCATTCTCCTTTCAATAACTTTAGCATACACTTTTGCTGCCAAATTGGTCAAGCTTATGGCTCTGTAATTTGCGCAGTCATAACGTGAACCCTAAATTTTAAAAGGCACGATGACTGCGCTATTCCAGTCCCTGGGAACCATTCCCGAGCTCCAACATAAATTGAGGAGCAACAGGAACGCCTCCCAGACACAGGAACCGCCAAGCTTGATCATCTCGGCAGCCACCATATCAATGTCCGCTGCCTTACCATTTTTCAAACTTCTTATCGCACATTCAACTTCATCCATACTGATGCCATCGGAGGACACCGGTGCTGAATGTTGATCTACTAGACCACATGCAACACCGGCGCCAACCGTAGCATCAGCATACATATCGCCAAAATATTCACTCCATCGGCTTAACACGTCTTGTGTTTGTGAAAGAATGTCTCCACCTTTAGACCTTATTTTATTCATTCTGAAGGCTGACCAACCACCCCGAGACTTCTTCACCTCCCTCTAAAAGAGTTTGGTGTTACCCTCGAAATTTTTAGTCAGCCTATCTTCTGCACTCATATGTGCTCTATCACGTTTCTCTCTCACTAAGGCCTTGGTGTCATTCTTACATTGCCGATATATTTCTTTCTTCTGTTCAGTCATACTGTCATTCAGATTAATAATAATAATAATTTATTGCCTTTTCAGAACTTAAACTAAAAACTAACAATTATAATAAACAAAATTAAATCTAGTAGGCAGAAGGAATTGGCTCAGCTTCTGCTGTCACAAGAACAGCGATGATTTTCAGCCATCCCCGTGAATCTATTGTATTGTGTATGTTTATGTGTGTGTGTGCCTGCGTGTGTGTATGTGTGTGTGTGTGTTTGTGTGTGTGCATGAGCGTGTGTGTGTACGTGTGTGCGCGTATGTGTGTGCATGTGCAAGTGTGTGCGTCTCTGTGTTATATTACTGTGTGTTACTATGTATGGTATAAGATAGTGCTCGTGTATATGAGTAGGCGTACTTGCAGGTATTAATATAACTATATAATGCATTATCTGTTGGGTTATTTAAATAAAATATTGTTTTAATTTCAGTGTTTAAATAGGTATGTGTCAGATTTTCCCCAGCCAATTGTCGTTTTAGTAAAGCAGATTTGTATTTTGATTTGAAATTGTTCTCACTTACTTTCTTTCTCATTGGAGGGGGTAGATCATTCCATATTTTTGCCGCTAAAAATCTGAAACCACCTTGGTAACGCGTAGATTTATATGATGGTATTTTGAGAAGATTTTCTGTTGTAGACCGATTACTTCTTGCAGTGAGATTTTTAATCCAAATTATTTTCTCAAATAAGTATGCCGGTTTTTTATTGTAAATTATTTTTTTAACAGTGCATGCAAGTTGAAGATCTCTTCTAGCTTTCATGTTCAATATGCCACTTTTGTTCAAAAATGGTGTAATACGTTTCTTTTTAGGTATGTTTAGAGAAAATCTTATGCAAGCATTTTGTACTCTCTGGATTGCATTTTCCGTCCGTTGGTTGATTCTAGGACCATAAATGGCGCTGCAATAGTTGAAGTGAGAGAGAACTAGTGATTCCGTTAACAAGAGACGCAATTCTTTGCTTATATATGGTTGTATTTTGTAGAGAGTTTTTAGTTTAAAGAATGCTGTCCTAATTTTGTTATTGATATGTTGTGTGAATTTTAATTCGCCATCCATAATAAGACCTAAATTACGTGCATATTTGACTTCTTCAATAGCAGCTTTATTTATTTTATTTTAATTTTACACGTCGAAATGCAAGATATTTGGTGTTTGGTTCCTAGTATCAGCATTTGTGATTTAGAGGCGTTAAGTATCAAAGAATTCTTCTTAGACCATATGTATATATTATTTAAATCGTTGTTTATTTTTAGAAAAGCTTCTTCAACATCTGTATGTCGAAAAGAGTAGTATAGTTGTGTGTCATCAGCATATAGGTGATATTTGCAGGATTTAATACACTTAGGTAAGTCAGCAGTATAGATTGAAAACAAAATTGGAGATAATGGTGAAACTTGGGGTACCCCATATGGTACTGGCAGTAGTGAAGAAAATGAATTATAACCACCTTTATCTTCAGTAACAACTATTTGTTTTCTATTTAAAAGAAAGGTTTGAAACCAGCGGCAAGTATTTTCTGAGAATCCATAATGTTCTAGTTTAGCTAATAGTAATTCTGGAATTATGGAATCGAAAGCTCTAGAATAATCCAATAGTATTAATACAGTTGTTAAACCCATATCTAACGCTTCGGTTATATCATCTGATATATGAAGTTGGGCAGACTCTGTACCGTGACTCTTTCTAAAGCCTGATTGATATTTTGGTATTATGTTTTTACTCTCTAAATATCTAACGATTTGCTTAAGAACAACTTTTTCTAATACTTTAGATAATATGGGCAAAATGGAGATTGGCCGGAGATCATTTAGGCTGTTAATAGTACTCTTTTTTGGTATAGCCTTTACTAAAGCGTTCTTCCAGCTGCATGGGAAAGTGGAAGTTGCAATAGACAGGTTCACAATTTTGGTTATTATTGGCAGAGTTACTGTAAGCGTTAATAAAATCATATCAATGTTTATTTGGTCATCTCCTACGGCTTTGGTTTTAATTTTTAAAATGATATTTAGTACTTCTTCTTCAGTTGTTAGTTGCAAATCGAAAACTTCTTGTTTTAAAATATCAAGTGTAGTTGTTAATTCTAAATCGTTCTTGTTGGTTGCTGGTAAATGTAAAAAATGTGCGTTTAATATGTTGGAGTCGTTAAAGTGACATGGTTGGTATAGGTGTTTTAGAGTCGTTGTTAATATGCGTTGTATTTTTAATATTTCTCCATAGTGTGAGTGGGTTCTTCAGATTGCAGTTAATGGAATGATTAAAAAAGCTATTTTCTCTCTCTTTCTTGTTACTGTGACAAGATTTCTTAATTTACAATAGTACTCTTTGGAACTAATGGTTTTTTCTTTTTGCGCTTTTATTAAAGCTTTATCCCTTAAGTGCATCATGAACTTTAGCATTTCTGTAATCCATGGCTTCGGTAACTCTTTAATTGTTGACTTTTTAATTGGAGTATGTACGTCGAATAATGCAAGAAGATTTTTGTTAAAAATTTCAATCATCTGATTAACATCAGTTAAACTCTCGATAGAGTTCCAAGATAATGAATCTTAATCGTTCTTAAATGGTATAAAATTTATGTTACGAAAATTTCGTTTGAATTTAACTATTTCTATAAATTTTGGTTTCTTTATATTAAAATCGACTAGTACCATTGCATGATCACTTAAGTCTTTATTATGGATCACATTAACTCTTTGACATTTAGATGGTGTATCTGTCAGAATAATATCAATCAGACTTGAAGACTTTTCAGTGATCCTAGTAGGTTCTTTAATTAATTGATACAAGTTATGTTGATAGCAGAACATTTTTAGCTCTTTAGTATATGTGAGATTTTCATTTAATAAATTAATGTTTAGGTCGCCAAGCAGACAAGTATAACTGCAATATACCATGGAATTAATTGATTCACTAAGAGCATCCATTGTATCTTGAACACTAATACTTTCTGGTCTGTAGGCAGTACCTGTAGCCATTTTAGCTCCCGGTAATTGAACCTCAATCCATAACTGCTCCAGAACAGAATGTTGATTTCGTTTAATATGTGCATCAATACCTTGTTTAACGTAGAATCCAATTCCTCCACCACTTTGTTTTCCGGTACGTGCCTTATGTATAAATTTGTAATTAGTTATCAACGGAGCAAGGTCCTGTTCATTAATCCAAGTTTCATTTATAGCAAGTATATCTGGGTTATAGTTTGAAAAACATACCAGTAGTTCGTTCGTGCCGGTTCTTAAAGATCTTGCATTTAATAACCCTAATCGCAAATATTTAGAGTGATTGTTAACTGCCATTAAAACATAATATAGTTATCTTCAGAATAATAAAATATGAAAGTACTTTTGCGCACATGTTTCTATGTCTCAATATGTATATGTATAAGTAATAAGATGTGAAAGATAATCTAATGTATGAAGTGTCAATGTATAGCGTGTAAGTGTTCATTAAAAATTGTAAATATCGAGCTTGAAAGTAGTAAAATAGAGAAAAAAACTTAGAATAATTAATAATAGTAAGTAAATAACAAAACAGACCAAATATTAAACTTTTCCAAAAATTCGCAGCAAATCTTTTTCCAAATAACTACTCTGAATCGTTCCTTTCCTGGTTCCTGCCGAACAAATATTTTACCATCGCGTGTCCACACATATTTATATTTTTCTTCACGAGCTAAAATTCGAGTTTTCTGAAATAATAGGCGATTATGTTTGGTGAGACGCTCATTAATATAAATCGGGTATATAGGTCCCGGTATTTGCAAACCCTCAGTATTAATGCCACGATGGACTCGAGCAGCGTGGAGTATCTCGTCTTTTATTGCACGTCGAGTAAACCGTACGCTGATTGGTCGTGGTCGCCTAGATGTGTTTTCACTGTCTTGTGCTATTCGCTTTGGACCTACTCGTTGTACACAAACAACGTCATTATTGTCGATTTTCACGCCAATTTTATGTGCTACTGTCTTAACAAGATGCATAGTACTTTCATTTGTACTTTCCGGACACCCTGATATCTCTATGACATTGGCCAGAAATGATTGTTCTTGTTGTGATATTTTTGTATTAAGTTCTTTAAACAAAATTCACAAGAAAATTTGGCCCTTGAGGACATAGTGTCCTCAAGGGCCAAATTTTCTTGTGAATTTTGTTTTTCTAATTCTAAAACCCTCGATTCTAAACCTTGTATACGGATTTGCTGTGCCAGTACGGTATCTGTTAAATACTTTATAGCATCGCCGATACCAGTCATTTGATTGTGAAAAAGATTGCTCATGTGTAATTTCAATTCTTCCAGCATATAATCCTTGAAGTACTGAGATATTCTAAGTTCTTCATCATTAAAAGAGTTAGATCTTTGTGGCGAGTGAATATTTATGGGTTGGGTAGTACTTGTATTTCCATCTATGTTTTGTGATGTACAACTCGATTTTTGGCTTGATACTGATTCCTGTGTAATTATGACTATATCATCATTTTTTAAATCATTTTTATTACATTCATGGCAGCTCCATTGATCCTTTCGTATCATTAAACTATAAAGCTTATATGTGACGTTAGCACATTTAAGATCATATTTTTCTTTACAATTCATACATTGCAAGTAAATTTTCTTGGGTAACGTATTTTTACAACCACTACATTTATGAGATGTGTTCATGTTTATAATTAATCAATAAAATATTCTATAAGTAATGGTATAGAAATTATCGAGCAGTTGATGGAAAATTACGAGAGAGCTATTGTAATAAAATCACCATACGTGTTGAATAATCGCTCTTGTTGCCTTTGTAATTCACAATTCACATTCAAAATAGAATGATACTTGATTTAGATAGTGATTACGTACCTAGAATTCTGATAAATTTGCTTGAGCACAATAAATATAAGTAACAATTTTAATATAGTTTATATGTTCTTGTTTTAGTTCGTAGGTATCTTTTGTATTGAGAAATAAATATCACCAAATATATCCAATTTGTAACAAACCAATAAAATCCTTACAGGAAATTACATCCAATGAAATATTATACAATGATTTGTGAAGCACTAGGAATTTTTTACAATATAATTTTTGAGGAGAAATGAAAAACATGCGTTGTCAAGGCAATACGTCATTCCGTCAATTCAAAGAAGAGACATAGTCCAGCCACGCTTTCTTCTTTTGCTCTACGGAAGCTGCCACTTCCGCATCCCACCAAGCATCACCATTTGTTTTTCTATGCTTCTTTGAGCTTCCACATACTTCTTTCGCTGTATCTACCATACTCTCTTTCAATATTCTCCCGCATTCTTCAATGTCCGATTGCGGCTGGCTTGTCATCGTTAGCCGTTCTCGGACACCCTCTGCATACTTCTCTCTTACACACTCTTCTTGCAAACTTTTAATCTTTATTCTTTCAAGCCCTCCGAAGTGGACACGCTCTCGCCTGTGCCTCCACTTTCTGAACAGACCACTAAATCTCGCAATAACGAGATAGTGGTCCGTATCGATTGTGTGCCCCTGTAGGCTTTTGCGTCCAATATTTTGCTTCGGAGGCGACTGTCTACCAAAATTAAATCAATTATACTTTTCTGTTCATTCCTTCTCCATGTATACATATGGATGTCCTTATGTTGGAAAAATGTGTTTGACACAATAAGGTTTCTTTCCATGCATACATCCGCAATGAGCCTACCTGCGTCGTTCACTCTCTTATCACCAAATGGACCAAGTACGTCCACATAACAAAAAATAATATGTAATAAAATATGTTTAGACATATTGGAAATCAATATAAGATGTATAACAATAGGTATGTGATCAGCTATAATTCAAAAATTAATCAAATAATAATAATAATAATAATAAAGCCTTTATTAATCCATGACAACAGTGATTACAGTATTTAAATTTGCTTATCAATAAAGTATTAACCTAAATATATCATGGCCCCTTTTGGGTATAGGCCTCCTCCAGTTTCCTCCATTTTTTTCTATCCTCAGCTGTTTTCAGCCAGTCTTTTCCTGACACTTTTAGGACGTCATCCAACCAGCGAGCCCTTGGTCTGCCCTTTTGTCTTTTTCCTCCTTCAGGACCCCTCCACTCTGTCACTCGCTTTGGCCATCTATCTTCTGAGGAGCGGGCCATGTGTCCTGCCCATTTCCACTTCAGACGCTGTGCGTGTTGTAGTGTGTCTATGAGGTTGGTTTTCTGTCGGATGCTTTGGCTATTCTGTTTGTCCATGATCTTGATGCCAAGGATGCTCCTCTCCATGGCCCGTTGGCATGAACGAATTTTTTGCATGGTGTTATTATTAAATATCCAGGTTTGGGCACCGTATGTTAGACATGGCAGTATGCTCGAGTCCATCACTTTTTTCTTTAGTGTAATGGAGAGTTTTGATTTAAATACTTCTTTGTAGCTCCAGTACTTTTTCCAGGTCATGTTGATTCGCCTGTCTATTTCATCTATGTGCCTTGTGTTCTTAAATGATATTTCTTTACCGAGGTAAATGTAGCTCTCCACGTATTCAATAGGTGTTTGGTTTATTAGTATGGGAATTTTCGCGCCGTTCGTAGATATCTTTGTTTTAGAGGTATTTAGATGTAGACCGATGTTTTCGCTAGCGGCGTTTAGTTCTGTCAGCATTACCTCTAATTTTTTTGATGTCTCGGCGAAGAGGGCTATATCGTCCGCGAATCTCAGGTTACTCAAGCTTTTCCCATCTATAATTATTCCTTTACTTTCCCAGTCTAGGTCTTTCATTATGTTTTGCAAGACAGCGATGAAGATCTTAGGAGATAGTGGATCTCCTTGTTTCACGCCTCTACAAATGTTAAATTCTGGACCTAATCTGTCCAGTTTAACCCGGCTTGTGCTTTTTCTATATATTTCCTTGATAATGTTAATGTATGTATATGGAAGATTCTGTTGTTCTAATGCGTCCCAGATGCTCTTGTGTGAAATAGAGTCGAACGCTTTTGCGTAGTCAACATATGCTATATAAAGATTTTTATTAAATTCTACATGTTTTTCTATTATTTGTTCAAGGGTGTGTATGTGGTCTATTGTTGAGTACCCTTTGCGAAAACCTGCCTGCTCTGTTGGTTGGTTCTTTTCTATAGTTGACTCTAATCTTTTCTCCAAGCACATTGCGAACAATTTATAGATTGTTGGTAGTAAACTAATTGGTCGGTAGTTATTTATGTCCGCTGGATCTCCTTTTTTGTATATAAGAATTATTCGTGACTTTGCCCAGCTGTTGGGTATTTCTTGTGTTTCGAGTATTTTATTAAAGAGTGTGGTAAGTGGGTCTAACAGTAGAAATCTTCCAAGTATCAGTGCTTCATTGGGAATATTGTCGGCGCCTGGACTTTTCTCTTTTTTCAATTTTTCAATTCTTCTCAGTATTTCATCTCCGTGGAAAGGCTCAATTATCGTAATTTGTTCTTCTGATTCAGTATTTTTTCGGTAGCTATTATTATCAGCTGATTTATCACTGTACAGATTTTCGTAGAAGTCGGACGCAATTTCAATAAGTTCTTTTCTTGTTTGTTGTTTATTTATACATGTTTGTGTCTTTAGTGTCGGAATCCATTTTTTCTCTGTTTTTAACTGTTTATAGGCTTTCTTTTGACTTCCTGTGGTTAATAGATGTTTTTCAATAGTTTGCATTCTGTAGCTTTCGTAGTCGTTCTTAAGAAGTTTGTTTGTAGTTTTGTAGAGTAAAGCCAGTTCTTTTTTTTCTTCCTTATTTTTTGAAGATTTGTATTGTAGAGTAGTGCGTTTTTTTATTTGGTTCTTAGTTTCTTCTGATAATATTTGTTTCTTCGTTTTAATTTGTGTAAGACTCTTTAAACTTTCCTGTATCGATGACACTATTTTGAGGTTGTATGACTCTATATCATCGTTGGCTTCCCAGCTGACATCTTCTACTTTATTTCTTAAGGCAGTAAGGTATGTTTCTTGTGATTTCTCGTGAGTTAGGTTGGCTACTGGGGATGAATTAAAAGTTGCTCGGCGTTTCTTTAGTTCATCTAGAGTTACAGTACCTCTTAAAAGTCTATGGTCGCTTGGAAACGAAAGATTGTTAATAATTTCTATGTTGGTAAAAAGTTCAGGATGATTACTCATAATATAGTCTATTTGGTTTTTATTTTGTCTGTCTGGTGTTATCCATGTCCATAAATTTTTGGTGGATTTCTTGAATATTGTGTTCATTATTGTCAATTTATTTCGGAGAGCATATTGAACAAGTCTTTTGCCTCTCTGATTTCTTTCACCGTAGCAGTAGGGGCCTAATATTGTTGTTTCTTCGGGTTTTCTTTGGCCTATCTTCGCGTTTAGGTCACCCAGTAGTATGATTTTGCCGATTGCAAGGCTGCGGGCTTCTTCTATTTGATCGTAGAAGACGTCTACTTCTTCTTCGGTGGCATCAGAGGTGGGGGCGTATACTTGGATAATTGTAAGTTTAATTGCTGTGAGGTTAAGATTAAGTAAACATACTCTCTGGGATATGCCTATGTAATTCTCTATATTATTTTTGTATTTTTTCTTTATTAAGAATCCAACTCCGTGGAGTCCTTTTGACTCTCCGGTATGGCAGAAAATGTGATCATCGTCTTCGAAAATATTATTACCATTTCTTCTGACCTCCGCAAGGCCGATAATATCATATTTAATTTTTTCCAGGGAATATTTTAACAGTAACATTCTTTGCGGTGATAATAGTGACTTCACATTGTATGTGCAAATGTACAATTTTTGGAATGCTGGAGGGTTGTAGTCTAGACCTCCCGCGGTGACAAGCCGTGTTGGGAGATCGAGAGGGGCCAATTTTCGTTGCTATTCTGTGTCTTGGTTTGTATACGGTGTTTGGGAAATCGTTTTGACTGGCAGTGTGAGCGTAGGCTTCTTTATAATATAGCTGTTCATATTATTCGTCTTATTTATCTTTGCAGGCTGTTTTTGTTTTTGATTTCCTGCATTTGAAGATTGTATTGCCAGCTCCGGAGATTCTGAGAGGTTTCTTTTCTTGCTTTCAGTTTTTTGTGTTTTTGGGTATTGATTTTTGTTACTGAGTATAACGACTTTATCGTATTTAATTATTGCTTTTTTCCCTTGTTTTCTGATTATCTCTACTTCTTTTTGGAGTTCTTTTCGTTTTTTGAGAACATCATATGGGTAATCTTCTTTTATATAGTAGGATGTGGTTTCTAAGTTCTTTTTGTTTTTTAGTATTTGTATTTTCATCCCCATGGTAAGTAGGGTAATTACAATAGGTCTTACTTTATCGCTTTTTGTTCCAAGTCTCCTCACAGATTCGATGTAGTGGTTTTCGCATTTAATGTTCAGTAAGTTGTTTATAATATCTAGAATTTTTTCCTCCAAATCCTGGTAACTATTTTCTTTCTCTTCTACTCCAAAAATCAGTAGGTTTTTTCTCCTAGTAAATCTCTCAAAATTGTCAATTGCCAGTTTTTGTGTTTCCAATTTTTGCTCAATTTGTTCGTGTTTGATTTCCAAATTCATAAATTTTTCATTAATATTATTGTTGATAGTGTTTTTAATATCTTCATTCATGGTTTGTATGTCCTCTTTTTGTTGTCTCAAGTCTTCCTGCATTTTTCTCAGCATGTCTTTAATTTCATCCATTTTTTATGTTTAGCGCCCTCTGTTGGTGGATGGCAGTACTAGTAGTTCGTTTGGTTGCGGTATTTTCAAGTACCTGTATGATTGATTTATCGATACTGACCAAGCTATCGTACCACCTGGTTCTTCGAGGTATCGTTAGATGGCGCTTGCCGAGGTTTATATATTTCTCTGCACCTTTTAAGATGATTAGGCAATATCAATATTTTTATTTTTAGGTTATTAGATTTGTAACTTCTATATGTACTTAGCTTTCGTGTCATCAACGTATTTTTTCTCTCAGGAGGTGTTGTTGCAGGTCACAGGATGGACAGACCAAGACAAGATCTTTTATTTTTCACCATAAAATTTTACTTTGTTGATGTTGTCGATTTTGTCGTGTTTTTCGTGTTGAAGTAGATAGCACAGTTTGTATTTTTATTTGTAGCACTTGATTTACTAGTCTTTAACACTATTACACTGGTTTTGCACTATAAATTTTTACTTTTATAATTAATATTTCGCTTTATATACGGAGCTGATGTTTACGTTGGCACAGCAGCGCCCTCCCTCTCTCTCCATGTATACATATGGATGTCCTTATGTTGGAAAAATGTGTTTGACACAATAAGGTTTCTTTCCATGCATACATCCGCAATGAGCCTACCTGCGTCGTTCACTCTCTTATCACCAAATGGACCAAGTACGTCCACATAACAAAAAATAATATGTAATAAAATATGTTTAGACATATTGGAAATCAATATAAGATGTATAACAATAGGTATGTGATCAGCTATAATTCAAAAATTAATCAAATATTGATAAGAAATAAAACAATACAAATACTTACATATTAGGCTTACAATAAATTAAAAAATAAAAGTTATTTCACTAGAAATCCTATACTGTGCGGAGCAGGATCTAAGTACCTACATGTGTGACAGCCTTCGCCACTGTTATATAACGTCACTTTGAATTGACTTTATGTAACAGTGGCATGTTTTTACTGTACATATAAGTAAATAATATGATAGTGTCTATTATTGACGATACGACGAAAGTAAACATAATAGAAATAACTATATTATTAAAATGTACCGGTTATTTATTTGTGTATTTATCTATCTATCTAATATCTTTAAACGAGCAATTCTTGTATTTATTCGTATATATATATATATATATATATATATATATAATAAATATATAAATATAGTATATATATATATATATATTCTGAATCTCGGCAACTGCTCAACAATTTTCTTGAAAATTAGCGTGCAGGGGATTTCGGGGACGACTAATCAATCTAGCAAGTTCCATTTGTAGAAAATATTGTTTTGTCAATATTTTCAGGCAATGAAAAAATATGATTTTACGTTTTGCTAACAACTATTAATTATGAAGGCAAATTTTGACGCTGTCATTAAGACATCTCCATTGGATAATCGAGCAGTATAATCGAAGCCGTTTCGGATCCTGTTTCTCCTTTTTTATTAATTTTTGACTTATTATTCTTATTTAATTAATTCTTTTTATTATATTTAAATATATCTTTAAAACACACTAAAAAGAAAATACCGAGCGAAAGCTTGGTCATCTAGATACATATTATACTTTGAACGGGATGAGAAAATATGTCTGTGAAAATTAGAGCTCTTTACTCGTCACGCCTCCCTATTTTCTACACAAATAAGATAAAAAAATATTTTACTTACTTGAATGGCAATAATTGAATTGAAAGAACCTATACAATATATTTAGTCTCTTAACTTTTTTTGATAAAGAGACATCAAAATCTCCAATATTAATCACGGTCGTAGTTCACGGTCATTCATAGTGCATTTAAAAAAATTCTAAATTTCTGTCACTGTTTACGATTTATTATCAGAAATGATCAAACATTATGAAAAAAGTTATGTACAATACTTTTAATAGAATTAAAGGATGCTTTTTTAAGGATTGGCGTTTTTGAATGTGAGAAAATATACTATTTTCTCACGAGAGAGCCGGTAACCCAACTGGGTGGGTTTGGGGTTGGTATTGGTAGGCGGACTAGCTACCAGCTTAGCGTTGGTACTGCAAAGGTCCAAGGGCGGCGGTGAGACTTACCATCAGGTGTGCTGCTTGCTCGTCTGTCACCATAAGCAATAAAAAAAATATATATGAGTAAAAAAATTTAAAAAAAAACCTATATTGATCATATGAGAACTAGAAATTCAGGATGACCTTTGAAATTGGAGAGTTATGTGCTATGTTCTATGTACTATGTTCATAGTATAACAAAATGCAACTGATAGCTCAGGTAATGTTGTCTATGATTTGTTTTCAAAATACCGCAAAACTTTGAAATTAAAGTTGACCCGTCGATATGTTTGCGAGTGCGAGTGCTACGAGTATTATTATAAAAAATGTTATTACGTCGAAATTATTATTAACAATTCTTTGACCAAGAAGGTCTAATCTTTACCGACAACGTCACGCAATTAGGATTCGAAGCATCGCGAATAAAACCACTGAAGAAGAACGAGATTTTGCACATGAAGAGCGCCGCGTTAATATTCATGCTTATCAATGACAAGAGCAAAGTAAGGCAGCGCCTGAAACAGCTCAGTTGACAATGCGAAATCGTCGAGCAAATCTCAGAAATAAACAACTAAATAGATAATTAGCGACGTGCAAGCAGAAATGTTCCTGCGCCTAATAACAAAAGGAATAATGTCGTATATGACAAGGTGTTTTTCTTTACTTGCACGTCATTGATTTTTAATTTATTTTGATTGATTTTTAATCTATATATTATTTATATTTATTATCATAATCAAAAAGAACTTATATATATACTAATATATATATATGAACTTATATATATATATATATATATAGAAGATAGAATAGAACTTATATATATATATATATATATAATCAAAAAGAACTCTATTGTGGTAGGGCCACACTGTTGATAGTTCTCTATCTACAGCCGCAGGCAGGCCCGACCGGGGTGGTACCACACTCTCGCAGAATATCGACGTATGAATGGTGGCTTTTGCCGCTGTGCTTCGTTCGGTGATCGAGAGAGCCGGAGCCTAACTTTCCGGGTGTGTTTTCGTGTGGTGGGTTCTGGTGATGCTTGAAATTTACGGTGGTAAGGTCTTGGTTGGGGCATTGGGCGTGAGGGGCTGATATGGGGTACAGGGAGACCCGGTGGGAATGGTCACCACCGGCCACCTGCCGGTCAGCAGGGGACCCGAGCCCAGGACTATCCCCCCTGGGAGGCTGTCCCGCCAACCGGCGAAAATCCCGTTGCGGAGTCGTCGTGCCGGAGTGGGAAACCGGAGTGGAGCCCGACGACTACGGGCGGGGGGGCACCGGGGGCCCTTCCGTGCTTCGTGTCAGCTCCTCACAAAACCCACCCTCCAACCATGTACTATGCCCCGCACCTTTTTTTTGGCATCACCGGACCCCATTCCACGAAAGTACACTCCCTTCCTCTTCTTATACAAAACCCATGAAAAGGAAACACAAAAAGAGAAGGTTTTACACGGCGGTCCCTCTATCCACATTTGACGTGGACTTTTGTAACATTAGGGGTTTACACAGCAATCTCAGCGCCGTCCACCAACACCTCGAGACGGCGCGGCCTGCCTTGCTCTTTTTAACGGAGACGCAGATAAATGCCCCGGATGGTATTTCGTACCTAAATTATCCAGGCTACGAGTTGGAACACTCCTTCCACCGTAAAGCTGGGGTGTGCGTGTTCATCCGGGATGACATCTGTTGTCGCCGCCTTAGGGCCCTCGAGCATGGTGACCTGTCAATTTTATGGTTACGCGTAGACTATGGAGGGCCGCATCTACGCGTGCCTCTACAGGTCCCATGGCAGTGATTCAGGGTCAACTCAGTTATTCGAGAACGTTCAATGGGGGATTGACGAAATATTGGAGCAGTGTCCATCAGCGGAGGTGGTGGTTCTTGGAGACTTTAATGCTCATCATAAAGAGTGGTTGGGGTCCCGAACCGCTAACCTCTTGGGTAGGCATCTCTTCAATATGGTCTCGGCCTATGGTCTCTCACAACTGGTAACACAGCCCACCCGTGTTCCAGACATTGAGAGCCATGAGCCGTCTCTACTGGATCTTCTGCTGACTACACACCAGCACGGATACCGGGTAGTGGTCGAAGCTCCTCTTGGGTCATCTGACCACTGCTTGGTCCATAGCAAAGCCCCTATTGCGAGGCCTAATCGCTCTAAAGCGACTGGGACTCGCAGAGTCTGGCAATATAAGTCAGCAGATTGGGATAGGCTTCGCGAGTTCTACGCATCCTACCCATGGAAGCAGCTTTGCTTCGCCTCTAGGGACCCTGGCATTTGTGCGGATTGCGTTACCGATACCGTTATTTCATCCCCGTGATGGAATTATTCATCCCCAACACCAAAATACCGGTCGGTGGCCGCAGCCGGCCTTGGTTTAATAAAACCTGCAGGACGGCTGCACAGCAAAAGCAGTCCGCATACCAGGCCTGGAATAGGGCCCAAAACTGTCGGGACCCAAATGTCAGGGAGGAGAAGCGAAAATTTAATGCTGCTTCTATATCTAGTAAGAAGGTTATTGCCAGAGCCAAGGCGGAACATGTTGCCAGAATCGGCGAGCGATTGGAGAGCTATCCCGCCGGGAGTCGTGCATTCTGGTCGCTCGCCAAAGCTGCCCAAGGCAACTTCTGCCAGTCCAATCTCCCACCACTGCAGAAAAATGATGGCAGTCTAGCCCACAGTGCAAAGGAGAAGGCCGATCTTTTAGGTCAATTCTTTGCCTGTAACTCGACTTTGGACGCTGGGACCGCCACACCACCTATCATCCCGCGGTGTGAAAGCTCTCTGCCTAAAATCCGCATTACGCAGCGAGCGGTGAGGCGGGAGCTGCGGCTAATAGACGTACATAAGTCGAGCGGGCCGGATGACATCCCTGCAGTGGTCCTGAAAACGTGCGCCCCCGAGTTGACCCCCGTCCTCACGCGCTTATACCGACTTTCCTATGATACTTGTAGGGTTCCATCTTCGTGGAAGATAGCCCATGTCCACCCGATCCCGAAAAAGGGAGACCGGTCGGACCCGTCGAATTACAGGCCGATTGCGATTACATCCTTGCTCTCCAAGATAATGGAGAAAATAATCAACCATCAGCTTCTGCAGTACCTTGAGGATCATCAGCTGATCAGTGACCGCCAATATGGGTTTCGTCATGGTCGGTCGGCTGGTGATCTTCTTGTGTACCTCACACACCGTTGGGCGGAGGCCTTGGAGGGCAAGGGTGAGGCGCTAGCGTTCAGCCTAGATATCGCGAAGGCGTTCGACAGGGTTTGGCACAGGGCCCTTCTATCGAAGCTACCATCATATGGAATCCCCGAGGGACTCTGTAATTGGATCACCAGTTTTTTGGATGGTCGGAGCATAAAAGTAGTCGTCGATGGCTCCTGCTCCGAGACCATGCCCATTAATGCTGGTGTACCACAAGGCTCGGTGCTCTCCCCGACGTTGTTTATTCTGCATATCAATGACATGCTCTCCATAGAGAGTATTCGTTGCTATGCGGATGACAGCACGGGTGACGAGCGATACACCGAGCATCAGAATGTCCCTCGGAGTATGTTACAGGAAAGACGGGCTCAACTTGTGTCTGAAGTCGAGCGCTCTCTAGGGCGGGCCTCAAAATGGGGTGAACGGAATTTAGTCCAGTTCAACCCCAATAAGACACAAGTTTGCGCGTTCACTGCGAAGAAGGACTCTTTTATCATGGCACCTCAGTTCCAAGGAGTAACTCTCCAAATCTCCGAGAGTATTGGGATCCTCGACGTTGAGCTATCGAACAAAGTCCAGTTTGGGAGTCATTTGGAGGACAAAGCCAAATTGGCAAGCAAAAAGTTGGGCGTGCTGAGCAGGGCCAGGCGGTACTTCACGCCGAGTCAACGTCTTGTGCTATATAAAGCACAAGTTCGTCCTCACATGGAGTACTGCTCTCATCTCTGGGCAGGCGCGCCTAAATATCAGCTAGACCCACTTGACTCCCTACAAAGGCGGGCAGTTCGAATCGTCGGTGATCCCAATTTCACGGACAGACTAGAGTCGCTGGAGCGGCGGAGAGACTTTGGGTCACTCTGTGTACTCTACCGGCTCTTTCACGGGGAGTGCTCTGAGGAACTGTTTGACTTGGTACCACCGTCACCATTTTACCACCGTACCACTCGACACCGTAGCAGGGTTCATTCATTTCACCTGGAAACGATATGGTCCTCGACCGTACGTTTTCAGCGATCATTTCTCCCACGTACATGCAAGATCTGGAATGAACTACCTGCTGCTGTGTTTCCCGAGCGCTATGACATGTCCTTCTTCAAACGAGGTTTAAGAAGAGCTCTTCCTTCACGGTAGGCAGCGGCCTGGCTGTACCCCTGGTGTTGCTGGGTCCATGTGCAACAGCATTACTTACCATCAGGTGTGCTGTTTGCTCGTTTGTCACCGTAGACAATAAAAAAATAAAAAAAAAAAAACTTAATAATTTTGAATTAATCTAAATCTGCTCAATCATTGACTGTTGGGCGGAACGAAGTTTGCCGAGTCGGCTAGTAATTACTAAATAAATATATTATTACTACAAACATATTTTTTTTACTGTTCCATCAAATATTTACTTGAATAGTGGATAGCATTATATTAATTTAAATACAACACAAATTGGAATTATATAAACTCCTTATTACAAAGGGTTAAAATGCAAAAATTAAATTAATTTCAACTATATCCGACTAAATCTAGACGCGACAGAGTGTAATGCGTCCATATCTCATCTATAAACTTTTTTAAATTCTCAGTTCGACGGCAAACCAACCAAGCCGATGCGACTGTTCTTTTACCGGACACAGAGTTTAATCTACATACCTGATATTTAACATTTCTTAGTTCACAAATTAATAAGACTTTTATTCCGGCTACCTATACGAAAGCGGCAACTCAGGATTAGCAGTTTTGTTCAACTTCAGTTTTGTTGAAGATAAGTATTGCTTAACAGAACAGTTTTCGAGTGGCGACCGCGTATCGGACGTCGCAGTGCTGGTTGCCTCAATCCGTCAACCAGACGACCCAAAGTCTCTCCGCCGCTCTAGCAACGCTAGTCTGTACCTGAGATTGGATCACAGATCGTTGGATGCGGGCGACACAGGACCGCACTTTGTTGCGATATATGAGGGAGACCTACATCCAGCAGTGGATGACAAAAGGCTGAATGATGACGATGATAATAGAACTGTACAATTTATTACCCATATTACCTATCGATAGTAAGTAGAATTTGCTCAAAAAAGTAATTGATCGTCTATAGATGAAATATTTTATTCAAGCTTCAATGCACTAACAATTGAAATTTATACATTAGAAACAGTAGAAACGTTGGTTCATTTTATAACTTGAGGTATAGTACAACGAAACGAAACTGTCATTGCAATACCTTCTGACATGAATTTCTATCATAAATACAATGGCGTTACCGATAAGATTTTCAATTTGCTGTCTTTGCTTTGGATTTTCAATTTTCTATAAGGATTCACAAAGGTTTTTTTTTAATATATTTTATATTAATATTTTGTAGTAATATAATCTTTTAGGTAAACTCAAACATTTTACGCAATCGCGATATTGATAAATAAAAAAATATCAACACAAAGCGTTACAGGTATTGTTCAAATATAAAGTATCTGAATATAAAGGATAAAGTAACGGACGAGAATCTTATAATACATTGTGGAAATAGGGTTAACTAAATTCACACCACACCTCTTATGTGGTGACGGTTTAGGAATACATTGTGTCACTACCCTGACTTGTACATGGAAGTCGTAGATATAGACTGAAATATCATCAAAAGAATGGGTAGCAGTAATCTCTGTGAACTTATGACACCACCTGCGTTTACCAATCTGTTTGCTAATCATAGCGATTACAGCTATCCCGATAAGGCTTTCATTCAAAAGAGAGAGTAGAGATAGAGTAAAGTAGAGAACAAACTCACATTTATAATAATTAGACATAATAAGTGAGGATGAAGGCAAGTAGGTACAAATCTCTGCGGAACAACTGAACAAAAATACCATTCATTATCTCCTCCTGCCTTGCGGGTAACGCAAAAGGTGACTAAATGATGTAAAGGAATAAAAGCACTGCAAAAAATAACGAATTCGAAATAAAATTCTACACCAATTTAGGTCAGTCTAGTCAATTATCGTTAGGGGAACCGTGTCTATAACGGAACCTATACGGGCTGAAGAAAAAGGCAACAAGTATTGTAAGGCACTTTCGAAATGCAAATAAAAAGTAAAGTTCTTCACAACTCCCTCTTTAGTCAATTGAAAGACAGTCCAAATCCTAAACGGTTTCGTTTCACTGCTGACTATTTGGATAGTGGAAACTAAATTGAAACCGAAATCTTCAAGTACGTACTGTGTACACGTGGTTAAGAAGCAATTACGTTATAGGGTCTTCAAAATTTCACGCTGGAACAAAATTGAGTTTTAGCCGAATACATTTGTGGTCATCGAGAGGGAGAGGATTAAAAATTGTAATGATACCTACGTACGGTACGTACCCATACTGCGTGAGTATGGATGGGTACGTTCCTTCACATATGTATATGCGTAGAGAAAATATAAATAATTGAATATGTATACGCATTATTTATTTTACACAAAATTCGACTAATATTTTGATACTATAATATATGTTAATAATAACTAATATTCACCGCGTAGACTAATATGCACGATTATTGTTATATGAATATTACAAACATGCAAATACGTGAATCGTTCGAGATGTTGGTGAGATGTTAAATTAACGCATTCACGTGATATAGCTAATTGAACACGATGTAAAACATCATCACGTAAATTGTTTATATTGAACGCGTTAATAAATAGTCCACGTTATGTTTAACTTACAGACATTATATTACCAGAGTTTATTAGTACTCTCACTCAAGGCAATTCAAAGATTACTATAAGATATAAAATAAATCATCTTCATTGAAAATATATCAATGCGTATTCAATTCGGTTCAAAAATACTCGTCAAGCCCGACCTTGGATTGAGTCATTAACGTTAAAGGTTAGATTGATGCCGAAGGTTTATATTTACCTATCAAATTGCTACAAATATATTTTTAGATTCACAATAGATATTATAGGCGTCGCCAACTAAAAGGTAGGAGAAGCGAATATTTCATTCATTCTATCCGGGAAACTTGTTAGCTGCTTGCAATACGTGTTTATATATTACTAACATTTGCCCGCGACTTTGTCCGCGTAGAATTCGAATGGTTCTTATAGGATTTTTGATTGGTTGTATATTTACAAAATATAACAACTTTTATTATAATATAGGGATTTAAAGGTTTAATTAACGTGAAAATATAATAAAATTCTGTTATATTTTATGAACACGAAGCTTTGTCTCAGCAGGCTATGATTTGAAGGCACCGCGCCTATTTCGACCGGGGCGAAGGAAGAGCGGTGTGCGACCCCGTAATCCACCGTGTTTTCCATCGACATTAAGCCGAAAACTGATACCGCTTTCTAGACAACCGTGGCCAGCCCGGCGGGTTACCCTTTCCAGGTGTAGATGTTTAGTTAGTTTTATTAGATATTAGTTAGTTATACACATATAAATTTAAAAATCTAATATTTTAATGAGGTGCCAGCAAGACGAAGAAGCAGTTTGTGGTATAAGACATTTTTCTTCTTACGTTATGAAAATTACCTAATTGTTAATCTCAGAGATTTGCTAAACGATTTCGCATGGTCAACCGAGCCGTTTCATGGGCTGCATCACATTTCTCTTGTGATTGAGGAGCAGGAATTCGGGCCATACTAACGCGGCGCTCTGCACGTATCGTTCTTCTTCTGTTTCATTCGCGATGTTTAGAATCATAATTGCATTACGGCTTAGTAGGGAAATATTAGATCTTTTTGGTCAACACTCTGTTAATTAAGAAATTATTTTTAAAGACAATGAGATTTGTTATAATTATACTCATAAAAACTTGTAGCACTCGCAATTTGCACTCACAAACACATCGACCGGTCAACTTCAATTTCAACGTATTGCGGTATTTTCAAACCATAGATAATATTAAATGAGCTGTCTGTTGCAATTTGTTATACCGAGAAGAAATTAACGTTTATGTTGATGTTCATTTATTGATTTTTTTGGTAAATAATACCATATTTTAATATCATATTCCCGACGAAAACAAACTCAAAAACATAAAAATTATAAACATTGGTTCAGCTGTTCTCGAGTTATAAGTGGTGTAACTAACAAAACTTTCTAATATAACAAAATTAATAAATTTCGTTGTGAAGAATACAATGTGTAAGGAATGCCCTTAATGTCACGTGGGAATCGTAGAAATGAACGCTCTCTGGTAAACTCATATCACTAGCTGTAATCGCCAACCCGTATGTCCAGCGTAGCGAATATCACATTATCCTTCCTTTTAGTGGAGACCAATGTCAATAGATGCCGATAGATTAATGGAATAAAACAATGGTCAAATATAAAAATAGGTTTATATGAATAATATGTAAGTATATGCTATTACAAGGTTGTGCCAGACATTAATTTTAAAAAGACCTAAGTATATTAAGTAACAATTTTTATGCAATAATTCCTAAGCGTACATCTTTCTTACATTATACCTATAAATTTTGTTAAAGAATCTAATTATAATAAAAGTACAGTTATTAGACACGGGTAATGTAAATTATATACTCTGTGATTCAATATGAAACGTGATATTTAAACCAGCATAGAGTTACGCAATTCTTTTTGGCGACGGTCTAAGGTATAGTCACCCCACCCTATCCGTGTAGGATGGCTAAAGGGACGGCGCGCAACCCATTAACTTGTCGTACACGTACCTCACACATGCCATGCTGATAGCGATCCGCCTTGATATATGTATGCAATTCGTTGCATCACATATCTAATTATTATTTCATAGTTTTCTTGAAGGAAATTCACATAAAAAGAACTTTATAAATTTTCAAATACCTTTTCGTATTTTACATTGTTTAATCATCGAAATACGGTTCGACGGGAGCCTACCACTTTCTGGATAAGGAAAATGATAAAGCATTATATAGTCTGATTTAATTCGATATTATATTTATTTCGTTTAATATCATTTAAGATTGATATTTTCAATTTTAATAATAGTGAAATGTATCATTTTTACAGAAAAACTAATAGTGTTGCAATCTCAGGATATCTTTTCAAACTCAAACTTATATCACTTATTATAAGAAAAGTTGGTTTGAACGATTTAATCTAAGTATTTAAGTACCAGTACTGAAACTACCATTTGAAATGTTTTTGTTTTAGATAAGACTATATTTTACTAGAGGCTATGTTCGGCAATACACTACAAAATAAAAGCCGGCAAACGCAAATCTGTAGAACAATAAGTGTAACTGACATACCTATTCAGAAGTATTAATATGTTAAAGTAGCAATGGACACGCTATATCACACTACAATTTGACAATTCTTAAGGGAAAAAGTTCTTGTGTGGTGACCTTATATCTTCGGACGCAGGACGGCCCTTAGTAGTGTCCTGCTACCCTTCACAAGGCGGAACTTATGTCATCGCGAAAGTAGCAGAAGTCCGTTGGATGTGAGTAGCCCAACTTTATGTATGTTTATGTACAACAGTGGACAAGTATATAAAATTTTATGCAATTATAACAAATTTAATGATATTTTAATAACACAACGCATTTCAGTTAGTTAATAAAAATTATAAAAAAAACCTTACCGGATATATTTTCATATATTATTTTATATACATTATAGTACAAATATCACACAAAACCTCGTATCATTGCTAAACACTTCAATGTGAGATATCCCTAAATCGTCGAGTTTATTATGAGAGCAAATACCATCGACTCCCTAAATCCACATACAAGTGTCCACTTACCCATCAAGCTAAACAAACGCAGTGATCAAAGATATATAACAAACCCTTGAAGTTTAGCAATGGGACAGAATGGAAGTTTAATATTAGACAGTTACAAAAATTATAGGTATTATACGTATAAAGAGTCTGAATATTAACCAGTCACGGTTTTCTTATCTTATACCCGGTTTACTTATGTATTTAGTGAATGTTAAAAACTTTAATGTGAATTCGTATGATGAGAAAGCACACAAGTCACCAAATCTTCTTTTTCTATGAATGTTATCACAATCGATTAAGGAAAGTCTTTTTTTTATTGCTATGGTGGCAAACGAGCAAGCAGCACACCTGATGGTAAATGTTACTGCCGTCCATGGACCTTTGCAATACCAAGGGCAGCTATAGCCAGGCCCCTGCCTACCAATACAAACCCCAATCCCACCCCGTTGGGCTTCCGGCTCTTTCCCTCACCGAACGAAGCGCAATGGCATATCTATAGCCATTACTCAGATATCGATCTTCCGCGAGTGTGATACTCTCCGGACGGACCAGCCCGCCGCTGTAGACAGAGAGTACTGTCAACAGCGTGATCCTACCACAATACCCAACATTATAAGAAATTAAAAAGCAGTCGACTGTCGTGGATAAATTTGCGACATGCGAGAGGCCACGTAAATGTGACTTCAAAACGTACTTAAAATCTAAAACAAACAAATTAATTTCAGGATTCTACAAATACTTGTGAGATAAAGAGAAACTTTACTTAAGTTAGCAAACAATATTACATTACGTTTAAGTTGATTAAGTAAAGTTATTTATAATACAAATTAATGTAATAATAAGATTTTCCACTGATTAAGTAATAGGTAAAACGATTATGGGCTAAATATTAAATTTATTCTAATTCTCAGCCCATTAGGCATGAGCCCCTTCCAGATGACGGCAATTTAATAATATACCGTACTAGCCAGACGTAGGATTTTTCCGTGTGGTAACGGAGTAAGAATACAATTCATCACCCCCTTATCTTACCCGTGGTGATCGTAAGAGACGACTAAGGGATCTAAAATGCATACAACATCTATGCAAGAGAAGGAAAACTCGAAAGAAAACCCTATACCAACACGTCTGACCAGCGTGGTGTAGTAGGTCAATATCCCTCCCATCATGGAGGAGGCTGGAGCCCAACAATTTATATTAGTCATTAATATATAAAGATTGTTGCCATGAACTCGGCGGCAAGTCGCAAAATTACGTAAAGGAAAATGTAATGTCCTCGGTCCTCTTTTCATCGAGAAGATAAAGAAAAAGAGAGGCTAAATATAAAAGGTTATAAGTATCATGTTCTCATCGAGTCTCATCATCTTTATGACTTCTAGGATCACAAATGAGAAAAAGAACGACGTTCCGACTTTCTTTTGAGATTTCTTTTTATCTCCACGTTCGAACTAGGCTGACGGTGTTTCTTAATCGTGGCCAAATCAAAGAATACGTAGCAGATCCTTAACCTTCAAATTAATCATATAATAAAGATAGTTCAAGTACTGGAACAGCACAGATCTAATAATGATAAATAGTGGAATGAATGGCAGGATAGCTGATATGCTGGATAGATAGATAGCGACATCTCAAAATAGTCTCACAAACAAATATATTATGGCTAATATCACACATTTGCCCACAGAACTTCGTAAAAAAATCCATAGTGTGGAGATCAAAGATCACGTGGGTGAATCCTCAAAAGAATCACCATAAAAAGTAGCCAGATCTATAAAGAGATGTGAAATATGTCCTACAAAAAAAGATCGCAAGACTAAATACGTATGTTACCAGTGCAGCCGTTATCTATGTATGGAACATGCCGTTTTTGTCTGTGAAAACTGCACAAGATCTCATGATGAATAAGTATTTAATTATTGGTTTTATAACCCAGTATAAGTGTTATTTTGTTTTTATGTTTAGTCTATTAGAAGTAAAAATACTTTTGTTGTTTTTATTTTCATATTTTTGACAAAAAGTGATAAATATTTGTCTTAACCAATTAATGTAAGTCCGAATTATTAATTTTGTTAATTTCATAAATAAACAGCTATAATAAATATATATTTTTAATTTTACCTTTAATTTAGTACAAAATAGAAGTATATATCAGTTTAGTATTCAAGAAAAAAAGTATTAAAAATAATAGTGTATTAAATCCACACAATCACTATATGGGTGTGACACACCCACCTAGCGCTTTTTGTTACATATTCTAACCTTGCGCTCGACGGGTTAAACAGCATATAACGCATTCTTTAATTGCTAGTCGTAATATTACACAATATAACAATAATGAGATAGTATGGCATTAATGCTGTGTGGTAGCGGCTAAGAATACTACCAACACGTACTCTGCTCGTGGATGTCATAAATGACGACTAAGAGCTTTATATCGATCTGAACCAACTCCACCTGATGCCGTTTGGTCAACAATAACATTCCCAAGGAGGATAGACATCAGGCAGTCGGCCTGTCATAAAACTGCCAATAACTTTTGAAATATGTACGATGGAGAGGCGTACACATTATGTCGACCTCAAGTAATTGGGTTAAGAGCAGGAGGATGACGATGATAAGTTAGAATGGCATAAACGATTTTATTATTAAAATACACATACTAATTTAAATTTACTGAAATTTTAGCATTTAATATGCTTAATTTATAAAATCCGATTACGAAATGAAAAATTGATGTCGCAAGCGGGATTCGAACCCGCGCCTATTGGGATTCCGGCCCAATCGTGCTGCCACTACACTACCGCGACCAATTGTAGGACATGCAAATTTTCATCTCGTATTGTATTTACGTCTTAAGGTGACGGTAACATTGTGTAAACATTGTCGGGTAGATAGCACACCGTCACCTTAAGACGTAAATACAATACGAGATGAAAATTTGCATGTCCTACAATTGGTCGCGGTAGTGTAGTGGCAGCACGATTGGGCCGGAATCCCAATAGGCGCGGGTTCGAATCCCGCTTGCGACATCAATTTTTCATTTCGTAATCGGATTTTATACACATACTAATGTTATTATTATCTACTATCATCATTCTCTTGCTCTTATCCCAACTACTTGGAGTCGACGCAATATGTACTCGTTTTCCATATAGCCCTATCAGACGTCATCTCTGTAGTCACTTCCTTTCTATTCATATCATGCTTCACGCAGTCCATCTTTTCTTTGGTCTCTATATTTACCAAACGGTATTGTTATCTACCAAACGCAGATATTACATTATATGTCCGAACGCCTCATTTGGCTCCTATTGTAATCATAATCTAAAAACCAATACTACAATTTATAAGACGTTTTGTTAGCCAACATTTTTAATTTCTGGGACGCCAGAGGCAATTAACTGCTTAAGTGACAAGACGTACGCTCGTAACGTTCATCGATGGAAACGTCAATTATTGAAAATTTGCCTACGTCATTACCACATATACGTTCTGAAATGGATCGAGTTCTACTGCTTATCAGGATTTCTAAACATGAATAAACTTGTTTTATATGGATAGTATAAACGTACAGCAGCTGAAAACACAACCCAACTTTCTAGTGCTATCAGCACGCGAGTTACGCAACCGAACTTGCGTAATCAATAAAGGTCTCATTACATTAAACGTCTAGAATCTCGTTTTGTTAACGTAGTACTGTAGACGAGCTAAGACACTCGTCTATTGGTTACATTTATAAATAGCGTTACATGATACAATATAATATTTAAATTTATTAATGATAGAATTACGAAATAACAAAAACCTTTTTATTTACAATAAATGTGTTTAAACTATAACATTTGAAAGATGAATATACAACAAATATGAAATATGTAACTAAAATTTATGTAGCCAATTCTTCAGCCAAATAAAAAATAAGTTGGGTTGTCCTGCAGAGCATGGTCGTAAATTTATTTAACTCGCATTATTAGAAACAAGCTTTTAGGGCTTAGACACAGTCCCTTCGATTTACAAAACCTTTTACGTTTATTATTGTGAATTTTAATAAAACTGTAAGATTCTATAAGAAATTTTAGGGTTTTCACGTTTATTTAATTGTACTCTCTCTATATTGTAGTTATTTTTCATATTATTATAAAACTAAAAGACTCGTGCGTATACGTCGCCCCAATAATAACAGTAATAATAAAAATACATTTTACGCACAAGAATCATCTTGTACTTTTGATGAAAGCATTAATTTCAAAAGTTTTACTTATTTTTTAGAAGGGGAAATTCTTTTATATAATTAACATTCAAATGTAAGGCAATACAATGCGGTAATATGTTTATTCTTCATTATTTTATTATTAGGCAGTATCTTTGAGAAGTTCATCAGTTAATTTCGATTATAGATTTATTTTTCATACATAAAACTATTGTTACAATGCATTAGCATATAGCGTAACAAGTATCAAAATACAAAGTTTTCAAGGGTTGCCTGATATAGTTATATATAATTTATAATTTTATTAAATATAAGTATACAATGCTGGTAACATGTCACAAATATTAATTTTAAATTAGTTTATAGAAAATATTCACTAATAAATAACCAAACATTGAACAAACACAATTTTTTATTAATTCTTAGAAATATTAATTCAAAAGAATATCTTTTGAAGTGTGATAGAAATACGTGACTTCCATCCAAGAAACGATTTCAATAATGATCCTATGTCAAGGACGCGACAGATGAACGAACGAAACGAAATTATTAGGTACAATCAACGTAATGTCGAGCACTTTGAAGTAGACTTCACAAGGAAATAGGTAAAGCATTACTTCTAAAAGAATAAGGTCAATAATAAAAAAATGATGCAACACTACTAGCAAACGCCAAAATACTAGCATACCTATTCAAGAAACCAGTTGCGCTGGCAACCTCTTGCGCCGACATTTCGAATACTATACATTATTAATTTATTATTTGTTAAAATAATGTTTGGGAAGATAATTTACCTACTATTTTACGATGATCAGATGGATTAGGTTTTTATTTTCAGCTTATTCATTTCATTTTCTTCCATCCTTTACTCGTCTTTTGCAATCACCCACGAAATAAAAGAAATGGTGATCATTATATACTTACTTCGTCACCACACGGATAATTTTCCTATCATCATCTCAGCCCACATGTCCCACTGTTGAGCTCGGGCCTCTTCCACAATAGGAGAGAAATTGACCTACTATATCACGCTGGTCAGACGTCAACACGTCAGGAAATCTCGAAACTCGATTATTATTATTATTGTATCGACCCCAAGTAATTGGGATAAGAGTAGGAGAATAATGACACTGCTTCATCTTGGCTCATGTACGTCCCACAGCTGGGTTCGAGCCACCTCCACTACAGAAGAAAAAATTAACCTACTCTACCAAGCTGGTCAGATGGGTTGGCATAGGGTCATATTTCGAGGTTACCTTCTCTTGTATAGCTGCATATGTACCTTAGTCGTCTTTAGGGACACCTACGGCAAGATAAATGGTGGAGAAATGTATCCTTACTCCGTCTTCACACAGAGCTATAGGTAATATAGCAATCTTATTATTTTACTCATTTCATAATATTAGAATATCACTAGCAAATTGATTTTAATCAATTGATTTTGACAGAAACTCAATCGGTATAGCTGCAAACCAACGCTGAAATTAGTCAGTAGATGGTTGAGATTGGATAGATTTCATGAGTTAAGTTACACTGCAATCACCAAAATAGTTTGTAAAAAAATTACGTTCAAAAACTGTATTATTAAATGGAAGTTTGTATTTAGCGTATGTGCGCAAGAGAACATGTATAGAAACATAGATCTCCTTAAATTATTAAAGGCAATTTTTTTCTAAGATCACTTTATTTATATTTCTTTTCTTCGCCGTAAATATTAAAAGAAATATGTAATGCTATTATTATGAAAAATATACAGGTACCAAAATAAATTACGTAAAGACTAAAAAGCCAACTCGCAATAAAATTAAAAATAATAAGGGCTCTGTTTGGCTAGACTGCAGAAGTTAAATTTTCGATCCGTCGCCTTATAAATTTCAACTTACAGTGGAGCTAACACCGTTATTTAAGATATTTAGTATGTTGGGCTAGGCGCGCGTTACATCTTTATGCCTATTATTATCATATATTTGTACTAACTTACTACTGCATTGCAAAAAATCAAATATATTGCAATTATGGGTTTGTCTGTTTTAAACTTTGTTAGATATGGTCACAAAGATTTTATAAGAAAATTAAGAAGTATAACGTTTTTAAATAAGTTGCTTCTATTGTATATTTATTTTATTTATTATTATTTCTTCTATTCGTAACGACGACGTAAGAGAGAGAGTAGGTATGAAAGAGAGTATTGGTGTAAAGATGCGAAAGGGAATGCTCCGATGGTTCGGACATGTGGCAAGAATGCCGAACGAACGTCTGGTTAAGAAGATATACAATGCGAAAGTGGAAGGATGTAGGTACCGAGGGAGACCGAGACTAACCTACCTAGACCAGATCGGTCATGTACTGAAGGAAGGTGGAGTCAAGAGTCTCCGAAACCGGCGAGCGTGTATGAAGAGAATTATGAATTATGACTATATATGAGCGTGTATGAAGAGAATTATGTTGAGGAAGCGAGTGAAGTATGCAAAGATAGAGTTCTCTGGCACTCTGGTCTCTCTGCCTACCCTACAAGGGATATGGCGTGATGATATGTATGTATGTATGTATGCTTCTATTGTAACACTTGATGTAATTCACAGTTCAAAATATGTTTACATTTCAATTCCTTGCTAATTAATCTTCGACTTAGCCATGCCACATTCAGTTATGACGTAGAATATCTGAGAATAAACCTATTGATTGGCGGGTGCTGCTTGTGGGATCTGTCCCAGTCATAATCCTTTGCATTATATTTAAATTTTACATTATATCGAGGTTTGAAGGCATCACACTGATGCTAATTATTACTGATCGTGTTGTACAACTTTTTAAAGAAAAAGTCAGTAAAGAAATAATAATAATAGACAAACCCGCTGAGTTTCTTGCCGGATATTGTCAGTGCCGGTTACGTACCAATACGGTGGTACTTATTTCAATTAATTTAAAAATTAATTAAATTTAGATTAAAATAAATGAATTTGAATTTCAATTGGTGCTAACGTCTCCCATTTTTTTTTGGCGGCGAGCTATGGAGTGGTCACACCCCGCTAAATCCGTCCGGGGCGACAGAAGAAGCGTCGCGCGACCCCTTAGACCCGCCCTAAATATACCTCTCTACGCCGAGCGAGCGGGCCACCGGAACCCGGTCTTTATCTTCGTTGGACCGCACGGCGGTTTACCCTCGCAGGTATCCTCTCGAGTCGATGTCCCGGCAGTTTCGCCGTCGGGGCATCGTCCTCACGCAGTATGGCCTCGCTCCGGGCGACCAGACTAATCCCCGATCCGGTCGCCCGCTACCTCGGCTAGGGTGCATATAAGCGATATGAAAACTTGGCAGCCATATTAGTGATCACTCTTTTAATATATACTCACACTCTTATTTAAAAGTTCTTAAATACATAGTAGCAGGACAATGTATGCTTACATTCTAGCCGTTTTCTATGTAAAATTTCAATAAAATATATATCCACTTAATTTAAAAATTGCTATATAGAGTAACAATACTCACAATTTAATCCCAGATCATGATAAGTGAAGATGGCCGGCTTAGAGCGATCACCCTGGACAGCCACCACGATGTCGCCGCGATCTGTGCGTACTCGGATCTCAGAGCAGCCACCTTCGCCACTGAAGCGACGCGTACTTGGAAACTGAAGTTGGATGTTCTTCAATTCAATGTCATCCATGCTAAAACAGAGACTAATTTTAATACTTCAAATAGTTAGGCAATTCTGTATGATCGCAGTTTCAAATTAACATAAAACTAAAACTATTTGTTTAAAATTATGGTTAAATCCAGAAATTGAAAAAGGTTTTATATACTTATACATATATCATCTAAGAACTGTTACAATCATCTACATCTATAAAAGAGGACGTTTGTATATATGACATTGCTAAACTCAGAAACTATTCGACGGATCATTAAGAAAATTGGTAAGTACATGTATTTTTTCACGGAGGAAGATTATATGCTATCCCCGTTGATTTAATTCGCCACCAGGCGACGCTTCGATATATCGACTTAAACAAACAAACCAACGGGGGCTGGGTTTGCTAGTAAATTACAGAAATGGAAGAAATAACCCGAATATGGTACTCCATATTCGGGTTATTTCTTTTTAAAACGGACTTTTTTGTATAGTATAATAATACCCAATCTGACGATAGTCAGATTGGGTATTATTATACTATACAAAGAAGTCCGTTTCACCTTCTTTAAACAATTTTTTTTTTTGTAATCAGACAAAAAGTACAGTTTTGTCGATCTTAGACACATCGAAATGAGACACATACTATTTACTCGTGTTAATGCTAATGCCAGTTTAATAACACAAAGTAGGTCCATTCCTTTCTTGACTGTGTTCGTCGTAAGAGGTTACTAGATTACGTAAGCAAGTAACATCAATGGAAGATGCTAAACGTCTGACCAGTGAAATGTAGGAAGTGGAGGCGGCACAGTTGAAGAAGAATTTATTATTTCCGCAAGTATTTACTTTGATTTTGTTATTTTTTATTGTTTTAGTATACATGTGTGCGTTTACAGGTACTGTTAAATAAATTCTTTTGCAATGACTTAAAGGAACAATTGCTCTATGGCGTTTCAATAAATCACCTTACACAAGAACGTTTAAGACAGATTTATTTCATAAGCAGACCTACTCTATTTTGCGACCCTTTCTAAACAAAATTAACAAACAAATTTAATTAAAATAAGATTGCGTTTGAGACCGTTTCTCGTTTATTACTAGGCCGTACAAGTACAAGTTTTGCTTACGGTTTCACTTCTTTTAAATTGCCCATTTTCCATATTATAATAAGTACAAACCCTTGTAGGTGTCCCATCGTGGGTGTTAAATATTAACCTCATTTGTTGACACTATGGTCACTGCAGCGCTTCTCAGTTTTGGTGTTGTATTTAATATGTATAAAGTAAGCATTAAAATGTAAAACAGATTTTGATATGATGAAAACAAAAAATATATCGTATATTTGTAACAATAATTTATTCTTGTTAATAACAAATGGTATTTGATAAATTCCTATTCTTTAAGAACCGTTATTTATAAAACAACCTAAAAGTCTATTGTGATTTTTTTAATAGTTTATTCATATCACCATAGCCAGCCTTTCGTCGTCTGTTGCCGAAGGTAAGCCTCCCCCATAGAATGCTATGGCGCCGCTGCTAATACTCCAACTGAACACGAAAACATTGAGCAGTTCCTATTTTTGTGCAATATAATTGATTCTTTCGATGCAAAGCACCTTTCAATCTTATTGTACAATAAAATCAATTGCACAGTATTACTGAAGGTCTAGGGGCCGCCTAAGAGGGGTTTTTGGTGTAATCGCCACGCTTGATAAGCGGATTGACGATCGCAGTCTTATACGCTTACCAGAAGACACATCTGTCCATTATCACGTTTACCCCTTTTTTGTGTTAGACTGTGGATGTGGTCTCGCCCCGCCAAATCGGTCCGGGGCGACGAAAGAGGCGGCGCGCGACCCTATAGACCCACCATGCAAAGCTCTTCTCTTCGCCGTGCGAACGGGCCACCGGTACCCGATCTTTGTCTTCGGTGGCCCGTCCGGCGGTTTACCCTCACGGGTTCCTCTCGAGTCGACGCCTCGTCAGCATTCGCCGTCGGGGCGTCGTCCTCACGCGATCTCGTTTACCCCTCAATCTCAACTGCCAATAACGAGTTCTTTCATATTTTAAAAAGTTGACCAATCTTATGGACTAACTTTTCTTACTTAACAGGCCATCTAATGTAGTTTAATTAAAGCTTTCGAATAAACAAACCTAAAGAGAAACCAACGCTTCAGGTTTATAATACAATTATATATATACACAGAAAACAATATAAATATAATGTATTTTAATAAAGTTATAATCATTGAAAAGTGAAAACAGTGACGGAGTGGCGTTCTGTGTTAATTAGCTGCGCTTGAAATAAAAAATACAATTTAAGCAACCCATTTTTAAAGTTATGTAGTCTATTTGTTACTAGGTAATTACGTTAAAGAGGCAAAATGGATTTACAGTTAACCAAATTTATATTTCAAAGTATATTATTATTAGCGGAGCGGAAGAACTGCACCAAATTCTTGTTTTACTAGAATCAGTTGAGCAAATCACCAACCAATCTCTGTTTATAAAGCGGTAACATGTAGAAAACAGGCCTTGCATGAACATTGTAGGCACTCATAGGCATGCCGCGCTGTGGTATACCTTATTACTACAGGGTAGTATGACTTTTTTTTTTCCCGCAAGGTGGACTATGGATGTGGTCGCGCCCCGACAAAACGCCCGGGGCTACAGAAGAGGCGGCACGCAAACCCATGGACCCACCCTGCAAACACCTCTCTTCGCCGTGCGAGCGGGCCACCGATACCCGATCTTTGACTTCGGTGGAGACAGGGTAGTATGACTACAGCAGGTGCTGTCTAAAGGGAATTGCAACCGAAATCACCATCTTGTGCTTGGAATGTGGACTATACCTTACTCAAAATAAGGATTACTGTGAATAAGGATAATGTGTGAGAAAATAGTCACCGAGTCTTTAACAAAGTTGAATGCATATAGTATCAACGATCCGCTCAAAAGAGTGGGCGCATGGCTGGTTGTAAGGTGTCAAGTTGTCATCTGGAAGACGCCTTGTCATCTAGATGACCGTGACGCATGTAGTAACACCATGGCCAGCCAACAAAAAAAGAGATCAAAATATAAACGTGGTAAAAATAGTATAATGTAAAATTCATTAATTAACTATGAACGTTAGTGACACGGCATTTCATTTAAACAAATAACTGATCATCAAACTTGTCGCATACGATTCATTACGAACACATATTGGTTCATTATATGTTTAACTCAATGATGCCTTATTTCAAACTATGTATTATGTATATAGATTGTAAGAAAAGGGGTCTACGTGTGAATGTGAGCAAAACCAAAATAATGGTCTTTGAAAGAGATGAAACCAGAACAGATGTAAGAGTAACAATAGGTAATGATGTACTAGAGCAAGTGGATGAATTTGTATATCTTGTATGTGGATTTAGCCGAGATGGAAGGTACACCACTGATATAGAGCGAAGAGTGAATGCGGGAAATAGAGTGAACGGAGCGTTGGGGCAACTTCTCGGCAGCCACCACCTCAGCCAGAAGGCACGTGTAGCAATACATAACGCAGTGCTTGTCCCAACATTACTGTATGGAAGCGAGAGTTGGGTATGCAGAAAAGAGTATGAAAGTAAAATTAATGCGGTCGAAATGCGATCTCTGCGGAAAATCTGTGGAGTTAGGCTGACCGACCGCATTCGTAACGACGACGTAAGAGAGCGAGTAGGTATGAAAGAGAGTATTGATGTAAAGATGCGAAAGGGAATGCTCCGATGGTTCGGGCATGTGGAAAGAATGCCGAAAGAACGTCTGGTTAAGAAGATATACAATGCGAAAGTGGAAGGATGTAGGTACCGAGGGAGACCGAAACTAACCTACCTAGACCAGATCGGTCATGTACTGAAGGAAGGTGGAGTCAAGAGTCTCCGAAACCGGCGAGCGTGTATGAAGAGAATTATGAATGTTGAGGAAGCGAGTGAAGTATGCAGAGATAGAGTTCTCTGGCACTCTGTTCTCTCTGCCTACCCTGCAAAGGATATGGCGTGATGATATGTATGTGTATGTATTATATTTTCCATTATTCTTATCATTTCTGTTGCCCAAATTGCATTGAGGTCGACTCCCACCTCTAACCGGGTTCCGACGAGTATCAGTTTTCTGATGGATAGCTCAAAATCTCGCACTATATTTACTACGATAGAAGCATGAAAGAATTATCTCTTATAAAATCTAATATAAAAAAACGAATTTTATATTTTTGAAATGTCTAATAAAATCTGAAGTGGGGTAACCCGAAAGATGACTAATCATTCTGAATATTATAGTAATGTTTATTCTATGTAGTAATATCTAATACTAAATGAAGAGATATCTGTCCGAAAACAGAGAACGTCTACGGGCTTTACTGGTTAAGCAGTGTTTTAACTGTGTCAATAATACCATTCTATCCATTAGGATAGAATGGTATGCTTAACTAGTAAAGTCACTAACCACACTTGGAATAACTCTAAGGATGAGCGATTCTAAAATCATATATAATATAAAAAAAAATGTTTATTTCAATAAATTATGAAGTGCACTATAAGTTCAAATTTAACATATAATGCAAACAATTGCCATATGGCTAGTTGCTTTTGAAGTTAAAATATAAGAAAGCAAATGACCCTCTTTGTCAATTGAACAAATTAGTATAAATTGTTAAACAATCAAACTGTTCAATGATTAACTTAGGGGATGTCCATTAATCACGTTATCTTTTTTTTTAGCATTTTTAACACCCCTTCTTCCCCTTGGTAATACGTGGTGAGGTTAAGTCTATGACCTACCCCCATCAATATCACGTGAATTTTTACTACCTACATAGAAGTAGCCCACAGCTTCTTTATACTTCGCAAAAAAGTCTTTACACAGATCACCTACTTTAAACTTCGTTCATTGCCTGGCAATGGCAAGTCATATTACACGCTGCGTTTCAGTTCAGAAATCGCAGCGTTTGACGAAAAAATAAATACAGGTGATATCTTACTACACAACCTTGCGATATTTTGTGATGTTTGTCAAACAACTCCCACCCCACTTTCAAACCTCACGTAATTAATGGACAACCTCTTATCTCGTAACTAAGACAGATCGGATTTGTATCTAACAAAATTTTAATAGTTGGCAAAAATGAGTTAAATTTAAGCTTTGTACAGTATTTCAAACAGCACACAATATGCCAACAAATTGTTTTTATTTTTTTTAAATATATATATATATATTATATTATGTATATTGTAAGTGTGTGAAAGTTTCTGAATATATTATTAGCTCTATCTTCAAATAAAAGGCACTTTAGCAAGCATGTCTGGGCCAGGCAGCAGTTAGAAGTGACAATTAATCGAAATCAGAAATTAGTAAAATATTTATCGTCACCATTGTTATTTACCATAATTGTAATAAAATTATGTTTAAGATTTTTGAACAGTTATTTAAATCTCAATCAAAATTCAAATAAATATATAGGAGATATTAACGCGACTAAACAGTCACCTGTTTTATTTCATTTTAAATATTAATAAACCATTAAATCTTGAAGCTATGAAAACTATGATATCACAAAGGCTACGAATTTTGAATAAGCAATAGTCAACACTCTCAGTAATTGGTTAAGGACTGGGGAATAGATTAGAATATCTTCAACATAGAACATATACATAGCTATTATAGAATAACGACCAAGTGCGCTGAATCTATATCTACTATGATTACTTAAACTCTTATAGTGGGCACGTTGCGATAACCACACAGATCGGTGTGGAACTATATATTCACTATCACACTTATGTCCCACAGCTGGGTTCGAGCCTCCTCTTCCTTCACAATACGAAGGTCATTGCCCTACTGTAACACGCTGGTCAGACGGGTTAGCATAGAGTTATATTAGATGATATCTGTATAATATATAAGTACTTAAGTCATCTTTGAATACACCCACAGGCAAGAATGGGAGGTGGTGAAACTCACTCACTCACTCACTCACTCCGCCAGGATATGCATGATTATATTTCGAGTTCTCCTTTCTTTCATTTTCACATTAAGCAAGGTAAAGGTTAGTAGTATTTGTAGGCACCGTTGTAGTATTCGTAGCCGCCGATTGCTACGCGTCAGATCTATGCGTCTGGGTGTAATTTCTGTTCGTCAACTGCGTTTATTTTTTTTTTGTGAAGTCAACCGCGAAGGATGTATGTCATAATATGGGCCATATATATTTTTAGATGGACAATATCCATCTAAAAACATACAAATAAAACAGGTGTTTATTAATGAAAATACCACATATTTTTAGTGGCATAATAATAATTAATTATTTAACCAATATCTAACCTAATATAAAATTGGTAGCAAATTAATCGAATATGCCGTGTACATCGAGTAGGTAGCCATTTTTATTTTCTTATTTTTTAAACTGGTTTTACGAAACCATTAGGATTTCTTAAAAAGGCAAAGTAAATATTATATTGTAATATTAACTAATATTATGAAATTTTAAGTCATTTTACAAATAAAGCTTATGATAGAAATTTAAAATATGGTTAAAATTATAACATACTAACTGTTCTGATAATTTCGCATCCATAATGGATGCAAACCGTTGTTACTATCTTGAACCTCTACATCTTTACTTTGTTATTACAATAGACAGTGTGCCAACGGCCAATAACGCATTAACAACAATTTCGTACCTAGACTTGTTCCCAATTTGCTATTTACATTTACAGCTCAGTTCTTATTATTACAACGTTTTATTTTATAACCTGTAAACCTATCTCAACAAATAGCATATATAATATTTTCTCAAATCTGAATTATAATTTTTTTACATATGCAAACAAAGAAATTAACCACCGAAAAAGAAACCAACTTCAATTTAAGTAGTGTAATAATATATATTTATCACAATTGCTATATAATAAAGGGCATTCCTTGTTTAACAGAGAAATTTTAATTAAACTATTGCCGTTGTTTTCAGGTGTTCCAGTTCTCAATACTGACAATGATCGTTGAGCAACCGAAATGTCGTATAGATAATACTTTATTTGTCAGCATTCTACGAGAACCATGATTCTTACACAAGAATTCAAGTGATGTTATTCTAATTTCGCGTCCCATTTTAGCAAGCTAACCAAGGTTTTGAAAATATATTATTTATATGAGAGAACAAATTGACACTGCTGCACACAAATGATCACAATTTGTATACAAATAGCGACGCGAGTCCTACAATTAAACTTTGATGTTAAAACCTACTCACAAAATGTAAATATTTATAAATTAGTTTGTAACTGAATCCTGAAAATGAATAGGAAATTATGCAATTAGCTGAAGAAGGCCAAACAATTAGGTTGTGTAATGAGATATTGATGGATGTTATCTCTGGCTTGGACGCTCGTCTGAGCGCTGATCGCTGCCAATAAATGGGTTAACGCTGGAGTTATTACGTATTCTGTATTCAATAATAATGCTTCGGGCATTTTATTAAATTTAATTTAAATGGTATGCGTATTATTTGTGACTAAATTCAAACGAAAATCGCTATACAATATGATGTCTGTGAAAGTGTAACTCCACTAAAATCGAAGTATACTATAGTCAGCACTGTATTTGCTTTTAAGTTTATTTTAAAAAAATATACACTTGTACAAATTAGTGTTTATTCTTCGATGACAGACTGGCAATTCCCACTCTAAGTGGTAAGTTCGAACGAACGTAGTTTGAGAACGTTCAGGTGTAATAAAATAAAAAATATTATTAATATAATGTTATTATTATTCTAAATATTTATTCCAATGAAATCTACTATCTAACAAAGTGGTTGTAGACTATGCGATATAACACTGTAGTATTGTAGACCGTACCATTCCTACATTCGTACCATTTCATTAAAAGAATATCGTTCTCCAAGACTTACAATACAAAGATATATTTGAGATATTACTGGCTATACCAATAAATTACAGTCAATATAATACAAATATGCCACCACTGATCTGATTTTTTTTTAAAAAAGTTAATATTTCTAAAACTACATTTCAGGTTAATTTTCTAAATTGAGTTAAAATTTATAGTAGAGTCCCAACTAAATGTAAATGCGAAGCCCACTAACGTACTTTAATAATATTGCAAATAGAGGACTCTTTACTATCAACTAGGAAGGCCGCGACCAGACAAAATGATTAATGGTGTCAAGCCGCATGATTGTACAAAGATAGAACGTCGTCGTACAAACGTGGGTTTGTTCAATCTATTCTTTCTATTCATTAGAATTAACCAAAACGAAGCACAATCATCCAGTACATAATTTTCGACTAGTTTTTTTATTGCCACTCTCTGAATGAGGTGTATATATAAAACAATCGGGTTTAACTTTGGTGTGAACCGAGATATTGCCACTATAGACGTGTACTTTCATGAAGTATGAGGCATTTAAATCCAAGAATAATAATAAAGGAAACATTAGTTTAGAAATAAGGTCGAGACATAGGATTCGGCTGGAGCCTTACCCAGGCAAAACCGTCCCCCCCGCGGGGAGGCATCGAATCGACCGAGCTTCTTGGCAACTGGCCAGGACGAGAGGTCGGGGACAGCGGCCCTACTTTCAATTTGTGAACAACTGTACCAAGCACAACTAAGGCGACTCTCCCTATCGCTTTTTTGCTAATTGTATGTGCATTTTAAAAAATCCTTAAACTTGTTTGCAGAAAAAAATAATCAATAACTATTGTGTTAAAGATAGGAGCGACATTAATAATTGATCTTATACTATCAACTAATATGAAAACCAGAGTAATTAAGTTTCGAACTTTAATAATATTGTTTGTGCAGTAGGCGTGTGTTATATACACAAGGTGTGGCAGTAGAAAAATGTAGCGAAGGTGGAAAAGCCCATTTTATATTCAACTCAGCTATGTGAAGTTAGAGGTAATATCCACGTTAAGTGACAACTGTGTTGCAGGGCAATAAATTTAAGTATTGATTTTGACGGCTCAAATTATAAATTAAATAACGATAAATGTGATCAACAAATAAATTAATTCAGAGCATTATGATTAGCTAGAAACAGTTAATTTTTTGAAATGGAAAATTATCTTCAATGTTATTTCGCCAAAATGTTTCTATTACAGATAAAACCTAAATCAGTGACAATTATACATTGTCACTGATTAATACATTACATAGGCTTACAATGAAAATATGCTATATCACAGTTTTTAATTAATTGACGCCTGAAGATTAGTATGAGGACCACTGGTATCCAGTTCCTAAAATTGCAATTATGATTGTACAGACTAGCTAATGTTTCCTTAAAAGAAATGTACATACATATATCCCCATAAAATTCTTTCATATCAGAGCAAATATCAAAGTGTAATATCCCAATAGGTTGTGACTCTTGCCTTTTAAAAGTATACATTCATACATATAATATGGACAGATCGATTACTTTTTAACGAAAGTGTGCGCGCGTGGTTCATCAATTTACGCAGGAACCAGTCTTTTCTTTTTCGAAAATATGTTAGAAACGGATAACTTGAAAATTTTAGCTTGATAACATGAAATACCGCTCAAGATTCCTTTAAAATTGGAAAAGAGACGATTTTTTAATCATTTTAAAAGTTCATATCTCAGCTCCTATCTGTTCAGGTCATAACGCTGTTTTTATTAGATATTACTTGATTAAAAAACATTTTGAATAAAATCGAAAAAAATGTTTTTTGGTTTGAAATAAAACTACTTTTACGGATTCTATCGCGTTTGTATTTGATTTATAATTTCCCGACGTTTCGAACACTTTACAGTGATCATGGTCACGGGAGGACTGATCACTGTAAAGTGTTCGAAACGTCGGGAAATTATAAATCAAATACAAACGCGATAGAATCCGTAAAAGTAGTTTTATTTCAAATGTGTAATACTCGCGTAAACATTAGAAGTCATAATGTTTTTTGGATTCACAAGGCTGAAAATTTTATATGATTTCGAATTATTAGTATTCATTTTTTCAGAAGTCTATTAAAAACATAGTCTATGAATCAAAAAATACATTTAACGAAAATTTTAAGATTCAAGATCTAAGATTTTTCGTTTCCACCCACATCACTCGACTTCAAGAATTGTAAATTTACGAGTACTCTGAAAATTGAAAAAATGCTCAAACAGTGACTAAGTTAGAAAGTTATAAACAAGCCTGATTCGACTTCAGATAAATGAGATATTTTTTATTGAAAATATTGTATCGATAGAATAAAAAAAAACAGTCTTGATCTGTAAATCATATAGGAGCTGAGGTATGGATTTTCCAAATTGATTATAAACCTTTTCAAATATCAAAAATTATTCGAGCGGAATTTTATAGAACTGAAATTTTCAAGATCTTTTCTTTTATATTGTACTTTTGAATAAAAGAATAAGTGAACCAGTCGCACACACTTTCGTTGAAAAGTAATGGATTTACCTATATGCAGATACATATATCTGATGCCCTCGGGAGAATTTCGTGAAAAACACGTTTTTTTTTTCGTATAAATTCATATATGTCTAGCACATAATACAAAGACACATAACATACATTACATATCCAATCTGCAAAAGTGACATTCACTTACACCTTTCTCTAAGAATATAGGATTGAATCATAACGTCACTAATTTTAATTCGGCGTATTTCTTTTACCACTATATTATTATTATATTAAGAGTCACTCCAGCCTTCATAACTGATGGGACAAAAAGAGCACATAGCATGGTTTGCTTTGTGTATTTCACCGTCGATGATATCTAGTAACAAGAGATTGGAAGTAAAAAATATGCTGTGATTGCAATGCAAAGTAAACTTTATATGCTACAAGATGATAAGTACTACTTCGAGCTTGATTGATTTAGATAAGTTGTGAATAAAAAACTTCACCTGTATATTCTGCTAACTAATTAATATACGAGTGCCATGAGTTTATATTGCAGACTATGAGACATTATATAGTACAATATTGATGACGACTTAAATTTACAATTTGCAGTTGCATTATACCTATTCAGGGCTTTAGAAACTGCATTCCTAAAGAATGACGTTAAAGTTCATGTAAATTAATCCTGTTATTATTATTTCTTTTTTGAAATATCATGTCATAGGAGTATAAATTAGGAAGAAAATACGTAGCCATAAACTTCGCCCTATCTAAAAGACAAGAGCAAATTAGAGAACTTCTAAAGAAATCTTAACAGTGTAATAAAATATAACGACGCTCGCTATATGTATATGTCCTGAAGTGAATGTAAACCCTTTTTAAAAAATTGGAGATAAAGCACATATAAAAATGTCCTGCGTTACACTGGCCATATATTAGAAGTGGCGTATGCTAACCAGGCCAGACCCAGCCTACGTGGACCCTGTTCGAGCCTATATTGTCCCCACTCATACAAACTAAATGTAAACTAGTTCAGGTATTTAATTCATACAATCAGAGAATAATGAAATAGAAAAATTCTAAAAGAGTGAAATCTGAGTGGGCCATTCCATTTCGGTGAAACTAGTTTTAAAAATTCGTAAAGGGCGATAATTATTAATTAAATCAATGTCCAGTCCCTTCCAATCTGGTTCGAACCTGGAAATGCCTACCATAATATCCTCAAATTTTTCAAAGGCCTCCGAATTAATTTTATTGAAATCATTATTATATAGTCTTTAAAAATATCTTTAAATTGTCAATAGTAAAGCGCCATACGTTTTTCCATTTAAAAATTTAGAGTTATCATCACAAGGTTGCGTAACTCAGTAATTGCACCTATAAAATTGCTTACATCAAGCCACGAAGGCCTGTAAAACGTACCAATAATGACAGAGAACGCACTGTCCATTGATGTTAAATCGCATCAATTGGTTGTCGGACTGTCGAGCTGTGGATAATGTTTTTCGTGAATATGGAGTGCAATACGAAGAAAATAAAGAGTGCCATAAGATTCATCAGTCTATGTACAATGTGAATGTTATAAATATTTATAAAGATCTGTAACGTCGCTACAATTTAAATTAACTTACACACATAATTTACTATTTCGCATGAGCGTAGCACCGTTTGACATAAACATTGTAGTAAGAGAGTTGCTAATACGATTAGTGGCTTATTGTTCGGAGCCTACCACATGACGGAGCTCATTACAGCCTGTCAATATGTGTACATAAGTAGTTCCTTCGAATGCCGCATGTTCTTGTATTACAATTGAATAGATATTCCAGACACTCTCAAAAGTGAACTGTAAAAGAAACATCATAAAGATCAAATTTGTGCATCTGATATATGATACGTGCGACTAGCATTCAAGGAATTTAATTGTACTTGTATTGTAATTGTATCGTTAAAAGGATTAAGAAGAAAAATTAAACCAATAACTGCTACTGATTTATAAAATAGAATATACTCATAATAAGTTTTCCTCTGTTATATAATTATCGATAAGATACGTACGTATTAAAAAATATAAACATATTCAACGTAATTGATTGTACGAAGGTAATAAGTTCGCTGCTATCTATTTAATTGTATGTGTTCGTTAAAATACGTCGATTTTATCGACATTTCAAAACCATTTGATACTTTGCCTAATATATAATAATTCTGTTAACTAAGTACGGTAGGTACTTAGTTAATAGAATGCTACTACTGCTTATTTTGCTTGAGTTTTATTTATTTTACCCTAATCCTAATGCATCTACTTGAAATGAAAATATTTCTTAGTAATTTACTGGATATAAACTACTTTTTTATTTAAACTTCAAGTATAGTTAATGGAATTATATCAATTTTATTATTAGCTTGATTCAAGGGATAGTCGCAGTATATTACAAGACCAAATTTTCTCACACCTACCTTCAGAACCTATTTTTACTTTTATCAATAATTTTTTTTATTGCTTATGGCGGCAAATGATCAAGTAGCGCGCCTGATGGTAAGTGTTACTGACGCCCATGGACCTTCGCAATACCAAGGGCATAGGAAGGCCGCTGCACACCAATACAAAGCCCGCACCCACCCAGTTGGGCCGCCTCTCTCGCTCAACGAATGAAGCGCAATAGCACATTGCCATTACTCAGACGTCGATCTTCTGCGAGAGTGTGGTACTACCCCGGACGGACCGGTCCGCGGCTGTAGACAGAGAACTGTCAACAACGTGGTGTAGGACCACAGCTATTATATTTAACAGTCATTAAAGCATATTACAAGAAAGTATAATTAATAATATAAATATAAACCAGTAGGTTATTAAGTAGGTAAAGTTATTGAGTTCCTACCTAAATTCGGAAGGAATACGAAAATTTTTATCAAAACAATGTTTACGACATCTGACTGAAATTAAGCAAAAATACGTGTTCATTCTTTTTTTTTAACAATAATTGTGATGCCAGGAGGGAATATAACATTACAATTCAGATTAAATAAAAATAACATCATTATCATCATCGTGATGTGTGAGCTAATCACATATATGTTCCACTGTTGCGTTCGAGCTTGCTCTACAATAGGAAATAGTTATGTATAGTAAGTAATACCAAGTTGGTCTGACTTCATCTTTTACGAAACTACCGTGCAAGAAAAGCCTGTATTATTTCGCCCGTCACCACACAAAAAAGCAATAGATACAGATAAATTATAAGCATTTCGGTGTGGCTGCGTGTAATTTGTGTCTGTCAAATTATGTTTGAAAAGTTCTCTACAATACAAGGATTATTTCCTTAGTAATGGGTGCTGATTTAAAAAAAAATATGGATACGAGTTTTTTTTTTTTGCACCTTTTTTTGCATAAAATGTCACATCCTGTGGCAAATTTTGTCAGATCCCACTTCAAACTATTTGTCGATTTAGTGTAGAGTCTTAGTCCTGGGTTCTTTATTTAAAATTAAAACATTGTCCAAATTCTCACGTGATGATATTACTTTTTTTGCGTGTGGTGACGGAGTAAGAATATAATTCACCACCCCACATCTTAACCGTGGATGATCGTAAGAGACGACTAAGGGATATAATAGGCATATAATGATTATGCAAGAGAAGGAAAACTTGTTATAAAACTGTACTAAGACGCGAGCATAGTATCTTAGGTCATCTTCCCTACTGTTGTAAAGGAGGCTCGAGCCCAACAGTGGGACATATATGAGCTAAGATGATGATGATGATGATAATATTGCGTTTTCAGTACATATTAAGTAAAATACACTCCGCTGGGTTGTGCAAAGTTTAATGTCGATGGTCTGGTTTAATCCTCATTTTGCACTTCTCTAAAGCTTTGGGCGTTATATATGTAATAAATCGTGAATAGTTCATTATCACTTGTTATAACGTTGAAGCAACCTACATACCAGTTGTATAAAAACAATGTTTCCGAAGATGTCTGTAATCTCGAGCAGCTCGAGCACATTAAGCCGCCAGACCCCATTGTCATGAGCATTTGTTATAAATGATTATTATAGAGAGTCTTAGTATATTCAAATACCATGACATCTGGCGTAATACTAGGATACCTTTGGTTCGCGGCGATCAAAGGTAGTCCTCTCGTACAAAAATAATATTCTGTCCAAAACCAGTAAAACTAAAAAGATCTAATGACGTTTTCCCGAAGCCCGAATCACAAACCTATGCTAACTCATTTGGCTATTATGGCATGGAAGTCTGATTTCCCTCAATTCACGAAGGAAGTTCTGTCCAACTGTGAGATGCATAAATATGCTGATGAAGACTAATGATAAGAAGAAACCAAAAACTTCCTATCATTGGTGAAATGTCGTAAACTTAACCCACACGCATACACAGTTAATAAAACTTTGCTCTAATTCCAAAATATCTTTAGACAATATAAGCCTTATTGTTTGTATTGTAGTATATGTCGTATTTCATCACAATTTTATTCATAATTATATATTGTAGAATATCATTATTACTTTGCGCCATTAAGGAATAAATAATATTGATAATTGATCATAAACTTTTTGTTTTTATTATGGATAGGATTGTTATTATTTCGCTATTGTACTGCCTATCTTTCTACATTATTATAATATTTCATAAAAATCTGCTCAGTTGTTTTCAGTGATAACAAATGTTTACACCTACACAAACATTCATTTGGTATATAGTAATATTATTAGAAAGTTTTGAGATACTTGGAAATGTATTACATAATTTTTTTACTTTCTCAGTATTACAACTAGTTTCCATAAACAAACTAGTTTTTATTGTACATATTTTATAATATCTTAGTTTAAGAACTTAGTATTAAAAACATTGAGTTGAGAATTAAGAAGATTGAATATGAGTTTCTAAAAAATCTCATAAAATGCTTGATGAAATTGTGTCATTAAGATTTGAAATAATGCATGGCTGTTAATTAATAAAAATAAAATTAATATCAATTTATTTTTACAGTGTTATAAGCTTTAACCATGAGGTGGTGAAGGTGAAGCAGAATGTACTGCACATTTACATTTCATCTCAGAATTTGAATCCTACGTAATAGAGGGGGCAAAAGCGTATGACTACTAGACTTTCTAATGACTAAACTGTCCTCATATATATGTCTGATATTTCTACACTGAGAGTTTTCTTGTGGGTAATTACTAGAAGAAATCAAGAAACTAAAAATCTGAAAATCACAAAGATTTTTCATTAACTAAACCCACAATTCGAAACCAATATCTTACAAGCACAGTAGCATACTTATGCCACTAGGAGAAAGAGTCGATTATAACATTTATTAGTATAAAACTTACCCCAGCAGAGCAGTTTCTTCAGCGTTGCCTGGCATTATATCTGGCTGTGTTTTCGGATTTTCAAAAGTATCTCTGAAAATGTGCAGGGTATGTAGCATACTGAATATGAGCCATGAGGTGTTTATTTAAAAATAACATAGCTGTTTAGTGATTAGTGTAACAGTAAATGTATTCATTAATGTATTATAGTGCAAAAACAGATATGAGGAAAAAACTATTAATACTATTGCTAACAGATTAATTCCATTAATCAGCCTAACATTTTATTTAAAATAATATTAAATGTATATTATATTTTTAAAATGTTTATATTTATTAAATACATTAACATCTTTAAAATAGTGAAGTATCTTAGTATATAATACATATATATTCAGTAAATTAACCAAACATCTAATAGTTATTATTTTAAGAGTACTGGATATAACTTCATAGTGAATTTCACTTCATTGTATACAATATGAACCATTGTAATTTTGATTTTTGCGAGATATGAACAATCAAAATAACTTTAAAAGATGGTCAGGCAAAGTAATTAAATGCAATTTTAAAAGGCACAATCAAAACCAGTCATTAGCTATAATCATACAAGTTAGTCTATGTTATAAAGTTAAATGGTCAGTGAATTGGGTATAATTTATTGAGTTTGAAACTTTATACCCAGATTAAATTATTTAATAATATAAAAGTTAACACATCAACATACTTTAAACAAAGTTGATGGTATTGAGCGCTCTAAAATAATATTAAATATATTCTAAATGACTTACTATGAATACTATATGTTATAAATTAGATTGAAGATACTTTATTAGTTGGTGAATCATATAAATAACAGTTAAACAATTACTCAATTAGCAAAAGAAAAGATCAAATAAGCAATGCTGGTGAATAAATCAACAATAATGAGCACTTGTGGTCCTTGCAATGACAAAGTTGAATTACTCACTCTGTCAATGCCTGTGTCATTTCAGACATTGATTGATTTATATATGGTATTAAAATCTTCTTGGCTGCCCCTCCCATGTGAAGAAATTTCTTAACATTCTTTTTATTGGGCACCGTTGTACCCTGGTACACTTGGCCGAGGAACATGTAAGAGCCACCACTCAGCACACCCCGATGCATGCCAACTTAATAATAATAAAGACAACAGTACTATAATGATGCAAAATTAAAGTTTAAAAACATGCTGTTACTAACACAAAAATAAGAATAACTTATAAGTGCTCTTTAGATATTTAAAAAGTAATAAGAACTTAAATAGTTTGATGTAAACTTTATTGCCTGATAGTTAAGAGAACAGCTGAGAGTGAGTAGTGTCTTGACCTTATAAGTCATTAAATAAGATCTTGAAATTGCGTTAATTTACCTGTAATATATCTGGATATGATTTGGGTGTTAAATTAATGAAACTTCTTGAAATTCGAATTTCCACAGTGTGAAACACGTTAGAGTACTGCTGCAGTTAAAAGCCGCTAACGGAATAGTTCTGTCTGAAATCCGAAACTTCCTCACTGCTAACACCGGCTGTGGCTCACTTCGCAATGAACTGGTACATAACTGGCGCATGCGTAAGTAAATACGTCAATTATCCAATTTATAAACCGGGAAAATACAATATTTGAAACGGAAACCAATGCTATAAAAGAATTGTAGTAGGCAGATGCTCACTTTTATCCAAAAGTTATCATTATAACTTCTTAATTGTAGTTATAAAATGATCAACGTTGAATTGGGTGATAATAGGTAGTATTATCAAAAAACACTCCTGATCTATACCATTATTCCCCTTTCTGCATAGTTTTTATATGAATACAATATGTAACTATTGTTATTTGTTATTATCATACCATTGGACATTGTTTATAATTAGCAAATAGCAACAAAAGCGATTTGTTCTAATGAAATGCGGAAAGTTCGGTTCGGATTTAGTAGCACTATCTCTCGCTATACTCCGTAAATAAGTGGTTTTAGTTCATTAAAATAACAATAGAGGACGCTGACTGACTTATATAAATTATAACATTTACAGTATCATTGGAACCTGTAACTTCTAAATATAGTGTTAAAATATAATAATGAAGCTGTTTTATATACTTGATATATAAATCGTAGTTGGTTATTAGACATACATATACGTTCTATAAATTTAGTACATGGGATTCGTCACCCAAAAAAAGAGAAGAAAATTACTTTTTTTTTTTTTTTTTTTGTGTGTCTTAGTTGTTAGCCTCAGATGGCTATGCAAAGAGTAAAGTTATTAAACTGAAAAAGAGTGGCAACTCCATGATAAAATATGCATGTATGGAAGGTGCTGCTACCCAGAGTTTACGCGGTGAACTAAAGTTGAAGTGATATATATATATATATATATATATATATATATATATATATATATATATATATATATATATATATATATATATACATATCTACATGTGGATGTGTAATTATATAGAATTTTCTTTTACTATGAAAGCTACCCTGAAATATAAAAAAAAACTACTATTAAACTTATTCAAAGAGTATAGCTGGGGGGCACACTTAAAACATTACTTATTTTTACTGACCGTCGCGCCGCCTACAGATTGGTTGTACAAACTTAACTGCTGCCATTTTGTCCTGCCTGTCAAACGTTTGACAACTGAGAATTGTTATTTTTTGTTCCTAGCGTAGGTAGGTACTTATTGTCATCGATCTATTTTCGGTTATTGATATTTTTCTGAAAATTATCTCAAGTTTCAATGTTAGGCTGATATTATTATTGTTTAATTATCAGCTGATATGTTTTTTTTTATATTTCAGGGTAGCTTTCATAGTAAAAGAAAATTCTATGTAATTACACATACACATGTAGATATGTATATATATTACTTCAACTTTAGTTTACCGTCCTAAGCTCTGGGTGGCAGCACTTTCCATACATGCATATTTTATCATCGAGTTGCCACTCTTTTTCAATTTAATAACTTTACTCTTTGGAGTATAGCAAGAGATACCGTTACTCACGAAGTATAGATACACACATAGATACACATGTATCTATCCTTCGTGCGTTCAACGTTACGTTCGGACTCTTTGTATCTATACTTCGTGTACATATGTATTCATCAGAGCATTTTAATGCAAATTATAATTTATGTGAAAATTATAAAACTTTATTATTATCAAAGTACAAAATTGTGTTGTTATTTATTTTCAGGTGCTTCCAAGAATGAGTGGCCATTTTTATCCCATTTTATTAACACGTTCCCTGCTTAACATCACACGTTTAGTTGATACTAGTATTTCCCCATTGGCCTCAAATGCTTTTTTAAGATAAAATGAGTGTACCTATGCCTTATTTATTGAGATATATGTACTAGGTAAATATACATCTCAATGGCTTTATTCCCAAATTAGCTTTAATTTTTATTACATTTTCGGGCAGTGTAAATGAATATGTGCTGGCATATTCTATGCCTCTCTGAGTATTTTGTTCTGCAATTCTGTGCTACGATTACAGCACCGCGTCTACGGGGCTTCGTTCGTGGAAAGGCATATTTACTGCCATCTAGTTAAAATAGTTTTTACTAGAATATATATTGCATAAATTTTCTATTGAGTACCACATTCACGACAAGGCTAAGTTATACATGAATGATGTGCATGAGGCCATAGATGGAAATGTAGATGACAGCGTGTGATATTACAATGGTAACGCGTAAGGTCTTAAAAATTATTAGCTGTTAATACGTATATTGGAAGAGTAGCAATTATTTTGGTCTAATAATACTTACTAGTCGTGTGTTCCCTTAATTGCACATGTTACTACACTATTACCATTATAATACAGTAATGAAACATTATTATCCCCTGCCTTGTTATGTTGGTCTGTTCGACATACATTTATTTTTCCTATCAAAGTCTGGACTCTTGGTAAGTGTTATTGCCGCCCATGGACCTTTGCAATACCCTTGAGTATAGCTAGGTCGCTGCCTATCAAGACAAACCACAAATCCACCCAGTTGGGATGCCGGCTCTCTGTCTCACCGAACGAAACGTAATAACACATTGCCATTACCCAGATTTATGCTAGAGTGTGGTACTACCCCGGACTGACGGGCTCGCGGCTATGGATAGAAAACTGTCAACAGCGTGGCCCTTTTAAAGACAATTGTTAATTCTTCGCTTACTTTTGGTGTTACGTATTTAAATTAGCATCTATTGGTGCTACGAAAACAATTAAAAACTAGCCATAAACAAATTGTACATAATTACATGTATCAACGTCTATATATACATATTTCATTCTCTATTTCATCATTTTCTTATGCTCAGGCAGTCAGGCCGCACCTGCGTGTATCGTCACGAAGCTTCGTGCAATGAGAGGATACACGCAGATGTGACCAGTCATTATCGGCTGTCGTCGCGAACATTCGGGCTTCGTGTGTATTATCGCTTGGTTGGCGATAAGTCAAAGAGTTTTAGCGCGCTAATATATCCCGCTCTGTGGTCACACATCACACTATCATGCTCTGTGGTCACGTTGTTCATTTCGACGGCAATTTTCGCTGTGTTTAGACGCGTATGAGGATCTCCAATTAATCAATAAATATGGAGTGGAGCGATGAAATGGTGTTAGAATTTTTACGCCATTATGAAGCTGAACCCATGAAGGGATCTAAAAAAATCATTATATAATTATTAGCATAATATAGCTATAAAAGTAAAGCAATTCGTCATCCATAGTTATTCGCATGAAAATGATTTCGGCCATCTTTAATTTTTTTTTTTTTAAATACACCACCCTTTTTTTTTTTTTTTTTATTGGTGGGCTATGGGTGCGTCTCGCCCCGCTGAATCGGTCCGGGGTGACGGAAAGGCGGCGCGTGACCCCATAGACCCACCGTAAAACCTTCTCTCTTCGCCGTGCGAGCGAACCACGGGTACTCGATTTTAACTTCGGTGGCCCGCCCGGCGGTTTACCCTCGCGGGTTCCTCTCGTCGACGCCCCGACAGATTTCGCCGTCGGGGCGTCGCCCTCACGCGGTGGCCTCACGTCGGGTGACCGGACAATTCCCCGGTCCGATCACCCGAGGCCTCGGTTAGGGCGGCATCAGGCGCAGGTATTCGCGCCTGCGCCGCCCCGGCCGCTGACGGCGGCCCGGGTCGCGGGATTCCTCCCGAACTCGTTCCGCCGCCTCCTTCTGCGAGATGACAGCCTCGCAGAAGGCGGCGACCGCGTCCCAGTTCCTGACGCTGTCGACCATCGCTCTCGCGACAGCCGGCAGCGTCAGGTCGGCACCGATAACAGCGACGAGGTTACGGCGCTGCCGGTCAAAGCCCGGACACGCCTCCAGCGTGTGTTGCGCCGTGTCCTCGTCACTGCTGCAATGGTGGCAGAACGAAGTCCACTCCCTACACGCGACCGTGTGCAGGTAAAAGCCGAAGCATCCGTGCCCCGACAACACCTGCACCAGTCGAAAGGAGAGGACTCCGTGCCGCCGCTCCATCCACTCCATCAATACGGGCCGGAGAGCCTCGACGGTGGCGACACCGTGTCTAGGCCTCTCCAGCCGCGTAGCCCAACGGGCGATCACGTCTCGGCGGGCGTCCTCGCGCCAGGTGGCTATCTCGCTCAGCGATGGGGAGCCACCTTCGTCGCGCAGTGAGGTCACCCGCCGGTAGAGGTCGGAGAGCATCTCCGCCTCTAGGTCCCACGGGGGTGTCCCGGCCAGTAGGCATGCCGCCTCGGTCGATACCGTGCGGTACCCGCGAATGGCTCTGACCGCCATGACTCTCTGGGGTCTCCACAGAACAGCCCTGAGCTGGACGTTCAGAGCCCTCGCCCACACGGGTGCGCTGTACATGGCCATAGAACGGATCACCCCCGCATACAGCCGTCGGCCCTCGAAGCTGGGTCCGCCCACGTTCGGCATGAGCCGCGAAAGGGCGGACGCCGCGCCGACCAGCCGGGGAGCAATTCGGCGAAAATGCTCCCGGAACCACCATCGCCCGTCGAGCACCAGACCCAAGTACTTCATATGGGCCTGGATGCTGATGTGGACGGAGTTGACGACTAGCGAGACGCCGATTGGCGGCCTTACGCGTGGCCCATGGAACAATAGGGCCTCCGTCTTATTTAGGGCCACCCTGAGCCCCAGCGCCTCGATTCGCCCGACCATCTCCTCGGTGCCGAGAGTGGCCAGGCTCGCCGCCTCTTCGAGTGTCCTGCCCCGGGCTGTGACGAGCGTATCGTCAGCGTAGCATATCACGCTCAGCCCGGGGGGGAGACTCCCTCTCAACGCCCAGTCGTACCCGATGTCCCACAGAGTCGGCCCCAGAACCGACCCCTGTGGAACGCCGCACGACATGGACGTCCGCACAATGTCCCCTGCGGGACTCGCGCAGAGGACACTGCGCCCCTCCAAATAGTCCGCCACCAGCCGCCTCAGGTACAAGGGCACCCCATGAAATCGGAGCGCCTCCCTGATGCAGCTGAATGGCAGACTATTGAATGCGTTGGCGATGTCCAGCGACACCGCCAACAGCACTCCCCCGCCGGTGACAGCCTCCGCGGCCGTCTGCCTCAGTCGTAGCAGGGCCCCGATGGTCGAACGCCCCCTTCTAAAACCGAATTGAGCGTCCGACAGATCGGGTCCCACCTCCTCCAGGTGCTGGACGATGCGGGCAGCGAGGATGCGCTCCAGCAGCTTACCCACATCGTCGAGGAGCACGATGGGCCTGTAGGCCGACGGCGAATCCGGGGGCCGTCCCGGCTTTGGCAGGAGAACCAACCTCCCCTCCTTCCAGCACTCAGGGAACCGTCCAGACGCCAAACAGGCGTTGTACAGCTGCCTGAGGCGAGGCTCGAGGTGCTCGAGGAGCGACGTCAGCACCCGGACTGGTATTCCGTCCGGGCCGGGGGCCGTGGTCGCGGAATGAATCCGCGCCACAGCTGCTCCCACTTCCGTCTCCGTCACGGGCGGAACACTCTCGTCGTCAGCCTCCCGGTCTTGTTCTGGCGAGGCCATGACCGGGGCCGTGTGTTCCGACTGCCGTGGAAACAGCTCCTCGACCACCCTACAGAGGAAGTCGGGCTGGAGGGTCTCGGTGAGGGGGGGGCCCTGCGCGCGAAGCTTATTCAGCGACGCGCGATACGGGCGACCCCAGAGGTCACGGTCGAGACCGTCCAGCATCTCCTGCCAACTCGCACCCTTGGCGGCTCGGATGGCCAGCCGAAAGGCCGTCCGCGCATCGCGGTACGCCTCGTACAGCTGGCCCTCCCGCTCAGCGTCGCGGTGACGCCGCCGGCTGCGGGTGTAGGACCTTCGGGCTCTGATACATGCCGCACGAAGGTCCGCCAATCTTGGGGACCACCAGTAGACCCCCTGCCTCGGAGGTAGACGCCGCCGCACTCTGGGCATGGCCGCATCGCAGATCTGCGTTAACGCACTGCGGATGCGGACAGCCTCGGCGTCCACCCCGTCCGCTGGGGGCGGTGAGGACAGCCACGTGTGAACGATGGCCGCCTCCGCCAGCAGGTCCCTGTCAAGACGACCCACAGCCCACCGCGGAAACGCGGGAGCTCCGTCCGCCCTGTGACCCCTACCGGGGTCCCGGAGAGGGGAGACCTCCATCCGGATGTACCGGTGGTCCGATAGGGTCTCCGCCTCCTCCAGGACACTCCAGTTCCTCACCCGTGGTGCGACAGCGGGGCTAGCGAACGACAAGTCCACTATCGACCCGCCCTGCTGCCGCACACACGTGTTCACTGAGCCTCTGTTAAGAACACAGAGGCCCAGTGAAGCCGCCCACTCGATGACCGCCCGCCCGCGGTCGTCCGTCATAGGGGACCCCCACGCCGTGGATTTGGCGTTGAAGTCCCCCAGAACCAGGACGAGGCCCGGTGCCAGTCGCCGTATCGAGGCCTCCAAGTTGGTGAGGGAGGCCCTGAAATCGTCCATTCTCCTGGTAGGGGAGAGGTATACGCTGTAGAGCGTGACCCCTCCCCACTCCGCCGCGACAAATTCCTCGCCCCTATCCAAAAGAGACAAGGACGGTAAGTGCCGCTGCGTAGAGACGACGATTGCCGCAGTACCGTTTCGGCTGACCACCCAATTGGGGCGATCAGGCACGCAGTACGGTTCCGCGACTATGGCTGCACCAATCGACCACTCCGCCATGGATTGCAGGAGTAAGTCCTGCGCACCGGCGGAGTGGTTGGTGTTGGCTTGCAAGAGGTGGTGCATGGATGGTGTAGCCATTAACGGGCTGTATCCATGACCTCCCCCTCGCCGGCGGGCGATCGGACCGCGCTAGGAGCGGGAGCGGCCGTGGTCGGAGGGCCGCCCCGCCCCTTTGGGGCCGAAGCTGGAGGTTTGCACGCCCCAGAGCCCATGCGGTGCTTGGCGGGCTTATTGCCCGCCGCACACGCGGGGCAGTGGGGCGGGGCGGCGCAAGATGCCGCCACGTGCCCGGTTTGACCGCAGCGGAAACACAGTCCGCCGCAGTCGAAGCAATTAGTGCACGTCGGTCGAGTATGTCCGACCGCCATGCACTTATAGCACCTCGCAGGCCGGTGCTCAAGCACGGTCACCCGCGCCGAGCTCCAGCCCACGAGGAGCCTGCCTGAGCCAGCCAGTTGCCTGACCGACTCCACCGGGCACTGCGCCCAGGCGGCACCTATGCCGCCCGGACCGGGGCGGATGACACCAACCCGGACGGTGTCTATGGGACACCCGGTTCTCGAGGCAATAGCCTCCCGGATGTCTTCCACCGTCACGGAGTCGTCCAGACCCACGATGCGCATTTCGGCGCACTTGACGGGCCTGGCGATCCTGATGCCACCCTCCTCGGCAAACAAACCTCGCAGCTTGTCAGCTACGCTGTCGGCCGTCTTGGAGCCCTCGGCCCCGGGGAACTCGAGGATTCGAGCCCCTGTCCGGCCCTTGCGGGTCCTGGCTTCGACGCCTCCAATATCGGAGACGTCTAGCTCCCGCCGGGCCTTCCTCAAGACGGCCTCGTAGCTGAGGCCCTTCTCAGCCGCCTCAGGCAGCACAGTGATCACCACTGCGGCTGTCTTCGGCGACTTGAGCCCCTTGCGCGGCCTCTTCTTCTTACCGGCTCCTGCCTGTGGAGCGGGAGCGGGGACCTCAGCGGCGCGCTTAGCCTCCGCTCTCCTCCTCTGACCGCGACTCTTCCGGTCGCGCTCGGCCACCTGCCAACCCTTGGGCGCAGCAGGCGCGACAGGCGCGGAAGGCGCAGTCGTTGACGCGCTGGTCGTCGCCGGCGGTGTTGTTGCCGACGATGACTGCGGTCCGGCAGGAGCCGGTACCGTCCTCTTCCTTGGCTTTGGCGCGGGCCCCTTGGGCTTGGCCGCCGCCGCGGCCGTGGCGTAGCTGCCCCCCACGCGGCCACCCTGACAAGGCAGCGGGGCGGGGGCTGATGCCACATGCGGCCGCTTGTCCGCGGCGAGAGGCGGCCGGACACGTGGTTCTGGAGGCAACCTTGCCTCCAGAACGGCCATGCGCGCATCGACGAGTTTTCCGACTGCGTCGATGATTTGGCGCAGGGCCTCGTCCGGTAGGCCTCCCACCGCAAGTATCGGGGTCGGCTGGGCCTCTTCGGGGGCCCGTTCCGCAGCGTCTGGCGGCTTTGGCGCCGCAGGGAAGCTAGCCGGCGGCATGCGGTCCGCAGCGAGAGGCGTCATCCTCACCACGGGGACCAGTTTCGCCGCGGCGGCTGGGCCAGCGCCAGCCAGCGATGCGCGCTTCGCAGCGGCTGGCGTCTTTCTCACCATGGGCACGGGTGTTACCGTCACACCAGTGCCCAACGTCGTCGGCACCGCGGCGCGAGGCGGCTTTGGCGCTGCAGCGGCCGCTGAGTGGCCGGCCTTGGCCGGTGGCGCAACTGGCGCAGGCGGCGCGAGCAGCGCCATTTGCGCCTTTAGGTCGGCCACGTCCTTTAATAACTGGCGGTTTGCCCGCCGCATCCCCGCCAGCATATCCCCCAACTGCCGGTTCCGGGTCCGAATGGCGGACATCTCGCCATTAAGGCGGGCATTTTCGGCCCGCAGGTCGGGGGGGTCGCCGTTGGCGCGGGCAGCAACCGCCGCCGCCCTTTCCTCTCCCGAGGCCCCTCGCCCTCTTCGGGAGGCGACCTTAGGTGGCGGCATGTTGGCCACGCTCCCTTCAGAGTCGGCACCCGAGCTGCCACCCTTACTCAGGCGGCGCTTCCTCTGCGAGGGGAGGGCCTTCTCCTTGGTCGTCAGCGTTGTCGCTGTCGGCGCCGGGCTCTTTGCCACAAGACGCGCTGACGACCTGGCAGGGGCTTCAACAGCCGGCCTGCTATCCTTCTTGGACGGCCCTGCGGGAATGTCACCGCCCTCGTCCATTTTGGCGGTAGAACCGCCACCCCCGTCTTCTCCGGACGGCTCTGCGACATCGCTGTCGCCCTCGTCCGTCGACGGCTCCGTTTCGGCTCTACCGCCGTCCTTCCTCGCTTCCGCGGCGGCAGCCTTTCTGCGCGCTCGCCGCTCCTCCAAACGCCGTTTGAAGCTGGAGGTCTTCCCCCGGCTCCTCCTGGGCGACCTCCGCTTCGATGTTGTTTGGGCCTCTGCGTGTTGTGCCGGACCCTCGGCGGACGCCTCGAGTCCCGAGGACGAGGCGTCGTTTCGGTCAGTTTTCCGTTGGCATGACCGGGCCTTGAGGTAGGAATCACTATGATCCACGTAGCTATTAAAATTTAAATGAGTATCCATAGTTAAACCCACGAGTATGGGAGATACTATTACGTCGACCCGGGCAGAGATCCCTGTACCCGGGCAAGCCTACATTTACCAACCAGGGGGGCAGCCGGTACCCTGGCTGGAGCGTGCTAAGAACAGAACAACCCATCTGCCATGCATCTTCTCGCCGCACGCCAAAACTTAAGATTATGGGTGATTTCCGAATTCGAATGTACATTCGAAATTCTTTATAGAGGTTGTCTTCCTCGCGGTCCGGGCGGTTAAGCCAAGACCGAGGGTCTTAGCTTAACCGCTAACTTTCCTGAAATTAAGACAAGCAAAGAATCAGGTTTACGATTTGACGACGGTGGCGGTGGAACATGCCTGCCCAGCCCTCAAATGAATGAGTGACTGAGCCCGTCGCGGATTCGCGTCCGGTCACCTTCTACGGATAGAAGGCTAGGAGCGAAGCGCCAGATATTCGCTACGGACGACAGTACAACAGAAGAACTGGGGACCGCCGTCCGCACCCAGGGTACACCGCGTGGAGGTTTCTGACATCGTACCCCTTAAATACACCACCCTGCACTAAGGAAATAAACCTTGTATTGCGGGGGACTTTACAAACATGCAATTAACGCAGACAAATTACACCCAGACTCAGAACAACACTTTGTGGATTGCACAAAGTAATGTCCTGCGTGGGAATTGAACCCACGGCACTGGCACGGAAGGTCGGTATCTTAACCACTACGCCATCTGTGCAGTCAATTGCACGATTATTGCACGATACTTCGTGTAAAATACCGAAGTCGCTAATGTGACCACAGTTTTATCGCGATATTATTATATTCTTGTGTACAAAACGTACGAAGCTTCGCCACACATTGATTCGGGACGATACACTCAGGTGCGGCCCTAGCATTAGTGTGGCTATTAAAATATTAGAAATTAGAATGTTTGTTACCCCTCCCCTTCACTGGCCAATGTAATTAACAATAATAAACTATAACAACTAACTATAACATTAAATATTTTAAATTTAAAATAATTGATTTACTCACACGGACTCGCTCACAATTAAAGTGAAAATCGTATATCCCACAGTAACGAGACGGATTGGTTGGCATTTACTTTTAATTCGAGTTTTATTTATCCATACAAAAATAGGGCCGCATAACGACCATTGGCAAGCGAGTTAACGATCGTAGTTGATATTATGACTTTTCTATGCAAGTGTTGCCGTTTGTTGTCATGTTGACTTCTTTGTCGGTCTTTACTTTTCCCACAGGAAAGTAAGAGGTAGTTAGATATTGTATTCTTCCACCTACATGGGGAGATGTAAGACAAACTATTTTCAATTCACCCTCTGTAGTGCTATAAGAAATAGTTGTCTTTCAATAAACTTTAATTTAATTCGCCTGAATCAGTGAAAATGTTTTTGTGTTTTACGACATTGTTAGAAAAAACAGTAAGTTTATGAATAATGTTCCGTGTGGTAACGGAGTAAAAATACAATTCACCACCCTCTATCTTACCCGTGGGTGATCGTAAGAGACGACTAAGGGATATAAAATGCATACAACATCTATGCAAGAGAAGGAAAACTTGAAAGAAAACCCTATACCCACACGCCTGACCAGCGTGGTATAGTCGGTCAATTTCCCTCCCATTATGGAGGAGGCTCGAGCCCGACAGTGGGACCTATACGAGCTGAGATGATGAGATGAGATGATTACTTATGATTTTGTTTTTCTTTGATGTAACTATATGTACACTATAAAACCAATTGTTATATTTATGACTAATAAAAATATTTAGAAATCGAAAAATCTAATTCGCTTAACACCGTTCGGTTATTCGCTCTTTATATCTATGATACAGTACCCATGCTGACTGCAAATATTTTAACGTGTATAAAAGCAGATTTTAAGTCACCACTTACCATCAGATAGACTTAGCAATGATAAGAACACAGTCAAGCAACTTTACATTTTGTTAGCCATTCAATTGGTACTTACTGTCCATTGATGGAAGTTAAAACAGCACCGTATTCATTACAGGCATCTCGCTGGACATCCGATCCACGACTTCTATAAATGGCTGTATAGCCAATGGGTTTGGTAGTAATAGTCCCATTACGAATAACTGGTAAATTTTCATCGAGAACAAAACCGACATTATCCATTTTGTAAATAATGTTATAGTCCAAAAAAAAATATTATCAAAGATCAGTCACACCGAATCAGAACATAGAAAAGAAACCGAGGTATATTTTACAAAGCCTTATCTGCGCATAGGCTCTGCAAGCGCATGAATGGTTAGTATTGAACTGAGTGGTTTATAAAGACACATTTAGTCGCATTGTTAGCCCAGCATTTGGCAGTCAAGTGGAAAACGCTTTGTAATATAACGTATTGTATTGCTTTTTGTTATGTGAAGGCAACTAGGTTCAGCACTAATACGCTATAGGTAAAGTTATAATGTGTCCGAAAAGTACTAGCATAGTTGGTACACCTTCTATTTCAGCTTCGACTTCGACATTTATATATCGGAAAATATCGGAGATCAAACCAACAGGCCAATCACCGCTTACAAACAAGATTATGTCTGTCGCGCGGGGTGATTTCGCAATTGCCAACTTTCTTTCAATTATTTCACTGTGGAGACTCCACATTTGAGATCTAGGGAATTACGAAAGATTCAATTTTCCTGTATTGAAGTCAGGGCCGGCTTTACCTATAGTGCAGAGGGTGCGGTGCACTCGGGCGCCGGGTGTTAGGGGGCGCCGAGAGCCGCTTGTAACCATCAACCTATTCCATTTTGTTCACCCACTTTGGTACAAGAGGGCGCCAGGTTATTGATTGCACCCGGGCGCTAGATGTGCTTGAGCCGCGCCTGATTGAAGTCAATGACAACTTAATCGTTGACTGTACAGATGGCATATTGTTCTTGGTAACGACCACGCATGTTGAGTGTCATGGATTCGTTTCCTAGGACAATTACCTATTTGACAAATCCACAAATAATTGTGACTATATCGGACTAGACTAGGAAAACAAGTCTACTAATAATCTGTATCCAGTAGTTACATGTGTGTGAAGCACCCCGAAACACAAGAATTTATTTATACCTTGGTGTGGATGGTGTTTCAAAAAACAAACTAAAAACCTCCTGGATCCTCAGCATAAGATATTTTTTTTTTGAGAACCTTAAAAGTTGTTATAGAAAACCCTTTAAAATTTACAAATTTACTAGAAAATAGATTCATGTTCAAAAGATGTTATCAAATACACACATGCGGAGTAATAATGATGACGATGAAAGTGCTTGCAACGCCGAGAAATCAAATGTAAAAACTTCAATGGCGATAAGATTGCTTCCGTAAAATCTTTTGTTTATGGTAAACCTGTACATTTTCATACATTATATAGATTATTATACAGATATCAGATCTGGAGATGACGCCCGTTTGTATCTGGACAGTCATTTTAAGAATTATAATTTTGCTCTTCATGTTAATTATTCATATTGTTTATAATTTAGATGGATGATCTTTAAGCCTAGATTGGCAAGTAATCAATATAGGTATAAATTAAAGTTTCTTTCCACTTACCCGTTTGCTTTCATATTCCAAAATGCTTAATTGATTTTGACCGTAAATAAATAGGTTCTCAATTCATTTTCTATTATATATGGTGTTTACTATTTACGCCAGTATTATAACATTTGGTCGTGTGGCAATAAAATAAGGAGACAAATGTCGTCTCCCTTTACTTGTCCTTGGAAGGTGTAAAAATGAGCCAGGGGATCTTACCAGCGGAATATGTTTCAGCTCATTTTGGAAAGACATAGTAGGTACGTCATTACGATCACTAATCAACTTGCCAAGCGTTGTGATTACGACACTATCATTTGACAACAGACTGAATGATGATGATGAAATAAATCTAAGTTATAAGGACTGAGTAATAAGAAGTGTTCTGCTCATTCTCTTAGTGATCCTCTGTCAATTAAGGAATGACACTTAGGTTGTAACTTAATTCCGGCCACTGACGACAAGTTCATGCTGCTCCTGTGGCCGGTCCAACGACGAAGGCGAGTTTCACGGGTGGGTTACGGGTATGCGTGCTTACGCCCTTCTGTCGCCCCGGACGGAGTGGTGAGTGGAGAGCGCCGACCCAAAAAAAAACTCGTCATTGCCTGGATAACATATTAACCAACTTACTTTAAATAGTATAAGTTTCTACATTTAAAATATTAATACCTACTTAATCTCTGACTCTCAAAATGCAATTATTCTCCATTATGTAGAATCGTCGTTGCCACGGGTGACTAGACCGGAGATCAGTCCGTCAATCGAGGAGGGGCCGACCGCGTGAGGACTTTTGCTGTCGGAGAGTCAACTCGAGATGGTACCACCAACGAAAAATATCAGATTCCGGTGGCCCGACTATATGCAGATCTTTTAAACTACTTACGGTTAATGCGGCTTTCGTCAATAGACGAATGGTTAATACCAAAATGATTTAAAAGAAAGGTCTATCGTATATATAATAAATACATATTATATCAGTGAAAAGTCAAGAATTTAAAAGATTTCTAATGTTATGTCGTAATAAACATACTCGTATTTTTGTGTGCTTACCTTGCAAACGCTGTCTTAACCTAATAAGGTTTCATAAGGTCTAATAAGATGATAGATCAAAATAATGTTCTATGAAATTTTATACCTTAAAAATATCTAGAACAAATGCGCATTGGTATATGTTTAAGAATAATCAGAAGTAACCATGTTTATCTTTTACATATTATTAAAAATAATCAGTTATTTACGAAGCTATCTTGGACAATACAGTATTTTTTCTTATCCAATTAAGTACATTAGGCATGTAAAGCAATTTTGATCTACATTAAATGACATTTAATGGAGATTAAAACTGCTTTTTGCAACATATCAATAAAACATCTTAGATATTATCAGAGATTTAAAAGCCGGGGTCCGAAAAACAGAAACCGAAGTGAAGCGCAGACCAATCGCTAGTTGAAATATGTATTTAAAATAATTGACTTAACAAAACATTTTAATGTACTTTCTTAAACCTTTTGTGTTAACTTTTAATTGTCATTGATTACTGAAGGACTATAGTATTGAGACGATCTGTTACTGATCACGTACGGGCAGGCATTTCATTACCCGCCGAGTCGATACCGGTACGCTGGTAGTCCAAAGTGATTGAAGTTGGATCGTACGATGCCGCTGATAACATTGACTGGATCCAGAGTGTTGGTTAAAAGCGACAGCGGACAAATCAAACAAAATTGTTATTGCTGCTATTAATCTATGCGCAAGTTGGAATGAACTTCAAATTAATAATAATTAATTTGATCTCTGGGACTTAATGTTGCGAGTACTCAGTAAGTACTTTTTAGTTTTCTTTCTTTCTTTAGTTGTCAGGATTTAATTATCGCGTCCAATGTAATGCCTTTGTTGACTTATTGCATTAATAATTTAATCAACCATTACTTTTGATATGGCAGGTCGGGATTATACCTAGCCAGCCGCGGATATTGAGGAATCAGTATCAGTGATCGGGCCGTTCAATGGCGATGCGGAGGGAACACAGTGGGCTGTTAGGCCATAGGCCAATCAGCCGTCGCCCCGGGCGGAATAGGTGATATGTGTCCGGACCGTAACCTGCCTAAAAAAATCTAACATAACTAACTAAAATTTATTTTAAAATACGATGCGTCCGTGTAGAAGTCGATAATACTTCTAATAGGATTTTTCATTGTTTTTATATGTTATTAATTATGTTACAACGAACTCTACGTTGAGGCCGTGTCCTAAAAATGCATAACGCCTCGTTAGCTGTATATGCTTTGTTTTCTTACGGTTGTTTGTAGTTCTTATATCATTGAATTGGTCACGGATGCCTTGGATGTCGAATTTTAGTTGCACCGGATTTATGTAGGGTAGTAGACACTAGATTAGGCATGTAACGACAGAAATCAATACCTCCCACTCTATCAAGGCCGGCGTACCACAGGGCTCGGTCTTCTCCCTTTTTCTATTTACGCTATACGCTAGTGATATGCCCAAATTTAATAGAGTCCATAAAGAGCTTTACACTGACGACACCGCACTCTTTTGTGCAGGTAAGACCCCGACAATGGTAGCAAGGACTCTCCAAACAGCAGTTACTGCCCTAGCCAATTGCTTTAAGAAGTGGAGAACAGAAATCAACCCGATAAGAGTCAGGCAGTCCATGTTTGCTCGTCGAAATGCCCGTACCTACTCTATTGATAACATTCCGCCCCTCAAATTCTTTAACAAGCCTTTCACTTGGAGAAGGCAATCCAAATATCTAGGTGTAACCCTTGACGACCGACTCAATTTCGCCCCTCACATAAGGGGAAGTTCACGCGCGTGTGACCTTTGTGATGGAACGCCTCCAAAATTCAAGGGTCTAAATTAGCCTTGAGCAGTAAGGTCCGATTATACACCGCTTGCATACTGCCAATCATGACCTATGCTAGCGTAATGTTTGCGCATGTTAAGTTACACAGGATCCACAAGCTACAGACACTTTAAAATAAGTGCATATGCCGAGCTACGGGAGCACCTTGGTTCGTAGGAAACATCGATCTTCACATCAACCTCGAACTGCCGACCATCAGGCACTTTATGAAACAGTGCTCTCGGAGCTAATTTGACTCTGCCATGACACATCCCAACCCACTAGTGGATAGGGCGAGTTCCTACACGCACTCTCGTACTTCAAAAATACGACGTCCGCGGCACATGATCGATGATGACGACGACGATATCACACTCGCTCAACTAAGAGCTTACACGACCTGCGAAGCATTACACATAAATATCCGCGGTTTCGTTTTCGCCGTCGAGTTGCGAAATCGCGATGCGCGAAAATCATAAATCTAAACGTGAGCACGCCCACTTTGTCACCAGCGACGCCTCAAGCCGAGTTCCGTTCCCCACAGGGGAAGCATTTGGGCGATGTCGCTTAGCTAACTTTAATCTCGGGCTGAGAGCTCTCAGTAGCCCGCGTAAAGCTGTCAAAGCCATCTGCGGCTAACAACTAAACACACACACACAAAAGACAGAAATCAAAATATTTAACGGTAAAATTTATATTCCCCTGACGACGGGATGAGAATACAATTGTCGCCACCCCTTTCTTGTCTCTCTCCCACACATCGTATACTCACTGCAATCGCGAACATACCTACCAAGCCAGCTATTACATCACAATTTCTTCACTTGAAGTCTACGTTCAGTAGTGGTCATGGAATTGCTGAATTATTATTCAGCATTGATACGCAAATATAATATGAATTGTTAAATTTCGTAATCGCCTATGATTTATACCAACAGCTGCATAGTACTTTATACAGCCCTTCTAACCGTCTGATCCATTTCATAAATATGCCTCATAACTTATCTCTTTGCTTATTTACTGAATAAGTTGGTTGCAATATTGTTTATAAAACTAACTATACATATATGTATAGTAAGTTATTACGTACTTTTGTGTAACTGTAAGTACTTGTATATAATTATATTTGTTAAAATAATCACTGTAATCCATATAGATAAAGTAAGTTGTTACTCAAAAATTATACCTAATTGCCGTAATTATACCTAATTAATGTAAAATAATAGATAATTATTTTACGTTCTTATACTTATATCTAAATCATAATTCATGATTCTCTTGCTCTTATACTAAGTACTTGTGGTCGACACAATATGTACTCGTACAGCAATAGTTTTATGACCGGCCGTTTGCCTGACGTCAACTCTCCTTGGGTAATCTTCTTCTCAGCCCATATACGAAATACTGTTCACCTCGGGCCTCCTTTATAGATATCGGATAGGAAATTAAACTACGAGACGGTACCACGATGGTCAGGCAGGTTGATCTAGAGCTTTATGACGAGTTTTCCTTCTCTTGCATGGATGGTCTTTCTACATCGTAATCGTCCTTTACTACACTCAAGGGCAAGAAAAGAACTACTACTACATACTAAACACATTATTAATAAAAGAAAAAAAATATTAAATCTGGTTAAGAAGATATACAATGCGAAAGTGGAAGGATGTAGGTACCGAGGGAGACCGAGACTAACCTACCTAGACCAGATCGGTCATGTACTGAAGGAAGGTGGAGTCAAGAGTCTCCGAAACCGGCGAGCGTGTATGAAGAGAATAATGAATGTTGAGGAAGCGAGTGAAGTATGCAGAGATAGAGTTCTCTGGCACTCTGTTCTCTCTGCCTACCCTGCAAGGGATATGGCGTGATGATATGTATGTAAAAAAATATTATTAGAAGAACCTTATTACTAACCTACCTAGACCAGATTGGTCACATACCTACTGAAGGAAGGTGGAGTCAAACGTCTCCGAAACCTGCGAGCGTTTATGAAGAGAATTATGAATGTTGAGGAAGCGAGTGAAGTATGCAGAGATAGAGTTCTCTGGCACTCTGTTCTCTCTGCCTATCCTGAAAGGGATATGACGTGATGATATGTTACTAACCTTATTACTAATAAATATTTATTAAGGGTTCCCATCTCAACTCATATATGTCCCATAGTTGGGCTCGAGCCTCCTCCACACTAAGAGGGAAATTGACCTACTACACCACGCTGGTCAGACGTGTGTGGAAAAGGTTTTATTTCCAGTTTTCCTTCTCTTGCACAGATGTTATATGCATATTTTATCCCTTAGTCGTCTTTTACGATCACCCACGGGTAAGATAGCGGGTGGTGAATTGTATTCTTATTCTGTCACCACATGGAAATATCGGTCTTAAGGGTTATATACCTTCAATTAGCATAAATAGTAACAGGATAATTTTCTCGTGTTTTATAGATCGCTATGCGAGTACACATTCAAAGTAGCCGCCTGTCTGTCTCAAGATGAATTAAGGTCGCTCACAAATCCCCGGACATCACTTGTCAGTCACTCCACTTCACAAAGCAAATAAGTAGATTATAACTAAATTCTGCCATTTTAAAAATGTTTTTTTTTGTACATTTTGTATTTATATCCTAGGGGTCTAGAAACAATTCCATTTTATTTCATTGTAGGATTATACTTGTATATAATTTTAATGCATTCCGCAATTTGTGAAATTATTATCATTTTGTTACAAAGGAACGTACCTATAATATGTGACCCATTTGTTTACAATTTAAACCTATCTCTGTCACCCGTAATATACGCTTTTTTCGTGGTAGTCAATGTTATAGTCTCATCTCGCCCGATCCGTCCAGGGCGACGGAGAAGGCAGCTAGTGAACCCATAACTAGTCACGCACGTACCTCTCAACGACGTACGGGTGGGCCACCGTAATATATGCTAAAAGTAACGTCTTGTTTTATTGTAATGTAATGTAATGTCATTAATATGGATTTAAATCAATTTTGTAAACTATACATACATACATACCATCATGCCATGTCCTTTGCAGGGTAGGCAGAGAGAACAGAGTGCCAGAGAACTCTATCCTTGCATACTTCACTCGCTTCCTCAACATTCATAATTCTCTTCATACACGCTCGCCGGTTTCGGAGACTCTTGACTCCACCTTCCTTCAGTACATGACCGATCTGGTTTAGATAGGTTAGTCTCGGTCTCTCCCGGTACCTACATCCTTCCACTTTCGCATTGTATTCTTAACCAGACGTTCGTTCGGCATTCTTTCCACATGTCCGAACCATCGGAGCATTCCCTTTCGCATCTTTACACCAATACTCTCTTTCATACCTGCTCGCTCTCTTACGTCGTCGTAAACTATAAATCTGTTTAAAGTTGATAAACAATGAATTTAGATAGACTATACATATAACGAAAACCTATCTTCATCATCATCTCGGCTCACATACATCCCGCAGCTGAGCGCGAGCTTCCTCCACTATAGGAGAGAAATTGACCTACTGCATCACGCTGGTCAAACGCGTTAGTATAGAGACTTATTTCGAGTTTGCCATATCTTGTATAGATGTTATCTTCATATGTTATTATATCTCTTAATATAGAAGGGAGAGTGAATTGTTTTCTTATTCCGTCACCATACGGATTAAAATTGTAATCACTACATTTTAAATAATAGATTGATATATGTATAAGTTATTTTCATTGATATAAAATGATATAATATAAATTATATTCTGCTAACTATAAAATTTTATATTAATATTTTAAGGGTTACAATTATTAGTGTTGGGTTTGCGCTAGAGTACTCACGGCAAGTGCCTAGGATGACTAATTTTCACAGTCGGCAAAATTCGAAGCGTAAGATCACTGTCGAAAAGCTAAAATATATTTAACTAGCAAACTACATTGTTCGAAAATTTAAAAACATTAATAAAGAAAATTTTTAAATTAAAAAAAAAAGAAATATATTTATATACTTTGATTAATAGAATTTTCTTTGAAATTGAATAATTTAAGCAAGTGCATAATTATTATAAAGTGAATAATTATTCATGTTAGATGATATCCGCAAAACCGTAGAATCATGCTCAAGCAAATCGATTTTGTACAGGCACACTGTGCATCTATTCACATTGCTTAGCGGATATAGTTAAGTATTAGCTAAAATTTGACGAGGTCCGCTTATAACCTAATCCTACCTATTGCAGTTTGAACATGAACCACTCTAAACTCAATTATAGGTTTAGTTGGAAGGATTTGTAGTCAAGCTCATAACAGTTCAAAATTAATGAAATAAAACTAAATAGGTAATGTAAACAATAAATAGGGCCTCAATTTGTTACTTATTCTGTTCTTGTGTCGTTATCGCCCTTTTCTGTATTAAAATTTACTATACAATTATAATTTGTAATAAATTATGATAGCTGGCTGACGGAGACATAACAAAAAGAAAATTTTGGGAACCGCAACAATTTGTACTTGGAATACGTTATATGAAATGGATCATCACATCTCAGCTCATATATGTTCCACTGTTGGGTTTGAGTCTCCTCCATAATAGGAGGGATATTTACTATACTATACCATGACTATGACTATACCACCCTGGTCAGACATGTTGGTACAGGGTTTCGTTACGAGTTTTCGTTTTCTTGCATAGATGTTAATTTGCGTTTTAAGCGGTAAGGCTCCTACATTACACACGCTACGTCAAGCGTGGGATAGTTGAGATATTCATGCGGATGCCGACTCCTGCTTAGAAAAAAATATACCTCCGTAATAGCTCATGGGTATAAAAATGATTTAAAAAGATGAGTTTTATGAAAAACAAGTCAATATTTCAATAAACTTTGGTTAAAAATGTATTAGTAATTTACATATTAATAACCATTCAGACGTTTACGCGAAGGTTAACATATTCTAAATATCTATATATGATAATTAAATAATTTAAGACCATGTTTCTATTAAACTTTACTGTTACTATTTAACTCATGCGAATATATTAATATGGACTTTTAACGCTTCATTATGAAAATTTGACCTTTTCAAAAACGAGTAGTGTTTGTCGAATGGCAAAACTTGAACAGGCTCAGGTATATAATGACGTAAGTAGCATGTAATACATGTAGACTATTTTATTTATTACATTGTTACATTTTTGCAAAATATAATTGATTTGATTCATAATTGAACATTTTGTTCGTGTAGGTTACTTACTGTTGTCCTATGTATGGCAACAGTAACCTACACGAACAAAACGACTGCTAGTATGAACGTAATAATTCCCCAGCTATGATACTTGAAAACAATAGACGATACCTCATATTGATTATTTACCATACTAAGCAAGTCCGGTACCTCGTACATTAAAGGGGAAATATGTATGTACATTGTTTAAGCGTTCTTAGTGCAGTTGAAAATACAGGAAAACTTTATCGTTGATAAAAAAAAAAAAATGCAATCTGTCTACTTGTAATGTCATAATAAAATAAGTGCGAGGCAATTCTCATGGACTTTTGACGGGAATTTGAAAACGTCATGTGGTGCTCTTGTATTATATTCGATATCTTAGTGTTTTAACGTGTTATATTAGATAATTTTGATGGCATTTTATGTAATGTGATGTGCGGAAATACTGGGATGTAGTGAATATCATATAAAAGTGCTTTACAACGTTTTCGTTTTCCATCAAAATTCCCACAAGATACCATTAACAGTGTAGCCATTGCACTGATAATGGTGACAATTTGACTTAGACAACGACTGACTTGAAAGACTAAAAACGTGAAAATATTTATAACTTGACACTGGCACCAATAGCTCGTATATGTAGCTGATTGCCAATACATAACAAGAAGAAGAAGGCAATTCTCATGGGCTATTTGAGACAATAACAATGTTGATATGTAATTGGCTGCAAAGCTCAGACATATTTATTAGTTGTATTTTTAAATATAAGATTGTGACATCAACATTTGATAATCATCTCTAGTGCATCTAGCGTATAAAGTCGTGTGATGAGAGTGTACTAGGTATATATATTTAATAGTGGTAGGTCCACACTGTTGACTTTTTTTTGTCTACAGCCGCAGACCGCTCCATCAGGGCTAGTACCATACTCTCGCAGAAAATCGAGGTCTGAGCAATGCCAATGTACTATTGCGCTTCGTTCGGTGGTTTCGGTGGTTTGGTGGGCTTGGGGGTTTCATTAGTAGGGGACGGCAGTGGCGGACTAACCCCGTCAGAGGCCCGGGGCGGCAAAACTGAATGGACCCATCCTGCGAGCACCGCTCTTCGCCGTGCGAGCAGGCCACCGGTACCCGATCTTTGTCTTCGATGGCCCGCCCGGCGGTTTATCCTTGCGGGTTCCTCTCATGCCGACGCGGTGGCCTCGCGTCGGGTGACCGGACAATTACCCGGTCCGAACACCCGAAGCCTCGGTTCGGGCGGCATCAGGCGCAGATATTCGCACCTGCGCCACCCCGGCCGCTGACGGCGGCCCGGGTCACGGGAATCCTCCCGGACTCGTTCCACCGCCTCCTTCTGCGAGATGACAGCCTCGCAGAAGGCGGCGATCGCGTCCCAGTTCCTGACGCGACAGCCGGCAGCGTCAAGTCGGCACCGATAACAGCGACGAGGTCACGGCGCTGCCCGTCCCAGCTCGGACATGCCTCGAGCGTGTGTTGCGCCGTGACTTCGTCACTACCGCAATGGTGGCAGGTACAAGTCGCAGGTACAGGTACACTCCCTATACGCGACCGTGTGCAGGTACAAGCCGAAGCAACCGTGCCCCGACAATACCTGCACCAGCCGGAAGGAGAAGACTCCGTGCCGCCGCTCCATCCACTCCATCAGTACGGGCCGGAGGGCCTCAACGGTAACAACAACGTGTCTAGGCCTCTCCAGCCGCGTAACCCAACGGGCGATGACGTCTGACGATGTCTGAATGAGGCCCCAAGCTTTAAAAAATATGTAATTTTACAAGCTTTTTTTTTGCAGTGCAACTTCTTTGCGCGCCATGAGGGTAATTTTTTTACAGATGTAACGCAATATTAGTGCCACGAAAATTGTGCCATGGAGTGAAAGGTGGGAGAGAGCTAACGAGAAAGGTTGAGCGAGAGTAAGATAGGGCGAACGTCGCATAACTCACATAGCCATGGAGCGAGAGGAGGGAGAGAGAAAAGGAGAACAAGAAAAAATATACGTTATTGGTTGATGTATGTATGTAAACGAGAGGGGGGGGGGACAGGGGAAGAGAGAGAAGAGTAAAGAGAACGAGAGACTGGTACAGATCTTGACGGGGCATGGTTGCTTCGGCAAATACCTGCTCACGGTCGTGAGGAGGGAGAGGACACCGTCCTGCCACCGCTGCGATTGCGATAAGGACCATCGTTAAGGCGATGCTTGACAGAGTCAGGAACCGGGACGCGGTCGCCACCTTCTGCGACAGTCGTCTCGCGGAAGGAGGCGGCAGCATGGCTTCAAGAGGAAAACCTCTTGTGTGTCATGCTCTAGCACCGGTGCCTGGGGCGGCGAAGACGCAAGTACCTCCGCCTGATGCCGCCCTAGCTAAGGCCGTGGGTGACTGGACCAAGGAATAGTCAGGGCGTCGAAAAGGGATGGTACCCGTAAGGGTAACCCGTCGGGCTAGCTATGGATGGCAAGGAAGCGGTACCAGTGGCTGGCGCAATGGCGATTGGAAGGGAATACGGTGGTTTATGGGGCCACGCGCTGCTCTTTCGTCGCCCCGGACGAAACGGGAGGCGTGTGTCCGGACCACAGCCTACCCAAAAAGAAAAGTATAGAAAGCCAGAATTGTATCTATATAGGTTAGAAAGCTAAAATCACAAATAGCCGGTAGGAGCAGGTTTGCTCCTGATCTTGTATCTAAATTTGCTTTTGATGGATCTTGAAAATGTTGTGTCGCCTGTAATGTTTTGATCTTGATAAAATTATGAAGCTACTAAGCACATTTTTAAACTCTTGTTTAGAATTTGATCAGGGGCACGCGGGCGCATTGGGGTTCCCCCCAGACCAGAGGCCCGGGGCGGGACGCCCCTTCCGCCCCCCTGTTAGTCCGCCACTGGGGGACGGCCTAGCTATCCCCCTGATATTGCAAAGGTCCATGGACAGCAGTAACACTTACCACCAGGTGTGCTGCCTGTCCGTTTGCCATCACAAGCATTAAAAAATACATCGCAAAAATGGTAAATATTGACGTACTATGCAATTGAGAAAGCTCATCTGAGATATTATTAATTAATACATAATATTTTGTCGATGAAACACAACGTATATATTATATATCTAGATATTGTACATACATATGATATAGAGACCTTTCTATACTTTAGTGTTTGTCCTCATAAAGTTAGGGCTCAAGCTTGTCACGACTGCACACATGGCATGTGCATAAGATACCAACTTAACGTACCAGGTGTCGTGAGTCCGATGCATGTTAATACTTTGTGCGACCCACAAATTGTTGTTTTGAGACTGGGGGTAATTTGTGTCAATTAATTATGATTGCTTGAAAAGTCCTCCGCAATACAAGGATTATTCTTTAGAGCAGGGTGTTGTCCTTCGCCCGGAGTGAGGCCACCGTGTGAGCACGATAAGCTGTCGGGGCATCGACTCGAGAGGATAACCGCGAGGGTAAACTGCTGGGCGGGTCACTGAAAACAAAGACCGGGTTCCCCGTGTGGCCCGTTCGCTTGGTGAAGAGAAGTACATGTAAGGCGGGCCTATGGGGTCGCGCGTCGCTTCTGTAGCCCCGGACGGTTTAGCAGGGCGTGACTACTCCATAGCACGCCGCCAAAAAAAGGGTGTTGTCCTTTTGTCTCATTCTTTACTCATTTATTGCCATTCTGATCATGATAATAAATAAAAAAATATTTAAAAAAAAACATAAACCGACTTCAAAACTATACCTACGATAAACGATATACAATAAACTTACACTAAAAAGTAGAAAATAATTCTTTTAATTAGTTTAATCTCAAAAGAATAACAGAACAATTTACGAAATTATAGTATACCTACCTATTTACAGGTAGGTATGTAAAAACTTATACTATGTCAAGAAAAATGGTTTTTTTTATTGTTAATTTATTATATATATATTTTTATTTTATTTTTTAAGCTTTTTATTTAATTTTATTTTATTTTTTTTATTATTTATTAATTTTTTAAATTCCTTTAAAAAATCATAAACGAAATCTGCCCGCGTTCGGGTAGTTCACTCAGACTGTCCTTGGCTTCTACGTTATCAAACCAAATCGAGGAGCAACGATCTCAACGTATTAGCTTAATACAAGAAAGTTTAACAAAATTGAAAAAAAAATATAATATTTAAAAAAATTAATAATAATCATTAAAAAAATATATTTAATTTTTTTTCACTTGTTTTTATCTATTTTATACTACTTATCTACCCCTTAGTAGTGAAATTTTGAAAAAACACTAACACACATATTCTTTTATTTCTAAAAAGGATGTAGGCGTGCGAAATTTCGTACTTATAACTTTGAAAATGATAAACTTTCATATAAATGTTCATCCCGTGACTCTTATTTTACCCCTTAGTAACATTGTTGTTTTACCATCAGCTTTAGCTGAGCTGAGCTTTAGCTCATAAAGACAATCTCCATACACAAATAATCAAACTATAGTCTGTCTAATCTAAGAAGTGCACTTTGACAGCTGTCTGAGTAAGTTGTCTAGGTATGTGAACCAAATAATCGCTATCGAAAATATCCGATTTTACTGAGAAATCGATATTGATTCTTTATAATTAATAATCGGTTTATTTTTTATTTTTCAAAAAGGTGATGAATAAATTATATGCTAAATTAGTACTAAACAAATTTAATTATTTCAGGATAGAATCTATTCATCATATTTAGTAAATTAGGTTAATTAAAAACAAAAAATGGATTTAAAAAATGGCTATTTATTAAGAATTACTACTGTTACTTGAATTATCAGCGTCGCGAACATTAATAATTATTTACCCATCAATCAAAGTGTCGAAATGTAGGTACATCTCTGTCAAAATCTATATTCGATTAATTGTATTATTCTAATATTTTTACCGATTATTTGGATATTCGTGAATTGGAAGTTGTCAAGCACTACTGTATAGAACGTGATGACCTGACATTGTTAGGTCGTCAATAACAATTACTATTTACCATGTTATTTTAAATTAGTTTTACGAGTTTCAACATTAGATTATTGTACAAGAAAGTCACCCGCAATGTTAATTATGTAAAAACCTTAATAGTTGTTTAAAATTTTAGATTTAGTGTTTACAATCATGTGTATACGTTTAAACGAGGTTATTGTGTATTAAAAAATGCAAAACGTCACAATGCACTTCTTAGATTAGATGAACTATAAATTATGTATATAGGCGTCAGAAACAGCATTTTTGCCCTACATTTTAAGGAATTACTCTCGATTTTCTCAGGATCCCAGCATCAGATCCTGATACCCTGCATATGGGACCACCCTTAGAGTATCCTCTTTCTAACAAAGAAAGAATTATAAAAATCCATCCATAATCGCGTAACACACATACAAAAAAAAATGCGTTCGCATTGAGAACCTCCTCCTTTTTGGAAGTCGGTTAAAAAAGCTGTACCATATAAATAAGATCGGGGAAAAAGTTTCTTCGCATTTTATATGAAGAAAATTCAAGACATTTTTTTTTCAAAGTTCATTTAGATTTAATTACAATATCTGTGCCAATTTGTTCGTCTGCCATTTTGTAGGTAGTGATATGATCCCGTTGTCATAGAAACTTTGGGACTTATGTTCCAAAAAATGCGACAAGTACCTAGTTTTAGCAGTCTTTTCATGTTATCCTGATACTCGCTAAAGAATTCTGAAAAGACTGAAACATGTGGAAATCTGTAGGTGCAAGGTCGAGGCTATACATATATTGGATACATTAACACCTCCAAGCCATGCTCTCTTAATTTTTGCTGAGTGACTTTAGATATGTGTGGTCTAGCATTATCATGATGTAAGGCCCTTTCATCTTTGACTTAAAAATTCTTGGATTGAAAATGTTTAAATAAACTGTAGCACTCTTACTGACACTGCATTAGATCCATAAACGTTACAATATTTTTTTCGCGGCTTGAGTTGACATTTAATAATAATATAAACTGTATATTAAATAATAAACATTTAAATATGTAGGTACCGGGGGAGACCGAGACTCACCTACCTAGGCTACCTAGACCAGATCGGTCATGTACTGAAGGAAGGTGGAGTCAAGAGTCTCCGAAACCGGCGAGCGTGTATGAAGAGAATTATGAATGTTGAGGAAGCGAATGAAGTATGCAAGGATAGAGTTCTCTGGCACTCTGTTCTCTCTGCCTACCGTGCAAGGGATATGGTGTGATGATGTGTATGTGTATGTATGTAATAACATTTTAAAATGTATCGAATTTCTTCATTAGATTGCCTCATTTTGACAGAAAGAAAAAAAATAAAAACGGCGGAAAACAACAAAATAAATAAATAAATAATAATAAAAATAATAAATTGTTTCTTTTCTGAAATGTAACCGTTTCAATGGTATCAAAAGCAGCCAAATACAGCTAGTTATTTGGCTGGTTTTGATAATCAAAGAAATTTTATTAAAAATTTAAACAGACTATAGGCGAAATACTTTTTCCGACCTATTTATATTGTTTATAGTTGGTTAATGATACTATAAACAATAACCAGTATTAACTGATTAGTTCACATCTGTGTACAATAATAGAGGCTGAAAAGTAGCATGAGAGTTACATCCGCCAAATACTGGACGAAATCCTTTTAGGGCAGTCGCAAGGCAAATTAACTTTACCTATATATTATGTATTAATCCATTTCGTTACTCTTATTTAATCTTCTTGTTATTTCCTTTTTTTTCTACTTAAACGTCTAATTTCTTTTAATTTTTTTTTATTTTAACTTTGTGTACAATAGGTACACAAAGTTAAATTAAAATAAAATCATATCTTCTGTAGCTATTAATAAAATATTTTTCTTTCTTTCTTTATGTATATTGTCCTATTCACCAAACTTCTCTCGGTACTTTATTTATATAAAATTAGCTCAGAGAAGATAAATACTTAGGTAAACCTTTGCCGAATGGTAACAGTAAGAATACAATTTGATACCCCATTACTTATTCATTGGTATTTTAAAAGACGCCTAATGGAAATAAAATATGTGCGCATGAAGGAAAATCTATACTAATATTATAAAGCGGAAGAGTTTGTTTGTTTGTTTGTTTGTTTGTTTGTTTAAACGCGCTAATCTCAGGAACTACTGGTCCGATTTGAAAAATTCTTTTTTTGTTGGATAGTCCATTTATAGAGGAAGGCTTTAGGCTATATAACATTACGCTGCGACCAATAGGAGCAGAGCAACAATGATGAATGTGTAAAAATCGGGTTTATGTTTCCTTTTGAGAGCTTCCGCTGCGTAAACGGTTAAAGTTGCGCAAAAATTATGTACTACATAATTGTTCCCCTTTCAAAGTTCTAAATAAAAGTCCGCGACAGCATATGTCTATCTTTTAAGATTGGCTCACTATAACCTTTTTTATGCTAATCAAATTTGTTTTAAAATAATGTGATATTTTCGAAGGTGTTTTTATAAACATAATATTAATCCTTATCCAAATAAATGAGTTATTCATCACAAGTATTTAATTTAAAACAAAATTGCTCTTTACATTATTTGATTTCAATGAATATCTTAGGAAATATCGCAGTTTAAAAATAACATCGCAGCAAAATAATGATCAAGTACTGGGCGCGCATTTACGATAAAAATACTGGATTTTATAATCTTATATTAAAAAAAAACTCAAACTAATGTTATTTCAAAGTACTTCTGCACACACTACATTTTTAGTTTTGTTTTCTTCTCATGACCTTCCGTCGGCTTTACACATCCTAAATAATAATAATAAGTATAGGAAGTATTAGTGCCTGCCCTCATGTATGGCAGTGAAAGTTAGATTTGGCGGGGAAGACATGTAAATAGAATAAATGCTGTAGAGCTGACAGCTCTTCGTAAGCTGTGTGTGATGTAAGTATGAAAGATAAAATTAGGTATAATGTTATAAAAGAGCGCTGGTATGCTGAGGTGGGTTGGACACGAAGTTGCAGAAATAATGAGTGGGCAGAGGTTGACGAAGCAAACATATAAAGCAATCGTGAATGGTACGAATACAAGGGGAAGACCTTTTCTGGACCAAATTGGCGATTTGTTCACGAGAGGTCATCATCATCATCATTCTCCTACTCTTATCCCAATTACTTGGGGTCGATACAATAAGTACTCTTCATTCTTAGTACATATTATAAAAGTTATTGGCAATAGTTTTATGACCGGCCGCATGCCAGACGTCAACCCTAATTGGGAATGTAATTGTTGACCAAACGGCATCAGATGGAGTTGGCCCAAGTCGTTATAAGGCTCTTAGTCGTCTTTTACGACATCCACAAGCAAAGTGAGGATTGGTAGTATTCATAGCCGCTACCACACAGCGATTTCATACACATTAAAAGTATGTGTAATCGTAAATAGGCGTAAGTGTATGTATAATATACATACATTGTATATATCTATAGAAAGTATAGATAAGACCCAATACTTTTACTTGCATTACTTTATATGGTACTACATTGCATTATATGGATTACGTCAAACTTGAATCACTTTTAAATACTTATTTCGCGTAACTACAAATAAACACAAAAAAAAAAGAAACACATACATGCACGCACACTACATCACAAACACACGCACACCACACACACACACACACATACACACACGCACACACACAAACATACACACGCACACCACACACACACACACAAACAAACGCACAACACACACATACACACGCACACACACACACACACACACAACGTGTGAGCGCGCTCACTAACACGTTAATTCTCACTCATTCATTTATTATAGATTTCTTTATCATTAGTCTTTATTACGTAAGATATATATATTCATTATTTATAATGTATGTTACTGTAAAATAATTTGATGTTCAAGATTTATGTATTTCGGGAAGGAACTGTCTCTTGAAACACAGGTATTACCTAATTCAAGAGGCAAAGACATCTATGTCAACTGTCATATGTATTTAGTTTTCAATAAAGATTATTATTATTATTTTACTTAAGGTTAAATGTTCTACTCTTACTAATAAAAGGGTCATGTAGGTACCTAAAACAGCTTTAACGTATGTATTATTTAAAAATATTTCCACCTTTTACGTAAACGAATTCGCGAGTTGAAGTTAACGTTAGCCCAAAGTAACCAATCGCGGACGAAGTCGCGGGCAGAAGCTAGTGTTATATAAAACCCTATCTCCCTAATACGTCTGCCAAGTGTGACCAGCAGCGTGGTGTAGTAGGTCAATTTCCTTCTTATTATGGAGGAGGCTCTACTCTAGCAGTGGAATTTAAATGAGATGAGGTGAGATAAAACTGAACATCATTTTAAAATTATTAGAATAAATTCAATAACAACGAATTATTCAATAAGTACGAAATATATTTTATGTCGCAGTTTTTTTTACATGCAGTATTAATTTTAAAAAATTAAATTATTTTTTTTAGAAATCCCCGAAAGCAAAAGAACGCTAATATACAGAACTAGTTAGACGTATTCAATGGGCCTCTAACTAACAATCCAGGATTTCTCTTATCTTCGGATTCTATCATCAAAGTAGCTCCGTGGTAGCAACATACACGAGTGTCATTATCATTCTCTTGCTCTTATCCCAACTACTTGGGGTCGACGATATGTCCTCTTTTTCCATGCAGCCCTATCAGACGTCATCTATGTAGTCACTCCCTCTCTATCCATATCATGCTGCACCCAGTCCATCCATCTTTTCTTTGATTTCCCTTTACCCCTAAAGCTTTCATTTCATATTCATACTTAAAACCTTCCTCCCAACATTACTTTCATCCCATCTCATCACATGTCCATATCAGGTCAAACTCTTTAACTTATCCGTCACTGGTGCTACTTTCAAACATTCTCTTATACGCTTTTTATCTTATCCATTCTCGTCACGCCGTACATCCATCTCAATATTCGCATCGCTACTACATGCAATCGTCGCTCATCCGTCGCTTTTGTAGCTAAACATGCTAATCCATACAATACAGCAGGTCTTATTAAGGTTTTTTAAATTTGCCCTTTAATTTAAGGGGTACTGTGGTATCACATATTGTACCCGTGACCTGCCACCATTTCATCCATCCCGCATCAATTCTGTGCTTCACCGCACGATGCAGGTCGCCATTGCTTTGGATAAGCAAACTGCATAGATGTGCAAATTCCTATATGCACCCCGATATTTTTCACACAGTTGGCGCAGTGAAAATAGGGCATCCGTTGCCCCTCAAACCGACATAATTTCGAACTGGTTTCAGGTGATCTCACTTTCTTCTCGCAATCGCTTCTCAATAAGTTTTTCACACAATTTCATACTGTGCGACAAGAGATATATTCCTCGATAACTGCCGCAGTCCTATCACTCTTATTTTTTAAAATGGGCACCAGCGTACTACTGCACCATTCATTGGGTATTACATCCTCATGCAGCAGCTTATCGAAGAATAAAGTCCCGAGGAATAAAGATATATCCATCCTCTTCCAAAGCACCTGTATGCTAAATTTTATGGACGATATTAGATATAGATAGATATATGTATTAAAAAAAAAGCAATGTAATTTGAAATTTATTTCTTTTCATCCTTTAAAATTATCATTGCTGCTTTTTAACGTGACATGTGTCGTTCGCCGTCACATCTACCTATATTTATCTATCTAATCTTTAAACGAGAAACTCTTGTATATTTTTTATTTTTGTATATGTATTTCTATATATTCAGAATCGGCACGGCACCACCGATTTCCATGAAAGATTGATAAATCGAACTATAGTTCATCTAATCTAAGAAGTGCATTTTGACGTTTTACATTTTTTAATATACAATAACCTCGGTCAAACGTCTACACATGATTGTAAACACTAAATCTGAATTTTTAAACAACTATTAAGTTATTTACATAATTAACATTGCGGGTGACTTTCTTGTACAATAATCTAATGTTGAAACTCGTAAAACTAATTTATAATATTTATTTATTAATAATAATTTATTTATTATATACAATAATACAATTAATCGAATAGAGATTTTGACAGAGATGTACATTTCAACACTTTGATTGATGAGGAAATAATTATTAATGTTCGCAACAAGGATTCGACAAGTCTTATGATTTTGCAAATAAATGTCTATAAATCAATTTCACTGCACCATCTAATTGTTATGAACAGAAAGAAAAAGAGGATGTTACGTAATTAGTAAGTAGCAAAACTCATCAGTTTTATTTACTAAAGTTATCACGTCTTTATAGATAATATTTTTTTTTACAATCGTTCATTTATTCGGCTATTTTTATTTTCATCATTTATCTATTTCATAGATATAATAAAACAGAAAATTGGATACGTGATATTAAAACAAAAAAAAAAACATTATTATCTACATATATTTCTTCGTTTTGTTCCTATAAGACGTTGCTTTGTACCAAATTTCAAGATTCTGAGTTTACGGAAGTACCCTGTAGGTTTTGATTCCCTTTTTTTTTTTTTTTTTTTATTGGTGGGCTATGGGTGCGTCTCGCCCCGCTGAATCGGTCCGGGGTGACGGAAAGGCGGCGCGTGACCCCATAGACCCACCGTAAAACCTTCTCTCTTCGCCGTGCGAGCGGACCACCGGTACTCGATTTTAACTTCGGTGGCCCGCCCGGCGGTTTACCCTCGCGGGTTCCTCTCGTCGACGCCCCGACAGATTTCGCCGTCGGGGCGTCGCCCTCACGCGGTGGCCTCACGTCGGGTGACCGGACAATTCCCCGGTCCGATCACCCGAGGCCTCGGTTAGGGCGGCATCAGGCGCAGGTATTCGCGCCTGCGCCGCCCCGGCCGCTGACGGCGGCCCGGGTCGCGGGATTCCTCCCGGACTCGTTCCGCCGCCTCCTTCTGCGAGATGACAGCCTCGCAGAAGGCGGCGACCGCGTCCCAGTTCCTGACGCTGTCGACCATCGCTCTCGCGACAGCCGGCAGCGTCAGGTCGGCACCGATAACAGCGACGAGGTCACGGCGCTGCCGGTCAAAGCCCGGACACGCCTCCAGCGTGTGTTGCGCCGTGTCCTCGTCACTGCTGCAATGGTGGCAGAACGAAGTCCACTCCCTACACGCGACCGTGTGCAGGTAAAAGCCGAAGCATCCGTGCCCCGACAACACCTGCACCAGTCGAAAGGAGAGGACTCCGTGCCGCCGCTCCATCCACTCCATCAATACGGGCCGGAGAGCCTCGACGGTGACGACACCGTGTCTAGGCCTCTCCAGCCGCGTAGCCCAACGGGCGATGACGTCTCGGCGGGCGTCCTCGCGCCAGGTGGCTATCTCGCTCAGCGATGGGGAGCCACCTTCGTCGCGCAGTGAGGTCACCCGCCGGTAGAGGTCGGAGAGCATCTCCGCCTCTAGGTCCCACGGGGGTGTCCCGGCCAGTAGGCATGCCGCCTCGGTCGATACCGTGCGGTACCCGCGAATGGCTCTGACCGCCATGACTCTCTGGGGTCTCCACAGAACAGCCCTGAGCTGGACGTTCAGAGCCCTCGCCCACACGGGTGCGCCGTACATGGCCATAGAACGGATCACCCCCGCATACAGCCGTCGGCCCTCGAAGCTGGGTCCGCCCACGTTCGGCATGAGCCGCGAAAGGGCGGACGCCGCGCCGACCAGCCGGGGAGCAATTCGGCGAAAATGCTCCCGGAACCACCATCGCCCGTCGAGCACCAGACCCAAGTACTTCATATGGGCCTGGATGCTGATGTGGACGGAGTTGACGACTAGCGAGACGCCGATTGGCGGCCTTACGCGTGGCCCATGGAACAATAGGGCCTCCGTCTTATTTAGGGCCACCCTGAGCCCCAGCGCCTCGATTCGCCCGACCATCTCCTCGGTGCCGAGAGTGGCCAGGCTCGCCGCCTCTTCGAGTGTCCTGCCCCGGGCTGTGACGAGCGTATCGTCAGCGTAGCATATCACGCTCAGCCCGGGGGGGAGACTCCCTCTCAACGCCCAGTCGTACCCGATGTCCCACAGAGTCGGCCCCAGAACCGACCCCTGTGGAACGCCGCACGACATGGACGTCCGCACAATGTCCCCTGCGGGACTCGCGCAGAGGACACTGCGCCCCTCCAAATAGTCCGCCACCAGCCGCCTCAGGTACAAGGGCACCCCATGAAATCGGAGCGCCTCCCTGATGCAGCTGAATGGCAGACTATTGAATGCGTTGGCGATGTCCAGCGACACCGCCAACAGCACTCCCCCGCCGGTGACAGCCTCCGCGGCCGTCTGCCTCAGTCGTAGCAGGGCCCCGATGGTCGAACGCCCCCTTCTAAAACCGAATTGAGCGTCCGACAGATCGGGTCCCACCTCCTCCAGGTGCTGGACGATGCGGGCAGCGAGGATGCGCTCCAGCAGCTTACCCACATCGTCGAGGAGCACGATGGGCCTGTAGGCCGACGGCGAATCCGGGGGCCGTCCCGGCTTTGGCAGGAGAACCAACCTCCCCTCCTTCCAGCACTCAGGGAACCGTCCAGACGCCAAACAGGCGTTGTACAGCTGCCTGAGGCGAGGCTCGAGGTGCTCGAGGAGCGACGTCAGCACCCGGACTGGTATTCCGTCCAGGCCGGGGGCCGTGGTCGCGGAACGAATCCGCGCCACAGCTGCTCCCACTTCCGTCTCCGTCACGGGCGGAACACTCTCGTCGTCAGCCTCCCGGTCTTGTTCTGGCGAGGCCATGACCGGGGGCGTGTGTTCCGACTGCCGTGGAAACAGCTCCTCGACCACCCTACAGAGGAAGTCGGGCTGGAGGGTCTCGGTGAGGGGGGGGGCCTGCGCGCGAAGCTTATTCAGCGACGCGCGATACGGGCGACCCCAGAGGTCACGGTCGAGACCGTCCAGCATCTCCTGCCAACTCGCACCCTTGGCGGCTCGGATGGCCAGCCGAAAGGCCGTCCGCGCATCGCGGTACGCCTCGTACAGCTGGCCCTCCCGCTCAGCGTCGCGGTGACGCCGCCGGCTGCGGGTGTAGGACCTTCGGGCTCTGATACATGCCGCACGAAGGTCCGCCAATCTTGGGGACCACCAGTAGACCCCCTGCCTCGGAGGTAGACGCCGCCGCACTCTGGGCATGGCCGCATCGCAGATCTGCGTTAACGCACTGCGGATGCGGACAGCCTCGGCGTCCACCCCGTCCGCTGGGGGCGGTGAGGACAGCCACGTGTGAACGATGGCCGCCTCCGCCAGTAGGTCCCTGTCAAGACGACCCACAGCCCACCGCGGAAACGCGGGAGCTCCGTCCGCCCTATGACCCCTACCGGGGTCCCGGAGAGGGGAGACCTCCATCCGGATGTACCGGTGGTCCGATAGGGTCTCCGCCTCCTCCAGGACACTCCAGTTCCTCACCCGTGGTGCGACAGCGGGGCTAGCGAACGACAAGTCCACTATCGACCCGCCCTGCTGCCGCACACACGTGTTCACTGAGCCCCTGTTAAGAACACAGAGGCCCAGTGAAGCCGCCCACTCGATGACCGCCCGCCCGCGGTCGTCCGTCATAGGGGACCCCACGCCGTGGATTTGGCGTTGAAGTCCCCCAGAACCAGGACGAGGCCCGGTGCTAGTCGCCGTATCGAGGCCTCCAGGTTGGTGAGGGAGGCCCTGAAATCGTCCATTCTCCTGGTAGGGGAGAGGTATACGCTGTAGAGCGTGACCCCTCCCCACTCCGCCGCGACATGGTAGGTTTTGATTCCCTTGTGAGTGACGTAAATTTGCGGCATAAACGCCTGTATCTTTAGATTTCATTGGCTTAGAAGTTTAATTTTTTTCACAGATTTAAGGGACAGTAGACTTGAGTATTTGATATAAATTTCAGCTTGATCCCTCCCTCCACGCGTTCCTGAGAAAAAGGGTCTTGACAGACAGACGGGCTGACGGATGGACAGACGGACGGACAACAAAGTGATCCTATAAGTGTTCCGTTTTTCCTTTTGTGGTAAGGAACCCTAAAAAGCAGCACTTTTGCTTACTTCAGTATTGTTGCGAAATCGTAATAATATAAGAGTAAAAAAAAATCTCAACTAGCCACCGGCATGTTATTATTATGCTTATTTGTATATTCAGCACAATGTTTGTAGTTGTTCTAATTATACAATGTTCACATAGATACATTGTTTGAACGGCTAATAAATAATGTTTTGTATCTACATATTGCAATTTGAATAGTATTTGTTGTTAAGCTGCTAATATTGTTATATACATATGTATAGTATAGTTTGTTTTAACTGTATTGCTGCACGCCTAACAACACACGTGCTTTACATTTGAAATACTTCTAATACCAGAATTAAAAGTTGTGATAGGACAGATAGGACCACTCTGTTGACATTTATCTGTCTACAGCCACAGGCCGGTTCGTCCGGGGTAGTACTGTACTCTCGCAGAAAATCGACCTCTGGATGGATTTGGGTTTATAGGCAACGGCCGCGCTGTGCGGTTGGTATTGTAAAGGTCTATGAGCGGTAGGAACTCATACCATACGATGTGCTGGTTGCTTGTTTGCCGCCATGTATAATAAAAAAAAACTGACACAAAAGGTCTTATTTTTCAAAATATTAATAATATTTATGGGAACAAGAATATTACTATTAAATTAAAGACTTTTTTCATTAACATGCTTATTTTCGTATCTATTTGATTTGAAATACATACTTTTATGTAAATATTTTAATTTATTTTAATGCATGATTTTAAATATAACTTAGATATATATATGTGTATTCGCCTGTATGCCTGTGTTCGTGACGTCATCACACATAATCAAAGCTCAAAAATAAAATAGGTTGAATAGGGATTCTATTGATTTTTGTTATTAAATTTACAAATACTTAAATTAATTTAAATTTACATACATATCATCACGCCATATCCCTTGCAGGGTAGGCAGAGAGAACAGAGTGCCAGAGAACTCTATCTCTGCATACTTCACTTGCTTCCTCAACATTCATAATTTTCTTCATACACGCTCGCCGGTTTCGGAGACTCTTGACTCCACCTTCCTTCAGTACATGACCGACCTGGTCTAGGTAGGTTAGTCTCGGTCTCCCTCGGTACCTACATCCTTCCACTTTCGCATTGTATATCTTCTTAACCAGACGTTCGTTCGGCATTCTTTCCACATGTCCGAACTATCGGAGCATTCCCTTTCGCATCTTTACACCAATACTCTCTTTCATACCTACTTGCTCTCTTACGTCGTCGTTAAGAATGCGGTCGGTCAGCCTAACTCCACAGATTTTCCGCAGAGATCGCATTTCGACCCCATTAATTTTACTTTCATACTCTTTTCTGCATACCCAACTCTCGCTTCCATACAGTAATGTTGGGACAAGCACTGCGTTATGTATTGCTACACGTGCCTTCTGGCTGAGGTGGTGGCTGCCGAGAAGTTGCCCCAACGCTCCGTTCACTCTATTTCCCGCATTCACTCTTCGCTCTATGTCAGTGGTGTACCTTCCATCTCGGCTAAATCCACATCCAAGATATACAAATTCATCCACTTGTTTGTATTGTTACTCTTACATCTGTTCTGGCTTCATCTCTTTCAAAGACCATTATTTTGGTTTTGCTCACATTCACGCGTAGACCCCTTTTCTTACAATCTTCTGTCATTGTGTCGACTAAGGTCTGCAGGTCAGTCGCTAACTGTGCCAGCAGGACTGCATCATCTGCATAAAGCAGAGCAGTGACCACTGAGTCGCCCATCTGGACTCCCACATTCATATAGTTCAACCTTTGGAGACATTTATCCAGATATATGCCTGGCTGACAGAACGCACCCCTGCTTAACGCCGATATTGACGTCAAACCAAGGCGACATTCCATCATCCAGCCGCACACAGGCTCTACAGCCCATGTAACTGGACTGCACAGCCTGTAGCAGTTTACCATTAATACCATACTCCGGTAAAATGTCCCAAAGTTCCTTTCGTACAACCGTGTCAAATGCTCTCTCCAGATCCACAAAACTGCAGAAAACCCTCTGACCTAGAGCCAGATGCTTCTCCACAATGTTGCGCAGAGAGAACACTTGATCCATGCATCCCATTCCACTCCTGAAATCTTATTGTGTCTCACACAGTAAACCATCGGACACCATCCTCATTCTCCTTTCAATAATTTTACCATACACTTTTGCTGCCAAACTGGTCAAGCCTATGGCTCTGTAATTTGCGCAGTCATAACGTGAACCCTTGTTTTTAAACAAAGGCACGATGACTGCGCTATTCCAGTCCCCGGGAACCATTACCGAGCTCCAACATAAATTGAGGAGCAACAGGAACGCCTCCCAGACACAGGAGCCACCAAGCTTGATCATTTCGGCAGACACCATATCAATGCCCGCTGCCTTACCATTTTTTAAACTTCTTATCGCCCATTCAACTTCATCCATACTGATGCCATCGGAGGACGCCGTCGCCGAATGTTGATCTACTAGACCACATGCGACATCGACGCCAACCGTAGCATCCGCATACATATCGCCAAAATATTCACTCCATCGGCTTAACACGTCTTGTGTTTGTGTAAGAATGTCTTCACCTTTAGACCTTATTTTATTCATTCTGAAGGCTGACCAACCACCCCGAGACTTCTTCACCTCCCTCCAAAAGAGTTTGGTGTTACCCTCGAAGTTTTTAGTCAGCCTATCTTCTGCACTCATACTTGCTCTATCACGTTTCTCTTTCACTAAGGCCTTGGTGTCATTCTTACATTGCTGATATATTTCTTTCTTCTGTTCAGTCATACTGTCATTCAGATTCAAAGAAGAGACATAGTCCAGCCACGCTTTCTTCTTTTGCTCTACGGAAGCTGCCACTTCCGCATCCCACCATGCATCACCATTTGTTTTTCTATGCTTCTTTGTACTTCTACATACTTCTTTCGCTGTATCTACCATACTCTCTTTCAATACTCTCCAGCATTCTTCAATGTCCGATTGCGGCTGGCTTGCCATCGTCAGCCGTTCTCGGACACCCTCTGCATACTTTTCTCTTACACACTCTTCTTGCAACCTTTCAACCTTTATTCTTTCAAGCCCTCCGAAGTGGACACGCTCTCGCCAGTGCCTCCACTTTCTGAACAGACCACTAAATCTCGCAATAACGAGATAGTGGTCCGTATCGACTGTGGGGCCCCTGTAGGCTCTTGCGTCCAATATTTTGCTTCGGAGGCGACTGTCTACCAAAATTAAATCTATTATACTTTTCTGTTCATTCCTTCTCCATGTATACATATGGATGTCCTTATGTTGGAAAAATGTGTTTGACACAATAAGGTTTCTCTCCATGCATACATCCGCTATGAGCCTACCTGCGTCGTTCACTCTCTTATCACCAAATGGACCAAGTACGTCCTCATAGTCGGGACGCTTGGTCCCCACCCATCCGTTCAAATCTCCGCATACAATCACGCGTTCAATGGTTTCTGCCATATCCAGAACTTCCCTAACATTGTCCCAAAACTTCTCTAGGTCTGGTGCCACCGAGGATCCTACGGGAGCATATGCTTCAACCATGAATACCTTGGTGACACCTAGTTTTATACGGACCCAAAGAAGTCTGGGATCATACATTCCGTAATCCTTCACACCTGAGGCCAAGCGAGAGGACAACAGCACTCCTACCCCCATGCTGGCTCGATCGCTCTGTGGTACACCAGACCACAGAGCCATCCCGCCATCGGGAAGATCGCAGGCGTCGCTGCCCCTTCGCTTGGTCTCTGTCACACAGAGCACGTCTAGCTGTTTGTCCGCCATGACGGATATCAGCTCGTGCAACTTCCCTTCCACACAACCTCTTACATTCCACGTGCCCACCCGGCACTCTGCTCTCCTCGACTCGCCTGACTGGGCAAGGCGTGATGGGTGGCGGCCCCCATCGCCGCAAATTTCTATTCATAAAATCAACGAATTTCAAATTACTGAAATTTTTAGCATTTAATATGCTTAATTATTTATAAATACCCGATTACGAAACGAAAAATGATGTCACAAGCGGGGTTCGAACCCGCACCTATTGGGAATCCGGCCCAATCGTGCTGCCACTTACACCATCGTGAACTATTTTAGGACATGCATATTTAGAACTATTTTAGGACATTCGTTTCATAATCGAGTATTTATAAATAATTAAGCATATTAAATGCTAAAAATTTCAGTAATTTGAATAACAAGGTTGTGTCATCGTTTAATACAATTCTAATTGTAAAGTTTGAAGTATTAAGCCTATACAATGTGTAAACATTGTCTGGTAGATGGCATACGTCACCTTGAAGACGTAAGATATAATATGAAGCGAAATATAAATCAACGAATTTGTCCTAAATTCGCCAATGTGATCTTTTTCTAATAAGCATAAATGATATACCTATGTCTTCCCCTTTTACACTTATTGAATTTCTCAGGTATATTTGGCGAGAATCTATTTGAATATTTATTAAAAAATACAGATATGCGACACATTATTCAATGACAAAATTTATAAACTATGGCTTTGTGACTCATGGAATAACAATGTACGACGATTGGCGATAATAAGAATTGGGCTGCATTAACTTAACTGATTTCGCTACAAGTGCTTCTTGTAGCGAAATCAGTTAAGTCAATCAGTGTAGAAATTAAGCAACAACAGCGTCAGTGCACGGAGCAGCGGAAGTATTATTACATATTAATTATGTACACCTTACCACCCTATTTGTGGCCGAGGGTAGAGAGACCAGCACCCATTCATCATGTGTACCCGCCTATGGTGCCATGTCACTAATATATCAGCATATCACTGAGAGACTCGATGCTCTACAAAACTAAGACGCTGAATGCGACAACCTACCTACACACACGATACTGGGTCTTCTCAAACGCAAGTAGTGTTTATCTTTGCCTGATTTACGACCCTCACAAGAAAATAAAGGCTAAATATACATTATAGTTACGCTAATCCCGGCACCGTGTATTTTTAAATAATGTATCGATTTTATTAAAAAGCACTACATATTAAATTTTTAAAAAGGGTAAGATTTCGCGAAGTTTTTAGATAATAGCTCAGAACAGACACCTTTCATATTGTATTTGCCTGTATATAATATAATTATGTGCCTAGATTTCAAAACACGTAGGTAGGTAATATAGAATTTCGATAACGTTATTTTGATATAAAACTTCATTCTACTAAAATGTATAAATTGATTTCAAGTTAACTATGTACTTATTTATATACTTTATAAAACCGGTCGCTAACTGACAGAAGAATCTATAATATAGTTGTAATAGTACAAAAAAATACATAATATGAAAAAAAATGTGTTGACTACGCTGCTTAGGTTGTGTGTTGTCATAGTCTGTATTTTAAAATTTGTTCAACCATTATATAATATAGCAACATTCAACCAAAATAAATTAAAAATAACTGTGTACCCTGTTGGCGATAAGGGAATAAACAAACAACAAGTCGAATCTACGTAAGAAATCATCTCCCTTGTGGGATTTTATTGTAATAATTAATTTAAAAAAATTCATAAGTTGGCAAGTTTTGGGTAAAAGTGGTATAACAGCGCGAATGACCATCACGTCATCGCTTGCGTGGCAAAGCACGATCAGGGCGCGTCACCTAGTGAAGCGCCTCGATAAAACTACTTCCGTCTCGTTTTTAACACTGAAAATCGAGATAGGCACTCGCTCACTCTAGCAATAACGGATCTGTCCGCAGTAACAAACTTTGTAAGAATTCTAAGTTGCCGTATCGCACAGTTGTACTTCGTCCGTAGACGGTAACGCACGTTTCTTGTTTCTCTGAAACGATATAACTTTTCGTAATTTCGTCATGATGTTGCGCTGCGTACTTGCGGTGTTGGCTTTAGCGGGGGCTACGTTCGCGAACTCCGAGGTCACCGAACTTAAATCTGACGTTGTGAGCGTCCCAGAAGAATGCACTGTCAAGTCCAAGCACGGCGATATGCTCACCATGCACTACACTGGCACGTTAGACAACGGTCAAAAGTTCGACTCCAGGTATGTCCTAACCTCTATGCGATTCTTATGGTCGTTTCACCACACCTCATTTTGTTAATACTTAATTTAATCTATATGACACTCGCCTAAAGAATATTAAACCACTATACACATAACGTCAATAATTGATAGACGTTAGGTGTCATTCAAATGCAATATTGATATTTAAATTGCTTTAGTTATTAGTTAAAGTTTAGGTATCTACTTATGGTGAAAATGTCAATCACTATAATAACGTATTGAGGCAATTAAAATAGCAGTAGACCAGCGGAATGTGATTCTGATATTAGTAAGTAGCTCTAGTATCTAAATATTTTATCAACATACTACATGGCCTCTCGTTGCTTTAAAATTGGCATGAATTGCACATCTTTAAACATTTAATTCTAATTAGCACCTAGCTTTGTTTCCCACAAAATATTTAATGGGTTTCACCGGGTTACCGGTTCCGGCACAAATCGACGATGATTAAAAACGTCACCGGTCCGATGACCCGTGTCGATGTAGGCGTGAAATATGTACCGGCGTACCAACACGTCCTTTATTCCATATCGCCATTTAATTATATTATTTAACTGTCCATGTACGTATAAACCCTAATGAATTTATCAATATCTATATATGCTTATAATATGCGTTAACCTGAACTAATAGGGTATGTATTCTACTCTTTACCACACATAGTTTAAGTTATACATCTAATTAGTTATCTAAAGGCAGTTACGAAGGTCTCTTAAATCTTCAATTAAAAGCACCTAGTAAGCAAAAAAATAATATAAATCAGTTTACTATTATGACCTGTAATAATTATTGTTATAAATTGTGTTCGTTTTCCATTAAATGTAAATACAATTCAATTAAATATTTAATTCAATTCAAAAAATGTTTTGAAGTAGGTATCAGAATGTGTGTGATACAAGGAACTTAATAGTTTTCACTTGCAAACTGCAATTTAATATCCTACGTCTACCTAGGTATGTTGTTAATTCACTTTAGTAAGTTGCTGTTCATACACGTTCCAACAATGGTAAAATACCTATTTTAGTTTAAACTAATAGTACATCATTATTTTTATATTGATAATAAAATCTACCATCATCATACCTATTTTCCTTCTCTGTATTATACCTAGATAGGATATACATAATGATAAAAGCATATTTCGATACTATAGAGTAGTATAGAGGTTTAACAGATAGTTTGATGACGTGTTTCTAATTTTGGGAAGTTACTCCATGGCACTCGCATCATTCAAATACCTACATGACTAAGTAACAATATTAGTTCCATAAGGAAAATGTACATCAGGTTATAATAGTGTTCTAGTAATAATTATTTTTAATATATACGTAAATATCGCCGTATTAGTTATTACGTCGTTGGTCGAGCGGCATAATAAGCTTGCGACTGACTATTATAAGATTCTGGTTTGATTCTTGCAGAAGGTATTATCTATAACCGTCTACTGATAGTAAAAAGTAATCACTACGGATGACTGACTAACATGCGCGGCAGACGGCAGTGCGAATGTATTATAATAACATCTGCCTTTAACCCTTTGAAGGTTATTATTACCTTAGGTGAAGGTGCACTTTCACCTCGTAGTTTTTCTATCTGAATGTAACAGACTATCAAAATATGTAGTTAATTAAAATATTTTCGTGTAGTGACAGACTAGGAATACAATTCCTCATCCCTTATCTTACCCGTGGGTGATCGTAAGAGACGACTAAGGAATATAAACGTCGTATAAAATCTATGCAAGAGTAGGAAAACTCGAAACCAAACCCTATACCAACACGTCTGACCAGCGTGGTATTGTAAGTCAATTTCCCTCCCATTATAGAGGAGGATCGAGCCCAACAGTGGGACATATTTCAGCTGAGATGATGATGATCATGAGGATGAAAATATTCAGCGCTACATATAGCGCACCACACAGCGAATATCATAATATTCGCTGTGTGGTGCAATGACTACGAATACTACCAAGCCTTATATTGCATGTGGATGTCGTAAAAGACATCTAAAAGCTTTACATCGGCTTAGGTCAACTCTGTGTGATGCCATTTGGCCAACAATTACATTACCAAGGACGCTTGTCATCAGTCATGCGGCTGGTTATAAAACTATTGCCAAAAGTTTTGTAATATGAATGATGGAAAAAGAGCATCGATCCCAAGTAATTAGGACAGACGACGGTAATAAATATGACTTAATAGGCCTTAATTTTTATTTTTTATTTCTCATAAAATTTTAAAAGAGTTAAAGTTGAAATCAATTACAAAATTGCACCGCTACGAACATACAGGAAGTTAATTAATATACTAAAATAATATTTGCACACCACGATAAATTATGCACATATTAAGATAAAAATAGTCGTTTTAAACTGTGCATTATTAATATTTGATTGAAAATGTAGAGTAGAACGAGATACCATATTAAATACATTGTCAAAGCATTCATTAGTAAAATTATTTTATTAGTTTAATATATTTATAACTTTAAATCAAATATGTTATAAAATTGTATAGTATTAGATATATGAGAACATACGTATTTTAACAATATGCTAGAATTGCTGAAATACGTCCTAAAACGAAAATATGTAGATATACTATTTAGTTACAATTATAATTAGCCCAAAACGTATACATACTTAAATTATTGCAAAAATTTGACGCAAATATATCTATTGTTACTTAATTTTTAAATAGGTACCTATAATAAAAAAAAATCGTTTGGTGACGGCGTAAGAATTATAATTCACAACCCCATATCTTGCACATGGTTATAAAAGGCGATTAAGGGATATAATATGCATATAGCTTCTATTTAAAAGCAGGAAAACTCGATTTAAAACCATATACCAACTCGTCTGACCAGCGTGGTATAGTAGGTCGATTGTCTTCCTGTTGTAGATGAGGTTTGTGGCTAACAACTGGACATATATGAGTTGAGATGATGAGGATGAATAAAATATATTCTTCAGCCCATAACCATATCCTGCCAGGTGCCAGGCTAGTCATGTCTTTGCGTAATAGATATTATATCGAATTTGCCATAATTTAAAGTTTTAATCGTTGTGAAAATGTCCGCGGTCAAGAAAAATCTGGTTGTTTGAACACATTTAATTCTTAAGCCACATCAATCACCATTAAATGACAAAAATAACATAAAATTAATTCCTTAGTTACATTATTTATCTAATGATAATTTTAACACAGTTTTTTTATATATATAAAATTAAATTTAGGTACTAACTATTTATATCTTTAACTAAAAATATTAAACATTTAATTCTATTATCATAGAAAATAATTAATACTATAACTGAAGATATAATATAAATGACGTCATAATATATTTTTGTATATGAAATACTATTTTAATTATGTTAGAATTTGTTTTCAAGATGATAATAATCTGGAATGCAGACGTCGGTTGCCGTGGTAAACCTACAATACAGTTTAGTAAACCGTAATAAACACAACAGATATAATAAAAATATGGAAATCAACCTAGATAATTCTGTTGTTGCTTAAAAAAATATTTTTAGAGAAACAACAGAAAGTATACTAGGTAATCTCGGCGTCTTAATTCTGGAACGAAATCTGTTAATCGGTAAGATTTACTGTCTGCGTTTGCTAAGAAATATTTTTGACACAACTGAGGATGATTAGGATAAAAAAACTGGTTTAGCTAAATCCCTATCTATAAAAATAATGTATTTACAAGACTTTGACAATTATTGTGATTCATTTTCCCATCTATTACAATACACAGGTTATACCAAGGTACTAAAACTGCACGATATAAATGCGAATTTCAACCGATCTATGCCTAAAATTCGCATTCGCCGTCGTGATTAACTAACAAAACTTGAACTTGTTTCATAAACAGGAGGCGAAACTTTTGTTATTATCGTTTATGGGTGTGCGTGTAAAATTTACCGGTAAATTATATACATTCTTAACTTATTCACGTTGCCGTTAAAGCTTTTACTTATTTTAATTATATTCGGTGGAAAGTAAGACTTCGTCCTGTGGAAATACCTGCGGTTTGCCACTGCCTCTTCTCCTCATGCCTACCTTGCGTTGATGTCGCAATCGATATCACGCTTACTTCTAACAACTTAATTATAGTTTCTCTTAGTATAATCACTTTTGTGTTGTAAATGTATGATTATACGAGTTAGCGAATTTGCTCACAACAATTAACAAAGCTATTAGAAATATTATGATCTACGTTTAATTAATTTTATGTAAATTATTCACATTTTGCTTTCTTTTCTGTTACGTAATCTTCTCTCAACATTGTATTTTCGTTAGCGTATTGTAAACCACCGGGGAAGTCTATATATTTCAATTTGCTGACTTTCGGTTTTATAGTGTAATTTAATAAAGAAATTCTAGTGAGCGAATCTATAATTTATTATGGTACGGGCATTGTAGAGGCAAAGTTTTATAAAAAGTTAGACTCTCTCAGATTATCATACAATATGAAGGAACGTGTTCTGGTTATCCGAGGATGTCGCTTGTCTGCTAACTTTTTAATTGTTTTTAAATTTTGTGATGTGGAACTAACATTTATATACTGTGGTTCTCCCTTACGTCAGCGTAACTATCTCTTCCTCTATAAAATTTATAAACGCGTATGCTATGCAATGATTGTTACACTAACAAAATAAGGTTGTAGACACCGTTATGGGAGAGAGTGCATCTAATTATCTATCAGAAACAATGGTATAATCATACACCGCATTAATCTTACTGTTTACCGTAAACAATTGTAGGTACATAACATGAAAAGAAATGCTATTGTCTTAAGTTTACGCATATCTTTGTTCTCAGATAGTTGACTTCACTTGTGAAAGATTATAATGTTTAGGCAGGTGAAGATGACGAAAGGGTACTAGGACTAACATAACACGATCCGATGTTCCATATCTATACATAACCTAAATGGATATTTCTGTTTGGAATGTTATGAACATTATTTTATTACAAAATAGTTAATTATATTACAAAATCAATGATTATATTTTTGTCGTTTTTTCAAGCTATTTTTCTAGGTAATTTCTAAAATCTCTCTATCATCAATCAAATTGTGATGGGGCTTTCACTGCTAAATAGTTGATGTTATATGTTGTATATTGTGCAGAGTATTATTTAGACCATTATTATAATGGGAAAATATTTTACTACGCAAAAATAATGTAGCACAAGTTTTAAATGTTATATTACATTTTAAATGAAAAATTTAATTCTAAAAGACAATAGAATTAAAAGACATTTGTTCTTCTATATTTAAAAAAAAAATAACCTTCACGCCAATGAGCGCTGGGCAAATCTGGCAAACATTCCTAAGTTGATTGTTTCGTATTTGAACTAAATGAAGTGGAAAAGGGTACGAATGCGTCAAAGTTCGAGATGCATTCGTGTTACCTATCCAAAGATTGATAAATCATTGAGTAAGTCAAGACATCTTACATAGATGTGCTAACCAAACGCTACGAGATTACAGTCGAACAGGTCTGCTAAACTCATCAGTGAAAGAATATAACATACAGCGTATCAACAATCATAAAAGATATTAATTATTTTGATTGGCTTACTCCATCACTAGCCACTTATACAAGAGTCTACTCCACTATGTATTCAGGCCTGTAGTGTGATCATTTTTAAATTTACTTATTATATGTAATAAGAAAGGCCACAAATAAAAAATATGTTTTGATATTATGCCTCTGTGATTACTCTTATAAAGTACAGGAAATACTTATTCTTAACACATATTCCTATATTACATTTTATTACTTAGATGCATACCCATTCTCCAGGTTGGGCACGCATTTACGCATTAAAATGTCCTAATTAACAAGTGATTTTATAGACTATTAAATCATGTTTTCTGCCTAGCCCATCGAAGTCCACTTTTCAAAATAATCGTCCATGCTTTGCAGGTGGATTATTTGAAAAGTGCGGCGATTTTTAAGTATGCAAGAAGATTGCTACTGCTCATTCTTGTGGTGATCAGTTTTTACGACTCTATCTCGGTAAATTAAGGGTTGAATACACAATAAACCCTTACGGTTTTAGATTCTGTATTATTAGTTACCTAATAGGTATATAGGATGGCCTTTTCGTTGCATGGCCAAACTTATAGGCGAGAATTACTGCTCACAGCAAGTGTGTCCTGTCTAGGCGCACTTTCGACGTTAAAGATTAAACATTCCTTAAGGTCAGTCCCCACAATTGCACACATCTGACCTCTGTAAATGAAACGTTTTACTTTCCATAAAGCTCAATTATCATTTAGGCTGTGAATGAAATAGGAGATCTAGTTCAGGGTTTCCAGACTATTGTAATACGTCTGGCTTTTCAAATTAAGCACTAATTATTCAATGAAAATATTACTTCTCTTCAATTGTTACGCGTTCATGTTATTCGATAAAAAAAATAAGTTTAGAAAAATAATAGAACAATCTTTTCGTATAGTCATGGAGCGAGAAATATAATAATGGCTCAACCCTCGCATTTTTGTAGAGGTTTTAATACTAAAGACATCTATTAATGTATGTAGATTTAAAATAATACGTAGGTTGTTTGGTAGAAATAATACCAGAAAGGGTGAACCGCCGGGCGGACCAGCAATGTTAAGGAGTCAATACTTGTGGTTAGCTCGAATGGTGAATACGGTCGGTAGGAGGCCACACGCCGACATTCCGTCCCCCGGACGATACGGACGAGATGTATCCAGAATCATGGCCTAACAAAAAAGGGTGTTTGATAGGTATATTACTGTTTAGGAAGTATAAATATAAGTATTAACGAACGCCTGGTTAAGAAGATATACATGCGAAAATGGAAGGATGTAGGTACCGGGTGCGACCGAGACTAACCTACCTAGACCAGATTGGTCACGTACTGAAGGAAGGTGGACTCAAGAGTCTCCGAAGCCGACGAGCGTGTATGAAGAGAATTACGAATGTTGAGGAAGCGAGTGAAGTAGGCAAGGATAGAGTTCTCTGGCACTCTGTTCTCTCTGCCTACCCTGCAAGGGATATGGCGTGATGATATGTATGTATGTATTTAGGAAGTATTACATTCTTAATTTATATTGTCAAAGCGACCAGTTAGGCGTGAGTGTAGTACTAACGTTGTTATACTGAGGTTAAACATTTAACCAACGTAATGGGCCGCCATTCGAAGTACCGAAACACATTACAGTTAATAATGGGGATTATGATGATGGCCATTATATTCATATGCTTGTTTATTAGCACTTTGAATTTGTGAACGTCTTGTACTTGTACTAACGTCTTAATTTTATTCATGTTACTTGTTTTATACTATATACATGTGCGTTTTTGAAAATATTTTTATTCTTATGATTTAAAGCTATCTAGATATACATGTGTCCTATAAATGTATAACATTGGCCCGTATACATAGGGCCCATCGATATAACGTATATTAAAATTGTAATACTCTTAGAACGTGTCACCTCTCATTCTTAGCTTACCTGTGTCATACGTGTAGACTAAGAGAATAGTACCTTGGCTTATGCATTCGACATTGGCACAGAACCGTGAGAAAATATGACCACGGGTTTGCAACCAATCATGTAATGTATGAGCTGTTGATATTTATTTTGACAATACTATTTTAATTCCTTCGACAATTTTCTCATAGAATTGTATAGGTGCCCATATACCGCTACTGTAAAAGGTTTAACACATCCGGCATATAGTGTATGAACACACAAAGTACGAGTTTATATTATTTTAGTCATTTTTATATTGATATAATGTTGCTATCGTTTCTATTTCACTAGTAATTTGTCATATCAGTTGAAGAAAATTCTTAAGGTACACTTGACACAAAAATATCCAAGATGAAGTTGCACCTTTACGCATTTTGTACAGAAAAAATAAATATAAATGTTTATATATAAAAGAGAATGCAAAAATAATGTATGTGTGTACGCGGTTTTACGTTGGTTTCATTAACAATTTTGATTACTTCATATTTGTGTTGACCTACAGGCTCATCGTCAGAGGCGGCAATTTAACGATAGAAATTTAATGAAGAACTGTCGATAAAATTAATTTTTAAATGTGTTTAGATTCTATCAATTCGGATCGTTAATTTAAGTAAACTTCTATATACTTGTTAAATATTTCTTGCTATTCATTTTATGTACACATTTGCTAGATTTTACTTTAGCATTGCAAAGTATGACTTTAAATACAAGATATTATGATAAATTATGTTTTTATATTCAAAAGATTGAATAACATTCATATTCATATCTAATAGTGGTAGGACTACGCTGTTGACAGTTCTCTGTCTACAGCCGCGGGGTAGTACCACACACTCGCAGAAGATCGACGTCAGAGTAATGGTAATGTGCTATTGCGCTTCGTTCGGTGAGCGAGAGAGCCGGAAGCCCAACTGGGTGGGTTTGGGGATTGTAATAGTAGGCAGCGGCCTAGCTATAGCCTTGGTATAGCAAAGGTCCATGAGCGGCAGTGACACTTACCATCAGGTGTGCTGCTAGCTCGTTTGCCACCATAAGCAATTAAAAAAATATATATTCAATAATATCAGTGAAAAATTTACTATAAATATGTATTGAATTAAATAAATAAAAATATTACAACTTGGCCTTTGGCTTTTTAAGTTATTTAACAAGAACTAATAAATTCATCACAGTGCTTGATTTACACGTTTTATTGTACTGCTATGAATTGAAATGCTATGAGTCTTTTAGGAACATCAGTTGATAATTCACTTGATGCAATATCAAATTTACAGGAGATGATTGTATTTATTCCGGTAGTACACGGCATTTATTTCGTTGAGTAGACAACATGCTGATTATGTGTGAATCACATTACGGCCTTTATTTAAAACGTATTCGCATTGTTTTGGAGATATATATTGCGTCCGTACTATTGTTATCAAGTAAAACAAAAGCCACTGTTCTCACAAGGTTTTTGATAAGTGCAATTATGAGTCTGCAAAATATTTATCTGATCCGAAACGCCATTCACTACATTGTTCTAAATAGCACTAGATTTTGGTCTGTGTAGATTTTATACCTGCGGTTAACTTATTTGAATTGACTTCAGTAATTTTGTTTAGTATTAAACCTATTTAGCAATTAGCTCTTTTTTTATTGACTCTTTAAAACGTAATTTTAACGTTTGTTATTAGAAGCCAAGTTTCGTATGGCGTAGGTGGTTCTAAGACCGTGGGTTTAATATTAATAGAGTTCTTTCAGGAGACATTCTATCAGTTGTATATACATCCCTTTAATCTAGAACTAAATACGCGTCGAATGGTATTTTTTTTAAATAATTTTATCGAAGTGGTGCTTACTATTGCGATATCTGTTTATCACTAAACTTTAAATATAGTAGCTGAAATAAATTGGGGCTGTGAAAGTAAGTGAAATGCAATTTAAAAATTCGCATGACATAAATTTTTAGTTCAAACAGGTCGCAGAAAAGTTTCTTTGTAATGTTGCTTTCTTAGAATATAATCATCTTTATTTAACTGTAATAAATAACGGCAGATATGAACTTTTTATGAATCAATTTTATATATCTTGATATCCATATCGCATAACTAATTTCGTTATGTTTTCACGTTGAGTCCACTGTTTGAATTAGAAATTAACATCAAATTTTGTAATATACTGACGCCTCATTGTAGAATATACCAATGTGCCAATAACTTGCTTTCAATTAATTACTTTGCATGCATGCATTTTTATCAATCAACTCGCAAGACGAACAACGTGCCTCTTTAGGAGCCGCGATTTTATTCGCTTGAATGATTATAAATTTTATACACAGAAATTCTATGTAAAAAATATACGTGTATAAATCGTAAAATTAGTCTTGTATAATTGCATGAAAACACGATTTCACTAATTATGTTTTTGAGATTTTGTCGCTATGAAGTAAGAAAAATATTTTGTGTGTATGAAACACAGTCCGCCACAGTCTTTGTTGAAAAATACAAGTAAACTATCAAGAACATTTTGAACCTTATAATTCTTTTTTACAGGTCAGTAATAATATACACAATATTAAATATAAGTAAAGATATCTTTGAATATAAGACTGGTTTCTCACACCATTAAAGATGTTATCTGATCTTTTTTTATAATGTCCATAAAGATAAGTGATATCATTTTTCAAAATTGTCAATTTTTAATATAAATTACGTTGCTAATCACGATGATCTGAAGTGTATCACGCTTCTTGTTTTTCTTTGCGAAGTTGTTTTCCTATAGAATTGTAGCTGCTGTGTTTTAACTTGTAAGTTGCTTGTCACTCGTATAACTCGTAATAACACGCTGGAAAAAGGTTATACGTACTGTACACTAATGTCGGTAATTTGGTAACAAGTGATATATTTACATGTTTTTATTATAATGTGTTAACTGTGTATATTACAAAATATAATACTAAGTAGCGCGGTTGTGATATTTATCACCTAACTAATCCGATTATTTTAAACAATGCTTGAGACCTCAAATAACTTACTCAATCCGTTTATGGTAATTGAACCGTTTCTTATGTGTTTGATATGTAAATAGAAAGTTATAGGGAAATCGTGTGAAGCTGATATCGTTTTAAACAATTGGTTATGATTGTATTTTTGGATAACGTTACTGAATTCGTTTCGCGTAACAGCGCAGCTAGAACAAAAAAAATGTATAAATTATAAATTTATATACAAAGAAATACTTTTATATTAGAATTTTGATGATGTGGTTGACTTTGCAGCTTGCTCTATGGATTTAATTTTTTATTCTTTTCAAGTTTTAGATCATTGTGGGTTTATTTCTTAATATGTAATTACTTACCCATTAGGTGGACCGTCGACATTACGAAGGTCGCAGGAAACCGTTGGATGCAGGTGGCACAGGACTGTTTCGAATGGGATTCTCGTGGGGAGACCTATATCTAACAGTGGACGTTTACGGGCTGATGCATGGATGGATGTAATTACTTTATATTAAATCCTTCATTAATTGAATACTTCAAAAAATGTTTACATGTACAATTATATAAAAACTATCATTTTTGCATTACTTCTAACATCTTGAATTGAAATTATCTTGTAGTTATTGTTACTTTTTTAGCGCTCAAACATAGAACAGGTTGTTTAACCGAAGATCATAAACATTTGTTTCACTACATTTTTACTACTCACCATAGAAAATGTGGACCCTCTATTTACTTCTTTATGTGCAAAAGATGCTATAAACATGTTATTTATTTATCTCGTCCATCGTGTACTTGTTACGTGTAGCAATTTCACTACACGACTTACAAAGACGAGCGCGTCCTTTATTGCCAACTTTCACAATCGTAAGGTGGGCCGTTTGCACCTCTGACCTGTTGGGGAAAGTGTTAATAAGTATGTATATACTACTTAATCTTATGTAATAATAAACTGGATGATGTTAATTTATCTAATTAATATTATTGTTGAAAGTTTTTGAAGTTTGTATGTTAATTTTTCATCACGCTCTAAGTTTGCTTCAAAGGTTTTGAGTGGCATTCTCAATAGAGGTTATGTTGGATTTGGTACCGCAGTAAATAACTCTGGTTGTATTATTATCATAAGTACGTATTTCACTAGATTGGAGTTACAAGTTTATGTAGAGTAATAAATGTAGTTTTCCATTTCGTTTATAGTTAAATTGTTAAAACTGTAGTGAGTATAGCAACATAAATCTTTGAAGTTTTTCCAATCACATAGTTACTAGTTGGTAAATTTTCGAATATAATGATCACGATAACCTTGTTCACACAATGAACTTAATTGTTTTTTTACTTAATAATATAACAATATCCATATGTACAAAAAATATTATGAATTAATTTACGCTAACTAAAGATTGTAAATACTTTTTGTTTAAATTACATATATCCGTCGATTCCTAATTCTTCTTTTACGGTGTAATCATGTGGGATTTCCAAGGTTGTTCTACTTCTCCTTTTTCTTTTTTTTTTTCACCGCTGTTGATCGTACGGCTTATACATAATCCGAGGGAAATTGCACTACTTACTATGCCACACTAACCAGATGGACGTAGCAAAATCCATGGCGCATATGTGCAATTCGTGAATTAGCAGAGAGTATTACTTCTAGATTTCTTTCTTTTGCTATCTGCTTGTATTTCTCTGTGTTGGCTATGACAAATGGATATGTGTATAACCTACTGAGTAACTATCGGCAACCTTGATCCTGATTTTCGGTAACGCTTCTCACGAATCTGCCCCATATCCTTTAGTCCATCAAGACCAATAAGTCAAGAGTGACCTTCGATAATAAAAATATTAATCTAAAAAAATCTAAAGATATAAAGTATTATAATTAATACTAGCGTCAACAGATTCCATATCACATTATAAGTTATTTTATTAGTGAGATTATGTAATGTTTTTAAATAAGTTTCCAACACCGTATCATCGATTAGTTTCACTGCGCGTACGCTTGATAACCTAGTGCCCAGTATGATTAATACATTTATTCCACTGACGTGGCCATTAATAACTACTTTATTAATAACGAGTTTTGAGTTTTAAGGCTTATGTAGAAATTAGATTTGTGATGAAATCATTACGTTATGCAAACATTTAAATCTTAAAAAAAATGTCAATTTTGGTGTAGGTTCTCATTTGGAACTTTAAACGGGCATTCAAGTGATATGAAGTACATTTACATTAAATTACTTGTAACTATGTAAAACGAATACTTGCGTAAGGTACTAACTAGCTTAAGTAAATATACGCGTTATATGTTACCTAATTACCACTCCCTTAGGCAAAATATTCAATTAAAATAATATTATTGTATATGTGAACGCTTAGGCATATAATAATGTTTGATTTTCTTTATAGTTAACTTGTGTCGTGTATTGAATACGTATAACGTGATTGGCTAGAGATTGATAATAAATTGCATAGAAAATAAGAACATTGGTTTTTTACGAGTTTTTAATGTAAAATGAGAACTCAAATGAATGCTTGTTTTAAAATATCCATTAAACAAATAAATGTTTATGTAACTATAGAAATTTAATTTATATTTTTTTAATTCTCTATATCGACACAACATTTTTAATTAATATTAAAAGATTATACTATTATCTATTTATTTATATTATACTATACTATACTAAATAAGGTATTTATCTTAATGGTTAAAGATGATAAATCATTATAATTATATGTTTTATTAAATGCACAATGTAAAATTGACAATATGTAAGTGCCCCTATGGGGCTTATGCAAAATAAATGAATTGATTCGATTTGAAATGACTTTGTAAGTAAAATATTAACAATATTAAATTACGAGCATTTGAGAACTGATTTTAATTTCTATTTTAAAAATGTAACTGACCGACTTTGTATGGTACAAAAAATGACGTGGTACTGTTAAATAGTTAAATATGTAATTGCACATCGATTTATTAAAAATATTCTTACATAACTAACACTAACATAACTTATGTTAGTACGAAACAAAATTGTGTCGAAACTAATACAAACATATGCTAGTATTAGTTTCGTAAGAAAATTTCCCAACAAAATAAACATTAAAAGTAGTATAATAGAGATTTAAAAGAAGGCGTGCACTTTGTGGCCTTTGAAGTTGTGGTTGTTTTCGTGAATGTTGTGTGAAAACATGTTTGCAGGGGTAGCTATGATGGATGCTAAGATGCTTGTGATTTATTTGCGAGGGCTGTGTGCCTGCCTGCTTTTTAGCATGATATTCGATCTTGTAGCTTTCCTTTATGTTTTAATATAACAGTGTAGGTAATTCTTGAAAGTATAGTTGCCTATAGAACGCCATGAAATTAACGCTTATTTGGCGTAATAATTCAAATAGCATTATTGCATTGTTGCACACTTCGATAGTTTGACTTTGATAAATATCTATACATCGTACCAATAATTACCTATCTATATATTTTATTATAAGTACCTAAGAAGAATATCTTTGTAACTAGGAGAGGAGGATAACGTAGTATTCGTATTATTATCTTAATTAGTTGCTGCGAAATAAAAAAATATTATTTTTAACTTCATTGCAGTAACGATAATAAACCTTATCAAGAATAAACGAACCACCAGTGAATCGCTACGTGGCCGTTAGTTACGCAACTTTAATTTAATATCGGCAAATTAGAATAGTTTGACTCGCGACACTTCTAAATATGGAACGAGAAATAATGTTATCCTCGTTAACCCCTGTCAGTTATAATATAGAGTACACGATCCTAGAAAGAAGTTGCTGCTGTTTGAATATTCTTAGACTAAAACAATACCTTATTGAGGCTTCATCCGTTTCAACTTTGGCATCAACGTAACTCAGGTTCAGCGTTTAGTAGTTGTTACGTTTTAGTTTGGCATTGCCATAATAAATAAACTTTCTGAACTCACGACGTATGACTAAGCCGCTTCCTATTTTCAGCCTATTATAGAATGTGCACCGAACATAGAATGATCGTTCAACATTTAAGGCTTCTAACACATTAACACACTTTTATTATTTGGCCAAATAGAAAACGGATATAAATTAATTTCTCCACATAAATGTGCATGGAAACTATGATATGAATTTGTATGCAAATTCGTTTCTAGTGGCTAACTAAATCAGCCTAATACTACGATTAATATAATATATACCTAATACTAATAGGTATAATCATCTCATTATCTCAGCCCACACACGTCTCACTGCCGGGCTCGAGCCTCCTCTATATCGGGAGGGAAATCGATCTACTATACCACGCTGGTCAGACGTGTTGGGTGCTTAGGTGTCGGGTTTAGTTTCGAGTTTTCCATCTCTTGCATAGATGTTGTATGCTTTTTGTATCCTTTAGTCGTCTCTTACGATCACCCACGGGTAAGATAGGGGAAGGTGAATTGTATTCTTACTCCACACGAATAAATAGGTATATATTTATAATAGGTATAATGATTATATATAAATTATTATATATAACTTCACGTAAGAGAGCGAGTAGGTATGAAAGAGAGTATTGGTGTAAAGATGCGAAAGGGAATGCGCCGATGGTTCGGACATGTGAAAGAATGCCGAACGAACGTCTGGTTAGGAAGATATACAATGCGAAAGTGGGAGGATGTAGGTACCGAGGGAGACCGAGACTAACCTACCTAGACCAGATCGGTCATGTACTGAAGGAAGGTGGAGTCAAGAGTCTACGCAACCGGCGAGCGTGTATGAAGAGAATTATGAATGTTGAGGAAGCGAGTGAAGTATGCAAAGATAGAGTTCTCTGGCACTCTGTTCTCTCTGCCTACCCTGCAAGTGATATGGCGTGATGATATGTATGTATGTATAACTATTGCCCATATTAAGCATAAGATGTTAATACATCCAAATTGAGTTGGAATACTTATGCCGGTAATATATTTAATTTCAATATCGGGCTTGTTATGAAAACCAAATGCAAATCTTTAGCTTCGAATTAATAAGAACTGTGCAATTTATGGATCAAAGGCGCTAGCGTTTATAAATCCATTGGCTGAAGGAATTATACGCTGTAGTTATTACCATTTCCCTAAATATATCTATTTTTTGGTCATATATCCTGTATTTATTTGGATATTACTGACTGCTTTACGAATACTAAAAACCCTTACTTTGCTCGTGGATGTCGTAAAAGACGAGTAAGAGCTTTGTAACGACCTGCTCCAACTCCATCTGATGCCGTTTGGTCAACAACTACATCCGCAAGAAGGGTTGACGTCTGAAAGGCGGCCGGTCATTAAACTATTGCCATTAACTTTTATTATATGTATTTTGAAAGAAGAGTACATATTGTATCGATTCCTAGTAATTGCAATAAGAGTAGGAGTAAGTGATGATGATATCCTGTATTTATTTGGGAAATTTAATCAATAGAATTAAACTGATTGATGTGTATGTTTATTACATATCCGCATATCTATAATCAAGACCAAAATTGTCAGATTAGATTTGATAACAGACACTTGGCATTGGTACGTACGGTAATTGTTATGAACGTATTGCCTTTGCCTGATTCTTTAAAAACTCGGTACTTGATAATGCTATATGTCGGGCAACACTAGATAAGATTTTAATTTGGCACGATATGATTTAATTTAAAAAAAAAACAAAATAGTTAAAAGTATTTTATATCGCTTGACAATTTTGAGTTTTTGTTTTACAAATGCAGTATAGGTAAGGTAAATATGTACTATATATTATTATTCAAGAAGACAACTATGTTAATATTTTGTTTTTTTTTTATTTATTTAAGTTATTCCACAGACTTTATGTCCGTGCTCTTTTTAAGTTTAGTTTAATTTTCATGGTGGTTTGTTTACACAATTAATTTTCTTAAAGTGGCTTTATAACAATTGGTTAAAGCTTTAAGAGCGCAATTCATGTGTCATAGATGTTAAGTGAATACGTGTTTTTTTGGGGTTTCTTATTGGCGCTAGTGATCTTGTTATTAGTGAAAACCTTCTTCTACTTGTAGATGTTTATGTCGTATATTATAATGCTGCACAATTTATTTATTTTTACGCGTTAATTGCTAGAACTGTTACTCATATTTAATAAAATACTCTTGATTTATATAAGGTTATCTCAAGTTCTTGGAATAGCTTATATAGGTAGGGTAATAACTATACTAAAACCTACAAAATTGAACAACTAGTCTTGATAAAACATTAAATTTTAAAAAGATAAAAGCAACTATCCTCATTGATGTGCAAACTTGAAACACTTTCTAGTAAAAAAAAAACTAGACTAAAATATAAAAATCCTTAATATCCTATTCGCCCGACAAATGATTCTAAACAGGAGGAAGTAATTATGTGCTTATTGCACTGAATAAATGAGATAGTATGTACCATCCATATAAAAGCAACTTTCGCTTGTATTATTCCATAGCATTAAAACTATTGTTTGTTTTTACATTGATTAAAGCTTGAGAGAATTGTTTAATATCAGGCACGCGTCTTAAAAATACTACAAAAGTAATCCTACAGCTTACATTTTTTTTATGTATTTTAGCTGTTAGCCGCAGATGACTGTCACATCTTAACCCGGACTATGGGTGAACGCTGAGGGCTCTCAACCCGGTAGCTACAACTTACAATTATACAGCATAATATAGCATTTCATCAGGTTGTATAGCTCTATAGCCTCATCATCATCATCTTGCTCTTATCCCAATTACTTGGGGTCGACGCAATATGTCATCTTCCTCCATACAGTCCTATCAGACGTCATCTCTGCAGTCACTCCCTGTCTATCCATGTCATACCTCACGCAGTCCATCCATCTTTTCTTTGGTCTTCCTTTACCCCTAAAGCCTTCAACATTCATATTTAAAACTTTCCTCACAACATTTCTTTCATCCCGTCTCATCACATGTCCATGCCATTCACTCCTTAACTTTTCCGTCACTGGCGCATAGCTCTATAGCCTGTTGAAACAAATCTGAATATTGAAACCGATATGAATTACACAGACGCATATATTGAGCTACTAGTTAAATGGTCTGGTTCAGTGTAATGTAATCTCAATATTAACGGTGGATATATTCCATAATACTTCACAAGGAAAAAATAAATTGAACGCTGATGTTTACGCGAGTATTACACTAGTAAAAAAGTACTAGTAGGAGTATTAGCGGCGAATTTTTTTCAGTCAATATTCTGTTTTTTTGACCAAAAAGACTATTAGAAATTTTAAGCTAAAATAAGTGTTGAAACTAGTACCTCTCGATCGGTGACCACGACTTTAAAAATATCAATGCATTACCTATTTGGGCTTGTCCGTAAATAACGTTAGCATAATAAAGCTGCCAGAAAATTATCAGAAAATGCTTTTCATAACAAAGAATGATAACGGGTAGAGTTTTTGTGTAGCTGTTTTGCATGACAGAAGAGTCAGTTGATCTTTTACTTAAGAATATTTTAGACAATATCTAATATAAATAGTTATAATCCTAAAACTATACGTATATATCGTTACGAAAGTGCCCCATTACCACAAGAATCAAAGAATAACTTCAAAATCATCATAATGATATTTTATGGATATTCAAATAAATCTTTAAAACCATATGTTTATTTAGTGTTGAACGCTCTGTTAGCTACATCATATGGGTATTGGTGGTATTAACAAAAACATTGTAATAGTAAAAGTTATATTGTCTATTTTTTAATCATTTTTAGCAAGTTTAAAATTTATAATACGTGAAAGATGTCTAACTAGTTGTATGATAGGAATGCCAGCAGCATCTATTTAGACAGATATCTATGGCAAAGTTTTAAAAGCACCACATAAAAAATAAATGTAAAGAGAAAGAAGGAAGGAATCACGTTTTAATATAACTTTAAATTAGTTTACCATTTCACTAAGTGCTAAATAACTAATTTACTGTTCAGCTCTTTGTCATATTCTTCTCTCTTACTTGACGAATATCTGTCTACTAGGACACTAGCATTAATTATTAAATCATTTGGCCTCAATATTTATTTTATCGACGTTAGCGTTCAATACGCCGTAGAGTAATGAAATTAAGAATACAATTGACACTATCCCTTCCTTCCCAATGGGTATCATCGTATCACAAAAATCGTATAAAAATGCAAGTTGATATCGTTACTGCAAGACAAGTTAAACTCGTAATAAAACCCATGTCTGTATTATATTATATGTCTGTCCTGGTATTGTAAGCTAATTTAGTTTAGTTAAAAAAGGCCAGTGCGTAAAATTGGGACATTTGGAATATATCTGAATTAAAAATACGTAAATTAATGCGGTCGAAATGCGATCTCTACGGCAAATCTGTGGATAACTCCACAGATTTTCCGTAGAGATCTGATCGATCGCATTCGTAACGACGACGTAAGAGAGCGAGTAGGTATGAAAGAGAGTATTGGTGTAAAGATGCGAAAAGGAATGCTCCGATGGTTCGGGCATCTGGAAAGAATGCCGAACGAACGTTTGGTTAAGAAGATATACAATGCGAAAGTGAAAGGATGTAGGTACCGGGGAAGACCAGATCGGTCATGTACTGAAGGAAGTTGGAGTCAAGAGTCTCCGAGACCGGCGAGCGTGTATGAAGAGAATTATGAATGTTGAGGAAGCGAGTGAAGTATGCAAGGATAGAGTTCTCTGGCACTCTGTTCTCCTGCAAGGGACATAGCGTGATGGTATGTATGTAAAAATACGTAGTGGTCAACTTTAGTAACCTTTACATTAATACCTAATGATTTTTTATTATAAAAGCGCTTTGTTGTATATTACTAGGCAATTCCAAAATTAGTTATCAACGTCGACATCTAAACAGTGGCAATGTGCTGTAAGCGAGAGTGCCGGCAGCCTAATACTCTGGGTGGGTTTGGGGTTTTCAATAGCGGGCAGCGAGCAGCCTAGCTATGCTCCTGGTATTGCAAAGGTCCATCGACGGCAGTAACACACAACACCATTACCATCAGGTGTGCTACTTGCTCGTTTGCCATTATAAGCAATAAAAAAAAGACTATAACATCTACCGAAACTCTTGCGGTATTTTTCTTTATGTAGAAGAATAAGTATATTTTTCTTATACCAATCTTTCTCTCACCCAATATATATGTAGTAGATACATATATGTATAGATAGGTATTAGGCAGCTTTATCGTATTTATCGATATAACTACACAATTATAATTAGCAGATTAAACTGGTGAGATGAATTTTTTTGGTAATTATAAAACAAATAACCGTTTTCATCAACGACAATTAAATTTTAGGTACAGATGACATCAATGATTGATTGAAGTTGTCTGTTATACATGCTATATTGATGTTCTTATTGCTATAAATTTTACCTAAAATTTAAGTGTCATTGTTGAAAACAGGCAAAAGAGAATTAATGCTATTAAACAAAACTATATCTAAAAGACAAGATTTGCTACTGATTAATAGAGTTCCTGATATTGCGAGAACCAAAAGTAGCTACTATAGACGTATCCATTTTAAACGGACGTGAAACACAGCGATTTCCATACATTAAACGAGATGCGTCGATATGGATATTATTCTAACTACAGAATTATTCATATTTACACTAAAAAGCTCCTGACATACAAATATATAGTTACTAATTAATATCAGAACGTCTACTAGGTCATTTACTACTACGTGCAATAAATTAAAAAAAAATGGTAGCAGAATCGAGGTAATTATCAGTATATCATGAGCATGATCCAAAATATTATTATTTATATTCATATCGTAAATATTATAAACTAATTATGAATATAAGTATAATGAACCACAGTATTCTGTAAAGCATGCCTTGCGATTTGTAGTTGTTTTTATTTAAGCCTATATTGTAACCAGCATTATTTCAATAAAACTACTATGACTCCAAAATCTGAGATGATTGCTGTTTACAATAATGTATAGCGCTATAGTTTTAATGCTTTTTGTCGAAATTAATTTTTCAGTCATCAGATAAAAGTTATTTACGAAGTGACATACAAACTTAACACATTAAAAATGTATTAATTAATCGCATAACATTTGTCTGATGTTTGGAAAACACGTAGGATATATATTCAGTGAATAGATATGTAATGATTTAGTGAATAGCTGCGCCACTTACAAAAAGCATACATGAAAGTTGCCATAGCGAAACCTGCAACTGCGATTTGAAAGGCTGTGCGTTTTCATGAAAAATATAATAAAATCCGATGTATGCTTTTTGTTAGAAGGCAACCGTTAGAACTGGTAACTTCGAAGGCTCGATCGTAAATTTTTAAAAAGGAAGCAATTTATACTAGTGTTATCTTTTTATAATCTTTGAGATGGTTGTCAAGATAATGTAGTGAATTAGATACTGTGAAAAATCACAAATAAATTTATTACAATCTCGTCCATTTGTTTTTCAAATGGTAATCAGAAGTTTAACTTAACCATATTTAGGGACGAATTGATAGTTAACCAAGTCTATAGCGAGCTGCTCTTTGGAAATTTCTGACACAAAAAGCCAATAACAAGTTCAGATACGAACTTGAGATCTTGTAATCTGAGGTTAAAAAATTATATACAGTCGAAATCTATTTATTTCATACTAGGTTTGGTATCATCAGGAAACAATAATCTCCAGTACAAATAAGTTACAAGTTATCACACAAACAAATAGAAAATGTATTTGTTGAATCCCAGACTGGAATATCGTCCCAGGTCTATCATCAGACATCCCTGAGTGACCTTTCAATGTAGTGTAGGACAATACAGATTGAACCGATTTACGTTCCTTGGCGGATATGAAGTGGATCTACGCATGCGAGTAGGTTGTACGGCTGTGTTACCTTTGCCAAACGTGAATTCGAGTCTTTCTGTGAATTGCTCACATTCAAGACTAACTGACGAGCGAAAGGGCGCCAAACTGTATTGCTTGCGACGCTTGGAATATATTTGTAATTTTATTTTCGTGTGTATCAAAAATCTTTTTTTTTTAAACATATTTTGTGTTTTTTTTAGTAAATTTTGTCTTTATTTGAGGAGTAGGCCAAATTAAGTAACTTTTGAGATCTATTAGAATTAGCAGAATTGTATCGTCATCTAATTACGAGTTAAACTTCGTAGGCGAGAAATTTCCGACTTAAAATTTCAATGTCACTGGATCGACGAATCAAACACAGAACATTACTACAGTCACTCCTCATTTGTAGATCATGTCAGCGTCGTTAAACATAAAAGTCAGTTGTAAAACTATGTAACGTAGTATTTTATCTATTTAAGTTTTCGTTTTCAATCAATTCCATTAGACTATTATGAAGCAAAATAAAACACTATCCATGTAAACAAGCTGAATCAACATTGCGTATCGATACATTATTGACTTGTGTAACGCAGCACTAGCCAATAAAATAAGATTGTCGGTTGCGGGTAGATGCGAAGGCCCAGGTGATACATAAGGGGCAAACTTTATAGCCCGGGCAAGGTTTGCCGCCCTTTAATATTTAATATTGAAAAAATACATAGAAGCTATCCATCGCGGTTTCGAATCGAAACTTGTTTATTGCCGTACGTACCGCCAATACGTCCGTCGTAACTGCTGTAAATAGAGAACCGTCATACCGTAACGTAGAGTTACGAGTAAATAATTCTTATACTCATAGTTATGCGGGACACCATTTTCCTTTTTTATTTTTAATTATATATATATTTTTATGAATGCAATCAAAATATATAAATCGTTAAACTTTATATTATACAATATTTTTTTTAACAAATATAGAAATAAGTTATTTACGCCAACATCAACAATTAGAAATTTTGGATGACTTTAATTTCATTTTATGAAACATTTTGTAACTCTTTGCTATAGTTTTATATGATAGGATAGATTCATAAATATACCTTTATGTCTCTAACATACCTGCTCTTGTAGGGATGTTTTACTAAATAGTCTTTTATAACTCTCGTAGTATTGAATCGGCTATTCTTCGCGATTAAAATTTTAATACGCTTATATTTTGTAATTAAGAATATAATCTGTACACCAATTTCTTATTTGCTGTGGATCTCGTAAAAACCAGATATAGGGTCACTAAGAGAATTGCCAGCAGCTTTTATAAGAAACTTATAACCAAAATCGGCGATCGGCGAACTGTGTCCCATGCGATTATAGCATTATCCCACCTTAGGGAGGCCTATGTTTAACACTGGACTTTATATTTATGAGTCGTATATTTGGATGGATAAAATTAAATGTTTTAAACATTATGTTTTTAGCTATTACTACGTAGTTGTGTATAATTATTCTATACGAACGAGTATGCTTTGAACGCGAATCAGAATGTCATTCACACACTTCACGTTATTTTTTATGCTGTTAACCGATGGGAGTCTTGCCTACTTCAATAAATGATTTAAAATTTGAAATAAGGTATAAAATATATGCAGTATATATCAAATCAGAAAATATTAAATTATTTTATGGAATTTTTCTATTTCCTCGACTGGTTATGGTGCAATTATTTTATTTTTAAAAGTTCGTATGGTCTTGGGAGGCTGATGAACCTACAATCTACTTCTTGTATAGTATTAATGGTCATACCTAAGAACATCAATGACATTTAGGATGTAACCTAGTTTCTTTGTGCGTGACATAGGAACCATTCATCAATATATATTTATGTAAAATATGAATTTGACTATTCTTGACCCAACTCCACCTATCCTACTATACATATGATTTCTCGAACGAATCCGAAATAGAAATAAATTTATAATAATCAATTTTGACTTGTAAAATATTACGTAATAACTTAAGAATTACGTAAGAATAGGTTTTAACCCCTCCTCCAAGATAACGGCATTTATAGATTTTCTTAAGACCCCTCCCCATGGGGGCCCTTACGTAATTAATGAATGGCCCCATAGTTGTTAACCGCAGATTGCTGTGATGACTTTACCCGGACTGTTAGGTGAGCACTGAGGTATGTAATCTAATTACTGTATCATATAGTATCGCTGCAAGACAAGGAAGCCTCAAAACAAATGCTCATTTTTTTTTGGGGGGTGGGCTACGGTCTGCGTACTCCTCGCACCACTCCGTCTAGGGCGACAGAGGGGCGTAAGCACGCACACCCATAACCCACCTGTGGCACCTCGCCTTCGTCGTTGGGCCGACCACCGGAGCAGAGTGACTTGACCTCAGTGGTCGGCCCGACGGATTACCCCCCGAGGAGTACCCTCTCCTCGACCGACGTCCCCAAATGCTCATGGTAAATCGTCGGGTCACTTTGGTATAGTAGGTTAATTTTCATCTTATTTTGAAATTAGCTCATGCCTAAAACATACGGGAGGTTTATTGGCAAGATATTAAATTCTAGGAAAAACTAACAAATTCCAATCACTGACCGTAACAATCTGTACCTTACATATCAACGTCACTTAAGTTTTTCTAGTAAGGTTCAAATAGTTCTACGGAAATTACATTTAAATTTAACTCGGGCAAAGTGGGTTGTGAGTAAAACGGTAGAGGTTTACCGTGTGTAGTCTAAAGAAAACACGTTAGGTAATCGACATGTGGATTCGTGCGATCTCGGTTTCAGCAGAGAAGTTGCAAGCAACAGTCGTAAACTGTACCGTATTCACCCGACTACCATTTCAACACTGATACTTATCTGGATGTGTCTACAATGATTTCTAACGTTTACTCACAAGTATTAAAACTATTAGTTTTTTTGTATCGTACCTACCTTTTTTTATACTTTTCAAGTCCTTAACAACATTTACTTTCTTGATAAAATTGTAATATTTCAAATCAAGCTGTCGTTATTAGTGTTTAAGCTAACTGCAATTTTCAACTCGCGCTCAATAATTTTGAACTTACATTTTAATACAATACTATTTATCAGTAAAACTAAAAGTATACATAATGCAAGTCGTAGAATTAGTTTGTGTTATTCTGTGATTATTTCAAGTCACAATTTATTTGCGATCTTCGAGTTACTTTTTTTTAGGTGGTTGCAACAAACTATTACTTATTATTCTGGAAATACAAAATTAATATATGTACATATATTAAAAAATCTCAATATTAAATTATCAAGTGTTCTTGGCAATTTAATATTGAACCTTTTATTGCATATGCTAATGGGCCTGCCCCTTTTTCATTGAACTATATGGTGAAATCTGTGTCTGCCACCACCTCTGCCTATACCTTCAAATATGAAGAAATTGTAAAGCAATAATGACATAGATCATACTTTATATTAATTAAAATAAAATACAATAAAAAAAAAGAAAAGGGGTCTAGGCGTGAATGTGAGCAAAACCAAAATAATGGTCTTTGAAAGAGATGAAGCCAGAACAGATGTAAGAGTAACAATAGGTAATGATGTTAGAGCAAGTGGATGAATTTGTATATCTTGGATGTGGATTTAGCCGAGATGGACGGTACACCACTGATATAGAGCGAAGAGTGAATGCGGGAAATAGAGTGAACGGAGCGTTGGGGCAACTTCTCGGCAGCCACCACCTCGGCCAGAAGGCACGTGTAGCAATACATTACGCAGTGCTTATCCCAACATTACTGTATGGAAGCGAGAGTTGGGTATGCAGAAAAGAGTATGAAAGTAAAATTAATGCGGTCGAAATGCGATCTCTTCGGAAAATCTGTGGAGTTAGGCTGACCGACCGCATTCGTAACGACGGCGTAAGAGAGCGAGTAGGTATGAAAGAGAGTATTGGTGTAAAGATGCGAAAGGGGATGCTCCGATGGTTCGGACATGTGGAAAGAATGCCGAACGAACGTCTGGTTAAGAAGATATACAATGCGAAAGTGGAAGGATGTAGGTACCGAGGGAGACCGAGACTAACCTACCTAGACCAGATCGGTCAGGTACTGAAGGAAGGTGAAGTCAAGAGTCTCCGAAACCGGCGAGCGTGTATGAAGAGAATTATGAATATTGAGGAAGCGAGTGAAGTATGCAGAGATAGAGTTCTCTGGCACTCTGTTCTCTCTGCCTACCCTGCAAGGGATATGGCGTGATGATATGTATGTATGTATGTGTAAAATAAAATACAACTAGAGAATTATATGTTAAATTTAAAGCTAATTTATCTTCGTTCTAATAGATACATAAAATATATGATACAAAGCGAGGTTTGATTGTCGTACAATAGTTCACAGTGGTGTAGTGGCAGCACGATTGGGCCGGACCCCAATAGGCGCGGGTTCGAATCCCGCTTGTGACGTCATTTTTCGCTTCGTAATCTGGTTTTTATAAATAATTAAGCATATTAAATGCTAAATTTCAGTAATTTGAATAACAAGGTTGTGTCATCGTTTTATACAATTCTAACTGTAAAGTTTGAAGTATTAAGCCTATCTTGGATGTGGATTTAGCCGAGATGGAAGGTACACCACTGATATAGAGCGAAGAGTGAATGCGGGCAATAGAGTGAACGGAGCGTTGGGGCAACTTCTCGGCAGCCACCACCTCAGCCAGAAGGCACGTGTAGCAATACATAACGCAGTGCTTGTCCCAACATTACTATATGGAAGCGAGAGTTGTGTATGCAGAAAAGAGTATGAAAATAAAATTAATGCGGTCGAAATGCGATCTCTTCGGCAAAACTTTGGAGTTAGACTGACCGACCGCATTCGTAACGACGACGTAAGAGAGCGAGTAGGTATGAAAGAGAGTATTGGTGTAAAGATGCGAAAGGGAATGCTCCGATGGTTCGGACATGTGGAAAGAATGCCGAACGAACGTCTGGTTAAGAAGATATACAATGCGAAAGTGGAAGGATGTAGGTACCGAGGGAGACCGAGACTAACCTAGACCAGATCGGTCAGGTACTGAAGGAAGGTGGAGTCAAGAGTCTCCGAAACCGGCGAGCGTGTATGAAGAGAATTATGAATGTTGAGGAAGCGAGTGAAGTATGCAGAGATAGAGTTCTCTGGCACTCTGTTCTCTCTGCCTACCCTGCAAGGGATATGGCGTGATGATATGTATGTGTATGTATGTATTAAGCCTATAACAATGCGTAAAACATTGTCGGGTAGATGGCATACGTCACCTTAAAGACGTAAATATGATACGAAGCGAGATTTGAATGTCCTACAATAGTTCACGGTGGTGTAGTGGCAGCACGATTGTGTCATCATTTTTCGCTTCGTAATCGGGTTTTTATAAATAATTAAGCATATTAAATGCTAAATTTCAGTAATTTGAATATTTTTATCTCATTCAATTTCGAAACAGAATCCGAACCGTTGTTACTAAAGTCTATTCTAGCCGCTGTATATTCTTAACGGAGCCGTATCCTGGCGTACCAGTAACGATGCGGTCTCCCCCACCACTCTGAATTATTAACACGTGCCATCCAAGAAGTTGAATCGACAGAATTAAAACTTACCGACCTCTTTCATATTTCACCTACTTACTCTCCTCTCCAACTTCGTGAGTCGACGCCCGTACTAGCAGACTCCATTCCATGCATTGATCTATTTTGTCTTTATGTTCAAAGCTGAAAGGCATATCAAATATGATACTGGGTGGAACTAAAATAATTATTTTTTTTAGTTCACATAACATTTCATTGTTACATTCGAGCTTCCTCTATAATAGAAGTAAAATTAAGCTAAGTATTACACCAAGTTAGTCAGTTGGGTTTCCGTGGTTTTATTTATAGTTTTCCTTCATTTACCGTAATATTATTTCCACCAACTCGTAATGATAGGTATGTATATTTCCCAGGTGCAAATTAAAAAATATATATATACTAGCAGATCTTAAAAAAAAGGCGCACTTATCTGCTGATAACCTCAAAAGTTGTCGAATTTATTGACACAAAGCTACACATAGCAAGGCTTACAGTTGTTGCCTTAAATGACAGTAATTTAGATTTAGTAAGAAATAAGTTTATATTTACGTTTTTTCAACACAAGTTTAGGTACTTTTAGAAATAGTTTTAACATTAAAAGCTTGAAAGGCAACGAAAGTGCAGCTAAGTACAGACATTGTGTCACGCCATTCACTAACCTTGCGATGCGAAATACGAAAGCAAATGTTATTCCTTACTAAACATTACATAATTAATTCGTTGGCTATGTCTATAGTCGTACAAAAAGTTTGACCGTGCGTCCTTGGGGACAAGTTAATAAAATAACAATCTCCTACAAACAACATTTTTAAATGTTTAAATTTTGTATTATATAAATAAACGCTTGAGTTTAAAATTCTTTTGTTTGGACGAGTTAAATATCGTGTTTTAAAAAAAAATTAAGAAATGATCATTCGTGTTTCGAATAAAAATTTGCGAAGTTATCAAGCGATAGCCATATCTTAAACGCAGATATGTATTACGTATCTCACATTACTCGTCCATATATGCTTGGTAGAACGCATTTACATGAATCTTAAGATATTTTACATGCTTGAGGCTCGATTATAAATATAGTCTACAAGTAAAATAAATTTTATATAAGTATTTATGTTATTTATCGTAATCAGAACAGCACATAAACATCACACAGATAGGCCCGAGCCTCCCTCACAATTAAAATTTGATCAACCACGTTGGTCAGACAGGTTAGGGACGTCCATTAATCACGTGATCTTTTTTTAGCATTTTTAACCCAACTTGGTGATACATGGTGAGGTTTAAGATTATGACTCCCCTGCCCCACCAACATCACGTGAATTTTTAGTACCTACAAAGAAGGAGCCCACAGCTCATTATATTCACGGTTTTTTGCTTTTTTATACTTTGTACAAAGGTCTTTATACAGATCATCTATGGCCACGGCAAGTCAAAGTCACACTACATACCACTTTTCAGTTTAGAAATCTCAGCGTTTGACGGAAAAATAAAAACACGTGATATCTCACTACACCCACTTGTGATATTTCGTGATTTATGTCAAACTCCCGCCTCCCCTTTTTAAACCTCACGTGATTAATGGATAGGCGCTTAGTGTAAAGTTTTATTTCGATTATATAACTATAGTAAACTAGATCTTGATATAGCAACAGGCAAAATTTTCATTAACACGTATAGAGAATGATATTAGTATATATTCAGATTATCAGAATATTTTGAAAAAAGATTCATTCCCGAGGTCTTGTTAATGGTCAGTAGGTCTCTACATAAGTACAAAATGTTTAAAATACATCTTAGATTTGGTTCTAATGATTTTCTACATTATAATATTTGTTACTGAAAGCGGTTGTTGCATAGAAATAATTTTTACTTTACCCGAATGTAAATTTAATAAAAAATCTCTACCGAAATGAATGGAAAGTAATAAATTAATTTATTTTAGCTTAGAGTGAAATTTTCATAAGCCGGCTTTCTATAGTGTATATACATTATATTGCAGATTGAACAAACTTTTTACATCAGCAAGAAGTTAATGCAGCTATAAATATTTTAAAACTAATTCAGTAAATTACTTATTTTTTTTTTGTTAAGAGATCCATCCTGAGGAAATAATCCTTGTATTGCGGGGGACTTTACAAACATGCAATTTATAGTAAACAAATTACACCCAGACTCAGAACAACACTTAGCGGATCGCACAAAGTGTTGTCCTGCGTAGGAATCGAAGTCACGACACTGGCACGGAAGGTCGGTATCTTAACCACTACGCCATCTGTGCAGTCAGATCCATTCATGTTCATAACCCATATAAAAAATATTAAAAAATATCTATATCAAGGTCAAAAAAGGATGTATTGAGGGTTTTACAAATGAAATAATACTAGTAATCCTATAAATAAAATTTAAAAATATTTAAAAGGAAAATTGATTCTTGATATTTTCGGACATGAATATCGACTTGCAATCCTTGCATACTTTGAAGTTACCATTATATTAGATTACTTATTTGTATATTAGCTAAATGTTGATATAATGTCAAGACTCGGGCGGACCGCGGTAAACAAGTCTCAGTACCGGTACATAAATGGTGATAGAAGGGTAATTTATGACAGGTATATGGTATTGCACGCCGTTGCTTCCACCAACTCGACCGTTTCGGGTGGGTTGTGACCAGCCTATAGTTAAAAAATAAAAGTAAAGTGAAGGTAAACTATACCATCCCCAAAAAGACCGGTAAAGACGATATGATATAATTTGACTTATTTTTAATAAAAACAAGTAATAAACAATCCAGCGAGTATAAAAGAGAGTTATGAAAGAGAGTATTGGTGTAAAGATGCGAAAGAGAATGCTCCGATGGTTGGGACATGTGGAAAGAATGCCGAACGAACGTCTGGTTAAGTAGATATACAATGCAAAAGTGGAAGGATGTAGGTACCGAGGGAGACTTAGACTAACCTACCTAGACCAGATCGGTCATGTACTGAAGGAAGGTGGAGTCAAGAGTCTCCGAAACCGGCGAGCGTGTATGAAGAGAATTATGAATGTTGAGGAAGCGAGTGAAGTATGCAAAGATAGAGTTCTCTGGCACTCTGTTCTCTCTGCCTACTCTGCAAAGTATATGGCGTGATGATATGTATGTATGTATTTAGTAAAAACTTTTCAGTCATTTCTTTTTTATAAGTGTAGATATTGATATCCTTTTAAATAAACCTTCGGTGCTGGGATTTGAAACTTACCTTTACACGTTCATAATAAGTTATTTTAGAGGAAACAGGAGATAAAGATATAAATTTTGGAGTTGTAAAATATGTACTTGATCTGGGTAAGTCAAGACTGTAATGTTTCAGCGGACTTTACTATTTATCATGATAAATGATTTAGCGAACGTTCCCTTTATAGCAGAATCCTTCATGTACACTAACAATTTTTAATTATTTGCTTTTATGCTCTGATTTCCCCAATCATAAAAGCATGGAACAGTACAGAATAGTCTCGCTGGATGTTAAACTATTTTAAGGGATTTTGAGCTTTTTGACAAAATAAGTAACTAAACCAACCGACTACCGATAAACTGCTTAGCAATTTGGAAGATCTATATTTGTATAAAATGTTAGCTAATAACTCTGAAATTATAAACATTGCTGCAATGACACACTAATATATAGCAATGTTTAATATATATATATATATTATACCTGAGCTTATTTTAGTTGAACATATGTTGTATTTAAAATAATACAGCCGCTACGCTAAACTAAAACATTACCGCGATCGACGCGAATTGACGGTGGTGGACACATGTGTCCGTCGCCATTCTCTCTGAATAATATACGAACGTTATTCGAGGCTGCGATCTTTGCTTGTTTTATTACGGACGATTGGCTACAGAAATTCGAGTCCTATTGGCAACAGAATTTCTAGTCCACATTTTAAAAAAAATGTGGAAGAAACAAAAGTTACTCTAAAATTGAAAATGCAATTCAGACGTCTCAATGATGTTTTTGTGTTTTTGCTTGCATTTTAGCTTTAACAGTAAACCAAAGTTCAAACGATGACGTCTCTAAGAGGTTGGTTTGAAACTAATTCGATTTAGTGGCTTGCCACGCATTTCCTAAGCATGGTGGCACCGTACATAATTAAGAACACTTTTCCACGTGGTTTAGCTTGCCAAGCTTTACTTGCAGTTAAAGCGCTCTACGTAGGTGCTTCAAACATTTCCTACCTTTAACTGAAATTGTTTAAGTGCCTATGTACTAAAGACCCTTTTAAATATGCCTTATATTTCTTTAAAAATCATTTAGCAGCATTTAACAAATATGTAACTATACGGTACCAATAAGAATTTTAACGTTTATTTTGGACTAATTAGCCGACATAATGTGGGTAGCGACTTGGTTGTGCTTTTAATTTTCCATGGCAGGCAGTTTTACAATTTAGCTGTATGCTTGGACTTCTGCCACCAAATGCAATGCTGGTAAGGGATTGACGTCTATTAATTGTTATACGCCAACCTCGCTTCTTTAATTTACATTTTCTATATAGTAGTAAAACCAGAACCCCTTTAAAGGCACTCAAACATTCGTGATTGCTTGAAGGGTTCCCAAGGGTTAGCTACTTGGACAAATATAAACGTGTCATGTTTTCTGCTTCCCGCAATAAAAAATATGCCTATTCTTATACAGGTAAATATCTTAAAGTACATGAACGGCAAGGGCTGACATTTTTTACGTTACGTGTTTCCCTAGTCGTACTAAGTTAACGTAAGCCTCTTTTGACAAATGTTTAAGATGAACGGTTATTTCGCACACTGTTTATGCTGTGCATATTTTTTAACGTGAGTAATGCTACCTTGTATACGTTAGACTTCATGAGAGATACGTTAAATAACTTAAGTGTACAAACAAAAGCAGTATCTCTGCCAAATACCTACCGATTTTCAGTGCAATACTTTATTTAATGACGAACTTGGTCCATAATACATAACAGGTTTTTTTTAATTTTCTTTCGCGGACATACTATAAGAAGACTGCGGCAATAACTTCTTGACCTCGAGCATGTAAAAACTTCTACGGCAGTCTAGATGCATCCACTGAGTGTATTCATGTTATGCTATATATTCTCTATCAGACGAAGAAAGCGTGTGGCTGTGTGTGTGTGTGTGGCGTGTGGTGGGTTGATATAGATTTTTACACCGAGTTTTTCCTACTTTTGCAGTAATGTAGAGAACACAACTGCAAAATAAAGAAAGAAAAACTTAGCTTACATCCGTCACTCGTCTTAAACGATACTCGCTAGCAAGATATTAATTGCATTCAAGCCAGTCATTATCTTTTTTTTTTTTGGTGGACTATGGATTCGTCTCGCCCCGCCAAATCGGTCCGGGGTGACGGAGAAGGCGGCGCGTGACCCCATAGACCCACCGTAAAACTCCTCTCTTCGCCGTGCGAGCGGGTCACCGGGACCCGACTTTTAACTTCGGTGGCCCGCCCGGCGGTTCACCCTCGCGGGTTCCTCTCGTCGATGCCCCAACAGATTTCGCCATCGGGACGTCGCCCTCACGCGGTGGCCTCACGTCGGGTGACCGGACAATTCCCCGGTCCGATCACCCGAAGCCTCGGTTAGGGCGGCATCAGGCGCAGGTATTCGCGCCTGCGCCGACCCGGCCGCTGGCGGCGGCCCGGGTCGCGGGAATCCTCCCTGACCCGTTCCGCCGCTTCCTTCTGCGAGATGACAGCCTCGCAGAAGGCGGCGACCGCGTCCCAGTTCCTGATGCTGTCGACCATCGCCCTCGCGACGGCTGGCAGCGTCAGGTCGGCACCGATGACAGCGACGAGGTCACGGCGCTGCCGCTCCCATCCCGGACACACCTCCAGCGTGTGTTGCGCCGTGTCCTCGTCACTCCTGCAGTGGTGGCAGGCCGGAGTCCACTCCCTATACACGACCCTGTGCAGGTACAACCCGAAACACCCGTGCCCCGTCAATACCTGCACCAGCCGAAGGGTGAGGACTCCGTGCCGCCGCTCCATCCACTCTATCAATACGGGCCGGAGGGCCTCAACGGTCTCCACACCGTGCCTAGGCCTCTCCAGCCGCGTAGCCCAACGGGCGATGACGTCTCGGCAGGCATCCACGCGCCAGGTGGCTATCTCGCTCAACGATGGGGAGCCACCTTCCTCGCGCGCTGTGATAACCCGCTAGTAGAGGTCGGAGAGCAGCCAGTCATTATCTAACGATCTTGCAAAAGATATGAATATATTATTTATTTTTCATCATACATCATTTCATACTCAATAATATAACATATATTTAATAGATATTATATGTATGTACTGTCTACTAAATATACGTTGTATTGTATAGCCATTCAGGTAATATGTATATTTTCACCTGTAAGCTGGAACAAGCGCAGTTGTCAAATACCTATTCCCGTTGCGAGTGTCATAGGTTTGACAGGAAAATTCTTTGTACGGCACGCAAATAATCATTTTGTGTTTGCGTGTAATTCGCGTTCATCAATTGTACGTCTCTAAATTTTCCAGCGGTACAAAGATTTATTCCCCACTGTGAGGTGTAAGTCTTTACAGATACATCATCAAATAATTACAATTTAAGACAAAATCATAAAATTTCTTATCAAGAATTTTATAATTTTGTTTTAAATAACGTTTTTAATACTAGCTCTGTCCACGACCTACTTAAAAAGTAAAAATATGAATTTCTGAGGTAAATCTTGTGAACTCGTTTACGTACTAGTTAAAAGTCTAACCACAAGGGCGGCATTCGTGCATGAAATCTAGACTTAAGCAGGCCAATAATATGCTTGCGATACAACCACAGACTACAAATTTGTATTTGCCAACCCTGACTTCCATATTTAAGTTTCTCTGGTAGCCACTCTTTAATGTCAAATTAGGATAGAACGTGCTGTATTTTTTAATCATAGATCTATTAAAATACAAAATCTTCATTATTAGGAACAAAAAAAATTACACCTAAAACATAATATTTAGTTTAAAACTTGACGTCAGCCGGTTCTCGAGTTGATTGATCGGGCAACCTTCTGTCCAATAAATATTAAATAAAGAAGCGCGCAATTTGTCTGTCTCACAGAATTATGATGAAAATGATATACCTATTAACTAAACTGAAAGCTGCATTTTCTTATAACTTGGTCGCACGTTTTAATATATATATCTATACCGACTCATCCAATTGTAAACATGAAATGTTATTATATTAGGTATTTACTATTTTCCTGTTACTGTTATCCTGAGTATATACATATATAGAACACTCGGCGCTAAGGATATAAATCCTTGCATTACGAGGGAATTTACAAAAATATAATTACCAGATACAAATTACACCCAGAAAAACAATTTGTGGATCGCACAAAATATTGTCCTGCGTGGGAATCAAACGCAAGACTTAATAGGTCGGTTACTTAACCATTACGCCATTTGTGCAGTCATATTAAACTATTTTTTTTTTGAAGCGTACTTTTAAATATTACGACACTGAGCAGATAATATTCAGCAAAAAGTTCAAAGATGCTAAGAATTATATAGTACTAGAAATATAAATCTAGAAACAACGTGTTTCAGCAAAGGCAAAATTCATTTTTTTTATGTGCCTTCCCTTTGAACTAGCGATGTACTTACTGGTCTGCCTGACAAGGTATCTGAATCTAGGAGCGGTGATTGGCACTTGTATTTATATGTAAAAAACGTTTTTTTATTTCTCTCAGAAATATTAAGAACTTTAAATTGAATAATGATGATTTACGTACTTAATTTTAGAATTATCCAATTGTAAACCTCTTCTACTCTTCTTTCGTGGCAATGGCGTCGATCTCGACAATTCTCGGATTTCAACTACGTAAGCAGGCTCTTTAAACTGCTACGTACAATTGCCAATATCTGTAGAATATTAATAGTAATACTTAAAATTAAAACCCCCACAAAATTATTTATCAAACAAATTGATCAAGTACAGTAACAAGATAGATATTTCATAACAACAAAAAAAAATAGATATCATAATATATTGACACTTCGAATGAAACATACTTTGTTTCATTCAAAGTGAAAAGTGCAATTGTCAAAAGCCAAATTTCCTATTATTAATTATGATAGCTAAACGTCTGTAAAATAAAGACTGTTCGACTAGCCTTACTTTAGTATGGGTTTAATGGAATTGTTGCCGCTGCAGGCAACTAACTCAATTATAATGAACGTGAACTCTATAACAAATCACTTAAAAGCTTTCAAAACAAGTAGTTAACATTTTGTATAACAATATAAATTGAAGGCACATACCACTAATCGTTGTGACTCGCTTTTACCTGTTATTACTTCTTGCTAATATCACAATTTATTTGGAGTCGACGCAATGTGTCTTCTCCTTCCATACAACCTTATCAGACGTCATCTCTGTGGTCACTCCTTTTCTATCCATGTCATGTTACACGCAGTCCATACATTTTTTTCTTCGGTCTTACCTTACCCCTAAAACCTTCTTCGTTCATACTTAAAATTTTTCTCACAACATTATTTTCATCCCGTCTCATCACAAGTCCATACCATATCAACTTTTCACTCCTTAACTTTTCTGTCACTGTCGCCACTTTCAAACTTCCTCTTATATGTTCATTTGCGATTTTATCCAATCTCGTCACACCACACATCCATGTCAACATTCGCATCTCCGCTACATGCAGTCGTCTCTCATCCGTCGCTTTTGTCGTCCAACATGCCGATCCTGTATGGATCATGGATGTAGAGCAGGTCTTATTAGGGTTTTATATATTTCGCCCTTTAATTTAAAGGGTACTTTGGAGTACCCTTAGCCACACTATTGACAGTTTACTGTAAACAGCCGCGGCCCGATCAGTCCGAGGTAGTAGCATACTCTTGCAGAACATCGATGTCTGAAAAATGACAATGTGCTTCGTTCGGTGAGCGAAACCGACAGCCCAATGTACTGAGTGGGTTGTGCCTCTGTAGCAAAAGTCCATACGGCGATGACACCTTCGGGCGTGCTGCTTTTGATACCATAACCTCCGTTTGCTACCATAAGCGATATGTTTGTAAAAGCCCCCCGTAATAGAAGTATTTAAGGGGTTGATTTAAAAGAAAATAATATCTTTGAACACATACCGATAATAGGGGATTTTAAAATGCAGGAAACCTAACCTCTTTATTGCTCTTAAATATTCGCTACATTTATAAGTTCATATTTGAACTTGATTTCCTTGGCATAAGGTAACGTTTATAGTACCTAATCCGTTGTTTATATTGTATAGTTTTATAATTATAGTATTGATAATCAAAATAAATATAATTTTTATTTATATGGAAAATACTTTACTGATAATAATAATAAAATGAGTTAAATGATGAGCGAGTTAGTAATTATAACTTAAAACAATTAGGTACTAATTTATAATGTCATCAATAGATAATATTCAAGATTGATTACACATTTAGTTGCTATTTTACATATAGATACTAAATTATGAATCTATTTTAATAAAAACACTTATTAAATATGTCACTTCGCGTCAGTGACGTTACAGACGCCTATATAAAGGCACAGGCAGTTAGGTAGAGCCGTCGTAGTTTAGACTCGTTAAACTTTTGCGAGACGAAAATAGTTATATAGACTTTGGTAGCAGTTGAGTTGGCAGCCACTTTGATATCAAGTATTTAATTACCTACCCCTTTTGCACTATAACTAAGTTGCCATCTATTAGTAGTTTTACCAAATATGATGATTTTGATAGAAATGTTACTTTTATGTTTTTCTTATATCCATAATATGTTTAAGGGACTGACTTGTTATAGACGTTTATGACAGATTAGTCTAATAATAAGATGCTCTACGAGTCACGGATTTCGGAAAATGGACACGTCACGTTAATAGTGGTAGGACCACGCTGTTGACAGTTTTCTGTCTACCGCCGTGACGTCTGAGTAATGGTAATTACGCTTCGTTCGGTGAGCGAGAGAGCCGGCAGCCCAACTGGTTGGGTTTGGGGATTTTATTGGTAGGCAGTGACCTAAGCTATATCCTTGGTAATGCAAAGTTCCATGGGCGATAGGGACATGTACCATCAGGTGTGCTGCTTGCTGGTTTGCCACCTGAGGCAATAAAAAAATAGCTCGAAATAATTTTTTTACTTTAAAAAAACCAGCATTAATGAATTCAATTTGTAATCATGTCTATAAAAAAGTTTTTAGTAAAAATCAGATATGCTCCGTGCGCTTCTTAACCTGTGTGCATTCGGCTTTAATAGATATAAAGATTGCAATAATACAGGCGTCCTGTATCGTGTTTGAACGTTGGCAATTATTAGAAAACGTTGTAAACATTCAGTAGGAACAACTAAGTTGAAGCAAGAGCAATCTCTCAATCCAATTGGTTAATAAGATATAATAGACCAGCCTTCCTTTCATAGTGGTGGAAAGTCATGGTCAACAGTGGCCCCCGTTATGAACTGGTAAAAGATTGCTTGCTAAATGATAGAAATGAACATTTCTCAGAGGTTTGCACATGTTAGACAATTCCTTTACAAGTATAGAAAGCAGTTTTTGTACTTATAAAAGTCTATATTCACAGAAAGATTGTAGTCCAATCCCACAATGTCTCATAACGCGGCAAATACAAGGTGTGTAGCCAGCTATAAATATTAAATTTGGCGTGTTCTGTGAGTTCGTCGGCTAACACATCTGGTTCACTAACCGTGCCTTTAAAAATTCAGCAATACGTTATCGTTGTACCTACTGGTTTTCGCCTTGGAACCGATCGCTACTTTTAGATCATTTTGCTCTTCTGAAGCAGAATATCTGTTCCTCATAGCTAATTTCTTTAGAATGTCACATTTTTATATCTGATAAGTTGAGCAGATGCGTAATATAATTCCTTTTAGACATAATTTTACGCACTCTATAAATAATGAACCTATTACCGGTAAGCCTATTTGTGATAATAGTAAGTGTATGTATATGTATTGTGTATATATGTATCTATTATATTTAATATTAATAACATTTTGTACAATATTTTAATAAAAATAGTCGTTGATCACTTTGGTATATTCGCTAGTAACAACTTTCAAGCACTCGACGTCATATGAGTTGCTGAGTGAATGACGACTTTCGATTATCACCACACTCGTGAACTTTCTACTAATAGTAACCTACATTGTCCATGTTGAGACGTTCGACCTTGTTTCTTATAATAATAGATGTACCTTTAATCCATGTAAAGACTTAAGCTTAACACTTTCCTTTTGGGTACACTCTCCTCAATCCACACACGTCCTCAATGTTGGATACAAACATCTCCTAGAAAGGGAGAGAAATTGGCGTACTATATCACGCCCGTACAATAAGTGGGTTGAGGGTTTTTTTTCGAGATTGCCTTCTTGAGTACGAGTTTCCTACTTAGTAGGTAAGTACCTAAATATGTAATTTATAGTTATTTATATAGAGAGTATTATAGCGCTCTAGTCATTTCGGCATTTCTTTCACAGCAAATTTTGTATTTAAATTATTATGATTAAAATAATCTTATATTTTACTGCAGAGTATTATCATTACGTATAGGTAGGTAAACTTTACTTAATTACAATGAAGTGATTATGAAATTAAAATCGTCAAGTAATTATCGTTATCAACTTACTGTTACACTTGAGTAACGATAGCCTCTTTGGGTTAGGGGTGTTTACCATACTTAATTAAAATGGGATCATGCGATTATAAAAATATATGGACAATATTGGGTAATATAATATTGCTTGAATAAATAATTTCTCGTCGAAGTATCGTCGGCAAGTTCTACTAATATTATAAATGTGAAAGTTTTTTGAAGATAGGTGTTTGTTTCTCAATTACGTGTAAATCTTTCTTCTCTTTCACACAGTTCTCTTGTACAGTATTTCATAAAAATTGGCACATAGATAGACCAATTCCTTGATTAACACATAGGATTCCTATCCCGTTAATGAGTTTCCATTGGGATAATAGTTCAACTCTAGGAAAGTTACTTTTTACGCGTGCGGAGCCGCGTACAGAAACCAGTTTAAAATAACTATTATTTTTACATTTACTTGTACTTACTTGGCCTTCTGAGTCGTAAAAATCGGCTTTGGTAGTTCTAGGCACCACCCCTCTAGGCGTGGCGATTATCGTATCATCTTCCTATTCTGAAGGTCTATTGTCCATCCGCGATATGCTATTAGATGGATAGATTTTAAGTTTAAATTATATTAGACATTTCCGTGTACACGATAAGTATCAGACTAAATGCAACTTTTACAATACCTTCTCCTTATGCGTTCCATTCGTTTTACGATAATTTTTACCGGATTTGTTGACATAAATGTCACTGCTACGCTCCTAAGGGTCGCAGCGTTGACTCGTAAAATATATATTACCATACTGACTAAGGTGCCGCTCATGTTGATAACAATTTTTGTTTTGGCTTTAATATATTTAGCAATAAACTGCAGCTAAAATGGCGTGATGCTGACGCTTTTGTTTAGGTGTAATAAATGATAGTAAAATAATAAATGAACAAAAAGTATGATAATTTATAAGTAAGTTTCCGTGTGGTGACAGAGTATGAATACAATTCATTACTTCTTATCTTGTCTATGGATGTCATAAAAGACGACAGAGAAGAGCGAACGAGAAGGAAAATATGAAATCCATCTTTACATCAACCCGTTTGATCCATGTAGTTCAATTTTTCTCCTATTGTGGAGGAGCCTCGAGCCCAGCTGTGAGGTGTATATGAGCTGGTATGAATCTTCATCTCTATCATCTGATGATGAGATAAAATATAGCAAAGAAGTAGGTAATGTAGTTATAATTAGGTATTCGAGTGTATAAGTTTAATGACGTTTAACGTACGTTGTACGAACTAATTGCATTGACTGAGTACGTGTTTGTTAGTGATTACCAAGTAGTTATATCAAAATACCAAAAGTCCGTTAGTATTAAAATAATTCGATTTACAAATGAATCTCGTTATCTTACTTTAAATTCATGTAGTAACTTCAATCAATGTTAAAAATACTATAAATATCCAACTACTCAATTGATAGTCCAATCAACGTCCACTGTTCGACATAGGCCTCCCTGCGTAACGAAGATAATGCTATAATCGGTCACACTATGTGGGTTGTCGACCGTAGTTCGTTTTATGAGTTTCTCAGTACAGCACTAGTACCCACCACCCTGATGCTGTCCTATTCGGTTTTTTGTATTCTTAACAACGGGCAACTACACTGCATTTCTTTTTAATTTTTTTAAATTTATTTAAAAAAAATTAAATTTGTACTTGTGGTGACGCTTGAGAATACAATTCACCGCTCCCTATCCTGCCGGTGGTTGTCGGAAAAGATGACACATCTGTGCAAGAGAAGGAAATTTCTAAATTAAACCCTACTGACCAGAGTGGTTTAGTAGGTAAATTTTCCTCGTATTGAGGAGGAAACTCGAGAACAGCAGTGGAACATATGAGCCGATATGGTGATGATGATGAGAAATTTAAATCAAGCCTAAGTTATCATTGATTAGTTATTATGTTTAGTTAGATAATCACAGATTACTTTATTGGTGTCAGACTGCTTTTGTTGTTACTAATTAACATAAATTAAGATAAAACAGAAAGTAGTATTAGAATAGCTGGTTCCACACGCGTTAATTGCTATCTATTATAGTTATTTTGAATAACATAAGTTTTCCTAATCGAACACCTCTCTTTCTTGAGACTTGGGACTTTCTTAATAATAAATATGTTCCCTAAAAAAGATAATTTATGAAATAGACGCCAGATATGACAAATCTCCAACTATTTGCCTAGATTAGTATCGTCCAATGTTCTGCTCTCATGACTCAGATTCGTGCATAATAATATAATACATCTTTATCATGATAATAAATATACATTAGCTTTGGTGAGATTGATCACCAAAGTATTTGGATAAAGTTTTTCATGATTATTTCTTAGCGAAAATTTTTCAAGACAATTTTACGTTTAAAACATTATTTGATTTTTTTTATTATTTTTAAAACATTGGTTCTTTATTTTAAAAAGCAAACGTTTGAATTACTTTTAAAGACAGACACGGCATTCAAGTTATAAAATAAAAATGCTTTATTTATGGTATAAATTCAAAAACTTACGAAAGAAAAGATAGTCTATAAAAACAGGGGTAATGTCATTAATGACCCAGTAATTGTAAACTTCATTTCTTTCTATTAAATTCAAATTAAAGAATAATATTCTTTAAAATTATCTCGTTCAGTAAAGTGTTCTTTCAAAACCCAACGCTAAATTGAACAGACTTTAATTTTTCAAACAATATATTTACTGAGATACAACTCAAATGCCATAATTAAGGATAGTTAAAATTTACTTGGACAAAGGAAAATTAAAAAAAACATCTTTTTATTTTAAAATGAAAACTAACTACCACATATAAAATTATGCAAGAAAAGGCTAGGGCATATAAGCCGTCTTCGTTAACAGGTGGCATAACAAAAAATGTTTATGGTTTGAAATTTTAAGATAACCTTTTGTTTAATCTAAAAGAAACTCACCCATTTAATTTATTATCCTAAAGTAGATACATAATTCGGACGCGATAGACTTCGTAAATAATCCTTGGAGGCAACAACATTCTACTGCAGTATACAGATATTTTTACAACAATTCTATGAAAATAACTTTAAAATAAATAGTATTTTCACTTTGCACTATAATCGTTTCACTATATAATCGCTACACAATACTTAATTTTTGATTTAACTTGTACTATTCTAACAAGGAAAGATAAAGGTATCACTGAAATTAATATAATGAAAAGCAAACTTAACTACCTCTAAACTAACTAAAAGTCCGCCAACTACGTGAAGTGTATAATTCAAATTATCATTTTAAATCTATATTACATCCTATTTCACAACTGCCTATTATTTAATTACAAAAAAAGAATTTAACTCTTAGTTGTAAAATAAAACCATTTCTAATAAATTAAATTGGTACGTTATTTATGATTTTTTGGGTTACATATCAAATAGATAGTATTCATATTGTTGTTATCAATTTAACACTATTGTCTAGGTAATGTAATGGTAATATTTTATATGACATTTTTATGAGATACATGTACCGTCTAACTGAAAATGATTACACACGTCTCCCAATAAAGACAATAAAATAATACGAGCAGCAAATTGAATGTCCTACAGAAGAGCACACTAACTAAAACGTCTAAGTGGTAGGATTATTAGAACGGATTTCCAATATGCGCGGGTTCGAGTCCCGCGTGTGACAATCATTTTTTTCTCGTAAACAAGTTTTCACAAACAACTTATTTATTAAGAATTGAAATAGCTTAGTTGGCAAATCGAGCAGTCTAATCCAGACAAACCGGAGCTCGGTTCGGATCCTTAGTTTCTCTATTTAACTATTTTTTGCCTTTTTTATTTATTTTATTATTTATTTATTTCGATACACAACTACCATTACAACCAATTCGATAGCGGAAGACAGTATTAGTAATACAACCCAATTCGATAGCGGAAGACAGTATTAGTACATATGTAAGTATATATTACGATAATTCTAAACATTTCAAATTTCTTATTTCTATGTACTTAAAATTAAAATAGTGGTCAGTGTTAATTCGTTCAGTGAACACGAGAATAAATCTCTTCGTGTTGAGACCTCGTTGAGCACACGTAGAGCGCGCGTGCTGTAACAAGTTGGTGCGAGCGCGCGGCACCCTCAGGAGCGGTGGCTGCCACCGCCGTCCCACGTATTCGTCTGGTACATACAGTCGAATCTCCTGCAGAATAGCTGGGTTGTGGATTAGGCCCCGCAATACTTTAAATATGTACAAGACGAGAGCTATTTCTCGTCTAACTCCTAATTTATAAAATCCTACCATACCTAATATAAATGCGGTTGGATATAATAATGGGTATCCTGGATATATCCCGAACCGTTTTAAATATAAAATCGTAAAAATTTATTTTGTATTCGCTCCATCATTACTATATATTTAGCTTCATGTGGAGCCCATACTATGGCATTGTATTCCAAGTGGCTTCTTACTAGAGCCTCGAATAAAGCCTTTAAAGCTCTGGTGTTGGTGAATTGATTTGCCTGACGCAAGACAAAATCTAAATTTCGGTAAGACCTCTTACAAACATCTATAATATGCTGTCTAAAATTCAGATCAGCTGTAAACCTTCTGTGACGCGTAGCAGCGGTTCGCTATTTATGTGGTATTGGTGATGATTCGGGGTGCGCGCCCTACTGAACGATAAAACTGAGCACTTAGATACATTAAATTGTAACTGATTTACCAAACTCCATGCCGTTATACTATTGATATCATCCTGAAGTGATTTATGGTCTCTTTCTTTTTTGATTTCATGAACTAATTTTAAGTCGTCTGCAAATAGTAAGGGAGTAGATGTTTTGACTATTTTAGGCAAATTATTGATCATTAAAATAAACAGAAGGGGCCCAAGGTTACTACCTTGACTGACCCCAGATCTTGTGTAATAAGGTTTGGAAAGATGTCCACCATAATCAACGTATTGGCGCCTATCTCTCAAATAACTGGCAAAGAACGCTAATGTATGCGGAGTGAAACCTGCATTCGCTAACTTCAAAAGCAGACAATCATTATGAACCGTATCAAATGCCCGCCGAAAATCGAAGTAGGCAACATCCACTTGTCGACCTGCATCGACTGCTGGCACTAGTCTTGTCATCAAGTGAAGTAAGTTACCTGTAGCTCCCTACCAGGGCGAAAACCGTGTTGTGCTTCGGATAATTGGGCACTTACCTGTTTGTATATACAACTGTGAATGGCTGACTCGAACACTTTGGCTGGAGTGCAAAGGACTGCAATAGGTCTATAATCACTGGGTGTCGAACCTCCGCTACCTTTTGGAACAGGTACGACTCGGGTCACTTTCCAGCGATCAGGAAACACTGCAATGGAGGCACGAAAGTTAGGTCACCTTACAAAAAAATTAAGTGCCAGTGTTATTTATGCATTTAGAATTTTCTTACTAGATCTTTTACAGTGTGACTTACTCCCAATTCCATCCATCCATCAGCCCGTAGAGGTCACTGTTGGACATAGACCTCCCCACGAGAATACCACTCGGAACGGTCACGGGCTATCTGCATCGAATAGCTTCCTGCGACTCTCAAGATATCGTAAGTCCACCTAGTGTAGATCATTCGACATTTAATTCCATATTAGATTTTCTTTAATTCAATACAGCAGATACTCATATTATTATAACTGTCATAAATAAATTTTAATAATATTTTACAAAAACAGTATTCGTTTTATATAGAACAGTTTTAATTTTCTACTAGACAACATCACATCACGATGTCTGTCCAAGTATACATACCTACTTGGGGCGGCGTAGGCGCGATTACCTGCGCCTTATGCCGCCCTAGCCGAGGCCGCGGGTGACTGGACCGGGGAATTAGTCCGTCACCCGTCGAGAGGCTGACCGCGAGGAAAAGACCGACGTCCTTTGATGTTGCTCAAGAAGAGGGTACCCCTCGAGGGGTATTCCGTCGGGCCGGCCACTGACGACAAGTTCACGCTGCTCCGGTGGCCGGTCCAACGACGAAGGCGAGGTTCACGGGTGGGTTATGGGTGAGCGTGCTTACGCCCCTCTGTCGCCCCGGACAGGAGTGGTGCGAGGAGCGCGACGACCGTAGCCCACCCCACAAAAAAAAAGCATACATACTAAATAAGAATATTTCATTCCCACTGTGTTTACCGATAAACAATGCAATGTGTCATCACTCCACCATTTCCTGTGGAAAAATAATCGACATTCTGTCGGGCGGCTTATAATACCAAATCAAATCAAATATACCAGCTGTGATTATTTATTCTACTATCAAGCAACGTGATTATTACATTATACGTTGGTGAGACCAACTTCCAACGGTAGTCATCGATACCTTGATGGATGTATTACAATAATAAATAACATTGATAAAAAATATTGTTACTATATTGGGACATTGAATACTTTAGTTGATTCATACCTAGCCGGGTTTATATATTAACGCCGCCATCGCGCCACTATAAAAACTGCCACCTCGTTATCGGTATTGTGTATAAAATTATTATTTCCTTTTTTATTTAAAATAAAGTAATAGAATTTTGAAGAATATTCATTGCTAACATTTCCTCCAACTTTGTTCTTGAAAATGCAACAAACGAATTTATATGTCTTATAAATTCGTTTCTTAAGTTTTCGAGAAAATACTATGTAGTATTTTTTTTATTATAATAAATATTATTATTTATAATAAATATTTTTATTATAATATTTTTGAAAATATAAACCTAATGCCTCTCCGGCAATATCTTTTTTCTCGCCCTTCAAATTTTGCTACCCTTGATAATATGCCGCCCTGGACACTAGTCCCGAGTGCAGCTTGTGTAAATCCAGCACTGCTCGTGGCCACGAATGTTAAAAATTCGAACCCCTCGATATATCAATAAAAGTTAAAACGTAGGAGAGCCGTAAAAATGTCTTATATATGTTACCATATTTTTTACCAAGTTTCTATTTTATCAATTATTCGTTTTGTTTTATGTCGGTCCAGGTGGAATTTTATAATTCATCATATAGTTATTTCGCGATGAGCTAAATTTTTAAATTTTGGAACATATGTCAGAAGTGAAAGTGAAGAACAATACATGAAAATGTCCAAAAAGAAGTAAATAAAAAATATAATAATGAACAAATAAAGTAAAGTATTTAAAAAATCAAGTCCAAAATTTTATTTACATACCTAAAAAGCAGAAAATAATAATAAAATAAAAATAATGCACCATGTTTTTATAACGGACTAAAAGTATTATAAAATAATTTCTTTCATAACTGGAAATGAAAAGTATGTGACGCACGCAACAAATAATTATTTACATTTTTTAACTTTTATTTATTTTTATACAAATACTATCGTTAATTCAAATAAAAAACTGCGTTAATAAAAGCCGAATGGAACTGCTTCTTCCACATTTGTTCATTCATTATTTTCTTTTTTGTCTATTATTTTATGTATACAACAAATTATAAGGCATAACACCGACGTGAAATTAAGTTGTATACAATATGAATCTTTATATACATATAAGGAATCCTGTGCGAGAATTTATTTATTAATAAGTTTAACCCATATTGTAAACAACAATTTGTCGTCGAATTATCTACGTAAAAGGAGTAAAGTTATATTTTTGAGATGTGACGAAGTCTACCCTGATAATATTTTATTAAGTGCGGGGTGACGGCGCATTGGGGTGGCGAGGGGGTGTGAAAAATTCAACATCGCCAGCCGCGCTTCGGATGCTTTCGTAGAAGACGTGATATAGGCATTTTAATATGTATTTTTACGTCCCAACCTATTCAATATATTTAGGGATTCGTTACTTGGCTGAGTGTTTATATTAGTAACGATAAACAAAAAAAAAATACAACCCGATCACACAGCTTATTACTTAATAGACGAAAGATGTATTAGTCTAATAAGTCAATCTAAAACTAGTCTTCCGTTTTTAATATAATTTATATTTTAGATAATATTTTTCGTTTAAAAAGTCGTCTTTACACCGGAAATATTTTGATATGCCTGTCTAGAGATGTGAGTAAAAGATACTCCTGTGTTAGGACACTATTGCACTATCTAGACGCAGGATAAACATTTGAGGATCGTACAAAAAAATATTCTGTATGGCAATCGAACTCGTAAATACTCAACACGTTAAGCCAGTATTTATAACCTGGATCGTACTTATAACTTTACGGAATGGAATGTTGTTACGGCGTTCCCTATTTATTCACGAGTCATTTCTCTGATCGAGTTGAATTTTTTTTACAAATATTGTTGCCAGTTAGAATGCCTTCAAAATTGCCTCTATTGGGTAAAATCATCATCATCACAGCCCATAAATGTCCCACTGTTGGGCTCGGGCCGCCTCTGTAATGGGAGGGAAATTAACCTAGTAGGTTAATTACCGCGCTGGTCAGACGTGTTAGTATAGGGTTTTGTTTTGAGTTTTCCTTCTCTCGCATTGATGTTATATGCGTTTTATATCCCTTAGTTGTCTCGTACGATCACCCACGGGTAAGATATGGGGTGGTGAATAGTATTCTTACTCCGTCACTACACGGAAATGGTTAAAATAAGGCGACAGTATTGCTGTCTTAACCGTGTGAAGAATGGTTGAATCTGTGTTTGATCCATAAGCTCTTGCATGATGCTTTGTGGGTGGCTTGCATGATGCTAGTGCGTAGTAAACTAGTTAATAGGTCTTTACGTTAGATGAATATACGAGTGGAGATATATCTTAGTAATAAGATCAGCCACTCGCGCATTACATACTAGGGTAGGGCGATTCAAGCGTGTCACGCAACGCGTGTACTATTTTACACATTACAGACTTTTGACATTGATAAAAACTCTATAGGTATGTTAAGTTTATACCCGGTGCGTACACTAAAGTTTTTATAAGTAAAATGAGAAAAAAAATTATTATAAATATTTTGCTAACCAGTCGTACAATAAAATTAATTATTAGGCTCTTTAATATAAAAACCAGTAGTTCCTTATCTCGTATAACAAGATGTTTGGTGAGAGTTATATATGAGTATGTTTTATTTACATAAGTCTAGAACTTAATGCTTCTTTTGAGCTATATAATTTAAATTACTGAAATTTTTAGCATTTAATATGCTTAATTATTTATAAAATCCGATTACGAAATGAAAAATGATGTCGCAAGCGGGATTCGAACCCGCGTCTATTGGGATTCCGGCCCAATCGTGCTGCCACTGCACCACCGCGACTAATTGTAGGACATGCAAATTTCACTCCGTATTATATTTACGTCTTAAGGTGACGGTATGCTATCTACCCGACAATGTTTACACATTGTTATAGGCTTAATACTTCAAACTTTACAGTTAGAATTGTATTAAACGATGACACAACCTTGTTATTTAAATTACTGAAATTTTTAGCATTTAATATGCTTAATTATTTATAAAATCCGATTACGAAATGAACAACTACAATTAGTCGCGGTGGTGCAGTGGCAGCACGATTGGGCCGGAATCCCAATAGACGCGGGTTCGAATCCCGCTTGCGACATCATTTTTCATTTCGTAATCGGATTCTATATAATTTATTTTACATAGTTCACCTACCCGAAATTTCATTCACTTGGTATTTATCAATAAAAAAAACACGTTCAGTTCGAAGAATTTTGAAAAGTTTATTATTTCTTTTCATATTTCTTATGTGTACTGGATCGGATACAATATATTGGATGTATAATTTTCTGTTCACCGAGCAGAAATGAGTTGAGATTACAATTTGCAACTAAACCATATTTTCTCATAGAAGTCACAAAACAATCTCACAGATACTACGTGAGCGGACAACGCCACGCCCCTGCTGAAACTGAAAACCATCAACTAAGATCGCTAACCTACTTTCCAAGAATGGCGATTTCAGCATTATTCCCCCATGGCGAGACCTATGTCTACATACATGGACAATTATTATTTATCAGTATAAATAAATAAATGGAAAATACCCTATTTTAATAGGAATCTGTACAAAATTTTATGAATTTTAATTAAGTGTATTGAGGCCTGATTAGCATTGTTAAAAACAAGTACCCTTATGGGTAATATCTGATATGTGCTAGTGAAAGTGCTTTCAAAATTGAGGACAATATCGTTTTCTTTTAATGATAAATGTCGGACGTCGCTATCTGAGACGACCTCCCACTAGATGGACTGACGACTTCTCAAGTCGCTGAGAGCCCTTGGATATAAGTGGTACAGGACCGTTCTGGGGTCAGAATGTTAATTCTCGGGGAAAGCAACACATGTGTGTGTGTGTGTGTGCGAATGTGCAACAGTGAATGTCAACGGGCAGGTGGATAAAATAATGTAAAGAATATATCCTAAATCATCTCAGAGTCTGTACAAACATGTAAGTAATAAGATATAGATATTATACCCAGACTCTGCATAATCGTTGGTAGATCGAAGAAAAAACAGAGAATACCTTTCTGTGAATTGAACCTATATCACTTAACATGAAGGTATCTTTATTGTTCACCACTGCATCTATAATGTAATGGTAACTAAATCCCCAAAATACCATACAACCTTATTCAAATACTGTCTTGAGTTGAGCTAATTGCTCTAACTAGGAAGGAAACCGCAATAAAAACACTTACCTGCTCCTGGATAAAGCCCTTAGGTAAAGCTTGATTCTATGAAATATTCTTACAGCGCTATTAAGTCGTTAACTTCTGGTAAGTAGGTTGTTTTAGTACTGCCCTGAGCAAATTGTCAGACGCTCGTTTACAGAAAATGGACCAAAAAAATATTACCCGTCTAATATCCTATATTATTATAATAGATTTGCAATTATGACCTTAACGTTTGTTTATAAAATCTCAATAATTTTAAAGAACTTGTAAGTTTCTTATAGTATTACAAGCCTTTATTATTATACAAAATAAGAATTCATTAGTAGAGTATTTTGACAATATTAACGACAGCAATATGAATTCGATATAAAGCTATGAAATAAAAACATATATGCCTCATCTATATTCAAATATTAAAACTTAAAATAATCACATAAAGTTTAAATTAAACGAGATTGATGATTAGAAGATGCAGACCGTCTAACGTGACATCGAATCGAAATTCAATTATTGCCTAGTTACGATACACACAGAGAATGTGGTCGTCATATTTTCCACGCTTGCTTCACACCCTTCACCATTTGGAGAGCTATCTAGGACGTATAAGTAAATTGATACATACACAGAAGTTTTTAATGAAGTTCGATTCGATTTGGACTTTTTTTAAATATAAATTGAAATCTTAGTCTAGACATTGTGTGAGTGCCCAGTCTAGACGAATATACCAGTACATAGATATAGTCTACGATTTAACTAACTATAATTACTTAACTACAGGCTTACCCTTATAGATGCTTAGCTTCTCACGCGCTTTAAAAGCATCATAAAATATTACTGGACTAAATGACATGCCGCCGAAGTACCAAGTGTTAAATGTTTTATTACAATTTTTAAGTTTTTTACAACGTTAATTATTTATTAAAGCTAATTTACCATTTTGTGACAAAGTAATTTGTTATCTCTTCCTGTCCTATGGGTCTGTTGAAAGCCGACTAAACAGATCACATCACGAAAGAAAGGAAGCAAATCTTGAAATAAATACAGCTTTATTTCGTTTCTATATATATATATATATGTGTATATATATATATATATATATATATATATATATATATATATATATGTATATATATATATATATATATATATATATATATATATATATATATATATATGTGTGTGTGCGTGTGTATGTATGTATATTAGGGTGGTCGTATATAATAATATAATTATATTGATATTACCCAAAAATTAACTTGAATCGTCTTGAGGCACGTGTTGTCTTGACTTGAAAAAATTATAAAATAAATTCCCAGTGTTTTTCCATCAAAAGGTTTTTAACGACCACCCTAATGTATATATGTGTATGTGTGCATATATATACCTATAGATATATAATACGTTAATACATATGAACGTTGGTCCCACACGTTTGGATCGGCGCTAAAGACAATTTTCAGCTTCATGGTTACATCGATCTCATTTATTATTCATTGACTAATTTAACTTTTTGATTATAAATGTATATATTATATCTCATAGGATATTTTTATTGCCTCTATGTATAAAGATTGAAGCGATATCGATATGACAGCTACAACATATTGCAGAAAAAGAAAGTTTTATACACAGACAAGTTTTCAAGCGATTGTTTAAAGGATGGTTTCTGAGCAGTCTCTAGTGGTCAACTTCAGATTAAATTTATTTCATACCATATTTTGAAATAACTCGTTTATTTGTGATAAAAGTTTTATATTATTAAACATTCTTAAACTTAAGGGGATGGTCGGTTATAAAACTTTGCAAAGACGCTTACACTATGTTATATTTTTCTTCTAACAGTGTTTGGATGGAAGATTGCTACTTTAATAGTGGTAGGACCACGCTGTTGACAGTTTTCTGTCTACTGTCTCTTATAAAGAAAATGGATGAAAAAAATATAGGAACCAATAAGAATATTGTAATTTTGGATTATATTTTACCATTACTAATATAATACTCACAGTCAAGTTAAATAAGGAAATTGTTTTAGAAATCATCGGATGTTGCTCTTACCCCAATAACTTCAAGTGGATGCTTAATGTCTATGGTAATAGTTTTATGACCGGCCGCCTGTCTGACGTAAACACTTCTTGGTATTGTAATTGTTGACCAGACAAATAAAATTGACCCAGGTCGGTATAAAGCAAACAAAGACCGAGTTGACCCATATCGGTTTAACGGCACCCACGCACAATGTAAGGGTTGTTACTATTCATAACCGCTATTACACGGTATAAATAATATTAGAAATATTTTTTCATTTTCATATCACCTTCGATTTTGTAGAATTTTACAAGAATATAATTAAAAACTATTCTCTATTCGCATCATCAATATATTATATTTATTTTATAAATTAATACATCTTATAGTTTTAAAAATATAAGCATTTCTCGTCGTTTCAAAAAGAGTGGCTTAGCTATTCTTAGTTGTAAGGTTTAAGCTATGTAAACAGTCTTATTTGTTTTCACTAGACAGAGGCCAAGACAAAGGATTTTTATTTTTAATCGGCTTCAAAACTCCTTTGTGTCTTTATTGTATCAGTATTCGCTCAATGAACCGAAAGCGATGGCTGGAGTAGGCATAGCAAAGGCTTTACATGCCTTTTTGACATTTTATAAATACGATGTTATGGCACATCGAAATAGCTGAAGTGCAATAAAATAACTAGAATATTTGATATTAGCTTAGCGATAGCGTTATTGTATATATTTGAAATATTTTAAACAATTAACCATCCGTCCCTGCCTGATCCGTCCAGGAAAGGTGCCATGCAGTCCCATAACCTAGCGTTTTACTTCCCCATTGGTGTCGGGTTACCCTTTCGCGTACAGTGCCCTGCAGACAGACGCCCTGGTAACAAACGACACACCCGTAATTCCTTGTCTAATTGTTACGTCATCCATGAAAAAATAAGGGTTGACGAAACATTTTTTAATTCGTCATCACCCGAAGAGCAGATATAATCAATTAACTAAGCACGTCGGGTTTACTTTCCTTCATTTTTATAGGCAATGAATGCTAGATAAATACATACAATATTAGACATATCAACTAAGCTCATATAGGTGCGTCACACTACTGGGCTCAAGCTCTCTCATTCCCGACTAGAAAAAAAGTATGGTTCAACCAGATCATGTAACTGGACCCGATCAGGATAGAATGAGGCATGCCGGATCTGGCAAACCTGATCAGGACCAGGTCTGGTCCTGATCAGGATAGCCTGATGTGAAATAACATCAAGTATGGTAAGGCATACCGGATCAGGACCAAATAAGGATAGCCTGATGTGAAATATCATTAAGTATGGTAAGGCATACCGGATCAGGACCAGATCAGGACCAAATAAGGATAGCCTGATGTGAAATATCATTAAGTATGGTAAGGCATACCGGATCAGGAGCAGATCAGGACCAAATAAGGATAGCCTGATGTGAAATATCATTAAGTATGGTAAGGCATACCGGATCAGGACCAGATCAGGACCAAATAAGGATAGCCTGATGTGAAATATCATTAAGTATGGTAAGGCATACCGGATCAGGACCAGGTCTGGTCCTGATCAGGATAGCCTGATGTGAAATAACATCAAGTATGGTAAGGCATACCGGATCAGGACCAAATAAGGATAGCCTGATGTGAAATATCATTAAGTATGGTAAGGCATACCGGATCAGGACCAGATCAGGACCAAATAAGGATAGCCTGATGTGAAATATCATTAAGTATGGTAAGGCATACCGGATCAGGAGCAGATCAGGACCAAATAAGGATAGCCTGATGTGAAATATCATTAAGTATGGTAAGGCATACCGGATCAGGACCAGATCAGGACCAAATAAGGATAGCCTGATGTGAAATATCATTAAGTATGGTAAGGCATACCGGATCAGGACCAGGTCAGGACCAAATAAGGATAGCCTGATGTGTAATATCATCAAGTATGGTAAGGCATACCGGATCAGGAACCGATCAGGACAGAATGAGGCATGCCGGATCCGGCAAACCCTATCAGGACCAGGTCTGGTCCTGATCAGGATAGCCTGATCAGGACCAGATCAGGACCAAATAAGGATAGCCTGATGTGAAATATCATTAAGTATGGTAAGGCATACCGGATCAGGACCAAATAAGGATAGCCTGATGTGAAATATCATTAAGTATGGTAAGGCATACCGGATCAGGACCAGGTCAGGACCAAATAAGGATAGCCTGATGTATAAGATCATCAAGTATGGTAAGGCATACCGGATCAGGACCCGATCAGGACAGAATGAGGCATGCCGGATCCGGCAAACCCTATCAGGACCAGGTCTGGTCCTGATCAGGATAGCCTGATGTGAAATAACATCAAGTATGGTAAGGCATACCGGATCAGGACCAGATCAGGACCAAATAAGGATAGCTCTATGTGAAATATCATCAAGTATATAGTAAGGCTTGTAGTATCAGAACTTGAAACAGTTTTCGTAACACAAAAAAAATATCAATCAAAATTTAAAAAAGTGACATGATTGTCATATTTATGCCACGGCGAAATTGTATTTGCATTAAAGGAGATTAATCTGAAATCTTTAATTAATCATATGTATTTAATAATAATAATAATGTTTAATTAATAATATAAAAATAATTTATATTTAAAGTAAAAACAAAAATAAATAATATAAATATATATACGAATGTACCTAACATTTGAAAACATAGATAGATAGAAATATTATATTGTAACAACCATTCTAACATTTAATGTTTTGGGTCATAATAAATAGATGGCGTTAGTAAAATGACGTCATTATTTGAATCGCGGTGTTAAGATTCTCCGTAGCGTAATGACATGGCCTAATATTAAATGAGTTGTTATCGAATCAGATTAAAACAGATCGATCAGGTCATGAATGAGAAATTCAGGCGACAGTTGCAGTCGTTAGCATCTGGTGGTTGCGCCATAATCGGAACGGCTCACTGGGACTCTCTATGATAAGAATATAGCACTGCATTCGGTGCCTACGTCATATATTAATTTATATTTTTACCTATTAAACATGTTCTTTAAGATATTCATGTTTTTTAAAAGGACCGGACTGGGCATACTCGTTTTGGATCAGGCAAGATATATAACGCAGATGATTGATTTGGTTCCAATCAGTAAAATTTCATCCGGACCCGATCAGGAACGCCTGATCTGGACCCGATCAGGAATGCCTGATCTGGACCCGATCAGGAATGCCTGTTCTGGACCCGATCAGGAATGCCTGATCTGGACCCGATAAGGTTTTCCTGATCGGGTCCAGATATATCTTCTGCGTTACATACCTTATCTGGTCCAGATCGGGCATGCCCGGTCCGGTCCTGCTAAGGAAGACGAAAAAATTTCTAGTCGGGTTAATAGGAGAGATGATATTCTACAATACCACACTAGACGGACCGGTTGGTATAGAGATTTATATCAAATTTTCCTCCTCTTATATGTATATTTATCCCTTAGTGGTCTTTTTTTTTTAAATTTGTCTGTATTGTTACACTGTTGAAACAACATTTATTAGTAAATCCGATGTATTCAGTGCAATGTAAATATGACATGGCAAATAGCATCCGTCCGTCATCATCCGGTAGCTTTTTCATACGTTTACAATTATGAAAACAGTGATTGAATACAATTTTGAAGTTCTTTGTAATATCATCCGTGTGTAAATGGATTTAGAATACAATTCAACATCCCTTTTTTGTGCATGGGTATCGTAGAGGATATGCATATAACGTTTACCTGTCCAAGAGAAAAAAAAAACACGAAATAAAACCGACTGACCAGCGTGGTATAATAGGACAATTGCCCATCTGTTTAAGGAAGCTCGACCCCAGCTGTGGGTCATATATGAGCTGAGATGATAACTGTAGTAAGTCTATATAAACACATTAATCTCAGTTATGTCTTCAAGTTAGACTTAGTAGTCTAACTTGAAAACTTTTCCGTGTGGTGACAAAGTAAGAATACAATTCATCACCCCCTATCTTACCCGTGAGTGATCGTAAGAGACGATTAAGGCATATAAATCGCCTGTAACATCTATTCAAGTAAAACTCGAAACAAAAATACCATCACGTCTGAGCAACGTGGTATAGTATATCAATTTTTTCCCATTGTGGTGGAGGCTCTACCCCAATAGTGGGACATATATGAGCTGAGGTGATGTATCAGTCTGTTTTGTATAAATGAAGTTGATATCATAAATATAAAAAATAGAGTCGTGTGATTAGTTTGAACGTGTATATACTTTCTTTCTTCTACTTGTAGCTATATGCTCATTTTAAAATTACTACGCAAACTTTTCTCGAAACTGTAATCATCACGTTGTTTAAGTAAATTTTCTTAGAAATAAATCACGTTTTTATAAAGCATTATATTTTTAATTTGGCAGAGTTTATTGCTACGTAAAAGTTATGAAACGATGGTTTGACAGGAAAACGTTTCAATGAAAGTCGTTTTTACCAAATTAACAGTTGTCAGGACTGTTCACTTAATTATCATGTGAAACGTACGTAACTTTCACAAAACATTGTGTCGCAATGTGAGAATTAAATCTAAACGGTGAATAGTACCTGAGTAACAATTAAATGAGCCATTCTCAACGATTTCTCAAATGCGGATAAGGAGCTACATGTTTTCTTTTTTTTTAAACACCCTGCACTAAAATAAATCCTTATATTACTAGTCAAAGTGTAGAGTGAGTACAAAGACTGGTCCTTAATATAAGATTTTTTTTTATGATGTGATATATTTTTACCTATATATATTTCTTTAAAGATGGAGAAAGAAATCATGAGAAATCTAGGTATTCTAAAATAATATTCTTTGAGATGGAGAATTTCGTATTGACGTAAAACCCGTTTACCGTCGCAGTTATCCCTTACGTTGGCACAGGACAAAAACAGTCGGTCCATAGAAAAATAGTGTTGTAACCATTTGTATTACTACTAGAAAACTGACATCTAAATTTTAGACAACTCCTAATTCAATTTAAAGATCAATATACATTGAGTGATATATAAAATGACATCTTAAAGTAGTCCTTTGTTTGGGTTGAGAGCCCTCAGCGCTCACCCACAGTCCGGGTAAAGTTGTGATAGCCATCTGCGGTTAACAACTAAGTCACACAAAAAAAAAAGTATTTCTATATGGTCTAAATATCTCACCTTTAGTAATTTGTAGTATTCGAATGGATTGCTTGTTAAGTTTAGAAGATTGCTGATTGATAGAACTAATCTTGTTGTCAACCTATTCACCAACTAATACATTAATTAAACATAGCCAGTGCTCTTGGGACTTGCCAAATTGAATGTAGTTTATTAAACGAAATACTGCAGTTACCAAATTTATTATTTGTGAGGAATTGGAGCCCCGCACATATTAATATGTAATTGATTTTTCAAAGCTTATTTTGATCAACTTTGAAGTACCTATCCCGTAACATTACAAATACCTATAGTGAGTTATCAATAAGAATTGAAATTACCGGTTAAATCATATCTAATAATGTACCTAATACACAGTAGCAACTAATACAGATGCTCTTGTTTAAGGACGAATTGAACGTAGTGGGTAATATCTAGATACTGAAAATATTGTAGATCATCTTTATTCGAAATGAGAATTTCTCTCTTTGATGCATTATTTTGTTGTCAGAGAGATATTAAATTTGTATGAGTTATTAGATAACATAAATCGTGACATTTTTTTTTTGTAAGCCTTACCAATATTACATTACAAATACCTAGTACTCTGTATTGAAAAAAAAAATACGACAGCCTTCTTATTGAAGAAGCTCATAGGTTATTTAAGATGCGTGAGTATTTGTGAATGATAATTATGTAAATTGAGCTAAATGTCATATAATTTGACAATGTGTTAATAATGGACGTTATAACTAATACGAAAATGTTTTATACAATTAATAAAACCAAGATATGTATGTTTTAATGTTACCAATTGCCATCATGTATCATTTGGCTGATTGGTTTAAAACTTTGATAATATTACACCTACTATTACTGTCTATTAAGGATTGTTTGGAGAAAGACGACGATAATTGGTAATAACTATGACGACTGGGCAGTAAGTTCATACTTTAAGATGTCGCATAACCCAAACTATTTCAAATTATATAGCTACCGGTATTGCAGTAATTAGTATAAAAGAATGTATAAAATAACAATTTAGCCTTGTAATTAGATATTACATAAGAAATAATTGATCAGGCTCAACGCATCATTGATTATGTAATATCAGGATGTGTGTGGTGAAAGCGCATTGCATACTTACATGTTTGGCTAGAATGTTGTCCGAATGAGCTATTCTAGTATTACATACTACGTAACATTCAGAATGAAGTTATACGAAAACAATATAAGATATTTGTGTGGTGACAGATTAGTAGTACCTACAAAGTTTTTGGAGTTTACTCCTTAAGAATCGATTTTCATATAAGGCGCCCAGTATGAGAAAAAATTGAGGAGTAAAATCTAGTGATCGAATGACCTCGTTACGTTTTTAGTGCGCAACCTATTCTGCGCACCTTTCACTTTCTGACATGAGATAATACTTCACTGAACAGTTTTAATAAATGTAAATAAAAATATATATATTATTTTTAGTCAAATGAGCTTTTTTTGCGCCTGTTTTGATAATCGTACTTAAGGAGTAAACTCCAGTCGTGCGTCGGAGCTGACACACACACTTTTTTTTTGACGGCGGGCTATGTAGTGGTCACACCCCTTAAATCCGTCCGGGGCGACAGATGAAGCACCGCGCAACCCCATAGACCCACCCTACATGTACCTCTCCACGCTGTAAGAGCGGGCCACCGGAACCCGGTCTTTGTCTTCGGTGGCCCGCCCGGCAGTACTTACAATGTTACCAGAACTTTTCATGTGTTTTAAAAAAATACTATGGCGGTTTCAGTTAGCGTTGACAGATGTTCCAATTTGTGCGGGCGGCCTCGATTTACAGGGCTCTGGGGATACGTCTCGATTTGCACCAGAGCAATATGCTAAATGTTACTAAAAATCAATAAATAAAAAAATAACTAATATTAGTTGAGAAATCCAATATATTAAAATTAATTTAAAAATAAATGTTTTATACTTTTGCCCACTTTTGATCCAAAATCCCGATTGATTTTATCTTCTTCAACAATTTAAAACATATTGGACTCCGGACTCCGGAATCCGATACTAGCTTAGCAGATAATCGATGCATGTAAAGAATTCGAAATAAAATCCATGAAAACATGACTGATCAGTAAACTGTTGTCTACCATGCCCAGCTGCATGCAAGTTTGTACTATTATTAACAAAACATTAACAACCTGGAAGTGTTGAGCAGACTAGCTGTCAGAGGCATTTATTATCTCTACTTTGCACTAGTCGAACTGCGTCGATACATGGAACAATAGAGCTGGAGAGGTTAAGCGTAATTCGTAATTTAACGTGGTAAATACTGAAATCGTGGAGTATGCGCGGCATATTACAATTCACAAATATGCAATATTAATAAAATTTTCAATTTTTGTTATAATGGAATTAGTTTTCAATCTAATAACATATTGCATTTGAAATTGTATTCTTAAACCATTAAAATTGATTGCTAAAATATTTACGGAAAAGAACAACATTATAGCGTTGTTTCATAACACTTTACAAGTAGGTATGCTGTTGTTGAGAGTCGTCGATAAATGCTACAAGAAATCATAATATTCAATATGCTGAATTGTTTCCTCTATAGTTTCATAATCATTACGCAAACAATTCGTGCTCTTTAGCAGCATAGTTGTGACAACCGAATCATATTACAAATTAGTTAATTATTTTTAAATACATTCGTTACGAAAGAACTTTATTAGCATCATGTTACGGCGATGACGTATTCGATGGTAATATTTTTTTTTTTGTGTGTCTTAGTTGTTAGCCTCAGATGGCTATGACAACTTTACCCGGACTGTGGGTGAGCGCTGAGGGCTCTCAACCCGTATGGATGGTAATACTTTATTAAGAGGTTATATTGTAACTTTACACACCAAGTGCTGCAAAGTTTACACACCAACAAACAAACTATCCACATCAACTCCTGCAACCAGTGTTTCCACTTTTAGGGATTTCGCCCTTTTTCAGGGCGAAACTACTAATTTAAAATATGGTTTAGGGCTATTTAATATTTTTAGGGATTTAGGGTAATTTGGGGTAAAATGACCTGATGAAAATCGCTGGGCGTCGTTGAATGCAGGTGGCACAGGACCGCACTCTGTGGCGAAACATGAGAGAGGCCTACGTTCAGCAGTGGACGGTGATAGGCTGAAATGATGATGATGATGAATTCACATTTGACTTTAAAAATGTTTTCTATTTGATATGTAGACCCAGAAATTGCACGACAGTTGGAAAATCGTTCTTTAAAGGATGTGTCAGCCATTTCAGTTTTGTGTGTAATATACAAAAAGCAGATAGTGAATGGCGTCAAGAAGCCCTTATTGAAGCGAATTATACTGGAATAAAGTGTTGAGCTTGAAAGATCATTTTGGAACTTACAAATACCAAAACCGTGAAGTTGTGATTTCACTTCTATTATCACTGCCATCATCGAATACCGAGGTGGAAGGATTATTAAGTATAATAAAAAATGTAAAACTTATTAAAGAAATAGGCTTAACAGTGAATTCCTCAACGGTTTGTTGCATACCAAACTACGAGTAGGTATGACAGGCTCGATTTTAGAACCCAACAGACAAATATTGAATGCCGCGCAAAAACTTAAGCCAGTGCTTCAGCTTCAGCATCACATTGTTCACCATCTATTACTTCCACAGATTAAAATGAATTCTTCTTATAATTAATTGTTTACTACCTCTTATTAATAGACGAAAATTAAAATAAATATTCAAACCATCAAGTTTTGTTTTATTTTGAACTCATTTAAATTTTGCGCCCTAAATCAAGGATTTTCGGAGAATAATTAAGGTATTTAGGGCAATTAATAGAAAAATCTAGGGTAAAACTAAAGTCTGATAGTGGAAACACTGCCTGCAACTTTCGCTGTTTTATTTTATTTTGTTCTTAAAAGTGTTGTCCTTTTCATGTCCCTAGGACTAAGATATTGTGGGCCACCGAAGACAAAGATCGGGTACCGGTGGCCCGCTCGCACGGGGAAGAAGAGGTGCTTGCAGGGTGGGTCAATGGGGTTGTGCGCCTCCTCTTCCGTCACCCCGGACCGATTTGGCGGGGTGCGACGTCCATAACCCAACGCAAAAAAAAAAAAAAAAAAAGGACTAAGATATTGTGCAGCAGTTTTTTTTTCGGCAATGCCTTCAACCTACAATTTGACCACTCATCTTGCGTCATTAACACAACTGTTAAGCATATTGTTTGGAAAAATAAATATATCTTCTTGTTTTTTTTTTTTAATCATTAAACTTAAATTATATTAATTATTGTTCAATAATAATAATCATATGTATTTATTTATGGTTAGTAAGATTTACTTAGATAATAAAATACTACATTTAAATCTAAGTTTCAATAATAAACTATTTATTACAGAATAAAGAATAAATAAAAACAAACGGTGCTGCTATCAGGCATCAAAAAATCCTCCGCATCACGGTCCAAAAACAATTACAGATTATTTATTAGTCTTATTGCAGAATAATTATAATAATCTCTACTGAAAATCTGTGGAGTTAGGCTGACCGATCGCATTCATAACGACGATGTAAGAGAGCGAGTAGGTATGAAAGAGAGTATTGGTGTAAAGATGCGAAAGGACTGCTCCGATGGTTCGGACATGTGGAAAGAATGCCGAACGAACGTCTGGTTAAGAAGATATACAATGCGAAAGTGGAAGGATGTAGGTACCGGGGGAGACCGAGAGTAACCTACCTAGACCAGATTGGTCACGTACTGAAGGAAGGTGGAGTCAAAAGTCTCCGAAACCGGCGAGCGTGTATGAAGAGAATTATGAATGTTGAGGAAGCGAATGAAGTATGCAAGGATAGAGTTCTCTGGCACTCTGTTCTCTCTGCAAGGGATATAGCGTGATGATATGTATGTATGTATGCAGAATAATTAACTTAATTTAAGTTTAATGATTAAAATGCAAGTAATAATATTTAATAATAATGAATTAGTTCTTTTTTAATAGTTGTGTTTAGATGACCGAATGTATTAGTTTTTATTTGTTTTATATTATGCTCATATCATTACATATTTTTACATGTATGATAAATATTATTCTATACGTATGATGTCTTGCTTATTCTGTTATTTTTATTAAGTCAATGTACACGTACGGAATTTAGAAAGTATGTTGAGTAATCGGCAAAATTGCAGTTCTACGAAGAGTTGCAAAAACTCTCGCGTGAAGTTATATTAAATCACCGCTTAGAGATTTAAGGAGGTCAAACGATGAGTGCTGAGTAAACAAGTATTGGAAATATGAAGTAAGAGAAAATATATGTAAAATTTTTATTATATTTAAAACACTAATACATCACTCTATGCGTTTAAGGGTTAAAGCCGCATACCATGCGTTATGATTTTTTTTGTTAGTGGACTGGCCTAACTCAGCCGGCTCTACAATAGCCATGAGTCCGCTGTCCACCATTTGACTATACGTCATTATGATGCTAATCATCGGCCAACATTTTTGTAATGCACAGTAACTGCACAGATGGCGTAGTGGATAGGATAACGTCCTACCGTCTCAGTGTCATGGTTTCGATTCCCGCGCAGGACAGTACTTTGTGCGATTCAGAAATTGTTGTTCCGAGTCTAGTTGTAATTTGTGTCCGTTAAATAAATTGTAAAGTGCCTCGCAATATAAGCATTTCCTTAATGCAGAGTGTTGACTTTTCAAAACAAAATATCTATGATATGTATCACGCGCTAGTTAACAGTCAATACAAAAGTTTGATAACCTAAACGTTCTATCTCTATACAAACCAGTTTGTTTGCAAAAATGTGAGAAGGATATTATTATTCACTTTAAGCCTCCTTCTTCATCATCTCATATATGTCTCACTGTTGGCCTCAAACCTCCTTCATAATAGGAGGGCAATTAGCTATACCATGTTGGTCATACGGGCTAGATAAGGTTTTATTTCAAGTTTTCCCTCTGCTATATAGAAGTTATTTGCATATTATATCCTTTAGTTGACTTTTATGACATTCACGGATAAAAAAGGTGGTGTTGACTCATATTCTACGGAAAAGGCCATTTCGAATTATTCAATAAATCGTCGTGTATTTTATAAAAGAAGGCATTTGGAAAAATCATAAGATGTTTTGTTATGCTAGTGTTATTTATATGTATAGACAAAATAAAACTACTCGTAAGTCTATTATTTTTGTTTGTTAGTTTTTTTATGCCGGCATATGGATATTTCACAGCATTCATGGTCACGGATCGTATAAGACTTATACGATAAGTGAATAGATAAAAAAAAAACTTTATAATAACAATGAAATCGACGTTAAATATTCATACATATTTTACATCATACTAAAAAAATATTGCATCATACATAAGTATTAAATGACTTGATTTCATCTAACATTTACAAAATAAAACAGTTATATACAGTTCACAGTATATAATACCTATATATTTAACTGTCATTATAACCGTATGCAGACTAATTTTATCATTAGCATCGTTATTTGGCACTCCGTTCGCCGTCATAATTATTTATTATAATGATTGGTAAATGTTGACCAAGATTTTAACTTTCTTTAATATATTCGTTGTAAAAGCAACCAGTATAATGACATTTTAAGAATGAACACTTTTTAATTTGTGAAATTTGTGCATTTAAAACGTCACATGCAACAGTTCACCGCCAAAGATTTTATTATTTAAAATTATAATAATTCCAACATTAACTTTCCTCGTTGATGGTGTTCAATGAAAATACCTACCGACACTTAAGGATGCTCTGCATTGACAAGACACATAAATCCCTGTTATCAAATGCAGTGTGCAAAAGTACTTGAGAGCCTTCTAACTCATCATCATTCTCCTACTCTTATCCCAATTGCTTGGGGTCGATACAATATGTACTCTTCTTTCAAAGTACATATTGTAAAAGTTATTGGCAATAGTTTTATGACCGGCCGCCTGACAGACGTCAACCCTCCTTGGGAATGTAATAATTAACCAAACGGCATCAGATGGAGTCTTAGTCGTCTTTTATGACATCCACGAGCAAAGTAAGGGTTGGTAGTATTCGTAGCCGCTACCACACAGCTAGCAACACAGTAACAGTAGCCTTCTAACTCATCGTCAACAAAAAAGGCCACTGTTGGTTAATCTTGAGATAGTTACTGAAATCGAATCCTGAATCAAGCAAAAAAGTAACGCTTGACTTAGGATATTATTTCATTGCCCATCATTAACATAATATTACTCTCGTAATATGTATAGACACAGCCGGTAGATTATAAAAAAGAAAGTATAAATCTTTAACAAAAATTTACTGCCACATTCCGCTAAACTTATATGTATTAAGACAGTTAATAACAATAAATACGTCACTACCATTACATTATTATGTACCAACAACAGGCGACGCTGCTGTAATACTCGTAAACTATTTAATTAGGATATTGTTTACTAGTTATTGTTATAAATGGTACTGGAAATGAAAGGTATTGTAAAGTCTTCTTATACAATATTACTGGCTAATCACTCAAGTAGAATAACCACAAAGTTGATAGCTTGTGTTATTATTTCCTTGAATATTTACGACAATAGGACTTAATTAATGATAGCTCTATAGTGCGTACCATAATGATGCTTGTTGATAAGCGTATCGCTTTACAGCAATTCAACCGGTTTGTCATTTTTTTTAAATGAAAACTACCTAATATAATAATGAAGATACCAGATTGATAATAATTAATTCCGCCGTGAAAGATGTGGTAGTTTTAGTATCTGATAAGGGATTTTTATGTGGTGATGGGTTAAGGTTGGCGAATACAATGTGTCTCCATCCTTTATTTACTGTGAGTGTCGTAAAAACGGTCGAAGGAAATGAACAGTAACCTTCTTCGTAACAAACAATGTACGACAACCCGCTTGCTCAGTATGCCGATTACAGAGTATTATTCCTCTCCACGTGGAAAGATTTACCAACATTTGAAGCGAAAGGCTGATAAGCGAATGGAAGTAATCACATCGATACTTATAAGTATACAATTTTAATCTGTGGAACATTGCAATATTCGTGGATGTCGTAAAAAGTGACTAAGACTTGTTAATCACTATATGTGAAAAAAAACTGGACGTGGCGATGAGGCAATACCCACACATGCCATGCTGGTTGGCGATTGCAATTGGTATTATACGTTTCAGATGAGAATTCTACTGCCTATTCCTTGGTGATCCGTTATCCAGTATGCTCCTATCCGACCTAAATCTATAACTTCAACCTGTAACTGTAGCTTCGCTACAATTTTGCACCCATTTTGTTTAACAATAGACGTTAAGTGCATCGCGTTCACGATTCGTGGGTGGTAAATAATTGATTGGTTCAATTGGGGTGACGCGAATAGCGACAAGCAGTTGAAAACAAATAAAACAACTGAGCTGGAAAACAATATAATTCTTATATTACCAATATTTTTTTACAAAAATTCAGCTTCGATATAATCAAATTCGTATTAGACAATCCCTGAGGAATCCTTTTCTAATGAAGAAATTAATCATTGTATAGGGTTAGCATGTTGAAAGAATTTCTAAATTTTGTTATCGCTTAATATACCTAGAACATATATTGTGAAATCGACTTTGAAGTTTTTTTTTAAATCGATAGATTTAAAATTATATATTACTAGATCATCCAGTAGTGGAAACTTGTACCTAGTTCTATAAATAATACCGAAATGATATATCGTTGTATGTAAGTAGTTGGACAAACCAGAAATAACTGGGCAGCTGGTGGATTCCACCTGCATAATGATATTATTATTTTATTGAACACGGACTTCATTCTGTGGCGCTATTAATAATAACAACATTAATATAACAACATAGTATATCAACCACCATTTTGTTGTCTCACCAGTTGTCATGATTGTTAAAAACTCTGAGGAGCGATATCCCATTCTTATCTAATTTTACCCGATTTCTTAACCTTTATATAGGCACTGCTCCACTCATATTTATAGCAGTTATACATATATATAACCTAGCACCTATGCCGATAACTAGGCTGTGTTACACATTAAGGTTTTTCTTTTTAATCCAAGTGGTAGTGCTAGAGATTAGTGCGTTCAAATTAATAAAATCGTTGATATTTGTGTATAGATGTTTATTTGTCTCTCTAAAATGAATTCATAAGGCGGGCCTTTATTAAGTAGAATTCATGGGCCCACCAGTGGCGTTGATTGTTTTTTTAATAAAACCTAGTTTCGTTTTAAATTTTTTTAAATTTTACAAATAATTAGTCTGTACTAGACAAGTCATAATTTTTTAATTAAAATTTCTAATTTATTCTCTTTTTAATAATTAAATCTGTAGACATATAAAAATAAATGTGAACAATTACTACTGCTTCTTTGAAATAATATTAATTTGCGTAATTATTAACACGAAATTCGTGAATTACTTAAAGGTAAAGATTTCTAAATATTAATAATTCTAAATATTATACTGATATTTTTATCAAAGTTAACGCCTGGATGAGATACATTAAATGTACTTAGTATTTATAAAATAACATATAACATAAATATATTCATGAGATATTGTATTTATTTTGATTGTAACGAGACGTAGTTTTATGAATTACTAGAATCGTTGTTGTTAATATAGTGATAAACTGTAATGGATATGCCAAACTGTACTTGGCGGACAAAGGCTCATGTAATGGCGTTGTTCTACCGACCGATTTATCTGATACTCCGGTCACATTTGCCAAATATATGGACAATTCAGGGAAGCTACGTTTAATATAACGACCATACCTATATGTGAGCGCTTTGTTGCCTTCTATGTGATTTACCTGACACGTTTGATTTTGAAGTTACCCTGCAACAATATAAATATTATAGTTAGATAACACTACATATTTTTATAGTTCATTAATTATTTGGTTTTATATTAAAAAATACTAATTTAATGTACCTATATGAAATTTAACATTTTCTGCTATTATTCTCATATAATATGTATGTATGTCTATAGGGTTTATTTATTCATTTGTATTATCATCAACGAAAGATACATATATAATTTGGTGAACAAATACACGGGCCATATCTTGTGCTACTGCAATTAAAATCAACCACAAGTAAAGTAATGGAATGGTATTTCTAATATTTCACTAAAATGGTATTTCTTTGTTACTACTATAATTGTTAACAATGACAATATATTTCACGGAAGTTTAAGAGTAATTTGACTGACTCCGTTTTCGCTTCGTATTTTGGTCGCTCTTATACGGAGGTTTATAAAAAAGTAAATTAAAAAAACCCTACAAAACTGTAAAATTGAAAATATTGAGGTTGGTTACTTTCTGTCTATCCATCCATCAATTCAACAGACTATCAACATGGACTGCTGTAATGGGTCATGATCACAATGTTTGGTAGACGGGTTGGCGAACACAAGTATAGATTTGCCACGAGAGCGCTGCTGTCCATTTGATGACCTCTCTCCGGTTTTACGACTTGCGTGTAAAAAAAACCAAAAGAAAAAAAAAGGTTCGAATTGAGAACCTCCTCCTTTTTGGAAGTCGGTTAAAAATTACAAAACTAAACGCAATCTAATAGAGTGACCGATATTAGGGCACGTACCTATACTATGTGACTTATTCAAAATCACCACAGCGGCGGGGTCGCGAATTAAGTTTCCATCACGTAGTCAATATAAATTCATTAATCATCAAGCTTAATTCGCAGTATTAGAATAAAGACAAACTTGAGTCAAATTAGTACATTTTTAACTTCATGTTCGCAAAAAAACATTTAAAAGCATATTAATGAATTACTGCGTTTAATCTAGAGTGAGGAAGTGTTGGCGTATAATACGGGTAGTCTCTACCGACCTACTGGAGAGGGAGAAAATTGTAAAATGGTTCAAGGAGTATGGTTACGTTCTTTTAGTTAATTTAAATGATCATTTCTAACATTAGTCCACACCTAACTACCAACATGGCGTTTGGTAGTTAATAGTTAAATGCTAAACACTATACCTACAACATATAACCAATATCTATCATGAAATTATTCTAGTATCAGAACAGAATAATTAGATAAATTATTACAATATTATTCATAGACACGAATTTGTAATCTAAGGAATAAGAGCTTAATGTGTTCTACTTTTAAATCTTTAATAAATACCTACAGTTTTATTGAAAATATATTTTAGTCACCGAAAATATTAATAGCATATGCAAATTTCGTTAATTTGGTATTAGTACATATTTGCTGATAATATTACTTTTTTATAATATTCTATTATGAGATTATAATTGTAAAAATAAGCTGGAATTTTTCTCGCCTTTATTACATGTGAAATAATATTATTTTATGGATTTTATCTGGTTTGAATTTGATTTTTACTTTGCCAACATTTCAAACACTTTTCAGAGTCTACGGCCACGGGAGGACTCAGTTAAGTCCTGCAGTCAGCAAAATCCGTAAAAATAATTTTATTTGAAACAAATTAGATGACTAAATATAGATAAGTTATGCAAAGTAACACAGTAGTAATAAGTATATTGATAATGACTCAGGGTATTTTTTAGCTAAATAACGTAGGTATTACAATATTTATTTGGAATATCAACGCGAAAATTATTTGTATAAATTATTGGATATAATTGTTCTTACGAATTCTCTGTAATTTGATAGAAAGCTACATCAATCAAATCATAGTGTTGCTGAATTCGTAATTTCTTATCGAATAGTAATAGGTATTTAGCGTTAGCAAAGCTATTTTTTATGGTCTGTACCACCTCGCCCATTCCGTCCGAGGCGACGGAAAGGTGTGCGGCTCCATAACTCACCGTGTTCCTTCCTTATCGCCATTAGGCTGATCATTTGTACTGCTTCTCATGACATCCGTGGCAGGCCCGCGGATTACCTTTTTGGGGTATTATCACCATCGCCGTCCCGGCAATAACCAGTAGTATTGCCAGGGCGTCGCGCGTCGTCTGCACGCGGTTGATCTCTGCGGGTGGATGGACCGGGGATTAGTTTTATTTAAATAGTTTTTCATAATAGTTTCTTTTTTTCTTTTTTTAATAATACAACAAATTAATTACATTTGCACTACGTTTGCTCATTGTTATTTTTTTACGAACAATGCTTTATTTTGTTCAAAAGTTTTCATCGTTTCCAAGTACAACTTTAATCCGTACTTGAATACGCGTAGCACGATTCTCACCGTCATTATATACTGTTATTTGATTAGAATCTCTATTGTTACAGTTATGACCGCGACCAGCCTTTCACATTCCAAATTGGTGTTGGCCAGGTGATCAAAGGATGGGACCAGGGTCTGCTCGACATGTGTGTTGGTAAGTAAAATATACAGACCCACATTCCAACGCACACAAGATCTATCTATTAATGGCTGTGAACCTGCTTGCTCAATTCCATGTTATTAATTCTTTTCTGATGACGTCAACTTTTGTTTTACTGGAAAATTAAGAAACATTTTTGCCTAAAGATTTGATAGTTTTATGCAATTAGTTCCTCAAAGTGAGCGAACCTTTTGCAAAATTATATTATTTACTTTTCATTTTCACAATTCTGGGAACAAGTTAAAGGAAATTTATTTTTTTAAGGTTTCTTTTCTATTTCTTTAACTTCTGCTTACAATTGCTTCTTGTAACTATGTGATTAACTTTTTGTAAATTCTATAAATACTTTTTTGTAAGAACAGTTATGAAATGCATTCAAGACCATAGTTTTCTTATTCTCTAAAATATTATCTAACTTTAGTAAACAGTTAACTAGAGATGCGCGAAACAGTACTTCGCGAAGTGATGTTATATGGCATTACATTTCGTGCCGAGTAATATTACATTTTACCATCACTTCAAACATCACGCATGACATTTCATTCAATATAAGCCTTAATCCTCTGAAAATAAAGCTCAAAATAAATATTTATCGAGCGCAGGCGCAGCGCGGTCCAGTCGTTCTATCCCTCTCACTCTCCTGAAAGGACACACGGCGCGTTTGAGAGATAGATGTCCATCACTTAATTACCGAACATTGCAGAAATGCAGAACCAGTACACGGGTGTTCGCGTCATGTTTAATGTGATGTGATGTTTAGTCGCGTAATGTGTAATATGACAGTACGCGGTCGGGTAATATTACGTGTGATGCATCACTCGCATTACTTACACATGTCTACAGTTAACACTAACATGAATAACCGAGATCAATTAAAAAATTCACAGTTTTGAACATGTGGTGTTTCATCTATAAGGTTGATTTGAAAATACATTTTTTTTTCATTTATAGGTGAAAAACGTAAACTGACTATCCCGTCTTCCTTGGGATACGGCGAGCGTGGCGCCGGTACTGTGATTCCACCTAAAGCCACTCTTCACTTTGAAGTTGAACTGATCAACATCGGCGATTCTCCTCCAACCACCAACGTATTCAAGGAGATCGACGCCGACAAGGACAACATGCTCTCGCGTGAAGAAGTGAGTATAGAGTTAGCGTTCCGAGCAATGGATACAGATGAAGACAGAGAATTATCCCGCGAGGAGGTCAGTCCCAGCAACTTTAGGTGGAGGACGGTAGACGGAGCTGGGTATTAACATTTGTTACTTTAACTTACCCTTATTTTGGAGGCTTTTACCACCAAAATAATAGTAAGAAACCACTTAGCCGAGCCATTAGGAAAACATTTTACAGCAGATTGGATGTAATTTTATCAAAAAAATGTCAACAACACGAATATTTTATTTAGAAACTGTATTTATATGACGATTTGGCGCTTGCTATTTATTGTAGCATATGTTAAAAAGCATGTATATAATGAGCTTAAAAACCTATTTCGTATCTATACTTTTTTAATTCTCCGTAGTGATTACCATTGTGGCTAACGCCAAGCAATAATTTTAAATGGTAAATGTAACCGTATTGCTTTTCATTTAGTACACCTAAGCAGATGCTTTGTTTTTGCGTTCCCCTAAAAATAAAGCTAATCTCATAACTGATTTAAAGAAAATAACACCGCAGCGGGGACTTTATACTAAAGGATACATAAGTTTCTGTGTTTAGTAATATACTCTGAAAACGTAGGTAGTGGTCGAGAGGGTTTCCAGTCGAATGGATTCTGTTGCGCGGTTTAGTAGATATCTATTTAGTAAATGCGTCGGTAGAGAAAACTATACTATGCGATGATAGAAAAAGTAGTAATGTCTGGTGTGCATGCAGCATAGCATGATAGAGGCAAACTACTTAAATAGTTATATATATATATATATATATATATATATATATATATAAATTACTTATATAATAATCCTTTCGTGAACAGGGGCATTTATAGTTTCTTTTTATTTTGTTTATGTTTATAAAGACAACACTCTGCTAGGAGCTCTAAGGAACACTAGTGACACTAGCTACTCAGGAACTATTCCTTGAATTCCGGGTGACTTTTCAAACATATAGTTTAACGAACATAAATTACATCCGGACTCGAAACAACCATTTTTCGATTGCACAATATGTTATCCCACGCAATAATAGAACCCGCGACACTTAGATCGCTACACAATCCATCTATTTTGATATTCGTACATTGATAGCCGTGTAAATTTTATTAATAAAGTATTTTTTTTTATTGTTATTATATTAATCGTTGCTTGACATTCAATTTTGAGCTATAATCGGACAGTTGACTTAGGTTACTAATTTGCCACCGAAGTCAAGAACTCGATGCTGGTGGCCCGCCCAAATGGCGATATAGAGCTATGGCACAGCAGGTTGCCGAGGCACCGGGGATTAGTCTGGTCGCTCGGAGAGAGGCTACCGCGTGAGACTGGGTACCGGTGGCCCGCTTGCAAGACGCCGATAGGTGCTTGTAGGACGGGTCTATTTGCTCGCGCGCCATTCTTTCTTTCGTCTCGGACGGAATTAGAGGGTGTGACCAGACCATAGCCCGCCGCAAAGTAAAATAAAATATTACCATTTCTGCATAAAGAAGAACTACATGCCTATCACATAGTTTTTATTTATCTTTCAAGTACGCATGAGCAGCATGTAATATTTTCTGCATGATTGTTTTCTTATGCATGCATGTAAACAAAATATACAATTAGCAAATAAAAAAAATGTTGGTCTACATGCTATTTTCTTAATACATCCCACGACAGTAGGTATGTTTTATTTGCAATATTTTACAATATAGAACTATATAATTATCAAACTTGACCAATCGGGTTGAGAGCCCTCAGCGCTCATCCACAGTCCGGGTAAAATTGTCATAGCCGAGCGATGCATATAGGGCGGGTCTATGGGGTCGTGCGCCGCTTCTGCTGTCGCACCGGACGGATTTAGCGGGGCGTGAGCACTCCATAGAACGCCGCCAAAAAAGAAATAAAGAAAAAAAGGCATTTGAGGCTATCAATAAAAAAATTACAAACCTGACCAGTTTGGATGCGGATAGCGCACTATTGCGCTATACTTATTCTCTGCTCGATTTATACGAATAGGATATACACCGAATCTATTGTTCTAAAATATAATTTATTATAAATAATTAATATTATATCCGATCGTCTGCTTCACTTTAATAACACAATAATTTATGCAATAATTCCGTAATTTAATATGAGCAGTGAGTACAATAGTTAGCGTCAAGTTTTTCCAAGTATGAAACCTTATTGTTACATATGCCTTTATATATTAGCAATCCTCGGTTTTTCCGCCTTGGCAGATGTGTGGAATCCCTACTTCAGAATGTACGTTAAGACGTCGAATTCTGTTTGCCAAGTTGTCATGAAGTATTTTATACGTAGATAATATGTGAATGTGAACCACTTAACGTCAAATATTCTGATGTCTGCACTAATCTTGAAATATCTGCACTAATTTTGAGATGTGCAATTTAGTTAAAACTCGTCAATTGATAATCGTATCATGGAAAAAGATACGAGTATGCTGGCCAATCTGGTCAAATTGTAAATTGGTATTGATTGCAATTTTTAATCAAAATACAAATAATTTATTTAATAGACAGAAATTCTCCTATATTAAGGTTTAGTAATCGGTACCTATTTACTATATTATTACCGTTAATTTATATACATCCTAACTTATTTAGGTCCTTTTCCTGAGCCCGAGCCTCCTCTAGAATGGGAGGGTAAATTGACCTACTATACGACGCTGTTCAGACGGTTGCCTTCTCATGCTGTGATGTTATCTGCTTGCGTCTCTTAGTTATTTTTACGATCATGGGAAAAGGAAAGTGTAGAGACTATTGTATTCTTACTCCGTTACTATATTTACCTACTTACCATCTTTCGTCACTATTTCAACCGTTAGGATTACCTTTAAAAAATATATTTTTTATTATTGTGATGTGTATCTACTGTTCTTCCAAAGGAAGACAAAAAGCAATAGTTACCGCGCTAGACAAGGCGGCTGGCAATCACAACATACATATCATCACGCCATATCCCTTGCAGGGTAGGCAGAGAGAACAGAGTGCCAGAGAACTCTATCTCTGCATACTTCACTCGCTTCCTCAACATTCATAATTCTCTTCATACACGCTCGCCGGTTTCGGAGACTCTTGACTCCACCTTCCTTCAGTACATGACCGATCTGGTCTAGGTAGGTTAGTCTCGGTCTCCCTCGGTACCTACATCCTTCCACTTTCGCATTGTATATCTTCTTAACCAGGCGTTCTTTCGGCATTCTTTCCACATGTCCGAACCATCGGAGCATTCCCTTTCGCATCTTTACACCAATACCCTCTTTCATACCTACTCGCTCTCTTACGTCGTCGTTACGAATGCGGTCGGTCAGCCGAACTCCACAGATTTTCCGCAGAGATCGCATTTCGACCGCATTAATTTTACTATCATACTCTTTTCTGCATACCCAACTCTCGCTTCCATATAGTTATGTTGGGACAAGCACTGCGTTATGTATTGCTACACGTGCCTTCTGGCTGAGGTGGTGGCTGCCGAAAAGTTGCCCCAACGCTCCGTTCACTCTATTTCCCGCATTCACTCTTCGCTCTATATCAGTGGTGTACCTTCCATCTCGGCTAAATCCACATCCAAGATATACAAATTCATCCACTTGCTCTAGTACATCATTACCTATTGTTACTCTTACATCTGTTCTGGTTTTATCTCTTTCAAAGACCATTATTTTGGTTTTGCTCACATTCACGCGTAGACCCCTTTTCTTACAATCTTCTGTCATTGTGTCGACTAGGGTCTGCAGGTCAGTCGCTGACTGTGCCAGCAGGACTGCATCATCTGCATAAAGCAGAGCAGTGACCACTGAGTCGCCCATCTGGACTCCCACATTCATATCGTTCAACCTTTGGAGACATTTATCCAGATATATGATAAACAGCCTGGCTGACAGAACGCACCCCTGCTTAACGCCGATATTGACGTCAAACCAGGGCGACATTCCATCATCCAGCCGCACACAGGCTCTACAGCCCATGTAACTGGACTGCACAGCCTGTAGCAGTTTACCGTTAATACCATACTCCGGTAAAATGTCCCAAAGTTCCTTTCGTACAACCGTGTCAAATGCTCTCTCCAGATCCACAAAACTGCAGAAAACCCTCTGACCTAGAGCCAGATGCTTCTCCACAATGTTGCGCAGAGAGAACACTTGATCCATGCATCCCCTTCCACTCCTGAAACCTCCTTGTGTCTCACACAGTAAACCATCGGACACCATCCTCATTCTCCTTTCAATAATTTTTCCATACACTTTTGCTGCCAAACTGGTCAAGCTTATGGCTCTGTAATTTGCGCAGTCATAACGTGAACCCTTGTTTTTAAACAAAGGCACGATGACTGCGCTATTCCAGTCCCTGGGAACCATTCCCGAGCTCCAACATAAATTGAGGAGCAACAGGAACGCCTCCCAGACACAAGAGCCACCGAGCTTGATCATCTCGGCAGACACCATATCAATGCCCGCTGCCTTACCATTTTTCAAACTTCTTATCGCCCATTCAACTTCATCCATACTGATGCCATCGGAGGACGCCGTTGTCGAATGTTGATCTACTAAACCACATCCAACACCGGCGCCAACCGTAGCATCCGCATACATATCGCCAAAATATTCACTCCATCGGCTTAACACGTCTTGTGTTTGTGTAAGAATGTCTCCACCTTTAGACCTTATTTTATTCATTCTGAAGGCTGACCAACCACCCCGAGACTTCTTCACCTCCCTCCAAAAGAGTTTGGTGTTACCCTCGAAGTTTTTAGTCAGCCTATCTTCTGCACTCATACTTGCTCTATCACGTTTCTCTTTCACTAAGGCCTTGGTGTCATTCTTACATTGCCGATATATTTCTTTCTTCTGTTCAGTCATACTGTCATTCAGATTCAAAGAAGAGACATAGTCCAGCCACGCTTTCTTCTTTTGCTCTACGGAAGCTGCCACTTCCGCATCCCACCATGCATCACCATTTGTTTTTCTATGCTTCTTTGAACTTCCACATACTTCTTTCGCTGTATCTACCATACTCTCTTTCAATACTCTCCAGCATTCTTCAATGTCCGATTGCGGCTGGCTTGCCATCGTCAGCCGTTCTCGGACACCCTCTGCATACTTTTCTCTTACTTTCAACCTTTATTCTTTCAAGCCCTCCAAAGTGGACACGCTCTCGCCAGTGCCTCCACTTTCCGAACAGACCACTAAATCTCGCAATAACGAGATAGTGGTCCGTGTCGACTGTGGGGCCCCTGTAGGCTCTTGCGTCCAATATTTTGCTTCGGAGGCGACTGTCTACCAAAATTAAATCTATTATGCTTTTCTGTTCATTCCTTCTCCATGTATACATATGGATGTCCTTATGTTGGAAAAATGTGTTTGACACAATAAGGTTTCTCTCCATGCATACATCCGCTATGAGCCTACCGGCGTCGTTCACTCTCTTATCACCAAATGGACCAAGTACGTCCTCATAGTCGGGACGCTTGGTCCCCACCCATCCGTTCAAATCTCCGCATACAATCACGCGTTCACTGATTTCTGCCATATCCAGAACTTCCCTAACATTATCCCAAAACTTCTCTAGGTCTGATGCCACCGAGGATCCTACGGGAGCATATGCTACAACCATGAATACCTTGGTGACACCTAGTTTTATACGGACCCAGAGAAGTCTGGGATCATACATTCCGTAATCCTTCACACCTGAGGCCAAGCGAGAGGACAACAGCACTCCTACCCCCATGCTGGCTCGATCGCTCTGTGGTACACCAGACCACAGAGCCATCCCGCCACCAGGAAGATCGCAGGCGTCGCTGCCCCTTCGCTTGGTCTCTGTTACACAGAGCACGTCTAGCTGTTTGTCCGCCATGACGGATATCAGCTCGTGCAACTTACCTTCCACACAACCTCTTACATTCCACGTGCCCACCCGGCACTCCGTTCTCCTCGACTCGCCTAACTGGGCAAGGCGTGATGGGTGGCGGCCCCCATCGCCGCAACTGCCGATGTTCGTACCGACGGGGGCGGGTCGGTACGCGTCGCCTCCGGGGGACGCCCTAACCCGCATTGCGGTACGCATTTCGAGCCGGATTAGCAGTCTAATTAGACTGGCAGGGGACGCGAACGAGCACGCTCCGGACTATGCCCCCCCTAATGCAATCACAATAAATTTAATAATAGGTAATTCTTTTTTATTTTTCAAAATATACCTATTACCGCCTATTTTTCTTATGATCTCTCAGTCTAGTTTTAATTAGATTTACTTCTTCAAGAAAGTATTGAGTGTTGACATATTCTATTCCGTATCTATGACCACACAAGGTATCTTTTGTATAATATCGATCCATCATCGAAGTCTTCAAACCACGCTTGTAAATTTGTCACGAGTAAATCCATTGCATGTAATATTCATTGCTTAAATATTACACAAATATGCACATTAAAACGGTGATTTTTTAAAAATAAAATTTCTCGATATTCACATAAAAAGAATAAATTTTGATAATTTTATGCTAATTAAAAACGCTAATGAGGTACATAATAATACAAGGATATAATTAAAAGCTAACTTTTGCATTAAACAGCTTCTTCTCACGACAACATAAAATATTTTAATAGACAGTATTGTGAGAATAATCTCACACGCGGTCTTTTGTTGATACAAGGTAGGCAATTTTAATAAATATTATGAGGATGGATGGAGGTACATTTATTTTCTACAAAATATTCTACATTTATTACTTTAAATGGTAAAGTTAATTAATCGAGTACGTAAAAAGATGACTTTGACCTCGCGACCGCGTCTAAAGGTCCCGGTTGATACCTGATTGCTACTTATTGATCTTACATTGTCGCTATCAACAACGTATTAAAGTAAATTACTCACGATTAGACTGTATAAAGCTTAATTAAAAATTCTTTACTTTAGATAATAACAGAGATAAATTGTAACTAGGTATCCATCTAATCAGCAAATTACTAGCGAGTGGCATAAAAAGAGATTGTAAAACGATGAAATGTTATAGTGCAAATAATATCAATACTCAAGATAACTACATTTTGATGTTAAACTTATATTTTTCTCCATATGTTGCAATGCGCTAACATTATACCCAGTCTGTATAATGCTAAGTAGGTATATTACACGATGAACACTAGGTGGCGCTGATCAAAAGTTGTACAAATTGGAGTTAACTTATATCTGTTCGAGTAGGTGGACAACGTATACTAGTCTTCTAACTGCTGCTTGTTATGATAAAAACAGTAATAAATAGTTTTATTCAAAGACAGCTTTTAAAAATCTAATTAACGACCTATTTCAAAAAAATTGTATGAAATAAATAGGTATGTGCGCTTTCAAAAGAACATTTGACTCTAAATTACGTTTATTTGTCTCTCAGGTTAGCGACTACTTGAAGAAGCAAATGGTACCATCCGACGGTGCCGAGATGAGCGATGACATCAAGCAAATGTTGGAGAATCACGACAAGCTAGTCGAAGAGATCTTCCAACATGAAGACAAAGATAAAAACGGTTTCATCAGCCACGAAGAGTTCTCAGGGCCAAAGCATGACGAACTCTAATTATAATTATTCTAGCTAGTTTACCGTTATGCGCTCCATGTATGAAGCAAATTCTAAATTAGCACAATTCATAGGAGTCTGAAATATTTACTGACTTCGCCGATAAATATTGACATAAAAATAATCGGTGTAATAATAATCTGCATATAATAGAATCTTTGTAACCAATTTAGTTAAAGTATGTGAGAGTTACTCTTATAATAGTATTGTTGAGTTGATAATACCAACCTATGAACCTACTTATCTACTTAGTTTTTGTAGGTAGGTCTAGGTACCTACCTACTCATGTTGTTGTGGCGTAATTAAGTTTTGTTATTGATCATATTTTATTAAGCATTATATATTTTTATATGCAGCATAATATAGCTTATTCTCTCTTTTAAATGTCTTCTCTTATTATTTGTGTTAGCACAACGCAATAACAAATACCGCCAATACATCTAGGTACATAGTGCACAAAGTCGAAACGATATATGTACCTACTTAGGTTCATAATATTGTTATATACAATATTTATAAAAATTGTTATCAACCTATACGTTTCAATTACTACTACTACACGTTACGTTGCAATTTACACAATTGCAAAATGTTATCTTCTATTATGTACCAACTTTTTTACTTATAATATACCTACTATCTAATACTTAAACATAAAGTAAAGCTCAATTTTTAAAAAGCCTTTTTAATTAAGTATATTTGTTTTGATATATATTTGTAATTATTACTATCTGTAGGCGTTACTTTAAAAATGCCTCTATATATATAAATTTAATGTCAGTTATGTTAATAAGATCTATTGGACATAAAATTACAGTGAAGTTATAATAAAATTATTTATACCAATAACATGTGGTTTAATTTAAATAACTGAATATAAGAATATAAACTTACAAAATGTTGTAGTAGTATGATAGTAAAATATCATCATCATCTCAGCTCATATATGTCCCACTATTGGGCTCGAGCCTCCTCCATAGTAGGAGGGAAATTGACCTACTATATGGTCCGGTGTGTTGGTATAAGTTTTAGATTCGAGTTTTACTTCTCTTGCATATATTTTATATGCGTTTTATATCCCTTAGTCGTCCCTTACGATCACCCACAGGTAAGATAGGGATGATGAATTGTATTCTTACTCCGTCACCACACGGAATGGATATTAAAATATATAAAAAAAAAATACATTCTTAGAATAATAACACAGAAAGATAGTTCGGTACCTACTTTAAGTGTTTAAAAAAGGGAAGCCAAAAATCCTGTTGTGTGCAAGCACTTACACGAGTACACACGCACACTACTACACAATGGGGATGCCTCTATAATATAGTTTCCCCAAAACTGGGAAAATGAAATACATTTCTTAGACATTCATGTGCTCCTTTTTTATTTGATGTTTTTACTTACCTCGACCACAACTCAATACCCAGGCAAACAATTTTGACGTTTGACATTGCATTCCACATCATAACATCAGTTATCCTTAAATTTGGATTAAAGTTTAAAAAAATGAGTAAAAATACGGGGTAGTGTTGCAAGATTTTTTTATATACCATGAAGCCATCATTCCTAATACGAAATAAAACTATTATTACATATTAAATATGCATACCATGATGTACACACCAGAAAAAAAAAGGTAGGTACAGATAATTATTGTTTCACTAATAAGTTTAATTAATATGTTATTTATGGTTGACATAATGAAAAATACAAACTCAATCGATCGTTATTTATTATTGTATCATTTCCGAGAAGAATACAAGATGATTAACCTATTGCAGCTTTTTTAAAGATACATACTCGTATTGCACCTACCTACATTTTAAATGTTGTATTTTTAATTTTACTAACAAAAATCTGAGCTCTGTGAGGGCTCACTGAATTTTTCTAACGGGTAATAATTTTCTTGACAGTTTTTTTTTATTATTATTTATATAGGATTATTGATATGGCCTACGGTAAATAATTTATACGACCAATCATTTTTAGGTATTTTATTATTTATCAAACACTGGTTAGTACTTATATTAATTTTGTGACGTGATGTATTTGAGTATTAAGTTTAGTTCTGTTGCAGCGATGTTAACTCTTTGGTTGTCTAACAAATGCCGCTAGTAGTAAAATAAGATTCTACCCAATTTATGCAAAATTGTTAATATTTTAATGTTATAAAATTATATATTTTCTGACAGATAACACACCTAAATATGAAGTTAAGTTACTATGTCAAAGCACAAATCTATAGGCGTGCTTTTCAGTAAAGTGTATCACGAAAGTGCTCAGGTTGTGAGATAGTGTTCTTCGTTCGCCCTGATTATTAAATACGGTTTTAGGTAATGATACTTTGAATGATAATTAAAATGGGAAAATAATTTCCTCATCTGGCATTACAAATTACGAAATAAAATTGTTGTTTTTATTAACATAATACTACAATATGTTGACAGCTTAACTGTGGAAAGTGATGCTCATGCACTTTTTATGTTTTTCAGATGTATTGTGACACTATTTAATTGTACAAAACGTCATAGTTATTTATTTTCTAAGAGATGCGTTCGGAACTCAGTGACTTTGTACATTACGGAACGGGCTGACTGACATTCTACCTGACATTTTTCTCACCAATTTAGTGGCGCAAATTTTGTGCGTGGAATGGGTTTCTTTCTATGTGTTATTATTCTAAGGCAATGTTATAACAAGCAAAGGACAAATGCAATAACAAGGAAAAATATAGACATTTCTGGAGGGATGTGACTTTTAACTGTTAGCCGCAGATGGCTTTCACAGCTTTCTGGACTATGGGTGAGCGCTGAGGGCTCGTAATACAAAAATATTAATTAGGGGCGTTCCATTAATCACGTGAATCTCAAAAGAGCAGGGCGGGGGTTCGACAATAATCACGAAATAGCACAAGGAAGGAGGATACTCACAGCGCTCACTCATAAAACTCAGACCAAGACTTAACTTGAACGGTTATGATTTAAGCACTGTTTATTCCATTATCTGTCATAGTGTAACTTTATGCCAAATCCATTCAGCTGTTAAAACGTGATAGATTATCATGCTGATCATCAACGATGAATAAATTTGCAGATGACATTGTAATCATGGCAGAATCCCTGTAGGATTTTGGCACCATACTCCGCAACGTCAGCAGACTTTCTCAACCTACTAGGAGAAAGTTTAACTAGGTCAGCAAATGAACATGGATATGACTAAAATCTTGTCAAATGCCGAGGTCGTTGATGTGCTAGTCTAAGTTGGGAACGCAATTCTTAAATTAGTCGATCATTATGTTTACCTAAGACTGTACAGATAGGTAGGTCGAATTTCGAGAAAAAGGTCAAGCAACAAATACAACTCAGTTGGTCAGGGTTTGGGAAACTTAAGAGCGTCTTCTCGTCCATTATTCTTCAGCGTCTGAAACAAAGGTTTGGTTGTAAACCTTAGTAGTATGTTATTAGCAATAACTTATGCTACTGGAACGTGGTTTCTAAATGTAAACATCAATAAAAGGCTTAAAGTCACTCAGTGTGCTATCTCTATCCAATAAAATACGGAATACGGCAACTCAAGGTAGAACAGAACATCTACCGGACAATGTTTACACATTGTATAGGCTTAATACTTCAAACTTTACAGTTAGAATTGTATTAAACGATGACACAACCTTGTTATTCAAATTACTCAAATTTTTAGCATTTAATATGCTTAATTATTTATAAATAGGTACCCGATTACGAAATGAATGTCCTAAAATAGTTCTAAATATGAATGTCCTAAAATATTTCACGATGGTGTAAGTGGCAGCACGATTGGGCCGGATTCCCAATAGGTGCGGGTTCGAACCCCGCTTGTGACATCATTTTTCGTTTCGTAATCGGGTATTTATAAATAATTAAGCATATAAAATGCTAAAAATTTCAGTAATTTGAAGAATAAATGACATTCAAATTAATTACCGACTTGACTTAATAACATAAGTACTTACATACCTATTGAAGTTTGCCAAGTTTGATATACTAAAGTTAATCACGACAATGAAAAGCGTTTTCCTTAAGTTAAAACGCCATATGAAACCATTGGAACTAAGCTGTCATCCTTAGTCTTTGACTTACCTGCAACCAAAGAGTAAAGTTATTAAATTGAAAAAGAGTGGCAACTCGATGATAAAATATGCATGTATGGAAAGTGCTGCCACCCAGAGTTTAGGCGGTGAACTAAAGTTGAAGTAATATATATATACATATCTACATGTGTATGTGTAACTACATAGAATTTTCTTTTACTATGAAAGCAACTCTGAAATATAAAAAAATACATATCAGCTGATAATTAAACAATAATAATATCAGCCTAACATTGAAACTTGAGATAATTTTCAGAAAAATATCAATAACCGAAAATAGATCGATGACAATAAGTACCTACGCTAGGAACAAAAAATAACAATTCTCAGTTGTCAAACGTTTGACAGGCAGGACAAAATGGCAGCAGTTAAGTTTCTACAACCAATCTGTAGGCGGCGCGACGGTCAGTAAAAATAAGTAATGTTTTAAGTGTGCCCCCCCAGCCTGCAACATACAATACCCGATCTCAGCGGTACGAGTATTAGCCAAATACCCGGTACAAAAACCTAACCTACATATCACGCCAAAAAGTGATGACAAAATTGAAAACTTTAAATGGTTCTGATTCACGTCATTTTTTTCCTACCACCATTTTAACGTCAATTTTTCCTAGCAACCATTTGAACAACTGTTCCATTCTACGTTACATCTTCTTTATACATCTAAATTCAATTAAATATAGATTGTTTAACAAATAATTAATCTATTCTTAATTTAATTTTGATTAAAAACTATTTTTATTTTGGTTATGTATAAAAAAATGTGTTTTTTTACAATAAATTATTTATATTATTGAATTGTCTTCGGTTCTTAATAAGTGTGCAGTTCCATATTAATGTAATGTTTGTTAGGGGGCCAAAATCACTTTCAAAGATTGCATTAAATCCAAACCAAGTCAATATAAATGTTAATTTTAATATCACTACTACTTTAAATTCATAGAATTAAATAACAGATTGAGTTGAGACACAACACATTAAATGCTCTAGATCAAGCTAGAAAATAAAGAATTGATGTAAAATTGACAATATGTAAGTGCCCCTATGGGGCTTATGCATAATAAATGATTTTATTTGAATCAAAGTACGTTTCAATGCGGGCATGATTGAGTTTCGTAAACATTCTGATATTAAATATTTTCTATGGTCCACAACTGTCGCAAGATATGGCGTGTGGTTCTAACAGCGGTGTTAGTGATGACGAGTTACAGTCAGTTATGGGTACGTAAGTACCCATAATTGACTGTAGTTCGGATTCTACCATCTTAAGATTTTCTTCGACGCTTAACGGGTGCGATACCCGAAATACCTATCAGGTAAGTCCATGTCATCTGCGTTAATACCAAGTGCGCGTACTGCTACTTGCTAGGTCACACCTGGTTTTTAGAACTGTTCCAGTATATATGTGCCATCTCTATGTCACAGCTTTCTAATTTATAGTATATTATCTATGGTCACAGCCCTAAGTCGTGCTCGCAAACAAGTTAGTCGTAAGATCGAGTTATTTTTTATTTTAGAGTTCTTTATATTTCTATAAAATTATCTTTGATGGCAAAATAATATCTTCAAAAATGTTGTCTAATAAAAGTCTTGTGGCGGCTTGCGCAGTAGCATTTTGCTGCAACGTGGCCCTTCTAGTACTGTTTGTGAAGTATAATTCAGGTGAAAAATGCTTTATTACTATTAACGAACACCAAAAGGCAGGCCATATCATGCCTGATAATTTTTTAAGTCTAGGTATTGATACCTCTGAAATAGTAGATTTTCGGCAATTCGATTTTACTAAACCTCGCCTGCTTCAATTGGCAACTGCATTGGCTCCGGCGCGGCTCCGACTTGGTGGCACCATGTCTGAAAGACTAATATTCAGCGAAGATGATGTACCTACATCTTGTGACCATTGCACCAGATACCCACACTCGAAATCAGTATGTCCTGCTGTAAAAACGCTTTGCAAACACAAAGTCCTGCCTTTTTTTATAATGACCGGCAAAGAATGGACAGCAATAAATGACTTTTCAAGAGCTATAAACATGAGATTGTTATTCACATTAAATGTTCTTCTTCGTGATGATTATGGTAAATGGTATGATCAGAATGCTAAAGATATTATACAGTATTCTAAAATCAAGCAGTTTCATGTAGACTGGCAACTAGGAAATGAGCCTAATTCTTTTCAACATGTATTTAATATTAGCTTAACACCACATGCATTGGCCCAAGATTTTCAAAAGCTTCGTAAACTGCTTAACGAATTTGGTCATAAATATTCTCTACTAGTTGGTCCAGATACTACTCGACCACAGCGAGAACATCCTTATTGCTTAGAATTTATGAGGGAGTTTTTAGGTAATGGTTCAAAATATATAAATGTAATATCATGGCATCAATATTATTTAAACAGCAGAACTGCAACATTAGAAGACTTTTGGAATCCAGATACATTTGATTTGTTAAGAAATCAGATAGAATCTATGAGGAATCACACCCGGAAATATAGACATATGCCAATGTGGTTGACTGAAACTAGTAGCTCTTATGGTGGAGGTGCTCCTGGACTCTCAAATACCTATGCTGGAAGTGCACTTTGGCTAGACAAATTAGGTCTGGCAGCTAAATACAATATTACAACAGTTGTGAGGCAAAGTTTAATCGGTGGTAATTACAGTATGATTGACAAGGACTTAGATCCTCTACCAGATTGGTGGATCAGTATTCTGTATAAGAAATTAGTGGGAAACAAAGTGTTACATATTGATTGTAAGTGCTCTCATTATCAGAGGTTATATGCACATTGTGCAAACAGAAAATATACAAATGATACCTCAGCTGTAACTCTTTTTGGTATTAACTTAGAAATGGCGAAGGCAAAATTTTTATTAAATGGTACAGCTTTACATGGCGATAATTTGCTCATAGATGAGTATATAATAAGTGCACCATCTAATAACAGAAAAACAAAGACTGTATTATTAAATGGCAGGGCTCTTTTATATCAAGGCACAGTACCAAATTTATTACCGGTGAAAAAAAAATATGGTAACCATATTGCAATGCCACCATACTCTATGTCATTTTGGGTTATTAAAAATACCTCTATAAAAGTTTGTAAGTGAAAATATTAGATTAGATTTATCTTTTCAAAGGAAAACAGGCTTTGGATACTTAACATTCCATGGAAGTTTCTTAATTGATTACCAAATATGCTTTGAAAATATTGTGTTGATTGTTATCTGACATGCGTTTCTAAAAGGAAGTGTGAAAATTAACTATGCATCTTATTTTAAGATCAATCAACGTTTTCTTTAATTACAATTTTTATTATCTGTGATTGAATCTCTCAATTGCATTGTGCACTTTTTTATAATTTTCGTTCTTGTGCATAATATGCTAATTAACTAAAAATTATTCCAAATCATTCTGATCTGATGTAGTGAAATATTAGCATAGCAACTTTACATATAATAATATCTGAATATAATTAGTGCTTTGACAATAATGAACGTTATATAAAGCACAAATGGTGGAATATATGACTTATTTTTTCAACATTCTCACATATTTAACTTTGAAACATTAAGTCTGGCTTGTTATTTTAATATCCCAATCTACATTGTTTCACCTCATAATAATTACCTTCAACTGTTCAATATGCAACCTTGTTTAATATTTTAGAAAAAATGTTTTCAATGTTGGAATGTTTCATAAATTGTGCTCTATGTAATGCAAATGTATGAAAGATTTATATTTGAGAGTTGTAGTGACTTTAATCAGACTGCTTTTGCTTATTGTCTATTAAGTATACACCTACATATATATCAATTAATGTTAAATAGTATTGGTTTAAGATTTAATTGTTACATATTGCTATGGATCACTTTATTAAGTGTTTTTGTATAAAAAATGACTTCTAAATGTAATAATGTTTACATTTGGTATACCAAATCCAACAAAACTCTGTAACCCCAGTGTGCCTCTAGAAATCAGGTTGTGCTAAACCAAGCCTATCTACCTTATAGCACAAATATTTATTATATGGGCAGTTTGTAAGATCGTATAGTGGAATTATAGTATTTTAGATTTATGTATTTTAGATGTGTTATTGTTAAGAGGAGTTTATAATCTTATATTTATGGATCTAGGCAACCCTATTGATTTAGGTATTTTTTGGGATGTCCATCAGGTGTTTTATATAGTAAGAAATTTGGTGTGACCAAATAATATATATGACAAAAATTACATAAACATATTAAATTATCTTTCGAGTGATAACACTGAAACTTGTTGGAAGTAAAAATTATCTAATATATACCTTTATCTTTATGGTGATAGAGTAAAATACTATATAATCACCACCCCTTGTTCCCTTTACAGTGAGTATCATAAAAATCCATAATGGGATGTAAGCAGATAACATCTCTGCAAGAGAAGGAAATCCTTAAATAATACCCAAAGGCAATCTAGTATGTTGGTGTGATATAGTAGTCAAATTTGGGATTATCAATGTCCAATAGTAGGATGTATATGGGGTGAAAAGAAAATAATATACAGTCAAAACCGTTTACTACGACATCGTTTAGAACAACATACCAGTTATAATAACCCAGAACAAAGGTCCCGGCTGAATGCTATATGACCGCCTTATCAAAAACATTGCTTTTTACGACATTGCTAATAACGACATACCTCATTAAACGACCACATTTAACTAATATTTCGGAGAATTAGTACTGTTAGAACGACCGGCTAAGCTGTATTGTAAAAAAAATTGAATAGGTATCCACATCTGTCTTCAATGGCTATTAAAACCAGGAAAGAAAACAATAGGATTTAGTTTAGTGTAGGGTCTTTTCTAATTCTTAGAAACAAAACACGTGCATGCAGTAGAGTCAAAACCCCCTTCTTCATATCTCTTCACTTACTTTGTTACTTTTGTTGTTGCTGTTAGTGTATTAAGAAAGATTGTTCTTTTTAATGAACAGTTCCACATCCAGAGCAATTATGACGATACGTTAATTAAAATACAACGTGAATTACAAAATATCTTTGCACAGGAGTGTTCCAAACAGACTAAAATTACCGATTTTATGCACACAGAAAAATAATATGCATTGTACTTATGTGTAATAAACAAAGTATACATAGTTGAATGAATATATTTTTCCAATAATTACCTATCGATTTGTTTGTACTTGCACGATACACATTAAACATGACCGGTTGTTACGACTATCGGTTTTTACGACTGAATATGAGCAGCCCCTTCGATGTCGTTATAACAGATTTTGACTGTACTTGCAATAAATATTTGCTTATTTTTTTTATATTATAGGTGTTATAATTATATTACTAGTTTATTGTTGCTCATGTGTTAGTGATGTGATGTTTATACCTTGTCCACAATGTAGGTGAGTAATTTTTTTTACTGAAGTGTATAACTTTGTTATTGGCCTACAGTAATATAATCTATACAAAGAAACATGCTTTCATTGTCTACTACTTTACAAGATTATGTTTTTCTTACATAGTATGCCTGGTGGACAAGGTTTAAATGTTTATAATTATGTTAACAGACTTTATGTTGTGGCTAAAATGGTAAGATTATTATTGTTAGTACCAGTAAAGGAATACCTTATATGATTATGCAAAGGGGTTAAGCTAAAATATATGTATGTAATTTAAGTATTGGAACAAATATGTTATTTACTGAACATTTTGAAAACAACGTAGCAATTGATACATTTAACAATTAAGACCTGATGATTCTAATATAATACAGGTATTTTTAAATAGATTTTTTTTTGTCTATAGATTGACAGGGCTAAACAATATAAATAAACATAAGTTAAATAGCATTAATTATTAAAGACTGATGTTGCTGCCATGTCTTGGATTAACAGTTTACCAATTGCCAGAAATATATTTAAGCTAAAAGTTTATTGAGATATTTTAAAACATACTGAAATACTATTTTTTATTAGGCTGTTCATATTACCTGAAGCGTATTTGCCGTAACTATAAACCATAGTTTATGATCTAATAACTTGAATTGCCCAAAACTTAGCTTTAAATAATTCACAATTTCACATTATTTTCAATGTTGTGAATGTGCGGTGCCTACTGTGTAAGACTGATTAGGTTTACAATAATAATTGTTTATTTTTTTCATTGTGCCTAATTGTTATTTCAATAGAAATGAAAATGTTAATTTGTTGATGTTATATGAAATAATATTGTACAATGGAAGATTAATAACTCGAATGTCAAGGAAAATGTAAAAAGTCGTTATCTCCTTTACAAGTATTTAATACTAATATTTTGACTTATAAAGACAAACACAGGTATAATGAATGTATTCATTCCCATACACAAAGTTGAAACAATATATTGGAAGCATCAAATATTCTGTTTAGAATGTATTTCTATGGTTACAGGGAATTCCATAGAATTTTACTTTACTAACAATGACTCGAAGAGTCTTCTTTTGGAATTTGAGGTAGCAGAGAAATAACATTTTGTTCGACTTAGTAACTTTAAAATAATTCGATTTAGGAGTTCAATGGAAGAGAATGGCATTTTTTTTGACGACTTTAATTAGGTTTGGGTTATAGAGATTCTACTGTATAAAAATAGGTACCTATTTTGTTTTTTTTTTAAAAATAGGTTTTTCTATTATCTCATTTTTCGAGTGTGAATAAATGTGATTGCCATGTGTCATTTCATAATATTTATACGCACAATATTATAAATTTTTACAGTTTTGTTATACACCAAGTGGAGATAGCTAATTATATACTTTTATCACAAATCATTATCAATAGTTTTTTATCTTTACTAGCTGCATACGGTAATCTCAGAATATAAAAATAGTCTATTATTTAAAGCGTATTGCCCGAGAGCCATCGAGATCTTTCTAACGCGAAAGATTCTTCACGATTTCGGTTTATGAAAATAGGCGATAGTTAATAACTAAATACACAATTAAAAGGTGCGTGCAGTATGGAACTCCAGATTTCTGTGTAGGTACTGATTCATTGTCCGCCGTCTATGCTCTACTTCAAAAATGTATTAAGTTGTTACCACGTACTATAATCGCAATACTACTGCCCAGTTGTAATTATTTCTCAAACTCATTTGCTTTGTTCTATGGGCGGGGCAGGTATTAGATCATTTTTCATGAATATGATTTGCACGTGTTTATAATTATTAAAAAAAAACTGTTTATGATTTCGTAATTAGCGCGTATCTGCATATTCGGTAGATAGCTGTTGTTGAAATTCAGAAGCTACTTTATATTCATTGACTTTACTACTTTTAGTAGTAATAAAATTAATACGTTTAATTAAAAATGTATAGGTAAGTTCAATTCGAGACACTCACTGTGTTCAAAATAGTTAACACATTGATATCAGAGTGAATAATGCTATTACAATCGCTCAAGAAAGAGCCTACACGGCCCGCGCGGCCATAATACGTAAATATCCGCGCTTCCACCCCGCCGCCCGGGGACGAAAGATGCGACGCGTAATAGTCATTAATACAAGCGTGGGCACGCCCATTTTGCTATCAGCGACGACGCCGAGGTCCGTTCTCCATAGGGAGAGCCCTCGGGCGTTGTCGCTTAAAAATGTTTACCGGGTTGAGAGCCCTCAGCGCTCGCCCATAGTCCGGGTTAAGCTGTGACAGCCATCTGCGGCTAGCAGCTAAAAGACAGACACTAAAGAAACGTGTTGGTACAGGGTTTAGTTTCGAGAGTTCATTCTCGTGCATAGGATGTTTGCATTTTATGCATTTTTAAATGCACCTAATGAAGAGATAAACGTATAGATACCGATCGATGCACTATGGCGTATTAATCTTGTGAGCAATCCAAGAGTATATCTTCACTGGTGCTGCGAAAATGGCCATATTAACGTAATATCTACAATTTTGTTATGTAATTTTTGGAATAAGAATACACATTTTAAAATTACAATTTGCCATTCATATTGTAATTAAAAATTCTAAATTCCTAATTATAATGTTAGGACGTAAAAATATTGTTTCTGCCAAGGAACTAATTGATAACCTAATGCTTACAATACATATACCTATAGAACCGTCTCAAAAATAATTAATAAGCTATATTAATGCTGAAATTCTAGGATCTGTGGTAATGGTTCGTTTTCTTAGCTTAAATATACATTCTGAGATGAATTCCAAAACAATTTTGCAAAGAATTGCAGATACATAGGTATATGCAATTCTTTACACTCGGGAGATTTATACACATTTTTCTGTTCTCGGTCATAGCTGTTAAAAATAGTAGATGCATACAGACACGAATGGGTGGAGCCTTGAAATTTTTGTTATGGCTTGTCTACAACGCGAGATAAATCTTTATCATGCCGCTTGCAGTAATAATATCTACACAACCATATTTAATTAAATGCCACTACCTCCATTCGGTGTAGCTTACTATAAACTAAGAAAATTGCAGAGTAATGTTATATTATTATACATCTTAAGAAAAGAATTTACGTATATGCTTACAGACGGTTAAATTACTGATAAGATATACATCGAAGCTAAGTATTAGTAGATATTGCTTAGTAGAATAATATTTGTAATTTGTGCCTTTAACAAATTACTGTACCTCATTATTAAGGGATGTTCGTGTTTATTATTTACATACAATACAATTTTCATGTATTGCAACTTGTGACAAATGTTTATAATCTATTGCATTTTTTGCGTATTTACTTGGTGGTATTTTAAAAAACATGCTTTACTAGATACTCGTTGCTAAATATATGTTTTATACTTATTCTTAGAAATTTATATACTAAAGCATAATTATAACTAGAAAACAAGACATTGTTTGAGATCATATTCGTCTCGCTTGTTTATAGAAGTGCTTGTAAATATGTAAGTACATATATGTAATCGGAACCAATTTATGCTAATTCACTGTAATTCTATTTGTTACCTTTTTATTTCTATACAATAACTAAAATGAGAACTAAGATATATGATAGGTTTGCTAAACATGTTATTATAATAATTATGAGCAGTGAAATGTTACTAGAAATATCTACTTTGATTAAGATCTTTGCCCATTGGTAGAATCTTTTCGCACTGTGTTATTTTCATGATATTCTAATCAATCAACAATTTTAGTTGTGTCAATTTCGTTTAATTTAAGCTAATTATAATGAGCTGGATTAGAATATCAGTAGATAATGGAAAATACGTAGATTTTTTAAGCTTTCAATTAGTTACGTTAGTGTTAGGTATTCATTAAATTTAATTACTTATTATGTATAAAATCTACGCTATATACTCTAATAGTAAAATAGTTTGCGAACAATCTGATTCAATATAGGTAAAATTACATACCTTTTTTTTTTTTTTTTGGAACGAAGTTCCTTATCGCGCGTTGTGAAAGGGGGCTAGACGGGAAAAATTCTTACGAAAAGTTGTCACGACACTTTTTGCTATAGTAAGCTATTGTAAGCTGTGCGGCGTCGCTCGTCGGCTCTCTTATAGAAAGCAAGCCAGATATTTTCATTTCTATTTCGCATTGAACAGTGTGGTGTCGCGACGATTTTTTTTATAGATAGAGTGATTCAAGAGGAAGGTTTATATGTATAATATATGCATAATGTACTAGAGAAACACTGATAATTTTAGAGGTTTCTAATGTGATGTCGTAAATAAACACATTATTTTGCGCTTACATTGCAAACGCTGGCCGAACCCTACGAAATAGATCAAAATAAAGTACTACAGTATTATACAACTTAAAAAGGCCTACAAAAAAGTCCGCGATGGTATATATCTATCTCTTAAGGATAACATACTATATCCATTTTAATACTTTAAAAAATGTTCTATTATAAAACGGTAATTGAAAAGCTATTTACACAAATACTGTATTAATCCTTATCATTTTAAATACATTAGTTGGCTTGAGCATTTCATGAAGATATTTTTTTTCCTTCAGACCATGCAAATTAAATCAATACCTTAAGAGATATAGCAAAATCAAAATAATGCGCAACGAAATTATTTTCGCCCGTGACCGGGCCGCGTGGCCGACTCGCGTTCGAGCTCGGGGCCGAAAAGTTTTGGTAGTCTAGTGGAATTGTATATCCTATTATTAATATTATAAACGTGAAATTTTGTAATAATGTATGGATGTGAACATGTTTGTTGCTCTTTCACGTAAAAACTACTGAATGGATTTTGATGAAATTTATAGTAATATAGCTTGCACATCAGAATAACACATAGGCTATAATTTATAAATATATTTTGCAAATTGGCTAAAATATAACGATAAAAATCGCTTAAGGCAGAAAAAAATTATATAATTAAAATAGAACTTCGTTCCATCCGGGTGTCCCTTGACACCTCCGGTTTTTTTTTTTTGCGGTGGGCTATGGACGTCGCACCCCGCCAAATCGGTCCGGGGTGACGGAAGAGGCGGCGCGCAACCCCATTGACCCACCCTGCAAGCACCTCTTCTTCGCCGTACGAGCGGGCCACCGGTACCCGATCTTTGTCTTCGGTGGCCAGGTAAAATTACATGCCTAGGTAGGTAGGCACATGTTTTTTTAAAGACATCATCCTGAACTAAAAAAATAATCCTTGCGTTGCGGGGGATTTTACAAACATAATTAACGCAAACAAATTTCAGCCAGATTGAGGACAATTTTTTGTGGATTGCACAAAGTATTGTCCTGCATAAGAATCGAACCCATGACACTGGCATGGGAGATCGCTATCTTAACCACTACGCCATCTGTGCAGTCAAATTAAGTATCATTAAGTATATTGTATTCCATTCACTGTTTGTTGTTGATTATAAGAATAAAACTCTAATTATAATTCGTACTGTGGTATGAATGTTTTGTCCACAATTTATTGGTAGAAACATCAATATGTGTACTTGTGCTAGAACTATTGAATATTGAAATAATAAGGTAAATAAAGATTTACGAATAAATAGCTTTTTTATATCAGTAAATTATTTTCCCTCTGATGACGGAGTGAGTATGCAATTTGCCACCCATAACCATAATAATTGTAAAACAGAATCGAGTATTTCATGTAAGCAGATATCTGCAAGTGAAGGTCTCCAAACAAAAGAAAAACTAAACTAACACGTTTGACTAGCTCTTTTTATAATAATTCAATTTTTTAGGGTTCCGTATCTCGAAAGGAAAAAACCCAACCCTTATATTTGAGGTGGTTCGTATCCACAACCATAAGGTCTGCATGGACTGGGAAACAGCATAAACATAACTACTCGAAAAAGGAATGCTATTCATTTGATATGCGTTGTACTTATATATTCATAGTTCATACTATAAGAACAGTGACAAGCTATGAGTTATAACCGGATTAACATATCGGGGCCAATGTGCCATGCCATTCAGTCGTTTGAATATCATTGGAACCCTTCAAGTTGAACGAATGTGAGTAATCGCCCAGCCCTTAGGCAGCCTAATGATTAATCCGACCTTGCATGGAATATGTATCTTTTGTATTGTACCTACAAAATTCTAAGATTTAGAGATTAGGTACGTGTCATCAACTGTTTGAGACGTGCATATATTTTTCATCATATAACCATATATTTTACCTATACTATAACATTGTTTTTATTACTAAATTTTAGAAGACGCTCTATAAAAGCAGTATTGGTATAAAATTAATAATTTGATTTGGACTAGGTACCTACTTTGTATGCTTGGTAAATATGTACCAACTAATATCCTATTAAAGTGCACTATCATCCTTACGTCTGCTAAGACGGATTAACGATCATAGTTGATGTCATAAGTTTTTTAAGAAGAGTGCTACTGCCCATTGTTCTGGTGATCCCTCAGTCGGTGTCACAGGTTGGTTTTTAAAACTCCCACAGGACAGTAAGGGCTGGCGAGATATTGTATTGCTAACTGCTAAAACGTTAAATCTATCTAAATTAGACAATTTCATCACATTAAAGTTTTAATATATTGAAGTAGATAAATAACAAGATTATGCTGTGCTGATACCTAAACTTAAATAAAGATAGTCTTATTTCGTTAGACACGGTGTCAAAAGTATGGCGCGAGATCCCATTAACATCAACCTCATTGTCATAATCATCATTCAGCCTCTCGCCGTTCACAGCTGGACTGCTGGACGTAGGACTCCCCCAGAAATGGGACGATAATGTTTCCCAGGAGATAACTGCTGCCCGTTCTCCTGGTGAGACCCTTCGCCGATTCGAGAGATTCGATCCGACACAAAGGGGCAAATAATTGAAAATTGAATAATTAATAGAAAATAGTATTCTTATTACGTCGCCATCATAGTCTCGTCAAATTATATCGTAATATAATTAAGTAAAACAAGTAAAGTTAAATAAGTTAATGTATTATACGTATATAGGTAATACTAGAGGTATCGCAATGGCCACCGAAGACAAAGATCGGGTCCCGGCGGTGGCTCGCTCGCACGGTGAAGAGAGGTGCTTGCAAGGTGGGTCTATGGGGTCACGCGCCACCTCTTCTACGCCCCGGACCGATTTGGCGGAGCGTGGCCGCTCCATGGCTCGCCGCAGGGAAAAAAAGGGGTGTTGCAATGCGAACGATGGCTTGCAATGTTTTGGCTGCGTAAGAAATGTGGTTTAAATACGGTAATTTGTTATTCTATTGTTTTATCTCACTACAGGTACAGATATAGTTATGTATTAATCAGCAATTAAACAGATTGCTAAGTTTATCCGTGTGTTGACAGAGTAGGAATATAATTCACCGCCTGCGTTCTTGTCCGTAACTATTGTAAAAGATAACTAAGAGATATAATAAATATAAGAGATATAATACCTAATGTGTATATAACAAGCAAGAGAAGGAAATATGAAATTAAACCCTATATATTAAATATGTAAACCCACTTGACTGGCGTGGTATATATAGGTCAATTAACCTTCTATTGTGGAGGAGATCCGAGTTCAGTAGTGGGACAATGATGATGAAATTGGTTGCCTTACTAAAATTTCAGCAGTGAACCTAGGCGATTTGTAAATAATCACTACAGTATTTATACTTTATCATTCAGGTCTAAATGAAATATCTGAACCTGATATTGTAAGCTAGCAATGGAATACTACCATTCTACTTCTTGGTCAATGCGACAGCCGACACCTCATCTGTCTTGGTCTATGGCGAAATATAGTAGTTCCGGCGTTACGTTTCGAATATGGGAGGGTGTTCCTTGTAAAATACTTCCATACACACCAATGTATTTATGGACATTGACAATCCATCCAAATAAGGCTTTTAGACCGCAGTGTACTATGTTGACCAAAGACAGATGCATTCGCCGTATCAGTGTCATCGAAGTTGGATGTACCTAAGCTCCTCTGTGGGACTTGGAGACGGAGTTATTCATCGATTTATCTTGGCAGGTGTAGACGACGCATCACAGAGAGTTTTCACTCAAATCTCATCTGTAGAATTGGCTACTTGGCAGAGTGAGCAGCCTTGAGGCATCATCACCTGTTAGGTGGCAGCGTAAAGCTGCGTATTATTATATCGTAGCAACTCTATTCTCATCTTGTCGCCACACGGGAACTTTTTTTAAATTTTAAATAGTATTTAAAACTCGAAAATAAAAAAATACAAGAAATCTTGTAAAACATGCCTATCAATATTTTCTTTGTTTTGACGCAAGTAATAAAAAATACGGCTTATTTAATGGAATGTTTTGATTTCCGTTTACTCACAAACGTAATCTAATACATTTTTTACTATATTACTATAATATAAGTATAATTGATGGATGAACAACACATTTATCTCGCTAGCAGCCATGTACGTCATGTCGCGAAAAGCCTATATCAACTTTATTACTTAATCTGTGCTATTATAGTAACCTGTGGTGTAATTAGCTAAATCGTTTGGTTTTTTTTTATTATTTGAATTGTTGTGAATTGAAATTTTATTTATTTTATTATTATTCAGAGCTGAGCATATAGGAAACACTATACATTGAAAAATTTCGTACTTGATGAATCTAAGAGATTATTAAATTATTTGCAAACAATTTATGATAAATTGCACAGATAAAAATTCTAATTTTCAAAGCTGATCTCGGCTCCACTAAATTTATATAGTATAAAATTAAGAAAATAATTTTATTTGCAGGTTTATCTTAATAAATATTCTTATATTATTGAAGTAAATATATTCGTAAAATGATATCGATTACTTTCCTGTTTATATTATTGACACCTGGGCTATTGTGTCAAGATTTGGATGCAGTTTTTTCGCAAGGTAAGGGCCTATACAAATAATGTCATATTCCTTACTACATGTTATATTCCTTAGTTGGCTTTTAAGACACCTATGGACAGGAAAGAGGCTGGTGAATTCTATTCTTTGTCCATCTCCTCTTGGATAATTATTTAAGTAATCATTTTAGTTTGGGTTTTACACAAAATTTCACCATAAATTCGAGTCATTTCATGAGCAGAGTGTAGTAGTGAAGAATTGGTATAAATCAGCTTAAAGATAATTATAAAACAGTCTTGGCAAGTTTGTCAATAATTTATAGTAATAAGAAATATTCTGCTTAAGTGATAAATTACAGGACCCTTCACCATGAGCGTATACATGTGTATGTGAATAAATAAAATAAAATTTTAAAGTGAATTACATTAATGTTTTTATCTACAGAAGAATACAAATGTGCTCTACCAGATGTGACCACTTTAGATAGCAATTTAGATGTAACAAGATTTAGATCGGATTTTTCTAAAATATCTGAGGTTTGTATTTTAAATAGTTTACTAATACTATAATTGTTATGTTTCTTCTATAAAATATTCTCATCTAACTGTGGTTAAAAAGAAAGAATATAAAATGTACTAAATATACTTAAGTTGCATGTTTAGCTCTTATGAAAACAGTTCTCTGTTGATTTCTAATTATATTAATACTGACAATTTTATGGCCATATTACTCTTTAGGTGAAATTTCCTGGATTAATAGGCCCTTTAAATGAGAGGCTAATATGTAAGATCAAGTGCATTGATGGCAGCTGGGTGGGTCCACTTTGTTCCAGTACACCAGGTTGGTAATGCTGGCAATTCATTCCAATCACCGATATATGCATTTAAGCATCTATTGAATATGTAAATCCAAATATAAATCAATTAAAAGTTTATTTCTAATCCAGAGAAATGTGAGGACAAATGAATTTATTCTTAACCTATTTCAGCTTACTATGATATGCTGTCTCATTCTGAAACTGTGCACTGTAATCTATATTCCTATACCCACCTCTGCCACCTATTGCTTTTATGTTTAAAATCCTCCCCAAACTCCATTTTTCTTTAGAGTTTGAGATATTAATTTTCCCTTCCTGTATATCACTATATAATTTAATTTATTATTATTTTTATTTGTACCTACATAAGTTCTGCTGTTGGGCATGAGTTCCTACATGATAGCAGGGAAATAAGGGTAATTGTCTTGTTATTTGATCTGAGCTTTATACATTGGATAGTCTTATTTTCTTACATTCTGTAGTAAATTGTGACTCATTCAAGGGTAAAAAAATGTTATACAACCATAAACATATAATTTGAATATAACTAAAAAAATCTGTGATTTTCATATCACTTACAATTTATTTGGCAATAATAAATAAATAAATTGGCAGATCGAAATAAATTATCGCAAAGTATGCTTATTCATCTTAACCAAGTTTCCTCTTAAAACTATAGTTACTAATATATTTGTAACAGGTAATACAAACCATATGTTAGGATGAGCAAATATAAAATAATAGGTTTAGAAATAAATCATACTTATTACTAAAAACATCTATTGTTATTTCAGATGGGCGATTTCAACCAATACTTAGGGAATGTTTGTACAAAAATGAACATCCATTATTGACAATGTCTTTTAAAAATTCCTCTATTAATGTAAGTAATACACATAACAATAAGTTAAAACAGAAATAGTAGTTTTTTTCTAGCTATTAACTTATAACAAAACGATTTTTCCGTTTTGAAATCAAATAATAATACAATTCACCATGACTTTCTTGCCAGTAGGAGGCATAAAAGACTATTAAAGGATATGCAAATAACATTTATGCAAGAGAAGAAAATCTCAAAATAAAACTATGCCAACCCATCTGACCAGCTTGTTATAGCTCATCAATTTTCACTCCTACTGTGGAAGAGAGTCGAGCCCAGGAGTGGGATATATATCAGCTGGAGTAATGATTATGAAAAATTCATAGATGTAAACCTGAAAAGAAGATGCAAACACTTGATCAATTCTTGTTTCATCATCAGCGGGATATTGAAAAATTATCCACAAATTTATACTTAAGTGTTGTTTCAAATATCAATAAAAAACATTAAATATATTTGATCCTCTTCTCTTTATTTAAAAATCAAATCATATTTATATATATCTCCCGTTATGAATACTGCCCATTATGAGACACAAGTTTCTGCCATAATGAAAAAAAGTGATACTACTCTGCTGAGATGGTTTTCCATAAGTTTTGTATTCAGTTTTCCTTCCCATGCAATTAATACCACTGTGTTATCTGCTTACGTTGAATAATTGCAATTTATTTACTTATCACCACTGAAATGCCCTTACAACCCCTTTTACAATCACAAAATAGAAGTTAATCATAGGTAATGAACATTAGTTTTTATTAATGAGATTTTAATCAGAGGCAATAACAATTTTGATAAATTTACAAAATAATTCCTATAGAACGATATGCACTTCCCTCATGGATCGGCACTGGTATCACGTTGCAAGCATTTTGGCTTGTATAAGATGAAGGGGGAGAACACGTTGCGATGTGAAAATGGGGAATGGATGCCGAAGATGCCTGAGTGCGTTCCAACTACAGTTGTTACTAATTTTACAGGTGATTAAGTTCATATCTTTATTTGCATGTTTAGTAAAGTGACAGAAAAATTATTAGCCTTTCCTCATCATAGTAAAATATAAACATTATTATTAGTGGTATAAACGAGGAACGCACTAGGTTTTTGACTAATTTTGACTGTTATTCAAATGACTGAAATTTTAGCATTTACTATGCTTAATTATTTATAAAACCCGATTACGAAGCGGAAAATGATGTCACAAGCGGGATTCGAACCCGCGCCTATTAGGATTCCGGCCCAATCGTGCTGCCACTACACCACCGTGAACTATTGTAGGACATGCAAATTTCGCTTCGTATCATATTTACGTCCTTAAGGTGACATGCGCCATCTACCCGACTATGTTTACACATTGTTATAGGCTTAATACTTCAAACTTTGCAGTTAGAATTGTATTAAACGATAACACAACCTTGTTATTATTGAAATTACTGAAATTTTAGTATTTTATATGCTTAATTATTTATAAAATCCGATTACGAAGCGAAAAATGATGTCACAAGCGGGATTTGAACCCGCGCCTATTGGGATTCCGGCCTAATCGTGCTGCCACTACACCACCGTCATCATTTTTCGCTTCGTAATCGGGTTTTATAAATAATTAAGCATACATTTTTATCAATTGATATTTATCATTTCAAAAAGACGATGAAATTCACTTCAAGACATGCAAGGGCTTCAAAGTCGACACTATACGACATTTCCTAGCTCAAACCTTTTGTATCCTACGACCGCAGTGATATCTATTATAACGATGAACTAATCATTCGAAACGAAAGAAATTTAATTTATTTGGACCCTTAATTAGAAAGACGAGGCGCAAGAAATAATTATATTGTCATTACGAAATGGTAAATTTGATATTGATGGTTTGATTGTTTGAATAGGTGATGCGCCACCAACTATACAGTATACAATTGTGAGTGGTTCAGCAGTGGTGGAACCTTCGGGCGAGCTGTACGTCTACCCCGACAGCACTATTAGACTAGACTGTGTGACGTTGAGATCTTCAGGCGAACCCGAATGGAGCTGGACGCAGGCTCTCGGTCAACATAGTTCAGGTATAGACATATTTAGATTTTTAATCATTAATTCAAAAAATAACCTCATCTTCCAAACCTAACGTTTTTTTTTAAGACAGTCTAGTCACAACTCATTCAAACTGTTCAGTTCTACGAAAGGAACGGCGTGTAATCCCAAAACCTGCCGTACTTTAGATATCTGTCGTCATTTGATCGGACCATTAGTACCGAGGTTTTGTTTTTGCTGGCATTGTGTTTAAGAAAGTAAAGAGCACAACTTGACTTTCGTCTATAAATGAAGTGCGCTTGGTGTTTGAAAAGTTTTTCAAATGTCCAACTGCCTAAAATTAAAGTTAGCTTTTAAGAAAGTATAAATGATCGTAGATATGAGTAGTTATAATTTTAACTTGCGTATCTGTTACTGTATCCCCATGCGGTGACGGGATAAAAGTACAAAGTGCCACCACCCCCCTTAGATTTATATGAGTTCAAGCTGATAAAGATATCTATCGATTTACATTTTATCTTTCCCACAGGAAGCATGAATTTTATTAGTTTAATGCCTGTTTTTACCAACGTTTCCGGAAAAAGTAATATTTAAGACAATATAGATAACTTTAAGTGTTCTATTTCTTTTTTATTTTATTTAACATCATTTGATACCAAAAAATGTTAATTAAGCTTAATATTAGGTGTCATTGCAGTGTGGCGACAGAGTAGAATGTAATTCACCAGCCACCCATAGCCGGGTGTGTTGCAGAAGACGACTAAGAGATATACATACATACATATCATCACGCCATATCCCTTGCAGGGTAGGCAGAGAGAGCAGAGTGCCATAGAACTCTATCTCTGCATACTTCACTCGCTTCCTCAACATTCATAATTCTCTTCATACACGCTCGCCGGTTTCGGAGACTCTTGACTCCACCTTCCTTCAGTACATGACCGATCTGGTCTAGGTAGGTTAGCCTCGGTCTCCCCCGGTACCTACATCCTTCCACTTTCGCATTGTATATCTTCTTAACCAGACGTTCGTTCGGCATTCTTTCCACATGTCCGAACCATCGGAGCATTCCCTTTCGCATCTTTACACCGATACTCTATTTCATACCTACTCGCTCTCTTACGTCGTCGTTACGAATGCGATCGATCAGCCTAACTCCACAGGTTTTTCCGTAGAAATCGCATTTCGACCGCATTAATTTTACTTTCATACTCTTTTCTGCATACCCAACTCTCGCTTCCATACAGTAATGTTAGGACAAGCACTGCGTTATGTATTGCTACACGTGCCTTCTGGCTGAGGTGGTGGCTACCGACAAGTTGCCCCAACGCTCCATTCACTTTATTTCCCGCATTCACTCTTCGCTCTATATCAGTGGTGTACCTTCCATCTCGGGTAAATAAATATAATATAATATGCACTTAATATCTACGCAAGAGAAATAAAACCTGAAATAAAACATTATAACAATACTTTTAACCAGCGTGCTAAATTTCTCTTCTACTGTGGAATAGGCTCGAGCCCAGCAGAGAGTCGTATGAGCTGAGATAATATAATAAGGTATGATTTATATTACCTTAAGTGGTACCTAAAATTTAGTAATCGTTGCTGAAAATCATCATATGAATACTATATAAAGCCCATGTGTATTTATCATCATCATCTCAGCTCATATATGTCCCACTGTTGGGCTCGGGCCGCCTCCGTAATGGAAGGGCAAATAACCTACTACACCACGCTGGTTAGGCGTGTTGGTACAGGGTTTTGTTTTTAGTTTTCCTACTCTATATGCGTGTTATATCCCTTAGTCGTCTCTTACGATCACCCATGTGTAAGAAGAGGGTGGTGAATTGTATTCTTACTCCGTCACCACACGGAAAATGTATGTATTTATTTACAGTAAACAAAAATTACATTTTGCTATAGCATGGTCTAACGAGGAAGGTGAGAAGGAGACTCGGTACAGACTGACGCTGAGCAAGATGTCAGTGCGTCATAGTGACCAATATACATGTACATCATCAGCTGGTCATACCAACACGGTGCAAATTAAAGTTGTTAGTAAGTCTTATGCTATTTTTGTAATAATATCATATTTTTAAATTAAAACCTTTTTAATTGACTTAAACTTTGCGTGAAGAAGAGTTTAAGTGGCTGCTATGGTGTATTTCTTACACACCATAGAAAGTGCGTGACGCGTAAGTACGCAATATAACAGTCGCCTATCTCTTTTTCCCTCTATGATATTCAAAAGCGATTGATGAATAATTACATACATACATATCATCACGCCATATCCCTTGCAGGGTAGGCAGAGAGAACAGAGTGCCAGAGAACTCTATCCTTGCATACTTCACTCGCTTCCTCAACATTCATAATTCTCTTGATACACGCTCGCCGGTTTCGGAGACTCTTGAGTCCACCTTCCTTCAGTCTATATTGATGAATAATTAAAATATAAAAACAAAAGTTTTACTATTATCGAATCCTTACGACAAAGTGTTTGCCTAATTTTTATAGCATGTCTTTATTCCTTAAGGCAGTAGATGGATGGTTTAGTTGTATATTATTAGATCAATCACAAAGAAAATTCAAACTGACAACAGTTAAGTGCTCTTCTAGGGTTTTCTGTATGGTGACGGAGAAAGAATACACTTCACCACTAAGGGGTAAGACGACTAAGGAATATAATGTGCATAATATATCTGTACAAGAGAACGAAAATTTGAAATAAAGCCAACCAGCCCGACTAGCGTGGTATAGTAAGTCAATTTTTCTCCTATTGTGGCGAAGTTTAGAGCCCAGCAGTGGGATGTATATAAGCTTAGATAATGAAAGAGCGTATTCATAGTAAACGATTTGATTTTATTAGTCTAATACGCACATTTCTTTATCGTTAGGTTTTTTGACGAATGGTAACGAAGAAAAGAATTCACATCCCCTTATCTTGCTTGAGGGGGTCATAGAAGATGAGTAAGGGATACAATAGGCATACAACATCCATGCAAGAGAAATAAAACCCTGCGCGTCTGACCAGCGTGGTTATAGTAGGTCATTTCTGCTCCCATTGCAGAGGAGGTGATGTTCGAGTTCGTTGGCCGTATATGGGCTGCGGTGACGACGATGAATCGTAATTTTTATTAACTCTATGTTCATTATCATCATTATCCTGCTATTATCCCACTCACTTGGTGTTGACGCAATATGTCCATTCCATTCCACTTCCATCGTATATTGTTATATTATTGTAAAACTTATTGGCATTAGTTTTATGACCGGCCGCCTTTTCTTCAAATTATAACTTTAGAATTTGTATTTTCTTGTAATGAAGTTATTTGCTTCCATACTTTAATTTATTTTCATGATACGATTAAGAAAATTTGTGAACTTGGTTATTCTTGGTCATAGCATCGATTGTAACATGGACATTTGTATCATCATCATCACAGCCCATATATGTCCCACTGTTGGGCTCGGGCCTCCTCCGTAATGGGAGGGAAATTAACCTACTATAACCGCGCTGGTCAGACGTGTTGGTATAGGGTTTTGTTTCGAGTTTTCCTTCTCTTGAATATATGTTATATGGGTTTTATATCTCTTAGTCGTCTCTTACGATCACCCACGGGTAAGATAGGAGGTGGTAAATTGTATTCTTACTCCGTCACCACACGGACATTTGTATGTCAAGTATATTTTTATACCACAGATGTCGTATGCTCACCAATAAGCGTGACTTCGTCTCGTATTCGTCAATTCACACAAGGCACTCAACTTGGAAATTCGGCGCACTTCAGTTGTCAACCTGGGTATCATCTCAACGGGTCAGCGATCCTCGTCTGCATGGGCAGTGGTTAGTTGTACATATAATAATTAATAGAAGATTTTCGAATATCTGTATCGACCCTGTGTGGTGACGGGTTATTGGTTGCCATACATTACATTCTAGTGGATCATTATTCTATCTATCGATACAGTATGTACTCTTCTTTCATAATACATATTGTAAAGGTTATTGGCAATAGTTTTATGACCGGCCCCCTGCTAGACCTCAAAGAGGGTTCCTTGGGAATGTAATTGTTGACCAAACGGCATCAGATGGAGTTGGCCCAGGTTGTTATAAGGCTATCCACGAGCAAAGTAAGGGTTGGTCATATTAGTAGCCGCTACTACACAGTAACACTAGTGGATGTCGTAACAAATAGTCAAGTCAAAGTTAGGACAGTCATCCTCCTCCAGGAAAGCCTATAGATAGCAACAAATGCCATTATAAACCAAACGCGGCCAATTCGCTTGATCATAACTCGGCTATTTTTACGACTGACATGAAAAAATAAAGGATAGTTTTGATTTATTTTTAAAAGTCAAAACTCCGCACCAGGGATTCATAATCCTCGTATTGCGTGGGAATTTAATAACATATAATTAACTAACACGAATAACACCCAGACTCAGAGTAACTGAAGTAACAATTTGTAGATTGCACAAAGTATTATCCTGCGTGGAAATCGAACCCATGATACTGGGCGCGGTAAATCAGTATCTTTAACGCTACGTTGTCTATGCAGTAATAATGAGACATTGTCTTCAATACATATATACATACATATCATCACGCCATATCCCTTGCAGGGTAGGCAGAGAGAAAAGAGTGCCAGGGAATTGTCTTAAACCGTTAATAAATATGCATTATAGACGTTTTAATAAAATTTGTTGTTATTTTACTTGTTTCAAAATAGAGTTTAAATTTAGTCAATGGTAAAATTCTATAATATATTAGAGGAAGTTTGAAAGTTGCGTCAGTGACGGAAAAGTTGAGTATACTGCTGACGCGGTATGGACATGCGATGAGGCGGGATGAAATCAATGTTAGAAGGGAAATTTAAAGATTTTTTTTATATTTATGGTGGCAAACGAGCAAGCAGCACAGCTGATGGTAAGTGTCACTGCCGCCTATGGACCTTTGCAATACCAAGAGTATAGCTAGGCCGTTACCTACCAATACAAACCCACCCAGTTGGGCTTTCGGCTCTAGCTCACCGAACGAAGCACAATAGCACATTGCCATTACTCAAACGTCGATCTTCTGCTAGAGGGCCCGGATGAACCAGCCCGCGGATGTAGACAGTAAACGGTCAACAGCGTGGTTCTACCACCAATAAAATAGTATGCATTTTTAAGGCCTTAGGGGTAAGGGAACTCCAAAGAAAAGATGGATGGACTGCGTGAGGTATGTCATGGATAGACAGGGAGTGACTACAGAGATGACGTCTGATAAGATTGTATGGAAGATGACATATTGCGTCGACCCCAAGTAATTGGGATAAGAGGAAGATGATGATGAAGATGGTAATATTCTGTAATGTGATGTGTTACCTGGAGTCGAGTAAGTGACAAACACAACTTGTTAGAATGACCTCCGTAATCCGTATAATTACTGTTCCATCTATCTTCTACATAAATGTATTGAACACTACGTACTATACCATATACATGCCATACATATACATATATACTACATGCCATACATACATGCACAAAACCACACCACCGGGGAGCATAGAAATAAACTTACATTGTAGTAATACTTTTTTTTTTACTTTATATAACCTTAAACCAAAATTTATACTAATAACCAAGACAAACTTAACTCAGTTAATTAGACAATATTGTCTACTCTATTGTAAATTCCTAGTTATGTAGATCTATTATGTTTTTTTTAATCTTATTGATATATCATAACAACAAGCTTACCTAAGTTAATGTAATCTAGAACATAAGTAGAGTTATAGTTCATCTAATCTAAGAAGTGCATTTGGCGTTTTGCATTTTTTAATACACAATAACCTTGGTCAAACGTATACACATGATTGTAAACACTAAATCTGAAATTTTAAACAACTATTAAGTTATTTACGTAATTAACATTGCGGGTGACTTTCTTGTACAATAATCTAATGTTGAAACTCGTAAAACTAATTTAAAATAGAAATAACATGGTAAATAGTAATTGTTGGTGACGACCTAACAATGTCACGTCATCACGTTCTATACAGTAGTGCTTGACAACATCCAATTCACGATTGTCCAAATAATCGGTAAAAATATTAGAATAATACAATTAATCGAATAGAGATTGTGACAGAGATGTACATTTCGACACTTTGATTGATGAGGAAATAATTATTAATGTTCGCGACGCTGATAATTCAAGTAATAGTAGTAATTCTTAATAAATAGCCATTTTCAAATCCAGTTTTTATTTTTAATTAACCTAATCCTACTAAATATGATGAATAGATTCTATGCTGAAATAATTAAATTGGTTTAGTACTAATTTAGCACTTAATTTATTCATCACCTTTTTGAAAAATAAAAAATAAACCGATTATTAATTATAAAGAATCAATATCGATTTCTCAGTAAAATCGGATATTTTCGATAGCGATTATTTGGTTCACATACCTATAGTTCATCTAATCTAAGAAGTGCATTTTGACGTTTCACATGTTTTAATACACGAATAACCTTGGTCAAACGTATACACATGATTGCAAACAATAAATCTGAAATTTTAAAGAACTATTAAGTTATTTACATAATTAACGTTGCGGGTGACTTTCTTTTACAATAATGTAATGTTGAAACTCGTAAAACTAATTTAAAATTAAAATAACATGGTAAATAGTAATTATTATTAACGATCTTACAATGTCATGTCATCACGTTCTACACAGTAGTGCTTGACAACTTCCAATTCACGAATATCCAAATAATCGGTAAAAATATTAGATTAATATATTTAATCGAATAGTGATTTTGACAGAGATGTACGTTTCTATAATGTTATTGATAAGGAAATAATTATTAATGTTCGCGACGATCATAATTCAAGTAATAGTAGTAATTCTGAATAAATAGCTATTTTCAAATCCAATTTTTGGTTTTACTTAACCTAATCGTACTAATTATGATGAATAGATTTTATGATGAGATAATTAAATTTGTTTTTTATTAATTTAGCACTTAATTTTTCATCTCCTTTTTGAAAATAAAAAAATAAACCGATTATTAATTACAAAGAATCAATATCGATTTCTCACTAAAAAAGGATATTTTCGATCGCGATTATTTTATTCACATACCTAGACAAGTTACTCCGACAGCTGTCAAAGTGCACTTCTTAGATTAGACAGACTATAGACAACTTACTCAGACAGCTGTCAAAGTGCACTTCTTAGATTAGACAGACTATAGCCTAAACATTTAACGAAATGAAATAAACAGTCATATTAAGTTACAAATCTCTTTGTTCGATGTTTATGAATTATTTCTGATGTTTATGAATCAGTTCATTGTTTATGAATTGTTTTTATGAATTATTTTACCTTTAGCTATAGTTATATTAAGGTTTATTTTCACGTAACACTTTATAAGGTCCAACTTTTGTCCTGTTGCATATTTGACTAAAACTAAATCTCCTTTTCTATAACTAATTAGGTTACACTTCTTATCATAATTTTGTTTTCTAGTTATTTTTTCTTTATGTGCTAACTGTAACCTATACTTAAGTTTTAAGGCGTAGTTATCTGGATTGTACAATGATTCTACTACGTCATTTGTTAGGTTGCTTGTTAAGTTACATGGTTTATCGAAAACTAATTCGTTTGGTGAGTACTTTGTCTCCGAGAGTGGCGGTTGTGTTATATGCCACCACCAAAATCGCAACCACTAGCTCCACGTCTCGGGATGGCCGTCACACTGAATCCTCAAAAATGCTGCTAAATGTTTGTGTGTTTTCCAAAGCACCTATTGTCTTATAGTAAGCTGCCGAATTTACCTTTTCTATTTGAAGCAACTTACATTCTATCATAGTTTCTGACATGAACACTGTTCCTCCATCCGATGCCGTTATGGTACCATAACCGCTGTAACTAATTAATACCGCTACCTACCTACCATAACCGCTGTAACTAATTATAAAATTATATGCGAAAGATCTTGCTACATTTATCGTGTCTTTTTTCTGTAATGGGTAACCTTGGACGTATTTAGACAGCTTGCATTGTAAACTTAATATTGTATAAACATTAACATCTAAATCCTTATCTAGGGGGCCTACTAAATCTATATACACCTTTTGGAAGGCACTTGTTGCCGTTGTACTTACCACCATCGGCTCTATTATATTTCTAGAATACATAATTGTTTGGCACTTTTGACACTTAGCAACATAATCGCGTACATCATCATCATGTCTGGATAAAAGTACTTACGTTTGATATTATTTATCATTCTGCGAATGTCTGCATGTCCACTTATAGGCAGCAAATAATCATGTAGGATGTACGTTTTTTCGTCGCTTTTTAGGACTCTTTTTATTCCTCTAAGAATATTTTGGTGTGGTCCGGACCATATTTTTCGATTTTTTTATTTAATCGAGTAATTCTTTGATAAATTTAATATTTCTCTCAGCGTTTACTATGCATAGTTCTTTATTATTTATTTTATTACAACAATTACTCATTAAATTCAAATTCAACTTAAGCTTAACATTATTTTTCACATTTTATTATATTTTTCACTAAAACTTTTTCCTTTATAAATTGAACAGCTTTATTAGGTTTTCTTAATATCTCCGCTATCTTTGATTGACCAAACCTTGGGTACGCAGGTATACTAAGAGAATTATTATCGTCTAATTGCGATGTTACGTTTACCCGTAAATTTAATTTCGCTTTTTGAGCTCTAGAGTTAGTCATTACCATAGCTATCATTTTCTCATTCATTGATTTTAACTCGTCCGAACTTATAGTCACCCTACTTAATGTATCGACTACTACGTTGTCAGCTCCTTTTGTATATTTAATATCGAAATCATATTCTTCTAATAATAAAACTTTAACATACGTGTAGATGGTTCTTTCATGCTAAATAAATATATGAGAGGCTTGTGATCCGTCATGATAATAAACTTTCTCCCATACAAATAAGGCCTAAAATATTTTATACGCCATACTACGGCCAAAAATAATTTTTGTATAAAATATTTTGTTGGATAATTTAGTTCGGCTTTATTTAATGATCTACTTGTGTATGCTATTGGTCTTAGATCTGTATTACATAAAACTGAACCTATTGCTATTCTTGAAGCGTCCGTTTGAAGGATAAATTGATTTTCATTTGAAAAATCGGGATATTGCAGAATCGGTGTTCAGCTAGGTGGTAGTTAATTTGTTTTCTTTTTTTGATTATCAAAACATTTTTTCTCAACAACTCATCAACTCGTTATCAACTCACTTGGAGAAAGCTTTGCTGAATATCTAAATGACTGAAACAAATACTTCCTGAAAGAGAATCTAGTATTTCTGTAATGTTGGGTAATAGGAATTTATCATCTTGAATTGAATCGTTAACTTTCCTGTAATCTACAACCAACCGCCATTTCTTTTTTCCTTCGGATTTTTCGGAACTAAAAGAATTGAGCTATTCCTTTCATTATTGCTGGGTTCTATTATATCATCATTTAACATTTTATGAATTTGTTTATTAATCTCTGGTTGGGAAAGCTTTGCCAAATGAATAAGGTTTGACACACGCTGGTCTCGTATTAGGTTTCACGGTTATGGATTGTTCTAAGACATTCGAAGTAGTCAGCTTCGCCTTCTAAGAAAATATGTCAGCATATTTTGCACATACATTTTCTATCTGTTCCCTGTCATTGGAATGCAAATGTGATAATTTTAATTCTGACAGCAACTGTTTCACACGATTTACCCTATTTTTAGTTCTACTAAATAAACATATTATACAATAATATTTAAATTATTATATTTAATTAGGTTATTTTTACTTAGGTTTATACAATTTTTACTCGTTTTTAAAATTTTTATTGGTATTTTAACTCTTTTTCGTTTCACAATACTACTTGCCAAGTATAAATTTTCATTCAATGTTAAACGCAGTCCTCATAGATATTTGACCCGGAATAATTATATACATACATACATACATATCATCACGCCATATCCCTTGCAGGGTAGGCAGAGAGAACAGAGTGCCAGAGAACTCTATCTCTGCATACTTCACTCGCTTCCTCAACATTCATAATTCTCTTCATACACGCTCGCCGGTTTCGGAGACTCTTGACTCCACCTTCCTTCAGTACCTGACCGATCTGGTCTAGGTAGGTTAGTCTCGGTCTCCCCCGGTACCTACATCCTTCCACTTTCGCATTGTATATCTTCTTAACCAGACGTTCGTTCGGCATTCTTTCCACATGTCCGAACCATCGGAGCATTCCCTTTCGCATCTTTACACCAATACTCTCTTTCATACCTACTCGCTCTCTTACGTCGTCGTTACGAATGCGATCGGTCAGCCTAACTCCACAGATTTTCCGAAGAGATCGCATTTCGACCGCATTAATTTTACTTTCATACTCTTTTCTGTATACCCAACTCTCGCTTCCATACAGTAATGTTGGGACAAGCACTGCGTTATGTATTGCTACACGTGCCTTCTGGCTGAGGTGGTGGCTGCCGAGAAGTTGCCCCAACGCTCCGTTCACTCTATTTCCCGCATTCACTCTTCGCTCTATATCAGTGGTGTACCGTCCATCTCGGCTAAATCCACATCCAAGATATACAAATTCATCCACTTGCTCCAGTACATCATTACCTATTGTTACTCTTACATCTGTTCTGGCTTCATCTCTTTCAAAGACCATTATTTTGGTTTTGCTCACATTCACGCGTAGACCCCACGCGTAGAATAATTATATAGTTGTCTAAATTAGCCAGTCATCCTGACCCTTATGTTTTTCAATATTACATTCAACATTATTTATTTGTAAGGTACCGTATACCGGTAAACATTGGTAGGTCTATGTTTGCATTATAATTTTTCAGAATGTCTAAACCGATGATGCAGTTGTCTTTGTTTGGGTATCGCATAGAATAAATATAACTTGTAACGAAATTCTATACCTTGCTCGGATTGCAATGGAATGCATGTGAACCTATTTGCCTGTACTTTTCCACCGATTCATTGTATAATTGCTTTTCCTTTATAGGTTTTAATATAATTTGGATCTAATGAGAGCTAATTATCGATATGGATGCGCTTGTATCAATCAATCATTTTAGTTTTTTGTTATCTAAATATAAATAAGCATAATATTAGCTTTTGCAACTAGGGGACCCAAAAATTTCACCTAGATTTATGGAACTTTTGCAATACAAAGGGTATAGCTGGGCCGTTGCCTACCATTACAATCCCCAAACACACCCAGTTGGAAAGCCGGCTCTCTCGCTCACCGAACAAAGCGCAATAAATAGCACATTGCCATTACTCAGATGACGATCTTCTGCGAGAGTGTAGCACTACCCCGAACGGACCGGCCCGCGGCTGTAGACAGAAAACCGTCAACAGCGTGGTCCTTCCACCAATTTTCTATTCGAAGGCAACATGTACGCTGTTTCGCTGTCCACCTGTATTACCTTTATAGTAGCCTCTATTTAATGGCCTAAGTATCCGCGTTGATAGTGATACCTATCCTGGGGACATCCACGTTGTAAGGATCCATGAACTTTTGTTATTAAGCTAAGTTATTACCACAAAAATAGGTAGAATTTCCGCGGCAATTACCCTTTGCCTTTGGTTACTATAACTACGATTCTTACCGCCTGAATATGTGCAAACCGTCTCTTGGCCTGAAGATCCGGGACGTGCCACCTCGCACTGCATCCTTCAACTCGTTGTAATTAGAAGCCGCCAAAACAGTGCTAAGCCGCCGATTCCTTAACCCGTCTGAGAATCTTTTAATGACATTTTCTCGTTTATAGAACTTAGTAATGCACTGGCTGATGGATCTCCATTAGCCTGTAATATAGTTAAGTTAATACATAGATAATATTTTTCCGTGTGGTGACGGAGTAAGAATACAATTCACCACCCCCTATCTTACCCGTGGGTATCGTAAAAGACAATTAAGCATCTGTGCAAGAGAAGGAAAACTCGAAATAAAACACTACACCAACACGTCTGACCAGCATGGTATAGTGGGTCAATTTCCCTCCCATTGTGAAGGAGGCCCGAGCCCAACAGTGGGACGTATGTGGGCTGAGTTGATGATAAATACATAGTTCCTCCAACTTTTCACCATACTCTGTAATAAACATATTATTTTGAGACAAATTATTTATTTGCACCAATAGCGAAATAGCCGATTTCTTCGTGTGAAGACAAGCAAATCTTTGACCAAGTCGGCAACCGTTTCATAATTATTTTTTAATTTAAGTTTACCTGTTTTAGATAAACGAGTCTTTAAAACAAATGAAATCAATAGTTTTTTACTTTCCTCATTATTCAAACGAGTTTCATACATCTCTATTCCTTCTGTCATTCCCTCTGTCGTCTCTTCTTTGCCATCTATAAACGGAATCAAAGTATGTACTCGGCGTTCTAAGGTTAAAATTATCCCTTCTATTCGATAATAACCCTTCACACTTAGTCTCTAAATTACACATAGGTAATTCTTTTTATAATCCAATATTTTATTATTAACCGACTTCTAAATGAAGAATCTCAATTCGATTGGTATTTTTTAAGCATGTACACCGATTACACTGAGATTTATAATCCGATTTACGTTTTTGTTTTTGATTTGATGCGGAATAGCTGCTATTTGATCCCATGAAAATTTTACATAGTTTGGCCACGTAGTTTTCAGTTTATTAACTTTTTTTATTTATGGTATCGGAAGCGCCTATGTAAAACTAGATACTACGTGGGGCGAATCCCAATAGTGGGATGTCGCAAGTGGAATTCGCTCCGCTACTAATTATAATGCCATATCATGAACTTTTTTTTTGTATTTAATGAAGTTAAATTCATTAGACTTACTGCAATAGCCTGCCCTATTCCTTTCTTAGGCCTACCCATAGCTAATTAAAAAATATACTAAGTATTGAATACATGACAATAGAAAGCAAATAGATGTTACAGTTACCTGATGTAATCTAGAAAAGTCCTACTGTAGTTTAGCCTAGAAAGGTCCTATTACGGACACTAAAAAGTAAAATATAAAAAAAACTACGTTTAAAAAACCGACTTCAAAAACTAAAAAGTATAAAATAAATTAATATATCTATTGATAGGTTTGAAGTCAGTGCCAGTGTTGGTATCTTTTGCGTAGGAATTTCATTACAGTGAGTAAGCTGTTTATAGTTTTGTTTAGGGCGTGGCACCGATTTCTAACATATCAATAGATATACATATTAAGTTATTTTATATATTATACATTAAGTTATTCCTGCTGTGTGGTAGCGGCTACGAATACTACCAACCCTTACTTTGTTCGTGATGACGACTAAGAGCCTTATAACCATCTGATGCCGTTTGGTCAATAATTACATTCCCAAGGAGGGTTGACGTCTGGCAGGTGGCCGCTCATAAAACTATTGCCAATAACTTTTACAATATGTACTATGAAGAAAAATACATATTGTATCGACCCCAAGTAATTGGGATAAAAGTAGGAGAATGATGATATTAAGTTATTTTATACGTTTTAGTTTTTGAAGTCGGTTTTTTTAAACTTAATTTTTTTAAATTGTTAGTACATTCTATCTTACTTTTAATAAATCCAATGTCGAACCGGATGGATCCAATTTTGATACTAACATTCCATAAACTTTCGTTTTCTATCAGTAGTTTAATCTCATGGTCATCAAAACGTCTCCCATCTTTACATTTTTGTCGGCCTAAACTCTCGTTACGTCTTTGTGCAACTAATTTTCTAATATAATCACATATTTAATTTTCTCATATATAGCAGTTTGTCTGTCCATTAATAGCTTATATATATTTCTTTTTGATTACAGTTTTTTTCGTATTAATATCCTTTTATTGAAATGAAATTACTTAACGCACATTACTCATTTAACGCACTCACTAGTCACTTCCGTTCCTCTTCGGCATTTGCATTTCATCCTCGCCCAAATGCAGCTCGAATATGCCGCATGGCGTGCTGTCCTGTCTCCCTCTGGACCAGTTTTCTTTGGCAATTATTATACATTTTCCAATTATTATTTTTTTAGTGGTGGCTTATGGTCGACGCTCTTCTCGCACCACTCCGTCCGGGGCGAGCAGAGGGGCGTACGCACGCATACCCGTAACCCACCCAAGAATCTCGCCTACGTCGTTGGACCGGCCACTGGAGCAGCGTGAACTTGTCGTCAGTGGCCGGCCCGACGGAATACCACCTAAGGGTTACCCTCTCCTTGAGCGACAGAAAACATTAATTTTATTTTTGAAAGCTTTACCACTTTCTACACATATATACATTTTACATAAGAAGAACACCACAATAGCGCCAATAATGACTATAAACACGAGCATAGTGTGTAAATTTTCCATACGTCTTCGAAGATTTTTCAAAATAGCGTCGTTTCTTGCCGTTTGAAAAACTTTCTACTTCTCGAACGTTGCTAGACACTTTTTTTTGTAAACCACTTCTTGCTATATTTCTGTTATTTTATTGCTTTTAATTTTTATTTATAATATTGCCGCGACCTCGCACTGTGCGAGTTACGTATGGCAGGGTCGCCATGTAGTGTGGTATGTTACCCGGAGTAGAGTAAATGATAAACACAACTTGTTAGAATGACATCCGTATAATATAATTACTGTTCCATCTATTCTACTATACACCGTGGAATCTAATTGGCTGTTTTCCCGAAACGTATATACTCAGTTAATGATATAGAACCATAATATAGCATTTATTCAATAAAATAAAAACATAAATTCTAGTCATTTGCAATCCCGGACGTTTCCTTAAAATATCATTTTTGCATAACTGTAACATGTTTTGTCTAATAATTTTGTTATACCTACGGTCGTTTGAGAGCATCGACCGTAGCTATCAACCTACGGTCAATGCTCTTACCTTGGTTACCTACTTTCTTTAATTAGGTACTTTAAAACCATGCCTCCATTTTCTCAAGAATTTCTTCTTCTAATCGAGCAGAATGTCGGCGACACCTACTTCTAGCCTGAGCACGTGTAAGCACTCAAAACTGCCTGTGGGTTAGTAGGCGTTATGTGGCTGATAAAATTATCGCTGTTGTAGGCACAGGCGGATTTATAATGCCACATCTGCGTAACGAATCCAGGTGTTCTGGCTGAGCGTACAGGCATCTAGCCTTCGCCAAGTTGTCTCCAGCAATCGCATAAAAACGAACCATGTCTAACCACTCTACGTCAGAATACTGGTAATGACTTGTCATTTTTTCGCACTTACTAGCACTCGCGTTCGGGATTTGTTATAAACATATGATATACGTCTAAGCCTTGGCAAAAAATTGCAAACTGACCTATTAAAACATAGACCAAGGTCGCGCGGCTCGGGCGCATCAAAAGCAAGGGGTGCGTGCGGGACGCGGGCGGGCTACGAGCTACAGTGCCTAAATATTTTTTTTTACCTATTATTGCGATTTAATTCGAATGCTATGTCGTAGGCATGTTGGGAACAATACCGTTGCATATCAGAAAAACTTAAGAACGTCTATTTATCAGACTTTTTTTTTTCAATGTATTATGTTTTTAGTTATGTGGGGATATTAAGAATGATTAACTGAGTACATACGTTTCAGGAAAACAGCCAATTAGATTCCACGGTGTATAAGTGTACTTAACACTACTTCAATATAACACATATACATTATACATGCACACCACAATTCTATGATATTCAAGAAAGCTCTTGTTTTAGGTCAATGGTCAGCATTACCACCAATATGTGTGGAGACTTTCTGCCCAATGCTTAAGTCGTTGGGTCCTCACCTTAACGTTGTGGAGTATAACTCTTCATTTGGAGGCCGGGCGATGTTCCAGTGCGCTTGGGGGTACCGTCTCGTAGGAGCGCCAGGGTTAGAGTGTGAAATGGATGGCAAGTGGTCTGGAGAAGTACCGCATTGTACACGTAAGTATTCAAAATGAAATCAATCTTCACCAAATTCACCCCACTCATAATTCGTAGGAGATAGGGAAAATATCACTGCAAAACAAAAAAATAATAATTTGGTGACAAAACTAAAAGACAAGTTTATCGGGACTTTTGGTGGGAATCTGAAAATCTCATGTGGTGGTCTTGTATTACCATATATTCGATATCTTAGTATTTTAAATATAACAATATTCGATAAGTTTGATGGCATTTTATGTAATGTGATGCGACGAAACTGCTGGGATATAGTGAATATGATACAAAAGAACTTCACAAAATTTTCGTTTTCCACCGAAATTCCAAAAGATACCATTAAAAGTGCATAGCACACATAGGCCATAGCACTGTTGATGGCTACAATTTTCAGGCGAAGAACTTACTGACAATGACTAACCTGAAGAGACTAAAGACGTGAAGAAAATTAAAATTCAACACTGGTAAAAATAGCGCATATAAGTAGCTGATTGCCAATACACAAAGAAGAAGACAAGTTTACAACAATTTTCAACATTTCAGCTATTTGAATTGAATCGTATATTGGTTTAATTCGCATCACTTTGTCATAGATGTACCCCTACTACTTATTACACAATGAACTATTTCGATTTTTAATTGCGTCGCCATAACATCTACTTACTAGGATTATTTTTCAACAGCAATCTACTGCCCAGATCCTTTGATCCCTGAAAATGGACGCCAGCTTACAAAGCCCTCCTTAAAATATGGCAAATACTCAGTCGGCGATCTAATGATATATGCTTGTGAAGAGGGCTACGAAATTGTTGGCGAATCATCTATAGTATGTACGGAAAATGGTTTTTGGTCTCATCCACCTCCATTTTGCGTACCTCCATCCGAAATAAGAAAAGCAGATACAATTTTCGTGGAAAATACTACATTGATTCATATTGAAGAATAAAATAATATTTCATATAAGTGTGGCATTAAAAAAAATTAGGCAACTCTATAATATTCCATCTGTTATGAGATATTTTTCTATAAACGGTACTTAGGGATAAATATTGCACATCGACTCTTGGATAGAGATAACTGACTAATTTCGGCTTTGTAGAGCACTGTCCCTTTCGCACACTACCTATGTGAAGTCGCACGAGGCATATATAGTCTAGCAATCTATTAAGATATGTTAAAACAATTATGACAGTTTGTTACTAAATAAAATACATCTATTCTACAAGCTTTTTTCTAAATTGTGAATTGCACTCTCGCAATAGTGCAGCGACTGACAAACGTCACAGAGGTAGTATGTGATAGAGACAACGCTCTACAAAGCCGAAATTAACGGATTGCTTCTTTCCAAGAATGGATGTGCAAAATTTATTGCCGGGTACTGTATGTCTATGTCTCTGGCCTAACTATGTTACTTTTATGTGAATGTAGGTATTATTTTACTAAAAACGTATTAAATGTAAGTAAAGTTACCAAAGACTAGCTTTCATTATGAGTGATTTAATAGTTTTTATCAAGGATTTTTACCTTAAAGTTTTGTCTAGTAATTATAATCATTTGAATAAGAAGTAAGCATGCAATAATCGTGTCATAAAAATCTATCTAAGTTCTTATTTAAGATATATTTATTTAAATTATATTGCATTTTACACATTTTTACTGTATTGTGACTTTTTATAATCCTGTTATAAATAAAACTATATAACTATATATATTTTTTTATTTTACTTGTCAATTGTGTTTTGGTATCTGTAATACTACTATCCTTTTTCTAAATAGCTACAAATGCATCGCTCAATTCGCATTAAAATACGATAAATGATACAGTAGTAATAGCAGAATCCATCAATGATGTAAGTAATTTTTCAGCCAGTTTCTCAAAGTAAGTAAGATAACGTAATCGCGAAATGAACATGGACAATGAAAGTAATGACTAATAGCCATGTCAATGCACATGCATTCCTAGAGAGTATTTAATTCTTAAAGTCGTCGTTCACTATGATCCTAGGACAAACTGGGCTAATTTCATAGATCTTTTGATAGATGCAGTCGGCGAATGCATTCAAACTGTGAAATATCCAGCAACAAGATCGTGCAATCTCTTATGCCGTAATGTATGAAATCTAAGGCGTGTGGGATATTAGAGATTACCTACTTACTACATAGAAAGTTCATAGACGCGTGGCATCTTCTTGCGTCTATAAACTTCAAGTCGTAAGGAGAGGGTAGTCCTCAGGATTTCTTTCCAAGATGAAATCTGGAATAGGGAAATCCGTAAAACGGTCGTAACCAACCCAGCCTGAAAGAAGTATGCTGAAGTGGTAATGGGGAGACCGCTTGGCAATTGTACGAATGCCGCTCACTAGATAGGTTGTCTTTTCCCGTGTGAACTTTTATTGCGATCTTCTACTCACCTACCAAACGTGGCGATTACGGCACTGTCCCTCGGTGCCCGGGTGCACCGCACCCTCTGCACTATAGGTAAAGCCGCCCCTGATTATGTATACACTTGGTACCCACGAGAATAGCTCATAGAATGATGTAACCATCATTCTATGAGCTCAATCATCATCATCTCAGCTCATATATCTCACTAATGGGCGCGAGCCTCCTTCATAACGGGAGGGAAATTAACCTACTATACCGCGCTGGTCAGACGTGTTGGTATAGGGTTTTGTTTTGAGGTTTCCTTCTTTTGCGTAATGTTATATTATTATGCGTTTTATATTCTTTAGGGGCCGTCCATTAATCACGTGAGGTTTGAAAGGGGGGGGGGGGGGTGTTCCACAAAGGACTCCACTAGAGACGTGGCAATATCGATGTTATAGTTGAACCAGTTTTGTGAAGATGTCGCACTTCTTTGTCCTGTTTGTTCACTACATATTAATATTCTCTGTTTAAGAAATGCTTATGCTGCTGTTAAAAACTTGAGGTAGGTATAATAAAACACAACAGTTTTAAATTAAGTAATTCATTAATATAATTATTTACATTCAAATAATAATTAAATATTACAATAATCATATTTTTTAAGAATATTTGGTACATTAGTAAATAATATAGATACATTTTTGTTTCATCGAATTAAAGTCGTCCCACGGAACGTCATTTATATAAGAAAATTTAACTAAAATTGTTAACAAAAATAAAATATGGAGCTTAGAGATAAAATGAGCCATCATTGTATGGGGATAATGGTATTGAACGCGTCCAGTTGGAATCACTAAACAGAGCGAGAATCGACCAGAATTGTGCTAAATAAAAAACAACAATGAATATCAGGGTTTCAGTGCGTTTGCCGTTACCACAGCGACTGCTGCGATGACAAGATTCGTGATTGATTGTATTAATGTAATAGTACATTACTGCAACGGTCAGAAAAACAGGGATTGATGGACGAACGTGTAAATGTGGGCCGAGGCACACATACCTAAGTCCATCAATCCCTAGTTGTGGCCAAGGCTTGTATAGTGCTTTTCTCATATAATGCGCGGCAATTAAAACTAAGTAGAACTGTAAACATGACGAACAACTAACAACATTTTTCACGTGCTAAAGGGTTCATTTGTTTTTTTTTATTATTAAACAGGTTTCTATTTCAAACCAGTTCGAAGTTTAAATAAAACTATGATAAGTTGCCTATATAGTTGCAATATTTTGAAGTAACAAATCATTCCATTTTTAAAATACACGATAGATTTGAATTTACATATATGTATATTTATTTGGTCAGTACAGCAATATCGATTTATCTAGAAGGTTTTCAAAATAATGTTTAAATTTCCAAGCATGTTTGAGAAAATATTATTACCAATATTAGGTGACGACGTGGATGGCAAAAAAAAAAGGCATATAGGGCAATAATTCAAGCAAGCGAAACTCCTGACAGCTAGTGGTTAATAACTTGGTAAATATAGATTTACCTACCCATCTACCCTTTACCAAATTATGAACCTAACCCTGATTTATTAATAATACTATTTCTTGACTATGTAGCGTATTTTTTTATTCAACACCGATCACGGAATTTGACCAAAAATTTAGATTTAGATTAACAGTTTGCGGTACTAACAACCTAAACTCCAGGTAATTGACTAGCTATTTTCGTTTAGGCTTTTTAGACGTTGTCTTATTTCCATCCTCCATATTTAAGTAGATGACTTCCTGTCAATCTATACATTGGATCTGTACACTATGTAGGTAGGTACGTATACTAAACCATTGCAATTTAATTACACAGCTAATGGTATGCATAATATATTGTTGTTAATACATAAATACAACAGCATATGTGCTATATGAAGATTAACAAATGTAGAAGTGACGCTAAGCATTATAGCCTTTTTATAGACAAATTGCCAGCACTAATAATAAATCATCTAATAGCGGCAGACTATACAAATATAAGATTTTTGTGTACATGTATAACCAAACTTTTGTAGATCGTACTCCTGCTGATCGGGTCCATTCCCACGAATGGAGTCGGCACGACTGGAGATCATAGGTACTCCTTTGATGGCCTGCCATTTAGAATCAGTCATTTTGGTCCTATTATTACCACAGAGAATTAAGAAGTATGGTTCTAACCTTTTTAAATAAAGATAGATGGTTGTCAATAATTAAAATTACAGATAACAGTTTTTTTCAGTCCTTTAGTGTTTGCAGTTATAATAGGTTAATCGAAGTTTAAGTCAGTACAATAAAATATTTTGATAAATATGCGACATCGTCGTCATCGTTTAATACAATTCTAACTGTAAAGTTTGAAGTATTAAGCCTATAACAATGTGTAAAACATTGTCGGGTAGATAGCACACCGTCACCTTAAGACGTAAATACAATACGAAATAAAATTTGCATGTCCTACAATTAGTCGCGGTAGTGTAGTGGCAGCACGATTGGGCCGGAATCCCAATAGGCGCGGGTTCGAATCCCGCTTGCGACATCATTTTTCATTTCGTAATCGGATTTTATAAATATGCGACAGTTGATCAACTATATAATATCAATTACAATTCAAAACTTATCAATTATATTCACTTAAAAGTATAGATAGAGTATAAATAGTAATAAATGCAATATAATATTATCCTTAATTGATTATTCATTTTAAATAATAGATTTATCACGAGTAATTTAAAAATCATATACATATATTACAACATATATGTATGTAGTAGCCGATGGTGATTGGACTCTGACCGGAAAATACACTTGAGTCACAATTGTCCGAAGCATTTGACTACCAAAAACTTACACAGCATTACATTCATTCATTCACATTAAAATCACAATGTTAACTTTCATAGTATTGTTGCTATGTGTGTAACATATAAATAATAAAATAAAAAAAAAAAATAGCTCACATTTTCGATCTAATATACATATTTCTTATAATTGGCTTGTATTTTACGGCTGATGAACTTAACTTTTAATGGCTGATGAACTCTCGGCAAAGTTTACTAAAAAAGTTACTTTTTACGTTTACTAAAAAAATCTTAACCGGATATAGTTCGCGAGTGTTGAGCCTAGTGAGGATTTTTGAAAAAAAAATGCTGATAGCCAATAATAGTTGTGCCTGACCCAGAATCGCCTGCATTATGTCATTAGATCAACGAGCCAAGTTAAAAAATATATTTCTAAACACGTAGTAGTATTCTAGTACGTAATGATAGCAGTCACTGCTATCACTACGTACCGCATCGAGTAAAAAGTTAGGCATTTACATTACAAACTTAGGAATTACGATAAAATATATGTAACATTTAATTGCTGAAGATAGTGAAAAATAAAATAAAATTGCAATACTATTTAAAAAAACTAATAAAATATCATCATAAAAAGAAAATTCTTCGGTTAAAATCTATTTAGAGAAAAATATTTTAAAATATTAACAATTATTTTACATTTATCTACGAGTACACTATGCTAATCCCTCTGTTTACCATGGGATAGTAAGTCAAATTAACTACCGCGAGATTTCTGACCAATTTTAGGATAACAATAAAGTTATCGTTAGCATATTGATATCTTTTTCTTAGTCAATATACAGTGTGAGTCGATAAATATGGCAAATCGACCTTCGTAGAGAGACAATCGAGTAATTTCGGCTTCGTAGAGCATTGTCCCTATCGCACACTATCTGTGTGACGTCGTACATAGCGTAACAAGCTGGCATTTATTAAGTTGTTAAACTTTCTGTTATTAACCACACCTATTCTACTATCTTTCCTAAAATTTTGCGGTTTTAACAATTATAGATATATTTCACTTCTTCGTTTTATGCGTAGGTACGCTTATTATACTAGTTTACGCAACTCGACGAATTTCTGTTATGGTAGCGTTGTAGGAAAAGTAAAGTATAGCGGTAAAGCAGAACATTTTGTCGGTTTATATTAATGATAAAATTTATTGTCCAGAATAACGAATTTAAGCTAGGATGTAGGAGAGTATTTAGTGTGAGACAACGTACAAGATAGTTGTTGAAAGAACAACCGCACTCTCGTAACGACTGACAAACGTTACACAGATAGTGTGCAACAGAGACAACGCTCTACGAAGTCGATATTAACCGATTGCGTCTTTCTAAAGATCAATGTGCAATATTTATTGCCGAGTGTTTTGCATCACACTGTTAGCATGGATTTCTTTCAAATAAGGCAAATTAACCTACTACACCAGAGTAGCCAGCTATGTTGACATAAGGTTTTATTTCGAGATTTACTTCACCTGCAGTAATGTTATCTTCTTATATACCTACCATAATAAATGTTATGATTCCCGCGGTAGAGAAGATTTCTATCCCATGCGAGGCCTAGATATCTTGGATCATGAAGGATTTACTATATATGCAAGTTCTCCTAATGTAAATCACAAATCTACGTGTTTGAGGGTGGAGATCTTTTTAAGCAATGTACACAAAAAGGATTATTCACCAAGAAATTAATTATATAACTCTGTCAAATATGTACGATAAATGGCCATTACAAGAATTGAACTATTTGGCACACATATTTCGTAAAAATTACATGAACGTCTGTACCCTTCAATACAAGTAGGCTGAGAGTCGTTGCGATATTTTTGTGTGAACTAGTCTTTGACCAACCATTAAGTATTACCACAATTAGAAAACTAATTAATTACTTAATGGAGAAATATTTACCTTATGCGGTACATCCATATTGTTTCCCACTTCTACAATTTCAATAATAAACTGATAACCAGGATATAAAAATTTTTGTAAACCAGTATCCCATATCTGATCCTCAGTTGTAGAGCAATAAATTGCACTAGCAAGCCTCAATGTATAAACTTCTGAAGTAACTGCTTTAATAGAAAAAAATGATGTTTCAATTACCTTTCCTAAGTCTATAAGCTTAACAATAGCTTTTGAATTATGGTCTGTTACGTTTAAGACAATAGCACGTTCATATTCCCCTGTCTCTAATCTCACGCCACAGCATTTCTTTTCTCTGACCGCTAAATCAATATCTACTACCTTCTGTTCCTTACAATACTTCATGAAATCTGATTTAGATGTAATATATTTCTTAAAGTCACTAACTTCAATTACAGAGAAGTTAGCAATTGAGTCACCACTTTGTACCATGACATGTAATTGATCACCAATTTTAAAATCTCTATATTTATATTTTAATATTCGGCTTGCTAATGGGCCTGAAGTAAACCTATTTACTTTGTTTGTGCAAGAAGTCAACGTAGTGCAGTGAAGCAAGGCAAGCATGGTTGAAACATCATCGGAACATTCAACAGTATTAAGTTTCACTGAAAGCTTATTCATGGATGAAGACATGATGGTTATTTTTGCAGTATGTTTACCCACAAAAAAAATCATAGCTTCTATTGCATTTTCATCAAATTTAGCACCTTTGGGTTCACATAAATGTAATTGGCAAGGTAAAGCTAGTGCAGGGCATTGTATATCTGAAGCAGGTGAATAGATATTTTTTAAGGGTACATGTTCATCCACGCATCCATAGTCCATTGCAAATATATGAAAGCCTTCTTTATCAACAACTTGAATAATACCCCTTACTTTTTTTTTAAGTGTACTTGATTTGTAAATCACTTGCCTGCCAAGCTGAATTTCTGGGGCGGATATTGGAATTCCTTTGGCTTCCAACAACTTCAAATCTTCATAGAGAGAAGCTAGGCAGATGTAAAAGCTTTTAGGATCATTTATGTGTGTTATTTTCACAAAATGTATAGCACCAATGCAGAAATTACTTGGATCCATCAATTTTAACATATTACAGACAGTGCCATTTACATCCATTGTACTTGTTAAAATATTAATGTTTTTCTTGTAGGCAATGTCTTGGCAAATAAATGTTTTTATACATCTAGCAGTCAGTAATACTATGCTGTAAAAATTAATATGGGATATTTAATCAACAAATACATTGAAATGATTACAAAAATGTCAGCAAAACAAGAAATTCAGAAAAAAAATATTAAGGGTTCACTTTAAGAGAGACTCATGTTTAAAAAGCTACATGTAATCAAATAGTTATAAATATCCTTCTAGGATGTCTGGCTCTGGTAGGCATTGAGAGTTCTGAGAGGAGAGCCACAGATCTCTCAGTTTTAGTTTCTTTTAAGCTGTATTTCAATGTACAGTTAAAGTTGACAAGGCTTGTTTTACTTTAAAATGTTTAAAAATGTTTATTATTTATTCTTGTATATATTACTATGCATATCTTTTAACTGACCCTAACAAAACAATTTATGTTCTCCATTTCATTTACAGACTCTTTATAATTAACTGCTTAATAAAATCCTGGAAGTCGATTTTATGTTATTTCATAGACTATTTGGACAAAGTGGTTTATATAGGCGGATATTTTCCACTACATTCAAAATTTTATATTATTTATAGAGTTGATATGCGCATGATACTTTTCACTTCATTCACTTGTATAATAATTTCGTATATAATACATTGTGTCCTGAGAAAATCTCCATAAAAAATTTGCAAATAACATCATTTTTAAATAAAAATAAACAAACGCACAAACTTTTTAGAATGATTCTCATTGTATTGAAATAAGTCTGTCAAAAAATATGCATCTTAGTGACTTACCTGTATAAATCTTTCCCAATTTTTTTTATATATACAAATGCAAGATGTACAACAGAACCTTGCACTTAACCAATTTTAAATTATATACTATAATATAAATAGAACCTAGCTTCATTACGGTTTCATTGTCAAATGAATATAGTTTTTGTTCCCTTACTATAGAGCCTTGATTTCAATACACAATAAAGTTTATTTAGGACTGGAGACATTTTTTTGAGTTTGTTTAGGTCATGGAAGTAGACTGCAGCTATTTTCTTTTTGGAGTTTATGGCTTGGTTACTAAGACCTTTAAGTCAAATCTTTATTTATAAATTAACTTGATTTAAAGTCATCGTCCGTCAGTACTTCCTGCGCATCAAATTACATAAAATGCCATCCAAATTACTTAATATAACACGTTAAAACCTAAGATATTGGATACTGTACAAGAGCACCATATGAGACTTTACCTTTCCCGCTAAAACTCCGACTGCAGCTATAAGTTTGCCACAGAGTATAAAACATTTATACTATAGTCTATCTAAACTAAGAAGTGCACTTTGACAGCTGTCGGAGTAAGTTGTCTAGGTATGCGAATCAAATAATCGTTATCGAAACTAACCGATTTTAGTGAGAAATCGATATTGATTCTTTTTAATTAATAATCGGTTTATTTATTTATTTTTCAAAAAGGAGATGAATAAATTAGTTTCTAATTAATACTAAACAAATTTAATTATTTCAGCATACAATCTATTCATCATATTTAGTAGGATTAGGTTAAGTAAAAACAAAAACTAGATTTCAAAATAGCTATTTATTCAGACAAATAGCTATTTATTTATTTATTGACACCAAGGCCTTAGTAAAAGAGAAACGTGATAGAGCAAGTATGAGTGCAGATGATAGGCTAACTAAAAACTTCGAGAGTAACACCAAACTCTTTTGGAGGGGAGGTGAAGAAGTCTCGGTGTGGTTGGTCAGCCTTCAGAATGAATAAAATAAGGTCTAAAGCTGGAGACATTCTTACACAAACACAGGACGTGTTAAGCCGATGGAATGAATATTTTGGCGATATGTATGCGGATGCTATGGTTGACGCCTGTGTCGCATGTGGTTTAGTAGAACAACATTCGACAGCGGCGTCCTCCGATGACATCAGTATGGATGAAGTTGAATGGGCGATAAGAAGTTTGGAAAATGGTAAGGCAGCGAGCATTGATATGGTGTCTGCCGAGATGATCAAGCTTGGTGGCTCCTGTGTCTGGGAGGCGTTCCTGTTGCTCCTCAATTTATGTTGGGGCTCGGGCATGGTTCCCGGGGACTAGAATAGCGCAGTCATCGTGCCTTTGTTTAAAAACAAGGGTTCACGTTATGACTGCGCAAATTACAGAGCGATAAGCTTGACCAGTTTGGCAGCAAAAGTGTACGGTAAAATTATTGAAAGGAGAATGAGGATGGTGTCCAATGGTTTACTGTGTGAGACACAAGGATGTTTCAGGAGTGGAAGGGGATGCATGGATCAAGTGTTCTCTCTGCGCAACATTGTGGAGAAGCATCTGGCTCTAGGTCAGAGGGTTTTCTGCAGTTTTGTGGATCTGGAGAGAGCATTTGACACGGTTATACGAAAGGAACTTTGGGACATTTTACCGGAGTGTGGTATTAACGGTAAACTGCTACAGGCTGTGCAGTCCAGTTACATGGGCTGTAGAGCCTGTGTGCGGCTGGATGATGGAATGTCGCCTTGGTTTGACGTCAATATCGGCGTTAAGCAGGGGTGCGTTCTGTTAGCCAGGCTGTTTATCATATATCTGGATAAATGTCTCCAAAGGTTGAACGATATGAATGTGGGAGTCCAGATGGGCGACTCAGTGGTCACTGCTCTACTTTATGCAGACGATGCAGTCCTGCTGGCACAGTCAGCGACTGACCTGCAGACTCTAGTCGACACAATGACAGAAGATTGTAAGAAAAGGGGTCTACGCGTGAATGTGAACAAAACCAAAATAATGGTCTTTGAAAAAGATGAAGCCAGAACGGATGTAAGAGTAACAATAGGTAATGATGTACTAGAGCAAATGGATGAATTTGTATATCTTGGATGTGGATTTAGCCGAGATGAAAGGTACACCACTGATATAGAGCGAAGAGTGAATGCCGGAAATAGACTGAACGGAGCGTTGCGGCAACTTCTCGGTAGCCACCACCTCAGCCAGAAGGCACGTGTAGCAATACATAACGCAGTGCTTGTCCCAACATTACTGTATGGAAGCGAAAGTTGGGTATGCAGAAAAGAGTATGAAAGTAAAATTAATGCGGTCGAAATGCGATCTCTGCGGAAAATCTGTGGAGTAAGGCTGACCGACCGCATTCGTAACGACGACGTAAGAGAGCGAGTAGGTATGAAAGAGAGTATTGGTGTAAAGATGCGAAAGGGAATGCTCTGATGGTTCGGACATGTGGAAAGAATGCCGAACGAACGTCTGGTTAAGAAGATTTACAATGCGAAAGTGGAAGGATGTAGGTACCGGGGGAGACCGAGACTAACCTACTTAGACCAGAACGGTCATATACTGAAGAAAGGTGTAGTCAAGAGTCTCCGAAACTGGCGAGCGTGTATGAAGAGAATTATGAATGTTGAGGAAGCGAGTGAAGTATGCAAAGATAGAGTTCTCTGGCACTTTGTTCTCTCTGCCTACCCTGCAAGGAATATGACGTGATGATATGTATGTACATATGTATGTATGTATTTATTCAGAATCACTACTATTACTTGAATTATCATTGTCGCGATCATTAATGATTATATCCTTATCAATAAAATGGTCGAAATGTACATCTTTGTCAAAATGTCTATTCGATTAATTATATTATTCAAATATTTTTACGGATTATTTGGATATTAATGAATTGGAAGTTGTCAAGCACTACTGTATAGAACGTGATGACGTGACATTGTAAGATCGTCAATAACAATTACTATTTACCATGTTATTTTTATTTTAAAGTAGTTTTACGTGTTTCAACATTAGATTATTGTACAAAAAAGTCACTCGCAAAGTTAATTATGTAAATAACTTAATAGTTCTTTAAAATATCAGATTTATTATTTGCAATCATGTGTGTACGTTTGACCAAAGTTATTGTATATTAAAAAATGCAAAACGTCAAAATGCACTTCTTAGATTAGATGAACTATAAGTTATAAGCTGCACTGTTTGTTTGGTTAAACGCGCTCTCATATACAATTGCTTCGAACTAAAAATACTTAAATTGGTTAGTCCATTCAGTAATGGAGACTATAGGATATATCGGTATATATCTCGCTACGAGCAATACAAGTAGAGCCTCAAAGAAAGATGTTGCGTTGGTAGCTTTAAGATTCGTTTGTGCTTTGACAAAACCGGTTGTGGTTATTATGTTGTATTTTTTCACAAGGATTTAATACTTTAACACAGAACTAGTTTTCTATGTAAATTAGTGTGAAATACCAGACACCATACAGTCCATACACCATACAAACAACTTGATGGCAGAAGACGTCGAGTAGATAGTGACGTCACGCTTTGTCCCACCAATAACATTGCGTTTTGGAAATGTGCGAGAGAATTAAAAAAAAAACACTTTTATGTACGGTTCGACAATTTTATTCATAAGGAAATAATTATTAATGTTCGAGACGATGATAATTCAAGTGATAGTAGTGATTCTGAATAAATAGCTATTTTCAAATCCAGTTTTTGTTTTTACTTAACCCAATTCTACTAAATATTATGAATGGATTTTATGATGAAATAATTAAATTTGTTTAGTGTTAATTTGGCACTTAATATTTCATCTTTTTGAAAAATAAAAAAATAGACCGATTATTAATTACAAAGAATTAATATCGATATCTCATTAAAATCGGATATTTTCGATAGCGATTATTTGGTTCACATACCTAGAAAACTTACTCGGGCAACTGTCAAAGTGGGAGACTTTTGGCGGGAATCTAAAACGTCATGTGGTGCTCTTGTATTATATTCGATATTTTAGTGTTTTAACGTGTTATATTAGATATTTTTTATGGTATTTTATGTATGTGATGTGACTGAACTGCTGAGATGTAGTGAATATCATATAAAAGTGCTTTACAACGTTTTCGTTTTCCATCAAAATTTCCACAAGATACCATTAACAGTATGGCCATAGCACTGTTGATGGCGACAATTTGACTTACTGACGGACAATGACTAATCTGAAGACACTAAAAACTTGAAGATAATTCTAACTCGACACTGGCAACAATGGCTCATTTAAGTAGCTGATTGCCAATACATAAAAAGAAGAAGAAGAACTGTCAAAGTGCACTTCTTAGATTAGATAGACTATAGTAATTTTTTTAAGTAGCTATGGGTAGGCCTATTGTAGTAAGTTTAATGAATTTAATGAAAGTTACATAAAAAAAGTACATGCTATTGCAATATAATTAGGGGCGAGGTGAATCCCACTTGTCGCGACATCTTGCTATGTATTATTTGTTGGTTATTAAAAATATTTTTTTTTCAATTTGAAGTTAAGTGAGTTTTCTTTATTATTAGTAAGACTTGATTACTGACGGACAGTTATTATTAGGCTACTCAATATTAAGTAGTAATACACATACATAATGTGAAGAGAATTATACAGGACTAGGCTGTATGGACTTTGTTCCTTTTGTTTTTTCGAATGGATGACAAAAGCAATCTCTTTGGAATTGGCACGAAGCATATATGGAAGGTAGAAACTAAGGAATACCATCTTGTATGGGGGATTAGTCAAAAAAGTGTCCACTTGTAAACAGCAAATTATTGTTCGAACACTCACCGAAATAGCGCTAGTGTAGCAAGTGGAAATGATATGAATGTAGCAGTAATAAGCAGAGTGAAGTGTGCTGAGTTACGTAGTCAACTGTGATTTGATAAATAATAACCTATGAACCTATGAAATTTGTGGCGCTCTTTTTAAAATGCTTCCACTTGCTACTATAGCGCCACCTTGCCACCTTAATTTGCTCCCGTTCATTGGACACTTCTTAATACACTGAGATGTTACTCCTTACTCTATTCTCCATGGAAGCATAAAAACTTCGTGGGAATTATTAGTTACGTGTATCTTAGGGATGTGACATTCTACATAAAATCGATCATTAACTTATCGATTGTTTATTTTAACATGATAAATCAATTAGTATATAGCAGATTCTCTAATCGTTTTCATTAACAAATTATCTATTTGTTATATTAGTCATTCTTTTCTTGTTATTACTTTCCTTCTTCCAGGCGACTGCTTCAAGGAGATGTGGGAGCGTATCTGAAAGGAGATTCGCCACACTAATATACTTCGCCGCTTCCACGTCGGGTGCCGCAGGTGTAAGCATCACAACCCTAGCTAAAATCGTCTGTAGAGGCAAAGATTAGTTCGTCATCCGCGGAAGCCTACCACGCGAGGACGATTTCCTAGCAACACTGTAATTTGTTCCTGGGGCGTCCATGTAGCGGTAAGAATAAACCACTGCATTGACCGTCAAGGTCAAGGAATCTGTATCAGTGATCAATCTAATATCAGATAGGCAGAGTATAAGGTAGTTAGTATATAGTAGTGCAAAAACAGTGGTGATGGAATCAAGATTTGTAACAGATCCTGAAAGAAAAAAATGTATTTAAGGAGTGTATAGAGCGTATTGAAGGATTATTTTTAAAAATAAAGAGGATGTTTAAGACTGCGGCAATTATTGGGGGATAAAGCTCATGTCACGTAGTATGAAAGTGTAGACAAAAGTAATTGAGAAGCGATTGCGAGAGGAAGTGAAGCCACCCAAAAACTGTTCGAATTTATACCAGGTCGTGGGGCAACGGATGCCATATTTGTACTACGCCAACTTTGTGAACAATTTCGTGATACACATACAAACTTGCAGATGGTATTTGTTGACCTCGAGACGGCATAGAACAGAATACCGAGAACAGTTTTGTGGTGGGCACTGAAAGAGAAAATTGTGACTGTGAAGCATATATGGCTAGTCTATATTATATACCGGCGATGTAGGTTGTACACAAGATCAGCTGTTGGAAACTCCGCTGAGTTCAGTGTTAGGGTGGACCTGCACCAAGGGTTAGTTGTTAAGTCCATACCTCTTCCTGTTGATAATGGATGCTTTAACATCGGAGAAACAGGCAGTAGTAATAGCATGCGTCAGAGTGCCTACCCTAGTGCATGCTATTCGTCGATGATATTGATCTTAATGAGATGGACTTGAGGAGTCTGGCAGAGCATGTTGGAAAAGTGGCACTGTAGATTGAAGAATGTTGGCTTAAAAATTAATATTACAAAAACGGAGTGCATGTTTTGCGATTTCGGCGATCTCTCCAATTTTACACCCATATCTCTAGATGGAGTACCTATACTGGTACCTGTTCTCTCTGCCTACCCTGCAAGGGACATGGCGTGATAGTATGTACATACATACCATCTTTATACATATATATGTACCACCACATACATATGTATGAGCACCTATACTAGTATGCTCGAACTTTCCATACCTCGGTTCACTTATCCAAAGCAATATGTGTGGTGAAGCACATAATTGACGCAGGATGGATGAAATGAAGTATGTAACTCTCAAGTATCTTTAAAAATTTAAGAGTAAAATATATAAAACCTTAATGCCGTACTGTATGGGTCAGCATGTTGGGCTATAAAAGTGACGGATGAGAAACGGCTGCATATAGCAGGGCCGAGAATGTTTAGATAGATGTGTAGCGTGACGAGAATGGATAAGAGAAGGTATGAGAATATAAGAGAAAGTTGAAAAGTGAACGCCTGACGTGGTATGGATATGTGATGAGACGGGATGAATTTAATTTTGTGAGAAAAGTTTTAAATATGAATATTGAGGTCTTTAGGGGTAAGGGAAGACAGATAATATAATAATAATTATAAATACAGATAATAATTATTTTCCTATTCTCTCTTTCTTTCTTTACTTTGCCTATATTTTATTCTTTAATATATTTTATTCTTTTTAGATTAGATTAATTAGGATAGACCATATTGTATAAATTACCTATTTCTTATTTCATTTGTATCTAACATAATATATTCTCAACCAATGATGCTGTTTAGATTATAATTCTTACCTTATTTAAGTTATTATTATTGGGGGAGTTGTATGTATATGTATGTATATATGTGCGTGTGTGTGTATATATGTATATATATATATATATACAGAGTGGAGACGTCAATACGACAATAAATGAAAACACCGTCAATACTAGTGTATAGGAGTATTTTGAAACTATTAAAAAAGTCCTCGCATGCATATTTAAAAAACAATTTTTTCAAACAAACTTTTTATCATAAATATTGAAACAAAATAGAACACCTTTTGTAAATATTAGTTCACTAACCTGTGGTCGGCAAGCGGCGAGTGACCTTGTGGTATCATATGTTACAACTTCGAAACGTAGGTAAATATTTTAATTACGCACATTCACGTCACAGGATCACGATGGCACACTGACCTACAGACCTATTATAATAGTATTGAACATGAGACCGAGGTCTTCTTTCATTAAGCCGCATTAGGTAGTTTTAAATTTCTCATCTAAGTCTGATGACACGGTTTATATGTATGGATCTTAAGATTTAGGAATAAGGTATAATATGCATTGATTTGTATTACGTTTGGGGAAGACTTGAACTGGTAAACATGGCGATATGTAGGTACTAGTTTCGTATTAGTTTACACCGATTGCGGCGCGGGAGCTCATTGATAGGCGAATAATTTTAATTTTTATACAGAGTGTGGAAATTGTTAATAATACAAAGTAATGTGCTGTGGCTAAACTATACGACATATTGTATTCAAAGTTTGTATACAGGCTGGGCAAGTCATCAGATACACTAGATTAAAATTATTGTCGTATGGTCGTCTCCACCTTGTATATATATATATATATATATATATATATATATATATATATATATATATATACTTTCTTTGTATAATTACTTTAAGTATTTCATGATTAAACTTATAGTTTTTACTTTTGTTACCCCATCCCTATAATGTCACTATGTATTCTCTCTAACCTCTCTTACCTTTCTTATGTCACTAGCAAAGAGTAAAGTTATTAAATTGAAAAAGAGTGGCAACTCGATGATAAAATATGCATGTATGGAAAGTGCTGCTACCCAGAGTTTAGGCGGTGAACTAAAGTTGAAATCATATATATACATATCTACATGTGTATGTGTAATTATATAGAATTTTCTTTTACTATGAAAGCTACCCTGAAATATAAAAAAAAACATATCAGCTGATAACGAAACAATAACAATATCAGCTTTACAATGAAAATTGAGATAATTTTCAGAAAGTACATCAATAACCGAAAATACAATAGATCGATGACAATAAGTACCTACGCTAGGAACAAAAAATTACAATTCTCAGTTGTCAAACGTTTGACAGACAGAACAAAATGGCAGCAGTTAAGTTTGTACAACCAATCTGTAGGCGGCGCGACGGTCAGTAAAAATAAGTAATGTTTTAAGTGTGCCCCCCCAGCACTATCCTTTTCTAAAACCAGATGTACCTACATATATTGTTAATTCATTTCCTCAACTAACTAAGTTTCCTGACAATAAGTATCAACAAGTAGTACTTGTTTTTTCTATATCTAAATAGTTTCATTTGTACTATTTAATTAATTTTCTCTTTTAGATTTTAACTACTTTATTACTTCTCTCTTAGCATAATTATTTTTCATATTTCCTTGTTAAATTTATTTTAATTCTTATAATGTTATTATGTATTCTTTCAATTTTTTTCGACCTTTTATTGTAACTGCTAATAAATTATCAGAACTAATTTAGGTCCCTGATCAAGTCAGGGGTAATTTAGACTAAGTTCATGATGACTTAGAACAATAAATAAAAAAAAAGGGAAGACAGAAGAAAAGATGGATGGATTGCGTGAAGCATGATATGGATAGAAAGGAAGTGTACGCAGAGTTGACATCGGATAGGATTGTGTGGAAGAAAAGGACATATTGCGTCGACCCCAAGTAATTGGGATAAGAACAGGGTAGTGATGATAGCAGTGCCAAAACAAAAAACTGAATTTAATCGATTTTTCGTAATATTATAATCACTTATTAAAATCGATTATTTTAGAATATCAATCGATTTTAATAGATTTTCGATAATCGATAATGACATCCCTAGTGTATATACATTATACTGATTATACAAATTATTATCAATTTATCAATACAATTGGTTGTAACATATTGAAAATTAAATTATTGTTCGTTACAGAGACTTGTATAATGGGCTTTATTTTGTCAATAGTAATTATTAACTTTTGTTTTAATTTATATTGTTATGCAGAAAACTCAAAAGAAATAACCTATAAATTACCGACAATAGGAATATCTGTTTTAGTTCGAAATAAAGGTCACACTTTACCTTATTTCTTGACTTGTATAAATAATTTGGACTATCCAAAAGATCGTTTGTATTTGTGGTAAGTTATTCTAGCCGGCAGCTTCTATTTTTATTCATTCCCACATTGCTTATATATTAATATTACAATTTTAGGATTTATAGTGACCATAATGAAGACAATAGTATTGAGATTTTGGAAAAATGGGCTTCAATATATTCTTCAGAATACAAGAATGTTTATATTACTATAAACAGCACCAATGGACCTCTACATAGTGATGAAAAAAGTGCCGTTCATTGGAGTCCGGTACATTTTAAACATGTCATCCGTTTGCGAGAGGAAGCTCTAGACTTTGCTAGAAGAAAATGGGCCGATTACATCTTTGTAAGTGATATAATGTTATTTCTAAATCTTTTTTAAAATATATGAAATATTTTCAAAATACATGCTAAAGTGGTGGTGATAGTTAATATGTTTCAAATATATTTTATTGGTCACTTTGTCTAAGTTAAAAATAGAGCAGAATAATGTTGGTAATTCTAGTGCATATACTGTCTAAAATAAAATATTTTACTTCAAAGATATTTGTTGCTTAACCAAGAATTAAAAGTACTCACTATCTACAGTTACATGCTTTAAATCACTACACCATTACAGCTGGTGTTTCTTTAAAGTAATAAATATAAAAAAAAACAAACATGCCAGTATTCTCTTTACAGATGATAGATGCAGATGTGTTTCTTACAAACCCAACAACTTTAAAAACATTGGTCTCCAAGAAACTGGAAGTAGTAGCTCCAATGCTGATATCAGATGGGCTATATTCCAACTTCTGGTTAGCGCCAAATCATTTGCATGAGAGCATGCATTGATTAATATAAGGTGCTTTTAATAATTATTGCTGAAATATTGTCATTTTATATATTTCTTTTATTTATGTGACTTATCTTTACCAATGTCACAATGCATTCATGCATTTATGTAACATAATCAGTTAGTAAATTATGGTGATACATGAAAGAATGGCTGCTTTGTATTTATGGATATATGTAAGATGCTAAAAATCTAAATTAGCAACAGAGCCATTTTGAAATTGTCTAACTTTTCATTATATATGTTTATCTTTGTAATGTTGAATGACCTTCCATGAAGATATCTTCAATCATTATATATTAATTATTACATAATTCAAACATTATATATATATTCTGCAAAACCTTGTTAGGCTATAAACACCAGAGCAATTTATATTTAACCAAATCATCTCAATAAGTTTCCGATAGTTAACGCCTAACTTTCAATAGATCAGTTTCGCAGAAATATCTTTAATGCTATAACATAAAATATGGATTTGCTTGTTATATTATATACACAAAATTCTAAAAACTTAAATGTTATATATCTTTTGTAGGGCTGGAATGACTGAAGGGTATTACTATAAGCGTACAGATGACTATAAGCCTATAAGATTGCGACAAAAAATTGGTTGTTATGAGGTCCCTATGGTGCATACTGCAGTTTTAATTTCTATGAGAACTTTAAGGTCTGATCAATTGACATATGATCCTAAGAATATTTACAACTACAATGGACCTCAGGATGACATTATAGCTTTTGCTGTGAATGCCAAACAGAATGGTAAATTTTAATCATTTATTAGATAGCTATAATATTTCATCAATTATCCTACATAAAATCTACACCTGCTTATTATCAATTTTATTAAAGTTTGTATTTATTAAATATTGAGTAATTATGCAAATAGTAAATAAATTAGTCTGATATGATAATGTGGTGATTATAAAAAATGCTTTTTCATTTGTTGAATTATGAGTCACTATCTCTAACTTTCCTATGAAAATGATAAAAATCGGCCATGGAAATACTAGTGTAGTGGACGGGATGGCAACACTCTTTTCCACCAACTGCAGCACCCAATCTGCATTTGGTACAATTAAGGTGTTGTCATTATTTTATGGGGAACGCTTCCCCAAGGTATCTTCAGCAGTGGATTTGAAATAATAATGATGCATCCATCTATAAATAATATTGCAGATTTAGATTTTGGCAACATATTTAAGATATGTTGGTATTGGATATTCATTTTGATCTTTTCTTTTTATTTTTGTTTTATTGTAGATAGTAGACAAACATTTTTATCTGTGTCATATCTGTGGGTAGGAATACCATGGCCAATCTTCTTCTTCTCGATGAATGGCTTCTTTTAGCGATTAACAATGGTCATTACTCTCAACTTACCTGTGGGTGATCATAAGAGATGCAAGAAGAGAACATCATCGGAAGAGATGGAAAACTTGAAATAAAACTATACTGACCAGTATGGTATAGCAGGTAAATTTCCTTCCCACTGAGGAGGAGTCCAACTGCAGTGCGATGTATATGAGTTACGTTGATGATAATGATGACAAGAATACTATATTATATCCTTATAATTTACATTTATTGTGCTTTGTACTTGAACAGAAATAACATTAAACGTCTGCAATGATGAAATCTTTGGGTTCGTTCCTGTACCTCTTGAAGATAAAGACGAATTAGATACTGACTATGAACAACTTTTGAATATAAAATTGGAAGCAATCAGTAGAGGTAGCCCTATTCCACTAGATGCGTCTTTGCAACATTATGTTCAATACCCTGAACGTTGGAAGTTTGGCTGCAGTGAGATATATATGATTAATCTAAGACGGAGAAAAGAAAGACGATATCTCATGGAGATGAGTTTCAAAGAGCTTGGGATGGATTTTAAATATTTTGAAGCTATTGATGGAAGGTATGTTGCAAACCTATAGTTTATTACCTATTGATAATACATACTTATGCATGCATTTGTTATGAGATTAAGTGTTGTGTTGCTTTTGGTGTCAAACGAGCAAGCAGTACACCTGATGGTAAGTGTCACTGCTGCCCATGAACCTTTGCAATACCAAAAGGATAGCTAGGCCGTTGCCTATCAATATAAACACCAAACCCACCCAGTTGGGCTTCCGGCTCTATTGCTCACTGAACGAAGCACAACACCACATTGCCATTGTTGAGATGTCGATCTTCTGCGAGAGTGTGGTATTACCCCGGACAGGCCGGCCCGCAGCTGTAGACAAAAAACTGTTAAGTGTGTTCCTACCACTAATGTGTTTCATAGTATTATGAATATTTGTTTCATTTTTTATTCCAGAAATTTGGATATGGATAATTTGAATGATCAAGCAATAACTCTAATGCCAAACTATGAAGATCCATATCATAAAAGGTAATCCAATACTTAGCAGTACATATATTAAATTTAAATTTTCAAATGCCATGTGCTAAAACTAGTCTATACATTAATTTTGCAGGCCAATGAAAGCAGGTGAAGTTGGCTGTTTTTTGAGTCATTTTTACATTTGGCAAGAGGTGAGTATTTGTTGGTGTCTTGATAGCGTGATGTAACTGGTTAAAGAGCCCTCGTAATGGTGACTGTGCCATGCAATAAGGAGATTATTCATATTAAATTGTCTCCTAGGTATTTTTTCGATTCCGTTAACATTTCATTTTGTTATAAGAATACAGATGATAGCACAGATGCGATGTGCATGTCGTCGGTTAAGAAGCAAAGTAACATATCTCGTAAATTTTGAAAATTGGTATTATTGTTTAAAACTTTTTGTTATTGTTTGTATTTTAATAAAAAAAATATAAATGATCAAATTAAATGTCAAAAACTGTGCTATCTTCTGATACACATAACACTTCTGTGTTATTCTATGTTGAGCCGCACATTTGTTTGTTGAAAAACATCTTTAAATGCGTGTACTGTAAAATGTGATATTTTTTAATAATATCACTTTACTATTTAAGCTACGACGTATCACGTCCCAATCTAAATCTGATTTGAACATATATTTTGTATTTTTATATTGACTGTTTCACTTCAGAATTATCATCTTCGTGATACCCCTTATATGTGTAGGTTAAATTCGCCTTTGCATGTAATCAAGGGTCTTGCTGTATTTCATGGTTCGCTTATTCATCATTCTGATAAAATATGTGCCAGTTTCTAAACTACATATTTATACTGATAAATTGAATTATTTGTAATGTTAAATTAACAGTTTTTTATTACTCAATACAAAGGACAGTATGTGCAATATATAATCGATTTATAATTTTCATTTGTTTATTTTGGTTTGTTTCAAATGGCTGGTCCGATTAGGATATGATTTTTACTGCCAGATAGCTGACGTTCATATAGTAACAAAGTCTGTTGTAGTCATTAAAAAAATAAGAAAACTAAAATTTTAAGACATTATTTCTATTGAGATTATGTCTTTGGTGGTATCTAACATTTGCTTGCTTATCTCTTACCCGAGAGAAGAAGTGGACAAACCGTTAGTTTATTTATAAATAATCGTTCTTATCTTAAATGAGTCATAATTATAGAAAAATGGTCTCATTTGTTCTTAAAGCTTATCTTTAGGCAGTACAGCAGATTGCCACAAAAAATGGTTTAATGTACATGAGTATAAATATCTTTTTGATACTGGAAGAGCAATGGACTTGCTAATCTCATTTTCGACTTGCTTCCTTACTGTTCCGTACATTGTAGTCCATTACTTAAAGTCATTTACTGATAAGGATGAGATTGATCTACAATAAGGTTGGTATACTTTAGTAGCCCGGCCATACGCTTTAACATAGTTTTGTCACGAATCATCATTCTCCTACTCTTATCCCAATTACTTGGGGTCGATACAATATGTACTCTTCTTTCATAGTACATATTGTAAACGTTATTGGCAATAGTTTTATGACCGGCCGCCTGCCAGACGTCAATCCTCCATGGGAATGTAATTATTGACTAAACGGCATCAGATGGAGTTGGCTCAGGTTGTTATAAGGCTCTTAGTCGCTTTTACGACATCTACGAGTAAAGTAAGGGTTGGTAGTATTCGTAGCCGTTACCACACAGTTTTGTCACGTATATAAGATTTTATTTGTGCAAGTAGGATTACTTGCAGTTCTCTTACTTTTCTACATTCTTTATTTGTTCTTTATTACACTTTTTTTCCGGAAAGGGATGTTAAGACATTGTATACACTGTCAACGTTAAATTATTACGACGAATTAAAAGTCTTTTTTTTTTAGATCGTGGATAAAAAGCACTCTATAAGTATGGTTTTGGAGGATGACATCCATTTTGTACCGTATTTTCGGAACATGTACTTGCAGATATTAAACGAGATCAAGGATCTTGATTGGGACCTTCTGTAAGTATATTTTTGATAGACAATTTACCTTAAATCAACTCACCGAAGTTTCAATTTCGCGGCATTGGAAATGAAGACACGCGAATGTACTGGGAATGAACAGCTTATATCTTACTATTTAATCCAGGATAATCAGTTGGTAGTGTCACAGTTTTAAATTTTTGTAATTTGAATCCAGGCAAATAACATTAAATTTTTAAATTCTATAGATCCAGGTTTATCCACCTCTACTGTTGAATACAGATCCCATCACGTACGTGGATATTTTTTTAAAAGATCACAAAACTTTAACTATTTTACATATATACATACATATCATCACGCCATATCCCTTGCACGGTAGGCAGAGAGAACAGAGTGCCAGAGAACTCTATCCTTGCATACTTCACTCGCTTCCTCAACATTCATAATTCTCTTCATACACGCTCGCCGGTTTCGGAGACTCTTGACTCCACCTTCCTTCAGTACATGACCGATCTGGTCTAGGTAGGTGAGTCTCGGTCTCCCCCGGTACCTACATCCTTCCACTTTCGCATTGTATATCTTCTTAACCAGACGTTCGTTCGGCATTCTTTCCACATGTCCGAACCATCGGAGCATTCCCTTTCGCATCTTTCTTCACACCGATACTCTTTTTCATACCTACTCGCTCTCTTACGTCGTCGTTACGAATGCGGTCAGTCAGCCTAACTCCACAGATTTTCCGTAGAGATCGCATTTCGACCGCATTAATTTTACTTTCATACTCTTTTCTGCATACCCAGCTCTCGCTTCCATGCAGTAATGTTGGGACAAGCACTGCGTTATGTATTGCTACACGTGCCTTCTGGCTGAGGTGGTGGCTACCGAGAAGTTGTCCCAACGCTCCGTTCACTCTATTTCCCGCATTCACTCTTCGCTTTATATCAGTGGTGTACCTTCCATCTCGGCTAAATCCACATCCAAGATATACAAATTCATCCACTTGCTCTAGTACATCATTACCTCGTTACTCTTACATCTGTTCTGGCTTCATCTCTTCATTAACCATTTTAATCAAATCAAATCAAGTTGTTATGCATAAATCCCATTATATCACTCACATACTGTCAATTTTACATTTCGTATGATTGAGAGTATATGAATGAGATCCGGCAAGAAACTGGCTGGTATCGTTATTTTTTATTTTATTTTTTTAAATAAAAATCTATGTATATAACAAATTAGCAAGTATTAGCTCCAGTGTGATGCACTTCGAACTAGGAGATAATTTCTTTTCTAAATATAATATATAAACAAAAAAAAAAAAAGGCTGGCCCAGATCCCACAAGCGGCATCCGATCACGAGTTAAGTAATAGAGCACCTATCAATTTCTTCAACTACATTGGAGGGAAGAGACTACTACAAGCAGATACTTTTACTCCCATACACAATTAACGGATACAAATTACACCTAGACTTAGAACAATAATTTATTTATTGCTCAAAATATTGCCTTATATCGGTGTCTAATCACAATGCCTTCATTGTAGTCAGATAATGTCATGTTCGCTATACTTTGCAGGTGGGTTTCCGATCATAGTTGGTTTTAAGAGGTTATTAGTAGAACGCTGCTCCATTCCCTTACAGTTCACTTAACATGCAAAAGTAACAGATGTATTCTTATCTTAACCCATTACCACACGAAGAACTCTTCTAAAGTAATTTTCAATGGCAAGTTTAAGGTGACTCGCCATTCTGTAGGATATTACCGGGCTGAATTTAAATGTTACCTTTGCCATATTCAGGAGTGAATAAAGAAATCATAGCGCGAACACAAAGTTTGATTTTATTATTTAAAGGTGATTTTTTTTAAAGCCAAAGTAATGAACGTTCTTGTATGAATTCAAAGGTTAAAGATAAGATAAGTTTAGGTTAAAGATTTATCTTTGTGAACGTTTAGCTTACCGGTATCTCGGTAAGCTAAACGTTCTTAACGGTATCTTTATCTTTAAATTAATAGGCAAAAACAAATCAATTTAGTAACTTTTCACCTTTGTTTTTCAACCGATTTCCGTTTCTTTATTCTATAGTTATAATATTTAGTGTTAATATGTGACATTGCGTGTAGAAATTGCGAAATAATTATTTATGTAGATAGATAAAAACAAAACAATTCAATGACTTTTTCTCACATGATTCTCTTTTTTTGTTCTATTGACCTTTAGAGTTATCAAAGTGTCTATAGTTGATTTGGTCCAATTTTAAAAGAAATATTTTAATGACATAGGGTCGATGCAATATACATACATACATACCATCACGCCATGTCCTTTGCAGGGTAGGTAGAGAGAACAGAGTGCCAGAGAACTCTATCCTTGCATACTTCACTCGCTTCCTCAACATTCATAATTCTCTTCATACACGCTCGCCGGTTTCGGAGACTCTTGACTCCAACTTCCTTCAGTACATGACCGATCTGGTCTAGGTAGGTTAGTCTCGGTCTCCCCCGGTACCTACATCCTTCCACTTTCGCATTGTATATCTTCTTAAACCAGACGTTTGTTCGGCATTCTTCATGCAATATACTTTTCTTATATTCTACATATTGCAAAAGATTTGGCAATAGTTTTATTACCGACCGCCTGCCTATATCAATGCTCCTTGAGAATGTAATTTTTGTATAAACGGCATCAAACGGAGTTAGCCATGGGCTTATTATTATATTTACATCTAGCTTAGATGGGAGAAGTTTAAGGTTTATTAGTAGTTGTGGCTGCTACCACAGAGCATTACAAGAAAAATGTTAATAACAAAAACTCAGAGATATGATTCCATAGACGATGGAGTGGTCTAAGTATCGCACTCGTTGCAAGCGTCGTAAATTTCACATTCAATCTTGATAAATAATTTAAGATTCCTAATTATTACGTTTATAACTCCGTGGTATAAGGATTTATTCTCTCTGCACAAAGTAGATATATGGAAAAAGGAACTTGAAAGAATAACAAAAAAATATTCATATCAACATTGATTAATAAAAATTTACTCGATATATCGTCGAAATCCGATCACTCAACGACAAATTACTTGAATAATCATCATCACCATCTAACCACCATCATTCTGCTCTTATCCCAATTACTTGAGATCGGCGCAACTTGCACGTTTCTATCATAGTACATATTGGAAACATTTTGGCAATAGTTTTATGGCCGGCCGCCGTCTGATTTTAATTCTTATTGAGAATGTAATTGTTGTCCAGACGCCATCAGATGGAGTTGGTCCAGGTCGATGTAAAGTTTTTAGTAGTGTTTTATAACACCCACGAGCAAAGTAAGGATTGGCAATGATCCGCTACCAAACAGCAGACAAATAGTTTGAATAAATATAGATATATGATTTCAGTTACATTGGTCGCAAGATATTATTTGATGATGAGGAGCAGTATGTAACAGAACACACAACAAAACCTTTATACTCGTATTGGACTCTTGGGTACTTGATTACGGAGCGAGGTGCCCGCAAACTTCTTGATGCCAGACCTCTGGATAAACTGCTTCCAGTCGACGAGTTCCTACCTATTATGTTTGATCAACATCCTAAGTATGTATAATAATTGTTTCTTACTTAGCATGTCTTTGCTATACATATTTCACGCGGTGAAGAATACAGTGGGTCTTCACCGCTTACTTACCCGTGAGAGTCTGCTAAGACAGTACATGGAGAAAGTGCGGCAACGTTTTCCCAAGCAACTTGTAAGGGCAACTGCGGTCGCCAATCCGACTGGTGATTATGGTACCATATTATTGTACCATGAAGGAACGTGAGATATTCAACAGTGGGCTTTGATAGGTTGATATAATGGGTAAAAACATATTTTGCTAGAGTAACTACCCGATTTATTTTATGAAGATAGTAGATAGTGCCCTATGTAATGATCGTCCACATTGAGTACTGCGGATTCGATTTCCATATAGCACAATTCTTTGTGCGGTCCACAAAGTATTCACATTTTCCGTGTGGTGACGGAGTAAGAATACAATTCACCACCCCCTATCTTACCTGTGGGTGATCGTAAGAGACGACTAAGGGATACAAAATGCATATAACATTTATGCAAGATAAGGAAAACTCGAAACAAAACCCTATACCAACACGTCTGACCAGCGTGGTAGGCGTATGTGAGCTGAGATGATGATGATGATGACCAAGTTATTTGTGTCCATAAATTCTAAATTTGAAGAAACATTCGACATAAGGCCTTTTTCTTTATTAAAAAAAGAAAATTTCGATAATATTCAGTATCTTTGCTTTGGTTCTAGATTCAGGCAATCTATCTGACATAAATTAAATTATTGCTTGATTTATGTGTTATTCTACATCTAACATTGCTGTTTAAATCGCATTAGGTGGAAATCTGCATAAATAGCTAGATTTATTTATTATTATGTGTCACTAAACAATGGATACTCCATTACACACTTTGAAGTATGCCATAAAAATTACTCAATCTCTCGAGACCACCTATTAACTTCATTTTAGTTCAACGTCTCAGAGAATGTTTCATAGTGAGATCCTAAGCAGCCTGCATCTATTGACTCTGTCTTTTTGAAGGTCCCAGTATGTGGTCTTTATAAAAGAACATTTCGTTTCTTTCAACACGTTTTTTATGCGCATTTAGTATCCATAAAATTGTGTAGCCATATTTAAAAAATAATTGCCTTGTGAAACATAGTATTATATAGACATATATTAGAACAAAATGACATAATAAACGCATAAAAAATAACTTATGACATTGTACGTTTCAGTGAAACTTGGAAGGCACACTATCCTATTCGTAATCTCGAAGCTTACTCGGCTGCCCCTCTCCTAGTACACCCGACCCACTACACTGGTGAAGAGGGATACATCAGTGATACAGAAGATTCTCTAATCGTGGATACACCTAAACATTTACGTAGTAAGAACGAATTGTAAATCTTTGGTTATTTAGATTTCGAATCCAAATAACGTATTTTGCTTTTTATAGAGTATTGTATCATTTTTGCTTTTTTTTAAATTTGTATAGTATCCTAAGTACAAATATTTTTATGAAAATTGTCGGCTATAACAGAATATTTAATTGGCATTCCAGTAATAAGTTTTAATTTCGTTTCGATGCATTTACATAAGAGATGAAACGGATATCCGGTAACTATCCGGTATCCGGTCTGGCCGGATACCGGATAGTAATTCAGTATCCGGCCGGATTACGGATTGTAAAATCTCATGGTTATACAAAAGGCAAATAATACCACACCCCGAGAAATTTGAACCTGACACAATAAACATACCACGTATTTGTTATCGTCACGGTTTAAATCAAAATATTGCAAAATTGGCGATCGATTTTTTTTGATGATGACATTTCTTTTCAATTCAAACATAAAACCACAACGACACGCATAAACAAAAACAAACCGACACGCATGAACGCTCGAACGCCCCCGAGGCGTCGCGATCTCCGCTCACGTGCGACAACACCCGAACGCGTACGAATATTTCCGAAAGGGCCGAATATCCGGCCTCACAGCTTGCCGAAAACACTATCCGTTTCATCTCTAATTTACATGAATAGATTTGTGTGTAAACATTGCCACATGAAAACTTGCCATATTTAATTACTTATTTCACTTATAAAAAAAAAAGTGTGTGTGTCAGCTCCGACGCACGACTGGAGTTTACTCCTTAAGTACGATTATCAAAACAGGCGCAAAAAAGCTCATTTGACTAAAAATATATATATATATATATATATATATATATATATATATATATATATATATATATATATATATATATATATATATATATATATATATATATATATATATATATATATATATGTTTACATTTATTAAAACTGTTCAGTGAAGTATTCGCTCACGTCAGAAAGTGAAAGGTACGCAGAATAGATTGCGCACCAAAAACGTAACGAGGTCATTTGATCACTAGATTTTACTCCTCAAATTTTTCTCATACCGGGCGCCATATATGACAATCGATTCTTAAGGAGTAAACTCCAATAATATAACCTTTATATTTAGATGATATTTTTAATACTACTACATATCAAAAATATACTATTAAAAAGACTAATCTATGTGGATCTAGCTATTAAGTTTATATAAAGATAATTTGTATTCCAAAGATATTTATGTCAATTAATACTAAGTTATTATTGTAGGCATTATAATATGTCACAGCCACAGAGATTTGCTTATTGTACTTTTATATTTAGCTAAAGAGTTTGTTTGAATGCGTATCTCTGTAACTACTAGTACTATACTACAAAATATTATTGTATCAAATAGCTTCTTTATTGAGAAAGGTTATAAGCTACAATACATAATATTGCAATAAGTATATACAATAATAAGCTACAATATATATATAATATACAATAATAAGCTACAATACATAATATTGCAATAAGTACGCACATAGCAGAATCTAGGCGTTGTAAAAAATTGGGAAAAATATCAAAAGAGAAGAGTAGAGTAGTTAGGTATTATGGGCTACCGTCATGTCATGATGACTGTTGAGATAACAAAAATTATTAAAAAATTATGCTTTACGGTTTTTAATAATAATTACATTATTAATAGTACTATTGGATGGCCTGGTAATTCCAATAAAATACTAGAATTAGACAAATGTATGATACGATTCCATGCAAGCGAAGTTGCTGGCACAACTAGCACTTCCATATTTTTTTAATTATTGATTGACCATGCTTTTGATTAACTTTTTTTTGTACTTTTAATTTTTTATATGGCTGTCTCGTTTTTGTTTAGTGCGCATACGTATCTACCTTTGCGGGTGTGAGCTTGAATCCCGAGGAGGGCAGCAGTTTTTTGCCTTAGCATTGTAATATATTATCAGAAGTAATTCGATAATCAGATAAGGTTTGAATTATATAGTTATGATTTTATTCTACTGTATACCTAAAATAGGATACCTAATACATAGACTGGCTTCGTATTATGTACGAATAGAACTACATAGTGATATGTTAGTTTATGAGCGCACTGCGAATATTGAAAGTTTATTACAAACTATAATAATTCTTTTTTTTTTGGATGACGCGCATGCCTGTGACAACTTTACTCGGACCGTGAGTGAGCGCTGAGGGCTCTCAATCCGAACTACAATAATTCAAAGAGAGTTAATAATTGTACCACTACGGAAGTCGGGAATGTACATCTATACATGTATTTATAAAAATTATCACTATATACTATTATTTGATTTTATTTAACTAAAATTGCAGATGAAGCACTAAAAAAAATACTAGTCAACTCATACTACTACATGTGGGGTCCGGTATCTCTTTATAGGGTACAGAATATATGTGCGATTTCACATTTATTTTTTAAATTGCAAACGATTTCGCATTACGCGGTTTATTGTGGACTACTGTTATTCACATACTTGCTATATTTTATTCGCAACGATTTGTTATTGTAGTGCGCGCATTGCCTTAATGTCTTATTCTTAGGACTAATTTCTTACAAATTTATATAAAAAAGTAAAACACAACAGTTATATTTTGGATTGTGTCATTTTATATGTAAAGATTTTTATATCGTTGCTAACTATATTTAAAACTGCAACAGATAGGAAAATTATATAAGAAATAAAGGCAGAATGTTGCCTTTATGTAAGTACAATGATGTATTAATATGCACAAAACTTATACGTCTGCAATCAGCGGAGAGCCAAACTAGCTAATATACAAGTACAATTTTATGATTTTTATGCTTATAATTTCTTTATATCATTATTTAGACGGATGAATTTATCTCATTTTCGTAATACCGATTCAAAATAAACCTATGAACAAATATAATATTAATTTGAAATTTAAACGAACACGGTTAATTATAATTTATGTAAAGGAGCCTAATAGATATAATTGAAATAATATATGCTTTTAATAAATCATAACGTATTTAATGCATTTATAACGTGCCATATATGTTCCTAAATGTTTTATTATCCTAAATAAACTACTATAATTGTATTCATCCTCTTTTATTTTAATGCAACACGAAACCATAGCGATTTGTTTGTAAACACAATGTGCCCGTCCACTGAAAATTTATTTTCTTTTTTTTATTGTGTAATGAAATGTTTTCTGTTAGGTGTGAAGAATTATGAGACAATACCTAAAGTAGATTTGGCGCAGCAACATTTTGAGACTACGTGTTACAAGAAAGATGATAATATAATGGTTGAAGTAGATGCCATGTTAAAGGAACATTATTGTTTATTATCCGAAAGTATGACTAGTTTGGACAGTTTGGTGAGTCAACTCGACGCTGATCTGCCAACGCCAGATTTGCCATGCACAATGCAGCGTCGCGCGTTACAAGTTTGCTATACTTCACATATGCTTGAACCCCTGTGTTGCCAACAACTGGTAAGAGAATTAATGGAGTGCGCCCGCCAACATGCACTACACGGCCAACGTTAAACTGATAAATATAGTTTGATTGAAATTATAACAAATTTTATAGTAATCACAAAATATGTAAATTGAGTTTTTTATAATAATCATAAGCAACTTTTGTCGAAATAAAAAATAATAAAACTATATTATGTTAATAAGTTTATTATTTTACTAAATGAAATCGAAAATGTATACGCTTACGCACAACAAAATTATATAAATATAGTTGTATATAATGAGTGTTAAAACATTTACAATTTGGAATCGATTATCATTTGATGTAGTAGTTCAATAACGGTGCGAGTAGGTCTGCCGGTCATGCCACGATTGAGATACGGAAACTCTACACCTTTAGTGTAGCCGACGTTGTATGTGTCAAGATGCATCCATTTACTGTCAACTACAAACTGTTTCAAAAACGCAGCGCAATTGGCGGAGTCTCCATCAAAGTTTCGACCTGTATTCGCAACGTCCGCGCATTGGCAGTCTTTTATGCGATCCTCATAGAACTTCCATAAAGGCATCCGCCAAATTCGATCGCCAGTTTCACCGCTAGCCATCTCCAGATAATGATACAGCTCTTCGGAGTTTGTGTAACAAGCACATGCCGCTCCATCTAAGAAATTGATCAATTCCTTTGACATGGTACCTATATCTAGAATAAATTTGGGCCAGTAATTTCGTGCGTACACTAAACTATCTGCGATTAATAGTCGTCCTTCACGCGATGGTAATCTTAATTTTATTGTTTTGTTGTTTGCGTTAGTTACGACATCCCCGAATTTGGGACTATTTCCGTTCGGCATCAACTCGCACAAGGGTAAAATGCCTCTGATATTAATTGGCAATTTAAGTCGCGCCGCAGCTCTAGTGACAGCTACTACACAAGCTGCACCAGCCATGTCGCCCTTCATATATCTTAAGTCTTGAATATCTTTTAAATCAATGCTTCCACTATCGAACGTGACTCCTTTACCGATCATAACTATTGGACGAGTACTCTCATTAGCACCGTAATAGCTGATTTCTACATACAACGGTGGTTCTACGGAGGATTTGCCTACGCATACAAAGCCTCCCATTTCGTGACTAGCAGCCCATCCTTTAGTTTTAACTTCTACGTTTATGTCCAAGTCACATAAAAGATCGACTGCTATTTTAGCAAACTTTGTAGGATTTAATATATTCGCTGGCATTTCCTGAAGATAACGTGCGAGATTTTGAGCTTCCGCCTTTAACTCTCCTATGTTCCAGCCTTGAAAGTCACAGTTATCGTAAAGCTTCAAAATTGGTTTTGGGATAATTTTCTGCTCTTTTAAATTACTTCTGTATTCTTTGAATCTCCAAATGGCAAGCTGAGCACCTTCTGCGGCAGCTTCAGCGTTTCCGAAAGATTCGACATGTATGTATTTAGGATTAAATGGAAAGAGAGCATTTGCACCCACTCCAGCCGCTATTCTGATCGCCTCTTTGGTTTCATCCAATTGTTCAATTTCATTGAACTTTAAACATTCACTCCCCAGTCCCGCGACTGCGACGTAAGCATACAAAGGATCTAAATCATAAAACACTCTGCACTCTCCTAGTTTAGGTATTGGAGTTAGCTTCAAATATTTCCACAAATTACCTTGAACCTGCTCATTATACTTCTTAGCACTAGCAGTAAGCATAGCTTGTTCGCCCATCACATTTTCATTATAATATATGCCTAAGACGAGCCCTGTGTCCCTGCGAGCACATTTTTTGGGATCAAGTACTTTACGTTGTGGTATGAACGGAATACAGTCTGATTTTGGTAGTTTAAATTCTGTTATGAAACGGACGTATTTTGGCAGTGTCTTGATCTTGGTTATAAAATGAAACATATTAATTTTGTGAATAAGGGATTTTTATGAAGTATGAATTTGATACGTCATCGCCTACTGGTTTTGAACATTTTTTTAATATGAATTATGTAAGATTACAATAAATAATTAAAACAAATAAGTTCACAATATCACACAGCACACCGAGCTCACGATTTAATCTGCGCACAATATGTCTTTTAAATGAGGTCAAGAAGTCTTTTTCTTGACCCAGCTGGGAGCATGTCGTTCGAACCACTGGGGAATATTTTGTAATAATGTTTCCTGTACTTGTCGATATATGATCAGTACCAGAAAGGGAATGGCGAGTCTTTCGTCTTTGAAAAAATATACCCAGAAGGCTAAAAGCAATAGGCAAACATCCACGGTGTAGTCGATCGCAGATCTCACATTCACTTTCGCTTTTGCTTCAAGCTCCTGATAATTAATCGGGATCACAATTGTAGCTCGTTCAGCCTTTCGCAAAACAACCTGTTGAGTGCATTTTTTCTGTATTTTATGTTGTGATTCTGGAGTTTTTGGTCGCGATATATTCAATGGTTTATTTTTCTTTTCTAATATCCTTTTATCAACATTAGATACATGTTTCAATTTCATAGTTTTATCAACCGAATCAGTTTTTCCTTTTGCTGCTATCACTTTATTATCACTTGTTTTGACTATCGATTTCTTTAGTTTTGTTTTTTTATTTTGATTAGGGCTGTCTTCTTTTATTTCAAATTGTTGTTTTTCAGCCATAGCTTTCAAGTCTTCGGTTTTGAGATACATCGGCGTAGTAGATTTCTTTTGGCTGCCATATTCTTTGACTATATTTGTGTAATAATCGATGACTGTTCTGCCTTCATCACTAACCTTATCTTGTATTCTTTCATTTTTCGAGTTGATTTGAAGCTTTTCATTAGGAATTTCGTTGCCTGACTTTTCGGGTTCCTTTTTATTCACAAATTTTGGAAACTGGAAAGATTTTTGACTAGGCATTTTTGTGATTTTCTTAAATATGGTAAGTTTATCATCTTTTTTTGATTTCGCTGAAGGTTTGGGCTGGATTTTATCATTTACTCTTAGGACATTGAGGTTCGTGTTTTGTTTTGTTTCAGAAATATCAGTTTGTCGGCGTTTCAATATCGGTTTTGGGATAAAGTTGGGATTTGGTAGAGGTTTAAGAGGTTCGTGATCAGATTCTTCTTCTTCTTCCACTTCTTCGCCTAACTGTTTTAGAGGCGAAGGTCGTGCCATTTTGTCTCTGGGATTATATGTCTCCTCGTCATTTGGATATGGACTCCTTCTATCTAAATCCCCGCTAAAACTACCATCATCAGAATATTCACCGTCAGTGGAAACAGTGCTAGCTGTGTAGTCTTCATCAAAAGACATTTGTTGCCATTTGGGCTCAATTATTTCGGCACTTTGCGATTCCTGAGAAGAGTTATATTTATTTGTAGTACTCTCCAACGAATCAGTTTTAATAAATATTTCAGGTGTTTTAATCTTTCTGTCGTTAAAATCCTCGAATGATTTGGTTGTGACTTGATCATTGATCAAATTGTCGTGATTGTGGCTAGTCTTAAGCGGAATGTCAGTGTTGTGATTAAGTCTCTCGTCTTTATTTTTAGTTTGCTCTTCTTTCATAGCGACAGCTTTTCGGAAACGTGCCATTGCAAACTCATGTAACAGCTGCGATGAGCTTACCGCGTTACGGAGTGCTTTGAAGGGCATCAGGCAACGCGAACTTAGATCTGGTGCAGAGAACGATATAGGTGGTGGTGATAAAGCATCTATGTCCAGTTGAAAGGATCGCCTTTTTTCTGAAATGAAAAATAATAACATTGCAGTAATTCAAGTACTTGTAAATAATTTTATAAATATTTTCACCTAGCAAAGTAGATTTTGATGCAATTCGCTTCTGCATATTTCAAATTTCGTTAGGATTCATAAAAACTCATTATTTGTAATAATACTGTAATTAAAATTAAGGTATTCCGATTTAGTTAAAGTACCTATGTGAAATTGCTCGTGAATATTGTTTACGCTGAAAATAGATTTGCTTTCGCAAACGTGCTGTTGTATGTAAATTCGCAGCAGTTTTGTTGCAGTGATTAACAACTCGCATTGTTTTCTGAGAATTAGTCAGTTTAGTTAATTTTCGCCGACTACTATTTATAGTTTCACAAACTGGACTAAATTCTTGTTCATTGAAGTTATTTAATAAATATATTAATTTATTACTCAGACTCCATAAGTATTTATTCTTTTTCTATCGTGTACATATAACCTATTACAAAAGAGTAGTAACTATTACAAATTATTTAGTAGCTTGTTACTTAGTAAAAGATTCATACATTACTACCTACATTTACATGCCTATCGTCTTAACAGTCTAACCATTCACAAAGCCTTCCTGAAAGCGAGAATGGACGATAAACACAAAGTGGCAGAAAGTCGTGGCATTGTAATAGCTCTAGGGATGAGAAATTAAATGAAGTTTATAATATAAAGGTAATAAAAAAGAGAGTCTCAGTTAATAATACTTTTTTACGACCACCCAGCACTAAGGAAATACCTAATCCTTGTATTGCGGGGGACTTTACAATCATGCAATTAACGCAGACCAATTACACCCAGACTCAGAACAACACTTTGTGGATCGCACAAAGTATTGTTCTGCGTGGGAATCGAACCCACGGCACTGGCACGGAAGTCGGGTATCTTAACCACTACATCATCTGTGCAGTCAACATTTACATTTGTTCTATTTGTACCCATATGTAATAAAACGGTAGAGTGATATATCTGTATCATAGATCATTTATAGGTTTCTGCGCGCTCCGGCAACCTACCGCGGGCGTACTTGTAAAATGCGGCAACTAAAACTACGATGCAACCGGCGTACCCGCGCCAACGAGTGAGATAGCCATGCTATATGTTGTATTATATTTTGACATAATCTGAAATAAACTGCCAGTTTGCGTAGTGAAACTATGTAAAAATAATAATACTATAAGAAATAAGAAAGTCACTCATTAGCAGCGCTAAAACTTGAAATATATAAATAACATGATTTTCAAATAAGTGACAAAATATTAACGACGCCATTCAGTGTTGCTACGTACCTATACAGAAAAAAATTACTAGCGGACCAGACAAACCTCGTTCCGCCTAACAGTCAATGTACGAAAAGTAAAAATCCCACAACTCAATCGCAGCGCCACCTACCGGGTCCAATTGCGCATCTAAACCATTCTCAAATCCACTTGAACATACACATAAAAATTCAAGAAAATCCCTTCAGCTGTTTAGGAGGAGTTCAGGGACATACACACGTACAGTAGAATTATATTATTTTATAATCATCATCTCGGTTCATGTATGTCCCACTGTTGGGTTGGTGCCCCCTCCCAAATGGGAGAGAAATCGAGCTACTATACCATACTGTTTAGACGGGTTGGTTTGGTATAGGGTGTTATTTCGAGTAGTTCTTTTCATCCGATTTATATTTATATATCTTATATTATCTTCTCTCACATTATATTTTATAATATTAGTTTTTATTTAATTATGATCCTTAACTAATATTATTTAAAGGTGATCTTTGCAATATTGTTCAAGTGCCCCCATATTCGTACTCGACTCATACTTCCTGTTTTAATCAAACTGTAGACTCGATAGATCTAATATCGCACGCAAGGTTTTCTTTTTTTCTTGTTTTTCTAAATATTTCAATACCAATTTTGTTGAGGTTTTCTATGTAGTTAATGGTTAATTTCCTTTTATTGTATTTTTAATGTTACATATGAACATTAACCTTCAATATATGCATTTTTTTACCATTCATATTGTACAATCATATTATTTTTTTTTGTTTGTAAACATTATTATAAGACATGTAAATAAATAAATAGACTATTAAAAATGATGAACTCATACTCATACTATATCGCTAAAATCCATTAATCAGGTACAGTTAAGCAGCTGGCAACACAATTTTTCACGCACACTAGCATTCTTGCAAAATATCTTATACACTCTATAATATTAAGTTGCCGCAGGTGGGAACATTAAGGAGCTCTTGTTTTAGGTAGTACCGTATACTTAGTACTTCATACCGCATCTAGTCGGAGCCCGCAGAGACACGTCAATAATCAAAGATCCTTATATTTATGGTGTGGTGGTATGTGTGGTGGCGGGTACAAATAATATCAACCAAGGTCTAAGTAATAGCCCTTGGATGTCGTAAATGACAACTAAAAGCTTTACATCGACCTGGGTCAGCTCCATCTAATACCGTCTAGTCAACAATTACATTCCCAAGGAGGGTCGACGTCAAACAGGTGGCCGGTCGTAAAACTAACCAATTACTATTTGCAATATATACAATGAGAGATGGGTACATATTGCGTCGACCCAAGTAATTGGGATAGTAGCCGGAAGATGATGTAGATGAGTACCTATCTATGGAGTAATTTAGAATTATTAACAGAAAAGATACATTTTTATGATTTTTGAATGTTTTGTGAAGCATGCAAAAATAAACGGTAAATTTCTTGAAATTTATTATGATAATACTTTATATCTGTAGGAACATAATAGAATCATTTGAGTCATAATAATTTAAAGATAAAAATCGCCGCAGGAATAAGCACAGCTAGTTTTAATATACACAATCCATTGCTATATAAAAATAAGGCAAACAAATAGAAAGGTGATTTTATTACTTATTTCTTGCTGAATTTACAACTATGGTTGCTTTCCATTTACAACACAGAGGGACTCTGCGGTACATTGTGAAACACTGCCAAACACTGTGTAAAAGAAACAGCTGTTTCATTTAAACTTTTATACCGTGTTTGGCAGTGTTTCACAATGTAAGAAACAGCCTAGCTGTTTCATTTAAACTTTTACACAGTGTTTGGCAGTGTTTCACAATGTACCGCAGAGTCCCTCTGAGTTAACTAAATGGAAAGCAACCTATATTCAGCACTAGAGAATTATTCAGGTGGTTCCGAGTAATAGTAGCCTGTAGACAATTAGATACTCTGTGCAAGTACCTACTTAGTTATATCGAGTGAAAGTGTGAAACGGAACTGCTCTCATTCCATGGCTCATGGTCTGCAGTAGAAGTCGGTAGATGGATGATGATGACGAATTTTTGTTTAATGGTTTACTATTATTTATACATGCTATTATATTAGTTTCATTTCGCATTCAGCATTGTCATTCTGCATACCTACATTGCAGTAATCAAAATATAGTTAGTTAGCGGTAGGTATATATGTACATACTTACATATGTATATTCATAAGTACTTATAAAGGTTGTGGGTTAAAAATAGCTTTGATATTATTTCTTATTATTTATTTTAGGTCATCACATACCATATCATCAACGAGGAATAAATCTGTCACAGAGCATTTTACAAATGTACAAAGACGAATACAAAGTACGACAGGACTGCAAATTATATTATATAATTTGTAATTTTACATATATTTCGTGATGGAGAAAGAAAACAATTCTCCATGACCTATCCTGCTAAAAGAAGGCTAAGGGACGTAATATGCAAATAGATATGGTATTTGATAGGAACAATAATAAGAAGAAAACTTGAAATAAACCCACCAACCACTTCAACCGCCGTGGTAGTAGGTCATTTTCCAACCTGTTGTGGAGGAGGCTTATGGCCAGCAGAGGAGAGGAATATGACCTGAGATAGTGTGATGATGACATTACCTATCCAATATACTAGTTGATCTAGCAGAGCTATTCTGTATGAAAATAGAATTCCTTGCGATCGATCGCAGCGCCGCCTACCGAGTCAGTTGTTAATTAAAACTATTCTTGAATCTATCTAAATACATAAAAATCATCAAAATCGGTTCAGCCTTTTCGGAGGATATAAGTGACACACACAGAATGATTATTTATATAATGATATTTAATATCGAAAATGCTCTGACAATTTAATAAATTGTATTTGCCATACGTTCGCTATGCGATGTTTGCTGCACGGTCAATATTCGACGTCTATTAAATGGTTAATGAATAAGTGCTTATTTCGTCACAGCATAAATAGCACAACAAATAACATATTTGTTTCCTACAGTGAGCTATGCTAAAATTAAACTTACCAGATTTATCTGCTTGTTTTTGCGCTTCCGGATACAGCACCAGCATGAATTCGTTGCTGCCAGAGCGCTCTCGTTCTAATGAGAGCTCCCGAGTCCACGAGCGCTGCGGTTGCCGTTGTGAAGGCGTCGGTTCTGATGGCGCAGTTTGTGTCCGTTTCCGGCGTGGCGCTGGTGATATACGAGAATCAGAACTTCCGTCTTCTCGTGTCAATACTTCATTAATAATTCTCGATTCCACTGCTAGGAATTCCATATCCACCGCTCGGCCTGGTATTCTCACTGGCTCTGATTCAACGCTCGGCGCGCTCATTCCATACGGGCTTTCAGCTTTCACACGAAAGCGATATTCACTTCCTTCAATTAAGTCGAACAGTGTCACATTAGTTTTGCGGCTTGTGGTTGCTTTTAACCATACATTCCATCCGTTACGATAATACTCCACTACGTAGTTTCCAATACGGCAGCCTCCATCATCTTCGGGAGGCTTCCAGTCTAAAGTGACAGATTTATCAACTTGTCTTGTAACAGTCACACATCCTGGAGGGTCTGGTGGAGCCGTAATTGTTACTAGAAAAGCGGCCGTATCCTCACCGATCCTATTTATTGCATGTATTTGGTATTCACCACGGTCACTCCTTCGGGCCGAATGTATTTTGAGTATTGAAAATTTTGCTGTGTTAGAGATTTCTATACGCTCGTCTAATATTATTGGTTGGCCATCATGGCGCCATTCTATAGTTGGGGTCGGTTTACCAACTATTGTTGTTTTAAGAAATACAGTTTCGTTAATTTCGTACAACAGGCCATCCTCATATTGTCGAGGATAGCGCAACTTTGGCGCAGCCTCCAAGGACAAATGTGCTTTAGTGACTGCATGCCCGCTACGATTTGTTGCTGTACATTTTATTTCTCCTTCATCACTTGGTAATGTTTGATGAAAAACGAGCACGCTTGTAGATTCACTCGTGGTGATCGCTGTTCTTCTACTACTGAAAATTTCGTAGTCATCTTTAAACCATGCTATTGTTGGTGGAGGAATCCCAGAGAAAGCGACCCGAAATTCAGTTTTGTCATTTTCAAGAGCTGTCAGGTCTTCCAAGTGATGAAGAAACAGTGGAGCTTCCTTAGGAAGACGATCTGAACTAACAGTGAGCACGTCTGAAAGCTCGCTGTAGTCAGAGCGTCCCACTGCGTTAAGCGCTGCAACCCGAAATTGATAGCGATAAGGTGGATCGAGACCAGTGAGCAGGAGTTCGGGACGCAGTACCACCGGAGGTGCTGTTCGAATCCAGTCTGGTGACCCGAGGCGATTGCATTCCACCTGGTATCCTAGAAGAGGCGCGCCGCCGTCGTGCGGTGCTGCTCCCCATCGCAAGGTTATCGAATTAGGCTCCTCGTCCGATAGAATCGGTATAATGTTCGGCTTTCCTGGTGCAGCTGGTCGTCCTGAAAGATAAGACGATGTCTATGTTACCAATGATTGTCTTGGCATTAAATTAAATAAGACGAGACGGGCGTTAACCTTTGTTCGGTAATCATGCTGCTGTTATAAGCCATTTGGCATAAAACTCCTTTCAAAATTAGACGCGTGATAATCGTTACATGAACGCGAACGGTCTTACGATTTGTTTTGTTGTGCCACGCTCTAGGAACCGCAGCGCGCAATCTTTTTAAAAATAGAAATATCACACAGCTTCATAAGACTAGTTGCGTACAAGACAAGTAGTGTAAGGATGTAGACACTGAGTTATGACAGGATGATTTACCTGCAGTTTTCCAGCGCACGTTTTTGCTGGGTTTGTGAACGTTGTGTGAGGCGGAGTGATGATTGCCCATGGCGGTGGCGGCTAGCGCCGACACACTGAGTGCGGAGCCCGCTCGCCCCCGCCCTCGCCTCGCCGCGCCGCGCTCTGGGAATAACTCTGCGCACCCGTCGAATCGCGCGCCCGGATGCGATCTTGATCTGTTTGATCGATACCTATGTTTTCATTAACGACAGCCTATGGGCCACGACCTTTGGCGCATCCACTACCGGTATTAATATATTTCAATACCTTGCCAATAATCGCAAAGTCAGATAAAAATATGTAATTCTTCTACTGATTTCTTATAAAAAATAATAAGGTTCGAAACACTGTTTATATTATTAATTCAGATTTCTATATACAATACACAGAAATCTGATTCTGTAATGTAAATAGTGTTTATAATATTATTATATTTATTACTACATATCAATAAAATTATATTATGTAGTCAAATATTTACTAGACTGAACCTAGTTAAAAGTAATGACATCTGTTGGCATTACTTGGTACCACTTACGCCTTTGTTTATCTTCAATGCAGTTGTTCCATCTGTAGCGTGCCACTGAAACTAATAACTATATAAAAAGTCTATTCTAAGATAAGACATTTTTGAAAACTGTACTAGTGCGTCTCTTGTTATTTTGCAGCTGAAAACAATAGAGGGCGGCTCTTCTTTTACAGTTTAAAACTAAAATTTGGTGCTGTAATAATATTTATTTCAATAATTACGGAATGGTACTTCAATATCAATTGTCATAATAATGATATTACTCTATGGACATTTTTTATTGTAAGCAAAAAGCAAATTAGAGATTAAGTACTAATGCTATTTTTTTTGCAAATTGTGTAAACAAGAGTCTAAATTTAGAGCGTTGTAACTGATCCCAGCGCGGCATGAATTAAATGTGGTAAGCATCTACTTATATGACGTATAAGTATCATTAATAGAAAGTTATACATATATTTTGATCGTAAAGAATCTGCATGAATATCAAGTTTATTTAATTTTCCTTGTTCCAGCATAATAAAGTTACACTATACATCTATTTCTTATGGTTATTATAAATAAATAAATATATTGTTACCCTGCAGGTTCGAATTGATTACCAGTAATTCTAATTGTATACACCTAAAATTTAAATAATATTTTTCGTTGTTCGAGTGGAGGTCTGGGTTCTGGCACCTTGTGCTTCTTTTGGTAAAAAAAAACATATTCTTCTGACCGCCGAGGTGCGATGACACGTAACTGGTCCTTTAGAGCTTCTTATTGTTTAGATAAACTAGAAATTACTTGGATATTTGCATTTGATATATTTGCAGTTTAATTTAATTTATACAAAATTATAATAGAGAAATGGATGAAAAAGCCTTTGGAATATTTAGATGTGATGAGAACCTAAATAATGTAGGTAAATCATAGTATGTCGAAAAAAGGATTGAGAAATAAATCTCTGTGTAGGTACTTAGCTATCTCGCGAGGAACTTTAAGCCAATATACGATTAACATAGAGAAATTAAACTTTAACTCAAAATATTTTTATATAGAACAGAGTTACATAGAAGTGTTCAGCGTGGATATCGCTATTGAACCTATAACAGTCGCCATGATACACCACTACTCAAAACTACTCCATCTGTGCATGGTCATTATTATTAGATTGTTCCACCAAAAAGAAAAATATGAATTTGAAAACTACGTTCGGCAGATGGACTTCGACCACGGTTTGGATTAAATGTGTCTCTGTTACAAATATGTACTACCAAAAACATTTTAGCTCAATATGTTCTGGTCCTATATTTACTGAGGATTATTTATTTATGAATAAAAGATTCTATTTTGATTTTACTCGCTTCCATTACAAATAGGGCTTCGAGGTTTAGTATATTATATATAGAGTTATGTGAAATAGCGATGCAGTAAATAGGTAGGTAATGACTGAAGTGAAAAGCTAGTAGTAGCTTTGCATTCACAAACATTTTTTGTTTATTCCATAAATGGGTGTAACTGACATAGCTCGAACAGATAACACAAAAACAAGTGGCAATGTGCAGGGAAATCGCTCGTCCTATTGACAAGCATTAGAGAAGAAAACTTATTGAATGATGACCGCGAATTAGATTGCATAGTATAGGGTGGTTGTCCAATTTTGTGATGGACTATAAGGGTTAATTCTCATTGTACGAATAGATACGAACCTGATATAAAAGATCGAATCGTTTGGTCTGTTTTCGAAGACCAATCGAATACGACCAACTATTAATCTCGAATTCGTGATTTATTGATATGAAAAGAGTTGCCTCCCTGATCTGGACGCTCCGCCCGTAACTTGTATTTTGACGAGCGACGTACTGACTCATAACTTCCACATCACCATTTTGGCTCACCACCTTTACTACTGGTAAAAAAGGAACTGTTCTTGACATAGGTGTTACTTGGACTTACGACATCGTTAAGCCCGCTGAGAACCATTGAATGTAGGTAGCAAAGGACCGTTCCGAGTAGCTTTCTCGTGGTGTACTCTGTCTCGAATAAGAGAAGTCAGACAGACTGATGGATTGGTTGATGAAGTGATTTATAAATTACTACTTATTGTGTGTGATACACAAATTACGATCATTCAACAAAAACTGTAATAAAACCTTTATTCATTTTCAAATGATGCCCGTTAAGAATGTGCTTTGCTATCCCTTACTTTCGTATAATCATTTTCCCTTCACATATCATCATCATCAGCCTATATATGTCCCACTGTTGGGCACGGGTCTCCTCCGTAATGGGAGGGAAATTAACCTACTATACCGCGCTGGTCAGACGTGTTGCTATAGGATTTTGTTTAGTGATTTCCTTCTCTTGCATATTTGTTATATGCGTTTTATATCCCTTAGTCGTCTCTTAGGATCACCCATGGGTAAGATAGGGGGTGGTGAATTGTATTCTTACTCCATCACCACACGGATAAGCTTTCACATTTAAGCTTTTATAAATAGCCTAGCATGTTAATTGTTCTATCAACATAACAGTAATTTATATTTTTATAATTAAACTTGTAGTCTATGAAACGTCTAGTAGCATGGACATTAGCGTAGCGGGCCGACCGTCATTCTTTAAAAAAAAATAAAAAATAAAAGCTTAGCCCGAACAATGTATTTGTTGACTAACTAAAACAACTTTTGTGTAATGGTAATCTATTTCTAGAGTGTGATCTAAGATTTAAAATGAAATTTAACAACTGTTGCGCTGTTTCCATGAGCAGTTAAATTATTTACTTTAGGTGCTATCTATTTTGATTTATCCATATAGCTGGAGGCCGCAATTATATTTGTTTTGGGGTATGCTGTATCTGTGTGATGACGGAGTAAGAATACAATTCACTAGCGCCTTTCTTTACCGTGGTTATCGTAAAAGACGACGAAATATAACCTTATATCAATACGTCTGATCACCGATGTATAGTAAATAAATTGCCCTCATATTGTAAAGGAGACTCCAGCCCAGTAGTGGCACATGTATTAGCTGATGAAGAAAAAGATGCCAAGGATAGATGACATCTCTGCAAGAGAAAAAGAGTTCGAAATAAAATCCTATACCAACCCATCTAAACAGCGTGGTATAAGGTCAATTTCTCTCCAACTTGGAGTTTCAATTGAGTTGAATCATAGATGAGCCTCATCTCACTATTATATGAAGTCTCGTAGAAATAACAAAAAGATCTTTATTTGTTTTTACAATTAAAAATAAATAACATAACAAAATAATTATAAAAAAAAATAAAATTAAAATGGTGTTGAACTCATCTTATGACCAGGAATGTAGGTACACCCCAGCCGTTGATATTTATCCCAAGCCAAGCTTATAGACTAGTTATATTTATATTAGTATGGGATATATCTGTAGTAGATATTAATTGCCTTTCATAAATTGATATTTCGGCATGGACAACCGTGCTATATGGTTTATAGTGGCGAGATGCCAACAGTATGAGGAGGGTAATCGTAAAGTTTGGTGAAAAAGAAACGGTAAGGGATATTACATTCACCGGAGCGAAGCTGGAAAAATAATTAGTAGTGACATGGATTATGATAAATTAATATTTGTTAATTATAGACAATTATTCTATTCTCATTTCCAAGGTCTAAATAGATGCCACGAATAGTGACGTGTTCACCAACAATAGACGCAGCTGTTGTTATTTTCTGAGAATTTACATCTGAGTTATGAACATTCTATACCGTGGCGGCCCTTTTTTGCAAGCTATGGTTCAATCAAACCTCGGGCAAATCGTCTACGCATTAGAGAGACGGCGTATGTTCCCTTAACCTGTCGTCTAGTAGTAGCCTTCTCCGCATATTAAGTGTAGTGATGTCCTACAAATATATCCATTTTATGAAGTTGTAAAAACAGAGGCATAGCAGATGCACGTAGATATCATCACTGCGTAGAGAAAAGAACGTCGGGATATTTAATATCATCAATAACAACTTATATACATACGTCTCACACTGCTGGGCTCGGGCCTCCTTAAGAATAGGAGCGAAATAGACCTACTATACCACGTTGGTCAGACTAGTTGGTGTGGGGCAGTCATGTCAAAGATACGGCCCGCAGGCCGCATCCAGCCCCTGGGCCGTATCAATAAGGTCCGCGATCGTAGTTATTTTCAATCTGGCCCGCCTACGAATTCACAATTTAATATATGGCCCTCTGCAAAATTGAGTTTGACACCTCTGGTGTAGGGTTTTACTTCGAGTATTTAATTTTCTTGTATATATATAAGATGTACTCGTATATATCCCCTTCGTCGTTTTTATGATACCCGCGGTTTGCCTGTGCCGTTGATGACTTATGGTAGCTATTTGTCATTGTGAAGGAAGGTTCTATCAAACTCTTATCCATCACCTTATCGAAGTCAATTGTTAAAGATTCATTTGACTCCTTTTCTTGGTTGACTCGATTCATTGGACACTTTAGGAGCGAACACTTTCATAGTAATGATGGTTGACTGATTGGCGATAGTCGTTGGTATTATCAGTTTCCTCACAGAGCGTTGCTGATTACTGACCTAACTCTAACTGTTTCTAAAAGATGTAATACTTTCTTATGCTCTAGAAACTAAAAGATAAAGACGCTGAATTTACGCTGGTGTAAGTACTAGATTGAAATTTTGAAGTTATCTTTTAACAAGATGTGAAATATTAAGATATATAGGTGTATATATACATCATAAATCTATTTTACTTTTCCGTCCATCTCTCGTTCTTCGCCTGACTATTGTTGAATTAGGTCCTCCACGATGGGAATTGATTTAGCCCTTGGTAATAGTTAGTACGTGTAGTTTGACTGCACATATGGCTTAGTGATTAAGATATCGAGTTGTCGGTGCTAAGTGTCGCTGGTTGATTTCCACATGGGAAAATACTTCAGTTTTGAGTCTTTTAATTGAAGTTTACTCGAAATATAAGGATTATTATAATTAGTGCAGGATGTAATTTAAAAAAAAATCTTATCTCATAAATTGTTCTTTTTTTTAATAATCAAAATAATGATGATGAATAATTATTATTCATCATCATTCTCGTACTCTTATCGATACAATATGTACTCTTCTTTCATAGTACATATTGCAACAGTGACCGGCAACCGTTTTATGACCAGCCGCCTGCCAGACGTTAAGCTTCCTTGAGAATGCAATTGCTGACCAAACGGCATTAGATGGAGTTGTTTTTTTTAATTATTGTGTATGATAAATATAACATGGATTATTTAATGCTCCGATGGTTCGGACATGTGGAAAGAATGCCGAACGAACGTCTGGTTAAGAAGATATACAATGCGAAAGTGGAAGGATGTAGGTACCGGGGGAGACCGAGACTAACCTACCTAGACCAGATCGGTCATGTACTGAAGGAAGGTGAAGTCAAGAGTCTCCGAAACCGGCGAGCGTGTATGAAGAGAATTATGAATGTTGAGGAAGCGAGTGAAGTATGCAAAGATAGAGTTCTCTGGCACTCTGTTCTCTCTGCCTAACCTGCAAGGGATATGGCGTGATGATATGTATGTATGTATATTGTGCAATATAATTCATGTTATTCTTAAACTAATCGATTATGTTACTGCTTTTCTTTTTGTGCTTATATTTATTGTTGCTTCAAAACAGCGCTGTCAGAAATTCAGAGCTGCATCATACCATATTTTTGTCTTGCATATTTTCGAGTTGTGTGTGTTTAGCTAATGTCTTCTTGAGCTGTATTCTAAATTAATATGTGAGATTAACAAAATAAAGTTTCTTTTTCTTTCTTTGTATCAACTGGTCCACATGCTTCGGTGCTCCTTCAGTTTTTCTTTATCATCAGCTGGTACACTGACTTTAGTACTCCTTTAGTCAGGGGCGGTTCTAGCACATGTAGCGCCCGGGTGCAAGCAATCACCTGGCGCCCTCTTGTATCAAAATGCGTGAACAAAATGGAATAGGTTGATACTTACAACACGTTAGAGTAAATTTTCAATCTCGCTGGAATGTGTTGTTCCATGCTTAGTCTCGTTGTTTTGACACAAAACCAGGTAAACGCGATCGGATTATGAAGGTACAGTAAGCATGGCGACAAAGCAACCTACCCAAACCTGTCAAACAACGCACCTACTACGTTTATAAATGGTTAGGCACATGCGTTACCGTGGAGGCTCTATGTCTCCCGAGTGGCTCTCGGCGCCCCCTAACACCCGGCGCCCGGGTGCAACACACCCTCTGCACTATAGGTAAATTCGGCACTGCCTTTAGTGGCCATTATTAATAAAGATATACATAATTGTATATTATATTTTATCAATTCGTACACTTAAAAGACAATAAATGTTACGCTTACTTAATTGAATAGAAGTGCCCGAGAGATGACGGGTTAAGAATATATTAATATCCCTTACTTTTCAATGGACGGTGTAAAAATTGGCGGTAAGTACGCCATAAGATTTATATCAGCTCATATATGTTCCACTGTTGGGCTCGAGTCTCTTCCACAATGGGAGGAAAATTGACCTACTATACCACGCTGGTCAGGCGTGTTGGTATAGGGTTTTGTTTCGAGTTTTCCTTCTCTTGCATAGATGTTATATGCGTTTTATATACTTTAGTTGTCACTCACGATCACCCACGGGTATGACAGGGGGTGGTGATTTGTATTTTTACTCCGTCACCACACGGATATATGGCTGATATAACGCCATAAGATTGGGTAGGTGTATTCTAGGTAACGTAAAGCAATAAGTGTGATCACCAAGCGTGGCGATTTTGCGTGCTTTATCTTTTATCGGGGAGTCCGCTGTTCAACAGTGCTCGTCGAGAGACTAATGGATATAATTGAATAGAAAAGCAGAAAAGACAATATTGTTCTGTGTGGTGACAGGCTAATAATACATTCACCGATACGGTCATACTCGTAGAATGTAATCAGATAAGGACACATACTCATACTACGTGATCCCTTCAAGAGGGTCAGAGATCTTCAAAAACACCACATTTATATTCATTTTCACCAATTACCCTTACATTTTAGGTACATTTTAGGTACATACCTTACATATACGTAAGCCATAAATAATACATACAGTCAATGTTACCTGTCAAATATATTTAAATAGTGGTAGGACCACGCTGTTGACAGTTTTCTGTCTACAGCCGTAGGACGGTTCGTCCGGGGTAGTACCACACTCTCGCAGAAGATTGACGTCTGAGTAATGGCAATGTGCTATTGCGCTTCGTTCAGTGAGCGAGAGAGCCGGAAGCCCAACTAGGTGAGTTTGGGGATTTTATTGGAAGGCAGCGGCCGAAGCTATACCCTTGGTATTGCAAAGGTCCATGGCCGGCAGTGACACTTATCATCAGGTGTGCTGCTTGCTCGTTTGCCACCACAAGCAATAAAAAAATGCCGCTTTAGGTGTTACATAAAACATAAATTTTATTATTATTCGTACATAATATAAAGTTATTGGCAATAGTTTTATGACTGGCCGCCTGCATGATGTCAACTCTCCACTACTCTCCAAATTCTCCCAACTAAGTTAAGTTTTCAAAAACTTAACTTTAGAGAATGAAATTAAAAATCGCATTAATGATTTGCTATGGGAAATTTGGAGGGAAATCACAGAGGAGAGGAACAGGATAAATAATTAAAAAAGGCGAATACGTAGTATGGGTACGCTCCTTATCGTCACTCAAGAGAACACTAAGCCAAATTGTCTGGCGTGTGTTGTTAGTGGTTTACTATTATAACTACTCTTTCTTATTACGGTAGTTGCCCACGCCAAATACAAGTATAGTTGGAGGAAGGTAAAACTACGTACGTTTACAGTTACGTCCCACACTGGGTCGTCTGGTACGTGGTCGCCACTCTAGAACCTTTCATCCCCAGCGGTTGTCGGTTCTTCGAGCGATGTGACCTGCCCATTGCCACTTCAGCGTGCTAATTCTTCGTGCTATCTCGGTTACACCCGTTCGTCTGCGGATTGCCGTATTACGGATTCTATCTCGCAGAGAAATCCCGAGCATAGCCCGCTCCATAGCACGCTGAGCGACTTTGAGCCTGGTTATGAGGGCTACATTTAGGGACCACGTTTCCGTGTCGTAAGTCATCACTGGTAACACACACTGGTCATAGACCTGTGTTTTCAGACACTGAGGTATGTTGGATGAGAAGATCCTCCTAAGTTTCCCGAACGCTGCCCAACCGAGTTGGATTCGTCGGCTGAACCTTTTTCTCGAAATTGGATCTACCTAACTGGACTGTTTGTCCAAGGTAAACATAATGATCGATAATTTCGAGAATCGCATTGCCAACTAGGACCGGTACAGGAATAACATGGGCATTTGACATGACTTTCGTCTTGTCCATGTTCATTCGTAAACCCACTAGTTGGGATACCCTGTTGAGATCGTTGAGCATGGTGCCTAGGTCCTCCATGGATTCTGCCATGACGACGATATCGTCTGCGAATCGAAGGTGAGTGATGTATTCGCCATTGATGTTGATGCCGAGTCCGGTCCAGTCTAAGAGCTTGAAGAAATCTTCCAGTGCAGTGGTGAACAGTTTCGGAGAGATGACATCTCCCTGTCTCACGCCTTTCTGCAACTGGATCGGTTTCGAACTCTTATCCCGAATACGGACTGACATTGTGGCGTTCCTATACAAACACTTCAGCACTTCGATATAACGATGGTCAATTTGGCACCGCTGAAGGGACCACAGCACCGCCCATGTTTCGACGAATTGAATACAATAATAACTATAATAAAATTGTAACAAAGTATATATTGTTTTGTTTTTATATTATGTGAGTCTTCTGTATGGTTCACGTGTATGTAATAACTGAACTCCTCTGAAACGGCGGGATCGATTTTGATATTTTTTTCAGCGTGTTCAAATAGACTTACAATTGGACGCGTTTGATTAAACTTCAATCGGATTCTGTTTTTTTTTTAAATTTATGTATAACAGTGTATAACTGTTATATATAATTAAAAAAGAAAATAAAAACAAATTCGGCGTACTTACATACGTACATTATCCAGAGGTAGGTACTTGATTGATAGTACTCATGAACCTGTACCAGTACCTATTCTCCGTGTAGTGACAAATTAATAATACAAATTTACCACTCTTTTTATACCTGTAGTAAAAGATAGCTCAAGGATGTAATATGCAGTTGACATCTATGCAAGAGGAAAACTTGAAACAAAATCCTATTCGTATCCATTTGACCAGCGTTGTAAAAATAAATCTCCTTCCCATTTTGAAGGCAGCTCAACCCAAACAGTGGGACGTAAATAAGCTGAGATGATGATGATATAAACCTTTCTTTGGTTAGGAATGCAATGTGTCACCAATCATTCTTATCGGCGATATAAGCAACGGGAGATGAGGATTTGATATTATCAACTATGATCGCCAACCCGCTTCTGAAAAGTGGCAATTATAGCTTCATCCCACTTTGAGGAAGCATATACTGTTGAGTATATTGAGTCCACTCAATGACCTACTGATGTCCACTTCAGTAGGTTGATAAATGAAATGTACTCGGATGGAATGAACGGATCTGATCTGCTACAATTTAAATGATGTTCTTCATGGCATTTGTTTATATTAATCTTCAACCGAAGTCTAAAATTAGCTTTATAATAATATTATTACACAGGTAAAGGTATCGAATACGTACCGAATGTGTAAGCATTTTCTATGAATCAGACTGTTTTCAACAGAAATAGCGCAAATAAGTCATAAGTCTGTCATTAAAGAAACTTGGAAATTACAATCGTATTCCAAAGATATTAATGTTCAAACTGTATGATTTCGATAGGAATATAGCTGTGAGTGGAGCAGGCGCGGGCGACCTACATATTCTGGACCAACGCCAGCGCATAAATACCTAGTGAGACCACCACTCGTCGTCAAGGTGACATTGCACATACGGCAAAACATTCGATATTATTTATAAAAATATGCACACAATTTCAAGCATTATTAGTGTAATAGTAAGACCTAATATCTCCTACAATAAATAACATCAAAATACTCAACGAGGGTCAATAGTACTTGAAAATTAAATAAAAATCTGTTTCATTCACTATACGATATTTAAATACTTTATGATAACTGGATGGTCACTTCCACTTGTGGTTAACAATCTGTAACCAGCAGGCACCAGAAGAATTAGGAGCAGCATTCTCCTGGAAACTGCAGCATTTGCGTGTAGTGACGGAATAAGAATACATTCACCACTCCTGTCTTACTCGTGTGTGTTGTAAAAGACAATTAAGGGATATAACATACATATAAAAGCTATGTAAGAGTCCATGGTCAGATTTAGCGCCAGAGTTTGAAGATGATGGATTTGAAACCTTTGAGAGAAAAAAATATCTATCAAAATATGTAAATTGAGTGTTAGAAACAGACGCGATGAGATAAGAATGGATTATGAATTGATTAGCTCCCAGCTAAGGTACCTGTGAAAACAGACACGTATACTATCCGCCAGATATCGGATGATATTCAACGAACTCTAGTCAGCATTTTAGCTATATTAGCAACGGATTCAGCCCAAACTTGAAGTTCACAGTTAGACGCGACCACAATCTACTCGAGAGTCTTTCGGTGTTCGTCGACATGTGATACTTAGGACGTCTATAGAGGGGTATTCTAACTTATGTGATGAAGACGGGTATGGTTCACCGAGCAATTTTTTTTATGTAGAGGAGGTAAACAAAGCTTCAAATTATCCATCCAGCACAAGGTGATCAGTATTTATGATTGCCGGATCTACCAAAAAGACTTTTAGGAGGCACTTGAACTAGAGGTAAGCGGTTACTTAGGCGTAGGTTGGGGGCGCAGGCGCTAGTACCTGCGCCTAATGCCGCTCTAATTGAAGCCATGGCTGATTAGAGCGGGGATTGGTCCATCACCTCACCTGAGGCTCACCGCATGAGGACTATACCTCGACGATGAAAGCTGCGGGGTATCGACTCAAGAGGATACCTCCAAGCGTAACTCGCCAGGTGGACCGCCGAAAGCAAGGATCGGGTCAGGTAGTCCTCTCGCGTTGTAGGCGGGTCTATGAGACCACGCGCCGTTCTTTCTGTCGCCCTAGGCGGATCGAACGGGATGTGACCATACATAGCCCCTCACCAAAAAAAGCGGTTACGGGGGGAAGTGAGACATCAAGAGAATGAAGGTGCCCAATATTTCGGAAGTCCAATTTACCCAATTTATATTTCCTTTTACTTACTTTTGCAACCGTATAGGAGAATTAGAGAAAAAGTTTTTCATTTGTCGAGCATTAAAACTGTAGGTGAAAAAGTGAAACGAAATTTCTATGCGCTTATTAGAATATCAACGTCTATCTGGGGCCTTCATTTTAATACACTGAAAACTATATATATGGCCACATATTTGGGGTGTATTTATTACGCTGCACCCGTTTGGGCTGATAGGGCTACCATAGGGGCAGCTCGCCTTAAATGATTACAAAGCCAATGATTGGCCTTAATATTTTTGTGTAAAGCCTACAGGACGGTCTGTATCGAGGCCTTGCCAGTACTCGCGGGTGTACTTCCGGTTGACTTGGAGATTCAGAGACGGGCATCAATGTATTCTTCTACTGCGCGACCGTAATAAAATCGCTCGATTGTTTGCACCGCAGTCCGTTGTCTATGAAAAACTTTTAATTGAATGGCAAGAAAGATGGGATTCATCATCTAAGGGCCGTCACCTCTATCTATTTTTCCCATGCGTCCGCGAGCGCCTAGAGAGAGTGTGGTTGGAGGTTGGCCATTCTGTAGCCCAATTTCTAACTGGCCATGGCAACTTTAAAAGTAAATTATTTTCTTTTAAACTCGTACCTTCACCACTATGTCAATGTTCTACACATAACCGCGAGTATGAACAATCAGCACATCACATTCTCTGGGAGTTAGATCTCTAGCGTAACGAGCGCGACCTTATGTTAGACAGTTTGCAAGTAACATCTAGAGTAGTTTACTATACGGATCTACTCGAGAGAATTTCCGTGCGTTTAGGCGTTTCTGCCATACCTACTACTGCAACCAATCTTAGGGCTCACATATAGGCCCCGTTAAGTTATTCCGTATCCGTGGTGCCGTACTGCTGCGCTTATCGTAGCGGTACAACCCTTTACTTATTGGCTGACTAGTTAATATTGCTTTCTGTCTCCCGCTTTGCCTGGGAGGGAAGTGGAATCACTCTTTTCCAACTCCTCCTCTTTAACTTTTCGAATTAAATTTGTTGCGGGTTCCAAGACAATTAAAATCATTTTCCGGGACTGCCTGAGGGTCAAACCTCGGTGTCATTTATAGTGACCATTGTGGATCCTGGCTTACAGGAGTTACAATGGTGGGAATGTGGGTGGGAGTAGTCCCAAAAAAAAAACCGGTGTATTTAACTGTACTTGTTATAGTAGGTATTATCTATATATATCTATAAGAGTTTGTCCTGATTGACTGATTCATCATCGCACAGCCTAAACCGCTGGGGCTAACAACATGAAATTTATACAGTTACTGCCTTTTATATTGTAGGTGCTCATTAAGAAAGGATTTTTAAAAATTTCTCTAAGGGTGAAAAATAGGGTTTGCAAGTTTGTATCCAACTTCGTCATTTTTGAAGTTAGATTCGTGAATATTTGTATTCGCCTATTTAATATTAAATAAATAAAAACGTGATTCAACATTTATGGAAATTTCTTCTCAAAGTATGAAAAGTAAGGGGTTGAAAGTTTGTATGAAACTTCGTCAATTTTGAAGTTAGATACCTGAAAATTTGTTATGAACTATATAATGTTAAATAAAAATTGACCTGTTTCAGCATTTTAGGCAATTCTCCCTTAAGGGAGTAGAATAGGGCTTGCGAGCTTTTTAATGCAACTTTGGCAGTTTTGAAGTTAGAACTGTTAAATTTGGATTAGCGTATTTAATATTAAATAAACAAATACGTATTTCAGAATTTTTGGCTATCATCCCCTTAAGGGTAAAAAATATGTGTTGCAAGTTTGTATGAAACTTGGTCAGTTTTGAAGATAGATTCCTGAAAATTTATAATCGCCTATTTAATATTAAATAAATAAACCCGTGTTTCAGCATTTTTGGAAAGTTTTCCCTAAAGAGTGAAAAATAAAGGGTTGAAAGTGTGTATGAAACTTCGTCAGTTTTGAAGTTAGATACCTGAAAATTTGTTATTAACTATATAATGTTAAATTAAGATTTACCTATTTCAGCATTTTTTGAAATTCTCTCCTAAGGGAGTGGAATAGAGCTTGCAAGTTTTTTTATGAAACTGGCAGTTTTGAAGTTAGAACCGTTAAACTTTGGATATGCGTATTTAATATTAAATAAACAAACACGTATTTCAGAATTTTTGGCTATCATCCCCTTAAGGGTGAAAAATATGTGTTGCAAGTTTGTATGAAACTTAGTCAGTTTTGAAGTTAGATTCCTGAAAATTTATAATCGCTTATTTAATATTAAATAAATAAATACGTGTTTCAGCATTTTTGGAAATTTCTTCCCTATGGGTCTAAAATAGGGGTTGCAATTTTTTATGAAACATTATCAGTTTTGAAGTTACATTCATGAAAATGTTTATTTGGCTCTTTAGTACTAAAACAAATAAGTGTTTCAGCATTTTTAGAAATTTCTTCGCTAAGGATGTAAAATGGGGATTGCAATTTTGTATTAAACTTCGTCGACTTTGAAGTTAGATCAATGAAAATTTGTATTTAACTATTTAATATTAAATAAAAATAATACGAGTTTTAGCATTTTTGGAATTTCTCCCCTATGGCTGTAAAATAGGGGTTACAAGTTTTTTATGAAACTTTGTCAGTATTAAAGTTCATCTCAGCTCATATATGTACCAATGCTGGCTCCTCCATAATAGGAGGGAAATTGACCTACTATACCACGCTGATCAGACGTGTTGGCATAGGGTTTTGTTTCGAGTTTTCCCTCTCTTGCATAGATATTATGTGCGTTTTATATCCCTTAGTCGTCTTTTACGATACGGTAAGATAGGGGTAGTGAATTGTATTCTTACTCCGTCACCACACGGAAATTATTAAAGTTATATTAGTGAAAATTTATATTTGGCTATTTAGTACTAAATAAAAAAGTACGTGTTTCACCATGTTTAGGAATTTCTTCACAAAAATAGGGATCGCAAGTTTGTATGAAACTTCGTCAGATTTGAAGTTCGATCCGTGATCATTTGTATTTGGCTATTTAGTATTAAATGTTAAAAATACGTGTTTCATCATTTTTATAAATTTCTATGAGCAGAATGTAAAATACGAGTTGTAAGGTTTTATGAAATTTTAACAGTTTTTAAGTTACATTTGTGACGCTTTTTGTTTAGTTATTTTTGTTTCATTATTTTTGGATATTTTCTAATAAATCATGTTGATGTCAAACAGGGGCTGCAAGTTTATTAGAAACATCATCAGTTTTATACTTTATCATCTCAGCTCATATATGTCTCACTGTTGGGCTCGAGCCTCCCCCATAATGGGAGGGAAATTGATCTACTATACCACACTGGTCAGACGTGTTGGTATAGGGTTATGTTTCGAGTTTTCCTTCGCCGGCATAGACGTTATATGCGTGTTATATCCCATAGTCGTCTCTTACGATCACCCACGGGTAAGATGGGGTGGTGAATGTATTCTTACTCCGTCACCACACGGAAAGTTTTGAAGTTAGTACCTTGAAAATAGTTATTTGGCTATTTGAGATAGTAAATGTATAAAAATATAATTTTAGCATTCAGAAAAAATGCCCACTAAATATGTAAAATAGGGTACACATTGCACATTGGTATGAAAATATGTATTTGGCTACTCAATATTAAATAACAACTACGTATTTCACCATTTTTTGAAATCATTCCCTAAAGAGAAATGGATGTTGGAAATTTGTACGGAAATTAACTTATAAACAAGTACGGAACTTTGTTTTGCTTTTTTTTTAGTAGTAGCAAGAGAATTATGAATTGTAGTTAAATTACAGATATCATCTGTAATTTAACTACAATTCATAATTCTTTTGCTCTTATCCCAATTACTTGTGGTCGTCGCAATGCGTACCTACTCCTCTTCCTACATATTGCAAAAGTTATTGGCAATAGGTTTATGAACTGCCGCCTGCCTGCCGCCTGCCTGACCCTCCTTGGGAATGTAATTATTAACTAGACGGCATGAGGTGGTGTTGGCCCAGGCCGATACAAAGCTCTTAGTCGTCTTTTACGACATCCACGAGCAAAGTAAGGGTTGGCAGTATTCATAACCACTACCACACAGCGACTGTACAACTTAACCAAATACAAATATTTAATTAAAGATGAAAAACACGTATTAAAGTTTTATTTTTAATCATCCCTAAAGAAAGTAAAATATGATATTAAAGTTTGTATGAAAATGCGTCAATTTGAAAGAGAGATCCTTAACAAATCTAAAAATAATATATTAAAAATAAGTAAGTAAACGTGTTTCAATGTTTTTAGAAAATATACCCTTTTTTTTTTTTTTTTTTTTTTTTTTTTTTTTGTGGTGGGCTATAGACGTTGCACCCCGCCAAACCGGTCCGGGGTGACGGAAGAGGCGGCGCGCAACCCCATTAACCCACCCTGCAAGCACCTCTTCTTCGCCCTGCGAGCGGGCCACCGGTACCCGATCTTTGTCTTCGGTGGCCCACTCGGCGGTATGCCCTCTCGGGCTCCTCTCCTGTCGACGCCCCGACAGCTTTCGCCGTCGAGGCGTCGCCCTCACGCGGTGGCCTCACGTCGGGTGACCGGACAATTCCCCGGTCCGATCACTCGAAGCCTCGGTTAGGGCGGCATCAGGCGCAGATACTCGCGCATGCGCCGCCCCGGCCGCTGACGGCGGCCCGGGTCACGGACCAGAAAATATACCCCTACGGGGACTAAACTAGAGGTTATAGTTGTATGAAAATTGTCACTTTTGTAATTAAATCTATAGAACTTAGTACATCGATGCTTAAGTACCTATAAATAAATTCATAAGAATGGTTGACGTTAGGCAGGCGGCTGGTCATAAAGCTATTGCCAATAACTTTTGCAATACATATATAAAAAGATGAATACATATTGCGTCCACCCCGAATAATTGGTAATATTAGTAACATAAAAAAATAAAATAAACTTATTATTTTAGTTAAAAAAAACATAAAATTAAGAAGAATTTATTATCAAAATAAAAGTGTTATATTATTTTTTTTACTTATTAGTTGTTTATTAAGTTAAGATATTATATTAATTAATTTTTGACCATTCAAACATACATACATACATACATATCATCACGACATATCCCTTGCAGGGTAGGCAGAGAGAACAGAGTTAGCAGAGAACCATTCAAACAACTAGCCATATTTTAATATATCAACACGGGCGAAGCCGTGGGAAACAGCTAGTAAATAATAAGAAAAGTCCCTGGGAGTAAAACTTGAACTTTAACTTGCCACCGAAGACAAAGATCGCAAAAGTCGAAATTCCTTGTTTGACGTTTTATTTACAATTTTATATGACACCAGCGGACCCGGCAAACTTCGTCCCGCTTACTAAAAAGGAACCGTCACAGTACGAAAAGTAAAAATGTCACAACTCGATCGCAGCGCCACCTGCCGGGTTCTTACTCTTGATCACACACAAAAAATATCAACGAAATCCGTCTAGCCGTTTAGGAGGCGTTCAGTGACATACACAAGTACATAAGAATTACAAAGTTAGCTGTAGTTAACTACTTTTTTTCGCACAATAAGCAAGAATTGAACTAAAATTTATTTATATGAGGTTAGAAATTTAGTTGTGCAAATTACTGAAATTCAGCATTTAATATGCTTGATCATTTATAAAAACCCGATTACGAGCGAAAAATTATTGTCACAAGTGGAACCACACCTATTGAAAATGCGTTTCAATCGTGCTATCTAAATAAATAAATCGTTTTTATAAATTTAATTTTGGTTAACTACTTGTATTTCTCTCATATTCAGCAAGAATTGAACTAAAATTTTAATTTAGCTAGTCGTTTTGACAGCTTCTAGATTGGAATGTTTAAAATTGGCAGCGTGCCATGTGATCCTCTCAATTATAGATAAGTATAGTATGTACATATATCAAAATATCAGCCTACATATATAAATATATATAGGGTAAAGAAAAATAAAAACTGTAAAGATCTTGCTATTTGTTAAAGGTACTAAGAACTGACTGATGACAATGGTGCATGAAAAAGGCGTCATCATCGTCATCTTGACTCATATAAGCCGAACTGTATCCCTTACATCGACCGGCAGGGTAGTAAATTGTAATTTTATCTGTCACCACACGGAAAAAGGTTGTGTACCGTATCAATTACTTCAATTGCTTACTTTTTTCCAATCGAAAAGGCACTGGTATCCACAGACAGAGGTAGCTACGTGGAAAACCAAGGTATATTTATAAGCGTCATATGTTTTACCAAGATGTGCCGTATTAAGACATATTTTGCTTTTGGTAACTAACTAACTAAGCTAAAACTCAAACTATGTGATTTTTTTTGCTTATCGTGGCAAACGAGCAAGCAGCAAACCTGATGGTAAGTGTTACTGCCTACCAATACAAAACTCCAAATCCACCCAGTTGGGCTTCGGGGTTTCTCGCTCACCGAATGAAGCGTACTAGCATATTGCAATTACTTAGACGTCGACCTTCTGCGAGAGTGTGGTACTACCCTGGACGGACCGGCCCGCGGCTGTAGACAAAGAACTGTCAACAGCGTGGTCCTACCACTACTAAATTTCTGAGATTTGGGTGCTATTGATTATCAATGAGATATTTCGCTGAAAAAAAAAACGTTAATAAAATTGTTATTGGCTAAAATAAAAAAAACATTGATATATGATAGGTATGTAGATATAGCAACAGTTCGCGAGAGAACGATATAAATAGATAGAAGAAAGGTATTGCGTTATTCGTGTAAAAATATATATTACGATTGTAAAAATAGTTTATAAGGGACTATTCATGGAATATATAAATTATTTCGGCAAAAGCGTCACAGCCAAGGTGAATAACATGATGATATTATAATATTTTTATCCGTGTGGTGACGGAGTAAGAATATAAATCACCACCCCCTATCTTACCCGTGGGTGATCGTAAGATACGACTAAGGTATACAAAAGTTATATAACATCTATGCAAGAGAAGGAAAACTCGAAACAAAACCCTATACCAACACATCTGACTAGCGTGGTATAGTAAATTAATTTCCCTCCCGTTACGGAGGAGGCTCGAGCCCAACAGTGGGACATATTATGAACTGAGATGATGATGATTATAATATTCAGCTTCTTTATTGAAAATCTCGATGCTTCTCTGCGCATTAAATATGTTGACGTAAATTTTATTCTTAAGTTCAGTTTTATACTCGCTTTTTAAGATTACTCATAATTGTTATAACAATATGGACTGCACAGATGGCGCAGTGGTTAAGATACCGACTTCCCGCGCTAGTGCCGTGAGTTTGTTTCCTACGTAGGACAATACTTTTTGCGATCCACAATGTGTTGATCTGAGTCTGGGTGCCATTTATCTGTGTTAATTGTATGTTTGTAAAGCCACCAGCATTATTTCCTTATTAGTTTTCCTTTTTTCTTTTCAATACGAGGATTATTTCTTTGGGGTAGGGTGGGGTCTTTAAAAAAAAAAAAAACAAGTGTGGTGTCTTTAAAAAAGTTTTTTTTTCTCTAACTAGCTTGGAAATTTGAGCATTATTTTGACAACCTTCTTCGAGAGAAATCGAAATTGCTGTACTGACCAATAGTTTCAACTTCCGCGCATTATTTAAGAAAATTACTATACAAGCCTTGGCCACAACCAGGAATTGATGGACTTACGTACGTATGCTTCGGCTTCGCCTCGGCTCACATTTACACGTTCGTCCATCAATGCCTCTTTTGCCGGGCACTGCAGTAATGTTCTATTATCCGTATGGTGACAGAGTAAGAATACAATTCATTATTCCCTCCTCTGTGTATGTCGTAAGATGACTGAGGGATAGAATATGCATATAAAATCAATTCATGAGAAGGTATTCGCAAAATAAAACTTTACAAACCCGCTTGATCAGCGTGGTATAGTAAGTAAATTGGCCCAGCAGTGGGACATATACGGACTGTTGATGAAGAACATTATTATGGAATTAGTTAACTGCTGATCCTTCCGTACAACGTGTCGTGAATTGTAATTCTTTGTAGTAATACTCTTTATGTGAACTACAGATAGTTGAGAGTATATATAATTTGTGATCTAAATCTAATTTTCTTCGCATTGTTTAATAGTCTAATTTTGAGATCGGTCGCGATAGAAGGTTTAAATACTTAGTGTTAATGAGAGCCCTCCTATTGTGTCATAAAACAATACTGCTATTTTATATATATGATTATCATCATTATCTCAGCGAATTAGTGAATTATCATAATCAATATCTCAGCTTATATACAACCTAATGTTGGATCCAAGCATTCACCACAATAGGAGGGCAATTGACCTACTGTACCACTTTGGTCAGACGCGTTGATACAGCATATGATGATGATGATGATAAAGTTGAAAAAAACATTTAATTTATAACACTATAAAACAGACTTTTATAAAACATTAAAAATGGTCTAGCAGTATAAGATAGGGTTAGCGGCTCCAAAAGATAATTGGAAAATGACTTGTGTGGTAACATTGGCAATATACAAACTTACCGTTGACCCAATTACAGCCTCTCGTTTCGTTGTGTTCTGGAGATACTCGTAATTGACCCAATAGCGTAGAAGGGGTATTCTTTTTTCAAAAACTATTGTAGCTATATTAACGACACAAAAGCTATTCATTATAATAAATATTAGTTTATATTATTTTTTTTATAGAAATTTTATTTCCAATTTATTAAAATTTTTTTTCATGTTTTTATTTAAAATTCACGCAAAGGTACAATCTCAAAAAATATATATAATGTAGCTTACTATCAAAAAATGTAAAAATTTAAAATGGGTGCACACTTTCGAGAAAAATTAAAACCTCTTATGACAGTCATGGGTACTCTAATGACTTATTTATCTTTGGATTATTTTTTTTTAATAATCCATACACCATTATAATATGACGATTATTTCAAAATAAACTATAAGAAGTAGGTTATAAAATAATACATACATACATACATATCATCACGCCATATCCCTTGCAGGGTAGGCAGAGAGAACAGAGTGCCAGAGAACTCTATCTCTGCATACTTCACTCGCTTCCTCAACATTCATAATTCTCTTCATACACGCTCGCCGGTTTCGGAGACTCTTGACTCCACCTTCCTTCAGTACATGACCGATCTGGTCTAGGTAGGTTAGTCTCGGTCTCCCTCGGTACCTACATCCTTCCACTTTCGCATTGTATATCTTCTTAACCAGGCGTTCGTTCGGCATTCTTTCCACATGTCCGAACCATCGGAGCATTCCCTTTCGCATCTTTACACCAATACTCTCTTTCATACCTACTCGCTCTCTTACGTCGTCGTTACGAATGCGGTCGGTCAGCCTAACTCCACAGATTTTCTGCAGAGATCGCATTTCGACCGCATTAATTTTACTATTATACTCTTTTCTGCATACCCAACTCTCGCTTCCATACAGTAATGTTGGGACAAGCACTGCGTTATGTATTGCTACACGTGCCTTCTGGCTGAGGTGGTGGCTGCCGAAAAGTTGCCCCAACGCTCCGTTCACTCTATTTCCCGCATTCACTCTTCGCTCTATATCAGTGGTGTACCTTCCATCTCGGCTAAATCCACATCCAAGATATACAAATTCATCCACTTGGTCTAGTACATCATTACCTATTGTTACTCTTACATCTGTTCTGGTTTTATCTCTTTCAAAGACCATTATTTTGGTTTTGCTCACATTCACGCGTAGACCCCTTTTCTTACAATCTTCTGTCATTGTGTCGACTAGGGTCTGCAGGTCAGTCGCTGACTATGCCAGCAGGACTGCATCATCTGCATAAAGCAGAGCAGTGACCACTGAGTCGCCCATCTGGACTCCCACATTCATATCGTTCAACCTTTGGAGACATTTATCCAGATATATGATAAACAGCCTGGCTGACAGAACGCACCCCTGCTCAACGCCGATATTGACGTCAAACCAAGGCGACATTCCATCATCCAGCCGCACACAGGCTCTACAGCCCATGTAACTGGACTGCACAGCCTGTAGCAGTTTACCGTTAATACCATACTCCGGTAAAATGTCCCAAAGTTCCTTTCGTACAACCGTGTCAAATGCTCTCTCCAGATCCACAAAACTGCAGAAAACCCTCTGACCTAGAGCCAGATGCTTCTCCACAATGTTGCGCTGAGAGAACACTTGATCCATGCATCCCCTTCCACTCCTGAAACCTCCTTGTGTCTCACACAGTAAACCATCGGACACCATCCTCATTCTCCTTTCAATAACTTTTCCATACACTTTTGCTGCCAAACTGGTCAAGCTTATGGCTCTGTAATTTGCGCAGTCATAACGTGAACCCTTGTTTTTAAACAAAGGCACGATGACTGCGCTATTCCAGTCCCTGGGAACCATTCCCGAGCTCCAACATAAATTGAGGAGCAACAGGAACGCCTCCCAGACACAAGAGCCACCGAGCTTGATCATCTCGGCAGACACCATATCAATGCCCGCTGCCTTACCATTTTTCAAACTTCTTATCGCCCATTCAACTTCATCCATACTGATGCCATCGGAGGACGCCGTTGTCGAATGTTGATCTACTAAACCACATCCAACACCGGCGCCAACCGTAGCATCCGCATACATATCGCCAAAATATTCACTCCATCGGCTTAACACGTCTTGTGTTTGTGTAAGAATGTCTCCACCTTTAGACCTTATTTTATTCATTCTGAAGGCTGACCAACCACCCCGAGACTTCTTCACCTCCCTCCAAAAGAGTTTGGTGTTACCCTCGAAGTTTTTAGTCAGCCTATCTTCTGCACTCATACTTGCTCTATCACGTTTCTCTTTCACTAAGGCCTTGGTGTCATTCTTACATTGCCGATATATTTCTTTCTTCTGTTCAGTCATACTGTCATTCAGATTCAAAGAAGAGACATAGTCCAGCCACGCTTTCTTCTTTTGCTCTACGGAAGCTGCCACTTCCGCATCCCACCATGCATCACCATTTGTTTTTCTATGCTTCTTTGAACTTCCACATACTTCTTTCGCTGTATCTACCATACTCTCTTTCAATACTCTCCAGCATTCTTCAATGTCCGATTGCGGCTGGCTTGCCATCGTCAGCCGTTCTCGGACACCCTCTGCATACTTTTCTCTTACACACTCTTCTTGCAACCTTTGCATTAGCTATACATATTGCAGCGATCCCACGTAATTGAGATAAGTACAGTATGATGATTATGACAGCAGTCTCTGGGATAGCCCAGCTACCAAGCGTATGATAGCCCGCCTACCAAGCATGGCAATTATGGCGTTATAATTCTTGTAAAGTCATCCCGACCTAAATCCCCACGACTAAGGGATACAAAACGCATATAACATGCAAGAGAAGGAAAACTAAAAACCATACCCTATACCAATACGTCTGACCAGAATGGTATAGTAGGTCAATTTCCCTCCCATCATTGAGGAGGCTCGAGCCCAACAGTGGGACATATATGAGCTGAGATAAGCAGCAGCGTTAAATCCAGGGTAGATCCAAAGTACGTAAGAGAACGTAGGGAAAGTCTATGGAATTCGATGTTAATATATATTGTATACAGGTCGCCGATTTAATTAGTAGAATCCTTGAAATGGGTGTATCAGACCATGACACACTATCCAAATCAGTAAAAAATAGTACTTAAGTTTTGATTAAATTGCCATATTGATAAGCGGTCAATACACTTGTACTATAAAAAATCGATGTAGGCATATACTCATGCGTGTGACACTGAACTAGTAGGCAAATAGTCCCGCTCTCGCTGCGCTCACCACCGCACAGCAGGTCGAAATGTACTTACAGTCAATGTACGCTGACAAACCTACTGTTTTGATAAGAAACAAATCACTTTATCTCGGGATTGGGCAGAGCTAAGACTCTGCAACTAACTTTAATGTTTTTTATGACGTCATTCCTACACCTAGTTTAAGTTATTCTTGTAATAAAATCGGCATCCTGTATATACAGTGGCAGAATACTTTATAACATATGCGGTTGTCTTGGTTTCAGTGATTAAACTACCGATTACTGAGTGAATCGGAATGTAAGGCCTTGTTTGAACTTTAACTGAAGCTTAGTTTTAAGTAAGCTATTATATTAATAAGCTATTACTGCCTATTATAATATGAGTACAGTTATTATTAATAATGATACAGAAATATAATATCAGGCAACCCAGGCAATAGAAGGATATGGATTTACAATAATTATCAGTATTGTAAGTATTTGACTTGCTTTATAATTCATCTGGATAGCAATTGTGATGTGTACATGTGACAAAATGATGTAACTGTTTAAACATGAAACTATTTAGACATAATGGCAATGTTTTAAAACAGGAGCTTACTCATAGTTTCCTACGAAATTTCAGATGTTTAACGATTGGTTTTTTTTAATGTCACGCTATTTAGTACAGATTGAAAAGGTCTCTTTGTTATTAGAGACTTTGTTTTGAAGCGTTAAAGATGTTTCTAGGATTTTATAAAAATGTTTGATTTGTTTGAAGCGTTTGTATAGTATTTAAAAACGCAGGAATATTACCAATGTCCATTGTTCTATGTTTGATGATCGAACACGCGCCGTCGGTCTTTCTCTATGACCAGGTGGACTAACTTTGGCCACCGATGACAAAGATCGGGTATTGGTGGCCCGCTCGCACGGCGAAGAGAGGTGTTTGCAGGGTGGGTCTATGGGGTTGCGCTCCGCCTCTTCCTTCGGCCCGGACCGATTTGGTGGGGCGCGACCACGTCCATAGTCCACCGCAAAAAAAAGAAATTGGACTAACTTTAAATGAGAGATTCCGAAAATAAACATATAAAGATGTGTAAAGATGCGAAAGCAAATGCTCCGATGGTTTGGCCATGTGGAAAGAATGCCGAACGAACGTCTGGTTAGAAGATATACAATGCGAAAGCGGAAGGATATAGGTACCGGGGGAGACCGAGACTAACCTACCTAGACCAGATTGGTCACGTACTGAAAGGAAGGTGTAGTCAAGAGTCTCTGACACCGGCGAGCATGTATTAAGAGAATTATGAATGTTGAGGAAACGAGTGAAGTATGCAAGGATAGGGTTATCTGGCACTCTGTTCTCTCTGCCTACCCTGCAAGGGATATGGCTTGATGATATGTATGTATGTATGTATAAACATATACACAGTAATATAAAGATTTTGAAATACAAATACAATGCCATCTATTACATAGGATTCAAAATTATAAAATGAAAACATGTGCTTAGGCCTCTAGAGATAAAGAGATTCTATCATCATTATTATCATCCTGCGCTTATCCCAATTGCATGGGGTCGATGCGATATGTACTCTTAACATCGTACATATTCGCTAAAATTATTGGCAATAGTTTTACGTCTGGCCGCCTACCTGACCACAACCATCCTTGGGAATGTAATTGTTGATCAGACGACGTCAAATGGAATTGACTTGGGTCGGTAAATGTAATGGATAAAGACATTCTATAAGATAAGTTAAATTTGAAAAGATTTTTCATTGTGGTAGGATTACACTGTTAAACAGTTTTCTCTCTACAGTCCCGGGCCGGACCGGCCCGGGACTGTAGAGAGAAAACTGTATGTGTGTTGTAGAGAGAAAGCTGCAGACTGTTGTGCTTCGTTCGGTGAGCGAGAGTACCGACAGCCCAAGTTCCAAGAGAGAGCTTGGAGATTTTATTGGTACAATTATATATAATAGTTTTACAATTGGTATTGCAAAGGTCCATGGGCGGCAGTAACACTTACCATCAGGTGTCTTACTTGCTCGCTTGCTACCATAATAGATAAACAAAAAAAGTATAGTTAAAAATCTTTATAATGTAACTTCGGAAAAACAAGTCGAAACCAAATAAAATCTCCTAAAGATCTACATTTAAAAGTAAATATGATGTTTTCACTAACCTAATTTCATCCAAAGTATGACTAACATTATGTGTATATACGTATAAAACATTTTTCTGAATCTGAATAACATTTGGCACACACACATATTTGTCTTTTTTAGTACCAGTGATAAATTGGTACGATGTTGATCAAAATATATTATAGATATTTCATAGAACTGCACCCCCGCGGTACAATCCAATAACAGAATTATAATTAATCTATTACTATTACATACTAAAATAAACAGGCACTTAGAGACGGGTTTACAAAATGTATATAACAGAGAATAACAGGGATGGGAGTTTGTTTGGCTCTAAACCAATACACAAGCCCTGTGTACATATGTTGCATTTGACCAAAGGTTTTCACACATTGTCGAGTCTTTATTAAGATAATACTCTATCTGAGAGGATACCCGTGAGGCTAGACCGCCGGGTGGGCACCGAAGAAAAAGACCTGGTTCCGATGATCCACCCGCACGGCGTACAGAGATACGTTGTTGGGCAGGTCCATGGGGTCGCGCGCCGCTTCTTCCATCGCCCCGGACGGATTAGCAGGGTGTGATCACCCCATAACCCGCCACTAAAAAAATAAAATAAAAAGGTAAAACCCTATCTAACTTCATTATCCTAGTCACCTAAGAATACAACACCGTTTACAGTATTGCTTACGCGGAGTACCGCGTAAGCATTAGTAGGGGTACTAACCCCGTTTTATTTTTTGGTGCTGGCATTGGTTGATCACATCCGGGGCGACAGAAGAAGCAGCGTGCGACCCCATAGACCCGCTATAATGTAACTCTCTTCGCCGAGCGAGCGGGCCACTGGAATCCGGTCTTTGTCTTGGGTAGCCCGCCAGGCGGTTTACCCTCACGTGACGCGGTAGTACCCTACGAGTCGATTAGTTTAAATATGGATTGGTGGAGTAACGTGTAAGATTAGCGTGTCCAAGAAATTATTCAAAAAAAGTGCTAAGTCTAGGACTATTGTATGTAGCCTAATTTGCATAATATGCATACACTCGGCATTCAGGTGTACACGTTAACAGACGCAACCGCGTTTGGATGAAAAAAAATCAAAAGCGAAGTAAGTGTATATAACACTTTTGTCTATGCCTGAAAATAAAGCCATAATGCTATAAAAATAATTACCATAGTGCAATATTGCATTACACAGATTATAAAATATTAAAAAGCAAAGAAGATAAATGGATATTTAATAAACATGTCTTAAAATAACACACAACTGTCTAGTATGTTATTTTTTTGTAAAATAATTGTTTTGAAAAAAGAAGTGTTAAAAACAATAATATTATCCTACATCACGTACGAAGGCGGGATACCGCTGCTTGGCCTTGCTAAATTTATCCACAACCACTGAAATAATAATGCATTCGTATGTAAACTTGTTTATGGCGATGGAAAAAGAACATCCTTGACGTTGAGTTGAAACGCGATCCGTTCGATTGCGCCTTGTGGTGCAATAATTAAATTCCACCAATTCCGGAACTAGCTCGTTTTATACTATAATTAATTTTAATATTTTTAATTATTACGTAAAACGCCATATCATAGCTACAGATAAAATTATTTTAATAAACTTGCATTTGCATGTTGGAATGTAATTTAAGATTTTTAAGAAATATTTTTCATACTATTAGGATTTAGATAAGCGTTAAATAAGTTGTGCTGTATAATTTTGCTGTTAATAGGTACATATCAATACATTGCTATAGAATGGTTTGTACAAACAATAAAAAGATTTTCTACAATTTCAGCGTTTTATTAAAATCACAGGCACATTGGAAAATTGCCCGATTACTTGGCATTTGTTCAAACTATTTTGCGTTCTGACGATGAGACGCTCCTCTAAAATTATTTTAATGTTTTGTCACGATCACCTTTAGTGATTTAAACTAAGACATATTTATTATATGTAATGCAGAAGAGAATTTAATACGGGAATATTACGGTAATTAACGGACGTAAGAAGTAAGTCTGGAAGTCGCTAATGGCTTAGTTAACCGAAAGGTAAGTGTTTGCGCTAGTGAAATTCTCGCACATGGTACCGGTGATCGGTTTAAAAGACGAAGATGTGCTCAACACAGCAGCTTATAGTGCACCACAATGTATTAGTGTTAACTTAGTAGACAAATGGATAGGGACTATCGCGGATCTGACTGCAAACCGTCAAATAGAAGGCAGCGCTTTGGGTGTACTCGATAAACTGCAAAAGCGCAATAGCAGCTATTAACCACCATCGTATAGACTGCTTCGCTATTAACAAGGTTGCTATAAATATGTAGGTCACTGAAAAGAACTTTTAGTATCTTCTAAGTAAAAAGTTGAGGTACAATCTTTTTGGTCATTCTGTTTGTAACTACCTAATTTTAATACCAATAAAAGTTGATATTTCCGTGTGGTGCGAGTAGGAAGGTCGAGCCAAGTATTGAGGTACTCGTATATATGAGCTGAGATGGTGATGGTGTGAAAATAATGGTATTTTAAATCAGAAGCTGTCTACCAAAATAAGTTAATCTAACGTGGCAATTCGTGGAAGAAAGAGAAAAATATTACAGAAGCAGCGAAAGAAATTGTGACGTTTTTGGACTTACTCGTAATGCAGGGTCGGAAAGTGTAGCACAAAACTGGTTCAAGACGTCATCTACCATATAGACTTAACCTTGCACCCTTAGATTGTCACCTGTTTCTGACTCTTTAGGCTTCTTTAGGAAATGTTACGATAACACCAAGAGGGGATTATCAGATTGCTTGTCATAGTTGTTTTGATGAGTCCCAATAGTTCCAGAATGGATATATGACACTATCATTTTCTCTTCTCGGGGAGCCTCCCTATGGATATCCTTCTTCTGCTGGGCGGGTAAAATGATTAGGCCAGACTCACGGTGCAAATCACCTACTACTGCCCGCTAAACCGTCGCGGTATTTCTTCGCCTATCTATTGCCGAAAGAGAGGTAGGTACATACCATATCAAATCAAATCATTTATTATGCATAAGCCCCATAGGGGCACTTACATATTGTCAATTTTACATCATTGTTTTTTAAATTAAATTTAATTAATCTACCACCGGATCGGAAAGCAGCCACATAGTGAGAAGATCCGGCAAGAAACTCAGTGGGCTCGTCATTTTTTTTTAATTATATATTTTCACGAAAGAGATACATGCATATTTAATTTATGTTAGCTTCAGTGACATGCCCTTCGAGTAAAAATTCATTTTTGTAAATTTTGTATATAATACAAAATTAAACTAAGAATATTTATAAAACAAAAAAGAAACAAAAATGGCTGGACCAGATCCCACAAGCGGCACCCGATCACAAGTTAACTATTAGAGCAGCCATTACGCCCCTCAACCACATTGGAGGGAAGGGAGAGACCCGCTCCACGTAGCTACCACAAGCAGAGACCTTTTCAGTGAGCATGACCACACCATAATCTATAAATTTGAAACAGATAGCTTGGATAAATAAATACATAACTCGTTAGGCAAAATACGCTACACTGTACAATTAAGACAATACAAATAATACAAGAGGATCAGAAGACAATGAGGATGTAAGAGATAAACATGAAAAGGTCAATTGCTGAGAGGGCTGCTCATAACCATTCCGTATTATCATTTATATAATCCGAAATGCTGTAATATCCTTTTCTGCACAGTCTATTTTTGATAGCCTTTTTGAACTTATTCATTGGCATATCTCGGATATCTTTAGGCAGTTTATTGTAAAAGCGTATACAAATCTGTAGAGCAACCCCAAAACAGTATGCCATAAGACATAAGACTATGGAAGTAGGCGAAATAAACAATTCTAGCCGTTTCAATATCGGTTAACATTATCATTCATCACATCATACATTCCATCCTCTACCACAGGCAGCTCGCTATTTCTAACTGCCCATTTTCAATTTGGAGGATTTCTCCCTACAAGAGGTAGGTACATGCAGAACATGCTCACGCCATCTAAGATCTATTTCTGCTAAGGTATTGGACTGCCTTGTTATCACTACGCTCAGGTCAGTATTTATGGGGGACCGGAGGTCGTCTAAAGCCTTATGTGATTGTGATCATCTCCTATTCACGCATTGCCGTCTCCTTTGTGTAAATTACCTCCTTGTAGAAGAAGACGGCGGCCGCCCACCCACTCTCATTCCGGATCCATATCGTACCTATAGTTGGAAGCGAGGGAATAGTCATGCAAGGATATACACAATTTTTGAACGACATGGCACGAATATAATCAATGACAGCAAAGATGGCGTAGTGTTTAAGATACCACATACTGTTCCAGTGTCGTCACTTTGTTTCCTACTTAGAACAATACTTAGTGTCATTCTCAAATTATTATACTCAGTCTGGGTATAATTTGTGTCCATTAAATTGAATGTTTGTAAAGTCGCCAACATTATTTTCTTATTATTTTTCCTTCTTAAAGAAAGGTACACAAAATACGAAAAAAATATTTTCTTCAAATTACTGAAATTTTTAGCATTTAATGTGCTTAATTATTTATAAATACCCGATTACGAAACGAAAAATGATGTCACAAGCGGGATTCGAACCCGCACATCATTTTTCGTTTCGTAATCGGGTATTTATAAATAATTAAGCATATTAAATGCTAAAAAATTCAGTAATTTGAATAACAAGGTTGTGTCATCGTTTAATACAATTCTAACTGTAAAGTTTGAAGTATTAAGCCTATACAATGTGTAAACATTGTCCGATAGATGCCATACGTCACCTTGAAGACGTAAGATATAATATGAATCGAAATTTGCATGTCCTAAAATAGTTCACGATGGTGTAAGTGGCAGCACGGTTGGGCCGGATTCCCAATAGGTGCGGGTTCGAACCCCGCTTGTGACATCATTTTTCGTTTCGTAATCGGGTATTTATAAATATTTTCTTAACCTAATATTTAAAATATTATACTCTACCGGCTCTTTCACGGGGTGTGCTCTGAGGAACTGTTTGACTTGGTACCACCGTCGCCGTTTTATCATCGTACCACTCCACACCGTAGTAGAGTTCATCCATTTCACCTTTTTTTTTTTAATTTTTTTTTTATTGATGGACTATGGATGCGTCTCGCCCCGCCAAATCGGTCCGGGGCGACGGAAAGGCGGCGCGCGACCCCATAGACCCACCGTAAAACTCCTCTCTCTTCGCCGTGCGAGCGGACCACCGGTACCCGATCTTTGTCTTCGGTGGTCTCATCCATTTCACCTGGAAACGATACGGTCCTTGACTGTACGTTTTCAGCGATCATTTCTTCAACTCACGTGCAAGATCGGAATAGGGAGAGGGAATGAACTACCTGCTGCTGTGTTTCCCGAGCGCTATGACATGTCCTTCTTCAAACGAGGTTTAAGAAGAGCACTTTCTTTAAGGTAGGCAACGGCTTGATTGCCCCCTTGATGTTGCTAAGGTCCGTGTTCAGCAGTATCACTTACCATCAGGTGAGCTGCTAGCTCGTTTGCCATAGGCAATAAAAAAATGTTTATTTTGTATGTAGTACACATCATAATTATGTTGGTACACTTTTCAATTAACAATTAGTTGTTACTAATAGTAGTAACTAAAATAGGTATTAAATAGGTATTCTTCTTCTTCACAGCCTATATATTCTTCTTCAGCCCATTTATTTTCAATATATGTATATTTAAACAAATTCAAAATTAGGTTATTAAATTCCTAGAGAAGATGAGGTCATAACAGTTTTAGGATGATCGTGAATAGTTGAGTAGTCTAAGTTTTGCACATTTATATCATTCGCAGTCGTAAATAAATTATATATTATAAATAGTTAGCTCGGCCAACATACATTGTTCTGTTTCAATTTGCAATTTAGTGACAATAATTTCTAGATTTGGATTCCTCATCATCTCAGCTCATACATGTCCGACTGCGGGGCTCGAACCGTCTCCATACTAGGAGGGAAATTGACCTACTACACCGCGCTCGTCTGGTCTGTTGGTATAGGGTTCAATTTCAAGATTTCCTTCTTTTGCACAAATGTTATATGCATATTTCATCCCTTAGTTGTCTTTTACGATCACCCAAGGGTAAGTAGAGGGTGGTGAATTGCATTCTTAACTCGTCACCACACGAAGGATGGATTTGGATTTAAAGTTTAATTATAAGATGTGCTATATAATACATTCTGGATTTTTATAACAGAGCTATCCATCGGCCACTATCTATATCACTATCTATAAATCATTGTGTTATGTACACATGTTCATGTTCTCTATGTACTCCCAAACGGCTGCATCAATTTTTATGAAATTTTAAGATTAGTTTTAGATATTTCCTTTTTTTGGGACTAATCCCACCACACATTCACACCATTGTGACTTCTGTAAGCCAGGATTCACAATGGTCACCATAAATGACACCGACACTGTTTGACCCTCAGGCAGTCCCGGGAAATGATTTTAATTGTCCCGGAACCTATGTAGCGTGAAGATAAAAAGTAGTTTTTTTTCTATTCTTTTGGTTACTAACATTTTGATAATTCACGAGATCAGTTATTCGCTCCGAACATCACATATCTCCGTGAATAATTAGAATATCTAAGTATAAACTTGTTTTATATATATATTAATTTTATTATATAAGGGTCAGGTTATTTCAAAAACTGAATACAATTTATTTTTCTACTTGTAAATTAATAAAGTTATTTCATTAAAAGAAACAAATTAGACCTTATTAAATAAAATTTGATATAGCAATTATTAATAATTATCCGGATAATAATTATTATATTAATTATTGATAATGTTAATGTTAATGAATATGATTAATTTATTTTGCAATTGGCAAAAAGATTCACGATTATCAGATAAACCGTATAAGAAAAAAACTACCAGCAGTGGTATTTTGCAGCAAAATGGTGGTAATGAATTTTGTTGAATGAATGAATTTTGTTATATGATACTAAACATTCCCATAACATATAACTTTGACGTTCACTATTGGTTAATGACATCGTTGACTGCACAGTTGGCGCAGTGAGTTCGATTCTCGCGCAGGATAATTTTTTGTGCAATCAAGAAATTTTTGTTTTGAGTTTGTTGGTAATTTGTATCCGTTAATTGCGTGGAAGTTCCCCGTACCACGTCGTTAGTACGGGGTCTGTGAAAAATAATAGTCCCCATGGTTTATCATTATTATTCTCGAAGTTGTAATGATTTATTAGAAAATGTTGTACATATTATCATCATCTTCATCATCTCAACTCATATATGTCCCACTGCTGAGCTCCATTCTCCTCCACAGTAGGTTGGAAATTAACATTACAATACAATAGCTCTTTATTGCTCACCATTTTTAGGTACAGGAATAAAATAAAATACAAAAATTTAACATTGGTACAATGTTCGCGGCGGTCTTATCACATACTGTATCATGTATACACATTATCCGTGTGATGACGGAGTAAGAATACAATTCACCACCCCCTATCTTACTCGTGGGTGATCGTAAGAGATGACTAAGGGATATAAAACGCATATAACACGCAAGAGAATGCAAGAGAAGGAAAACTCAAAACAAAACCTCGAAAAATTTAATAAAAACAATTGTACTTCAGCTCACCTGGTGACGCGGATTCATACTTGACCGCCGTGCTGATACTTGTTTCCAGCGCGCCATTTATCCACCTACCATTAGACTTCATTAGCTCTCCGAACGGACCAATAGTCTTCAGGAAATCTTGACATTTCCTTAGCAAAACAGCAAATTATTTACAAAATTTACAGTTATCCCAAGTTTTCTGAAAATTTTAGTACCAAACCAGTTCCGGGTTTTTAGTAGATGTTGTAGCCCGCGACGAGGCGGTTTTTTGGATACCCCACACGTGGGCCTACGAAGCTTCTTTACCGGTTTTTTACCAACAAGTCTGACCAGCGCGGTATAGTAGGTTAAATTTCCTCTCATTACGGAGGAGGCCCGAGCCCAAAAGTGGAACATATATGGGCTATGATGATCATGATCGCATACTGCAATTTCTTCCAGACAACCTTGGGACTGATTTTATTTTTAAAGAATTAACTAATTATTATTATATTAACCTACTATACCACGCTGGTGAAATGGATTGGTATAGGATTTGACATGATAACGTCTTATAGGTCGATGAACACCGCCTGCAGGGACGAAAACGTGTCACGTTCCGCCTGCGTCGAGCGTGCAAGCGAGAGCCTGGAACAAGTGATAGAGGGGCACGATCAGCCTAAGTGTTGCATTATAAAAATTTGACCGGAACTGTTTTGTAAACCGCTTATAAAGTGAAGTGAAAATTAATGTGGTTTTTTATGTTTGTTCATTTCATAAAAGTATGCAATTCTTCATCAATGTTTTCTTATGATGTTATCACTTAAAATTATCGTCCGTAAACCAAGTTTACAGACAACCATCTGTTTGTTTTAACATAAATATAATTTATAATTACTGAAATTTAGTATTTAATATGCTTAATCTATACTAATATTATAAAGAGGAAAGGTTTGTATGTATGTTTGTAATGAATTGGCTCAAAAAGTACTGCACCGATTTAAATAATTCTTTCACCATTTGAATGCAACATTATCACTAATTATTATAGGCTATTTTAATTGTAAGAAAAATATAAGGATCCCTACTAAAATTACAATAATGTTACCCAAGGTGTAAAAAAACGCCCATAAAATATCTTTCATCGCATGTGCTGCGAAAACTATTGATAATAGAACCAAAAATGTTCCACAATATTAAAGAACATATCAATATCTACAAAAAATGTCGCGATAGCATGTGTCTAACTATTGTAGTTATGTCACTCTAACTACTTTTTAACATTTTAAAATTTAATAGAAATTTCGACCATAATCAGACCAAGTTATTTATACCTTTGCCTTAATCCTTACTTAAATAAATAATTTCTCAAGCAAGGCCTTTTAAATACCTGTAAATAACTTTTTATTTTATTAAAATCGGACACTCCATTCGAAAGATATTACGAGTTGAATAAAATTGAAATAAAATTAATTCGCCGCCGTGACGCGCCGGTGCGGCGGGGGCGGAGTGCAGGAGAGGGGCACATCTATGAAATAGGTAGCCGCGCGGCTGGCTCTGAGAAATTTAAGCCCTCCCAATATGTGTAATGGAACAAGACTTTTGGTTATGGAATTGCGAGACAATGTGATTGTAGCTACTATCATCACCGGCCCCGCGGCCGGACAGCTTGCTCACTTTCCGCGGATCCCGATGATAGCGACGGATTGTCCTATATCTTTTAAGAGATTACAGTTTCCTGTAAAGATATCGTTTGCCCTTACAATAAATAAATCCCAGGGACAAACTTTTTCTATGGTTGGTATCGATCTAAGAATGTTGAAATTTTTTCATGGCCAACTATATGTTGCACTTTCTCGAGTAGGGTCTCCTGAAAATCAATATGTTTTATTGCCATCTACAAATACCACTGCTAACATAGTGTATAGTGAAACATTAAGGTAAAAATGGAAAATTAAAATAAAAATCTAATAAAATTTAAAAGTCTTTAAAATAAAAGATATACTTGAATAAAGAAATAATACACAAATAAAAAAAAACTACATTAAAATAAATAAAAAATATAAATCAAAAAGGAAAAATAAATGTAAAAAAAAACTTAGCACATAAGTCGGGATGCTATATTTTTTATTCTATGAAATATGTGATAATCAGTACTTATACAGTAATAGTAGGCATATAATGTATCTAATTATTATTAGTATACCTATACTCTAAACCTCGGTGAAATGTTTTTAAAAATTACCAGTTGATGTCATTTATTCTGTTTACTCATTTTGTTTTCAAACATCAACCCAAGGGAAGCCAGCGATACACTATTGCTAAATACATTATTATATAGGTATGTCCTGCATTTACTGTACGTTTATGCCAAAATGTTTAATAAATAAATGTTCACCCGTGCGAAGCAGGGTCGGGCCGCTAGTTATTTATAAAAAGCGATTACGAAACGAAAACGTCACCTTAAAGACGTAAATATGATACGAAGCGAGATTTGCATGTCCTACAATAGTTCACGGTGGTGTAAGTGGCAGCACGATTGGGCTGGACTCCCAATAGGTGCGGGTTCGAACCCCGCTTGTGACAAATATAATTTAGTTTAAAAATTGGGTTTCACAATCTTTAAGATTGAATAAAAGTTGCCTATATTATTATAGTTTATTGTACATGTACATATAATGTTATAAAAGTTAAAAACACCACATAAAAATTGGAAAGAGTAAATGTTTTTTTTTATTTCATTAAATTAAAAATTAAAACTAGGCTCATTGACTTGAAGTGGTATTCAACACGTATTTTTAAATACTTTCATTAAACAAAAACAGTGGAAAACACGCTTGTTGACGCGAACCTTTTTTTTGTTGTTGTAGTGGTAATAAAATCTAGTAAAAAGCACAAAGTGTTACCTACAAATTTAATTCGTAATTTCGTCTATGTGTGGAACCTTAAAAAACTTTAATATACAATATAGAATTATTTCAAAACCGTTGTTAATTAGTCCCCCTTCTAGAAAATTGAGCCTCAGTAGAAGTTTTACAGGTGTAATTAGAATTCCGTCGAGCATTCGGATATACAGGTATGTATACCTGCATACTTGCTAATTTGGCTAGGGTGAAAACGCGTTTTAATTAATATTGTGATCGTGGCGATTTTGGGCATTTTAATTACTTATTTACTTCATGTATATCACATGATTACTCTCGTTTTTTAATGATACTATTGTATATTTATACTTCATGTTCTTAAATATGTCTATGTTCGTCTTTCGCCTTTATTTGGTTCCTTGTATATTTTTGAACGCTATACATTAAGTTAGGCCTCGTAACAAAAGACCATTGTACTGCATATACATTTACCATACTATAGAGAACCGCCGGACATTCAGACGTTCGGATGGATCTATAACAGCATTTTTGCCCAAGCTGAAACGGTGACGATATTTTCGCGCTTCACGCTCGTTCTGTCAATAATCATTACAATATTAGCAATACTACCATTTAAAAATATTAGGTATTTATTAGTTTAATTGTATTCAATTAATAATTTTTAGTTTTAATTGCACATAAAGTAATAGAATGTACATGAAGTGTAGAATGCTACATCATATTAGTTGAAATAACAGAAGTTATTCTATATCAAGCAAAATAAATAAATTAGGCCCTTTGTATTTAACTTTTTATTAATCAAATATTTAATACTTTCCTGTTTTATTCTATACTAGCAAACTCAGGCCGTTGGTTTGTTTGTAGATATCGCAGCGCTGTCTGGTGGCGAGTTACATCAATGGAGATAGCATATAAACCTTCTCCGTGAAAAATATATTTTCTGGAACATGCTTGGAAATTCAAACATTATTTTGACAACCTTCTTCGAAATAAATTGAAATTGCTGTACTGACCAAATACATGCGAGCACCGGCAAAAATGTATGAAAATCCATATCTGTCGTGTTTTAGCGTCCAAATAAATATATATGTAAATTCATATCTATCGTGTATTTTAAAAATGGAACGATTTGTTACTTCAAAATATGTTAACCAAATAGGTAACTTATCAGAGTTTTATTTAAATTTCGAACTGGCTTGGCAAAGAAACCTGTTTATTAATGGAAAAAAAAATAAATGAACCCTTTAGCACGCGAACAATGTTGTTCGTCATGTATACAGTTCTACTTAGTTTTAATTGCTGCGCATTATCTGAGAAAAGCACTATTCCTTGGCCACAACTAGGAATTGATGGACTTACGTATGTGTGCCTCGGCTACGCCTTGGCCCACATTTACACGTTCGTCTATCAATGCCTCTTTTGCTAGCCGCTGCAGTAATGTACTAATACATATCAATTTTCACAATAATCGGCCAAATATTTTCTGAATTTAGCGATGTCAAACATCCTTTTCTATAGATATAGATTTTGCTAACGTTTTAGTGTCTTAATAACCTGTCTTATCATATCACATATATTTTCCAACTTGGTTTTATTATGGGTTTAATTTCGAGGTTTCCTGCTCTTGCTTAAATTACATTTGTATACATATATCTCTCTTTAGTTGACTATCACGATAACCACGGGCAAGACAGGGTGTGGTGAATTTTGTTCAAGCTCAGTCACTATACAGAAAATCACTATACAACAATTACCAACAGTCATCATTCATCATTCTTCTACTCTTATCCCAATTATTTGGCATCGATACAATATGTATCCTTCTTTCATAGTACATATTGTAAAGCTTATTGGCAATAGTTTTATGGCCAGCCGCCTGCCAGACGTCAACCCTCCTTGGGAATGTAATTGTTGACCAAACGGCATCAGATGGAGTTGGTCCAGGTCGTTATAAGGCTCTTAGTCGTGTTTTACGACATCCACGAGTGAAGTGAGGGTTGGTAGTATTCGTAACCGCTAGCACACACTTAACTGCAACAAATACCAACAGTATGTAAATATAAATAGAATTGAATGTTTGCTATGATTTTTATATTCTATCTCGCAGTTGTTTTGTAAAGATTATATGTATTTTAAACCGTAAATCTGTCAAGTTGATAATCAGTTTACCACTGTAAAGTTGTAAGAAAATCATGGATTAAAATTTAATTTATTGTCATCTACTTAGCCAATATACAGTCTACTCTTGGGACGTTTATTATATTTACAACATATGGATATCATAAGTAATATATGACATATATGTACATTATATTAGAAACAACGAACGACATACACATGTCTGGATGAACTCCAACATCGTTTGTTATATGTTATTAAGTACAATTTTTAACCTTATAGTTATTTCATAGGTATATGTGTCATTGTTGGGCTCTAACCTCCTCCATAATAAGAGGGAAATTGACCAACTATACCACGGTCAGACGTGTAGGTATAGGATTTTGTTTCGAGTTTGCTTTCTTTTGCATAGACGTTATATGCGTTTTATATCCTTTAGTCGTCTCATACGATTACCCACGGGTTAGATAGGGGGAGGTGAATTGTATTCTTACTCCGTCAGCATACGGATAACCTTATAGTGTCAATTAGTTAAAAGAATTTTACTATTGATTGACAAAGCCGTTTCTGTACTTTATGAATGTTAAGGCCTTTTTTTTAACAAATGCGTTTTCCATAATACTACATTATTGTGGAAAACGTAATTGTTAAAAAAAACCTTGTTATATGTATCAACTACTGTAAAAAAGAAAAACAATACAATCTACCACTTCCCTTTAATTTCTCTTTCCTATTGTTGACACCACTTGTGGGAGTATCCGGGGAGGATTAATAGCGCTCTCCTGTGAAAGTTGAAACCCTAATTGAAGTCGCCAAACTGTCAGCCAAGGGTGGTAATTAAGGCATTTTCTCCTATTCGTGGCGATCTAGATAAACCCCTAGTACTATGTCCGCGGGCGGCAGTAACAGTTGCCATCAAGTGTGCTGTTTGCTCGTCTGCCAATATAAGCAATAAAAAAAAGTCAATTAATATATCTGAAATAACACAACATCGTTTACCAATACGCTTTATTGCTTTTTAGGCAAAAAAAAGATATCTGTGCTTCAGTCACAATTATTATATTATCCTGCTCTTATCCTAATTATTTTGGGTTATAGTAATATTTACTCCTCTTCTATCTCAAATATTGCAAAAGTTATAGGCAGTAGTTTTATGATTTGCCACTTGCCTGACGTCAACCTTCTGTGGTAGTGGTAATGTAATTGTTGACCAGACGACATCATGTGGACTTGGCCCAGGTTGATATAAAAAGAGGGGGTTGACTCCGTCCTGCTTTACGGGTTGAGAGCCCTCAGCGCTCACCCACAGTCCGGGTAAAGTTGTCATAGCCATCTGAGGCTAACAACTAAGACATACACAAAAAAAAAAACCGTCCTGCTTACAGTGCGGTAGTGACGAGGACATGACGCAGCATACGTTCAAGGTTTGTACGACCTGGGCTCAGCAGCGCCGTGAAAGCGATAGTTGACAGCGTCAGGAACTGCGAGGCAGTTGTCTCGCAGAAGAAGCGCGGGAGGACCTCTTTCAAGAAGAATCGGGCAGCCGCCGACGCCTTGGGCGGCGCAGGCGGGAGTATTTGCGCCTGATGCCGCCCTAACCGAGGCATCAGGTGACTGGACCGGGGATTAGTGCAGTCGCCCGGAGTGACGCCACTGCATTAAGACGAAGCTTTGGCATCAAGGCTAAGAACACGATCGAGATGATAGGGCGTCGACTTGAGAGGATACCTGCGAGGGTAGATCGCCAAGTAGGCCACCGACAACAAAGACCGGGTTCCGGTGGCCCACTCGCACGGCATACGCCCTGAACGGATTTAGCAGGGTGTTTGATATAAAACTCTTAGCTGTCTTATACGAATGGAGTAAGCATTGATAGTATTCGTAACCAGGTAAAAGCTACAGCAAATCAATTGAATGAAATACTGTACTTCAAGATTTTAATGAAACTCTGTGAAGCACAATGGTTCATTAAAATATAAAATTAAATATGTGTTTAAAAAACTAATTTGTAAACATCGAATGCATGAAGTTTGGCAGCGCTCATTAGTAGGTGGTCGATATTCCCGTCGGACAACACAAAATCCGGTGTGGGGATCGCCCACGTGCCCGCGCTCCTATATCTTTTACGCTGACTATAACCTGATGGCATTCAATGAGTAACCCTTTGCGCAATACAGGTGACCTTATTTTAAACATTCTTGGTATGCGTATTCCAGAGCTTGGCGTTGGCGGATTTTAAATTACCTACGTGAAGTTGGTTTGCGTTCTTGAAATAGATCAACTTTTAAATCTCACTGCTCTGAAAATTGTATACTGTACGGATTGTCACTATTATAAAATCTAAAGATGATGTTAGATTAAATTATTGAAATAGTAGGTGGTCTTTTAATATGAGTAAATCTTAAAGTCCAATGTATTAGCATTGGACTGATGATTGATGATTGATTGATTGATGATTTTTAACTTTATACAAAACTGAACACAAAATCGTACCAAATTAACCGTATGTTCACTTTCTAGCTCAAAAGCTGTTAAATTTAGTTATTAATTATGATGATCAAGAATGTAATTTATGATTATTTGAATATAAAGTAAACTTTTTTGGGTGTGCAAAGACTTTTTACCGACAATTACACATATTTGTGCTGAAGAATAATAATGACAATTCATATTTGTGTAATAAATTAAAAAAAACTTGAAATATGATGCGATCTTATGAATCTGTGGTGGTTTAATATAGCTGTGTTTATATTAGTACACGTCTCAGATAGAAACAAGCGGCATCACATAATTTCACATTTACCTGTGCAACCCGAGATGGGAGCTTCCCACTCTAAAATAGCGCGTTCAAAAGAAAACACGCTCTTCCAGTCTCGTTATTGTGACTTGATCTTGATTTTTTTTGTATCATAATATGTTGGCAGCTATCTCTCTTTGCATACTCATTGTTATTCGTTTTTATGACAGTATAAAACTAAACATAGAATAATGACGATTCGTTATGACATGAAACATAAGATACAGACTGGGTTTAAGCCAAGATTCACGTCAAAATTTATGGATGGTCCATCAATTAATAATTGATAATATTATAATACAATGACGAAAAAAGATTTTCCTTCATTAGATACTGAGATACAGACATAGACAGATAACTAATGTATAAGTAACTATGTGCCGCTTCGATCGCCTAACTTATTATTATAGCAATGATACACAAATAATGATTTTGGGTATTTAAATGTTTTTTGAAGAAAGGTTCTCAAATGGCGACCACGTATCTAAAGTTGCTGGGCTTCGTTGGATGCAGGCGGCACAAGACCGCACTCTGTATGTCTCTGTGTAACATGAGGGAGGCCTACGTCCAGCAGTGGACGGCGATATGCTGAGACGATGATGATAAAATGTTTTTTAGTTATTGATGGACTTGACTATCTCATAACAGAAAGTGTAGTCATTCACTGCAGAGTATGAACGACCATAAATCAAAATTTATGGATGAAAATGTATTATTATATTAAATTCAAAACCTATCTTACTTCGTAAAGTCCATTCTATTGTGTTAAAGATTTAATGAAAAATAATCTCGCATTATTATATAGCTGAATTAATAATTTTGCATTAACGGGCAATGTTTAACGCGCTGCTCCAGTAATAACACATCACATCCCCTTTCCTTGCAGTGCGCAAACGTGCATTTGGCCCCCACATCGTCCGACAGCTGACTCTTGCATTTCAGCCCAAAATAAACCCGTAAATATGCGTCATCGCGTGACTTATCTCGCGATTACTTATGAGAATAACTCTGCACTTAGGCGACATTTTGTCCGATGAATCAATTTATGTTTCTCTTTTTGCTCAGTTAGTCCTATAATGAAGCATTATGATATTTTTAGAGGTTATGATTGGCTTCAATCTTCGTAATACACAGTACACATATTCGTATCTTATTATAGAATGCTTCTACTCACCTAATACCACCTCATCAGATAACAATAGACTGAAATGGATGAAAATTTAATGGACATTATAATTGATAGGTAATACTCTATTTTTCCTTGTGGTGACGGAGTAAGAATACATTTCACAGCCCTCTCTCTTGTCCGTGGGTATCGTAAAAGACGATTTAGGGACTGAATATGCATAAGGCATCTTTGAAAGAAGAAGGAAAAACTCGAAATAAAACCCTATATCAACACCACTAACCAGTGTGGTATATTAGGTCAATTTTGTTAAAGTGGGCTGTTGCCCACAGGCTAAGATGAGATGACATTGAGAGATTTTCATATTTATACTAAATAATTCTAAAATATAAGAATTTTCAACACATATACATCACAAGAGACACGAGGCTTTGTTACAATGGAAGAGAATTTGATCTAATATGCCATAGTTATATTAGATCAAATAAAACGTATTGTCCAGACAGCTCGGGAAAAGGTTTTATGTTGAGTTTCCTACTCTTGCTATTATGTTAAAAGATTACATTTCTTAACTATCTTTTACTTACATTTGAGAAAGGTTGGGTTTGGAAATTTAATCTTATTTCGGCATCAAATAAAAATAAATATATTTAAAGAAATTCATAACAAATATGAGACAAAAACGTTATACATATTTGTTATGCATGCCGCTATAGACGCTAAGAGTTGTTGGATCGGGACATACTCTTAGAAAAAATGAGAGCGAGCTTCTTAATCGAGTTAATTCGAAAATTGTTAGGGTTGGCACCGCTCCCTGTTTTGGATAGAGATTGTATGTTGGAAAGTTTCTTTAAGGTCTTGTAATTGCAAATCTTAGAGCGGTACAGGTACCCAACCATAATTACCTATGTAATTCGCGCAAGAGATAAATATATTTAAAGAAATTTATAACAAACATGAGACAAAAACATTATATATACTTGCCATACATGCCGCTATAGGCGCTAAACGTTGTTGGATCGGTACATGCTATTAGAAAATATCGAGATTCTTAATCGAGTTAATTCGAAAATTGTTAGGGTTGGCACCGCTTTCGGTTTTGGATAGAGATTATACGTTGGAAAGCTGCTTTAAGGTCATCCGTAATTGTAAATCTTAGAGCTGTATGGGTACCCAACAATGGCAACAATAATTAGCAATGTAATTCACGCAAGAGAGGAGCTTGGGATGTAGCTGGTTTTTATTATAGCTACATTTTTGTTACGTGTTACACGCGATGTTTTTAATGTAATAGCAATGTCTTGAAACAATACGGCGTAAAGGTGTCTCGGGAATGTTTATACGTGACCAACTACTTATTTTAATGATATTTATTATAGTGATACAATAGTTTTTAATGTTGTGATCGACTAAGAGTACAATTAAAGACTTTCCTTTTCCGTTGTTATCCGTTTTTTTTCCATAAAAAGACTAAAGCAAGTAAGCATACGTTGTATTATTTGCAGTGATGTACTGCTAGATGAGTAAAATACGAAGTAAGACCGTATGTTAGACAATGTGTGAATCTAATATAAAATTTATAAGCCAAAGTTATCGCCGTCTTAGAGGAAGTATAATCACTATAATCATTACACATAACTGTCAACCTGCTCTTATCTCAATTACTTGGTGTTGGTATAGGATTTGCTTCGAGTTTTCCTTCAATTGCAACGATGTCATATGCGTTTTATACCCTTTTTCTTTCTTTTTTTGGGCTGGTTATGGTCGGCGCACTCCTCACACCACTTCGTCCGGGGCGACAGAGGGGCGTACGCACGCATACCCGTAACCCACCCGTGAACCTCGCCTTCGTCGTTGGACCGGCCACCGGAGCAGCGTGAACTTGTCAGTGGCCGGCCCGACGTCAAGGGCGGACGTCGGTGCCTCCTCGTGCGGTCAGCCTCTCGGCGGGTGACGGACTAATTCCCCGGTCCAGTCACCCGTGGCCTCGGCTAGGGCGGCATCAGGCGCAGATAATCGCGCCTACGCCGTCCCAGTAGCCGGCGGCGGCTCGCGTTGTGTGTGACCGTGTGCAGGTATTTGGCGACGCATCCATGTCCAGTCAAAACCTGCGCCAGTCGGAAGGAGAGCACCCTGTGCTGCCATTCCAACCACTACATCAGCACCGGCTGGAAGGCCTCCACGGTCCGCACACCGAACCGAGGCTTCTCCAGCCGGACTGCCCAACGAGCAATGACGTCTCGGCGGGCGTCGACGCGCCAGGCGGTGAGCTGCCTCAATGAGAACACACCGCCTTCCGCTCGCACCCCCGACACCCGCCGATACAAATCGGCGAGCATTTCCGCCTCCAGATCGGCGATCCACGATCACCCACGCGTAAGATAAGGGGTGGTGAATTGTATTCTTACTCCGTCACCACACGGAAGTTTTATTATCTTTAGTTTTATAACTGACCGCCTGCCTGATATCAGTCCTCTTAGAAAATGTAGTTATCTGGTCAACAACTCTAACCGATGGACTTAGCCTTGGTCAATGTAAGCTCCAGTCTGTCACAACACTCACGAGCAGTGTAAGAGTATTTGTATTGTAGTATTTGTAGCCTCTAACCACACACCACATTTTTACAAAGTATTTTTTTTTTAAATATTTTGCTTACCCATTGTAGCAAGAAGTTAAGAATACAATGTGTTATCCTTAGTGTCCTGTAAGTCGAAAATACCAACTGAGCGAGCATTAGGAATATGTGAATCATCACTCTCCCGGGCAATTGCCTGGGATGACTCCTGGAATATTTTATTACGTCAATTGCAAGCGATTAAAAATAAATCAATGCATTATTTTAAGATTTCTTTTTTATAAAATACAACACCTGGCACTGATGATATAACCTTATTCCCTATTGCAACACAGATTGCAACCAGACTTAGAACAACAGTTTTGGATCGCACAAAATATTCTCCAGCGTAGGGATTGAACCTGAGACAGTTGGCACGTTAGGTCGGTATCTTAACTGCTACGCCACTATACAGCTGATTTAAATAAAAATAAAAGAATAGTAGGTAAGGTTAACTAAATGCAAGGCGGTCTGTTCACGAAGGGTTATATAGGGTGGTATCTTATACCATTGCATAACATACAACCCTAAATAATTTTTAAAAAGCCTTTCTTGTAAGGATACTTTCGCCATCGGGGCGTCGCCCTCACGCGGTGGCCTCACGTCGGGTGACCGGACAATTCCCCGGTCCGATCACCCGAAGCCTCGGTTAGGGCGGCATCAGTCCACCCGGACTCGTTCCGCGGCCTCCTTCTGCGAGATTAGAGCCTCGCAGAAGGCAGCGACCGCGTCCCAGTTCCTGATGCTGTCGACCATCGCTTTCGCGACAGCCGGCAGCGTCAGGTAGGCATCGCTGACAGCGACGTGGTCACAGCGTTGCCGGGCCCAGGTCACGCAGACCTCCAGCGTGTGTTGCGCTGTGTCCTCGTCACTGCCGCACTGGTGGCAGGACGGAGTCGACTCCCTCCGTGCGATCGTGTGCAGGTATTTGCCGAAGTACCCGTGCCCCGAAAACACCTGCACCAACCGGAAAGAGAAGACTCCGTGCCGCCGCTCCATCCACTCCGTCAATACGGGCCGGAGAGCCTCCACGGTAAGAACACCGTGCCAGGCCTCTCCAGCCGCGTAGCCCAGCGAGCGATGACGTCTCGGCGGGCGTCCTCGCGCCAGGTGGCTATCTCGCTAAGCGATGGGGAGCCACCCTCGTCGCGCACTGAGGTCACACGCCGGTAGAGGTCGGAGAGCATCTCCGCCTCTAGGTCCCACGGGGGTGTCCCGGCCAACAGGCATGCCGCCTCGGTCGACACCGTGCGGTATCTGCGGATGGTTCTGACCGTCATGACTCTCTGTGGACGCCACAGAAAAGCCCTCAGCCGGAGGGTCAGAGACCTCGCCCACACGGGTGCGCCGTACATGGCCATCGAGCGGATCACCCCCGCATACAGCCGTCGGCCCTTAAAGCTGGGTCCGCCCACGTTCGGCATGAGCCGTGATAGGGCGGACGCCGCGCCGACCAGCTGGGGAGCAATTCGGCGGAAATGCTCCCAGAACGCTCATCGCCAGTCCAGCACCAGGCCCTAGTACTTCATATGGGCCTGGATGCTGATGTGGATGGAGTTGACGACTATCGAGGTGCCGATAGGCGGCCTTACACGGGGCCCATGGAATAAGAGGGCCTCCGTCTTGTTTAGGGCCACCCTGAGCCCCAGCGCCTCGATATCATTTTAGGTACTGGAACTCTTATTAAGTCAGGCTGAATAAAAAATTAAAAATTGATAAAACTCTTTTGGTATTATTTGTTTTTCGTTTATATCAAAGATTTTTAAACAATAATGTAGGTATATATCATTAATACTCACACTTAAGAGAAGAAAACATTGAAATAAAACCCTATGCGAACTTTTGACCTGCGTGACGCAGTAGGTGGATTGCCTTCTTGTTACGCAGGAGGCGATATATATATATATATATATATATATATATATATATATATATATATATATATATATATATATATATATATATATATCGCCTCCTGCGTAACAAGAAGGCAATCCACCTACTGCGTCACGCAGGTCAAAAGTTCTATATATTCAGGTTCTATATATGCAGGTTATATATATTCACTCGCTTTCTCAACATTCATAAATCTCTTCATACACGCTCGCCGGTTTCAGAGACTCTTGACTCCACCTTCCTTCAGTACGTGACCAATCTGGTCTAGGTAGGTTAGTCTCGGTCTCCGCCGGTACCTACATCCTTCCAATTTCGCATTGTATATCTTCTTAACCAGACGTTCGTTCGGCATTCTTTCCACATCTCCGAACCATCGAAGCATTCCCTTTCGCATCTTTACACCTATACTCTCTTTCATACTTACTCGCTCTCTTACGTCGTCGTTACGAATGCGATCGGTATATATATACATATATATATCAACGACAACTTACAGTAAGTGCATGAGCTTCTCCAGTGACAACATTTTTGTACGAAATAAAATTGTTTTACAATAATTCATGTTACACTGACATCCATAATACAGGCCTTGTGCCTAGTATGGTAGTTAGTAGATGAAATAAGATGAATGCCATATAGACTCTAAGTAATTGAAACTTTGTTCATGAATTGTAAGTTCAAGTATCAATAAATTATTATTATTATTATTTGTATCTCCTTTTAATTCACGGGATCCTCCATAGGGAAGATGCCCGGTCCTTTGGGAGGCTTACATGGGGATATGGATCCAACACGCAGAGGCCTTTGGAGAAATTTAATCTAAATATTGCGGTGGGACACCTACCGATGACATTCCACATCTGCACTTTACATACGTGGAATGCCAGCAGTAAGTGTAAAACTATTGTATGATGATGGTATCTAATATATGAAATATGGGAGTGGGTGTTTAGTGGACTGGTTCATCTTAAATCTATGAATTTATAACTGTCGTCTGCCTTCAAACCCATGTTAAGAGCTGAACGGTGGCAGACGGTGACTCGCCAACTCACTGAATGGGCCCCCTAAATAGTCGCCACAGACACACAAGTCATACGGGCAACAGAGGGCAACATTGATGTAAGTGGCTAGGGGTGTCGAGCGGTGCGGCGCCGGTTTCACCATTGAGTCTGCGATAAACAAACTCATGGTTTCCCCGTAATTATGCCCTTGAAAATGACACTTCCACCCCCGAGCATATAGCTCTGGCGACCCCTCTCTGATCAGCTGTTTAAGGCAAGCCAGAGCTGAGAGTCCTTCGGGCACTCTTCGGTTTCCACTCTAGCCAGCCAATGAAGGCCAGCTGGAGACGAGTCCCTGATCGACTCTCTGGAGTATTCAGGACCGCAGTGTCGCCACTCACAATCAGCTCGCCACAAGCTGCCCTGCGGTTTATTGGCTTTCCTGTAAATCTTGTGATAAATTTTTTTTTATATCAAAAGAACTTAAGGAGCCATATAATGTTCCTCCGAGTTTTGCGTTAGCCTCATGGTGAGGTAACGACTGGCCCGGAGTTATTATTATTATTATATATATATATATATATATATAATATATATACATATATATATATAATATATATATATATATATATATATATATATATATATATATATATATATATATATATATATATATATAATATAGCTGTGTGATGGCGGCTACGAATACTACCAACCTTTACTTGCTCATGAATGTCGTAAAAGACGACTAAGAGCCTTGTAACGACTTGGGCCAACTCGATCTGATGCCGTTTAGTAGTCATGTGCAAATCATGTCCTGGAGCGGATCGGACATGGAACGATTCCTTTTTCTGTCGGAACTATATCCAGGAAACATGTTCGCGGACCTACCTAGTTCCGCTGACCGATAGTACATGAGTCCTATCCTATCGGTTCTAATGACATGATTATGCAATCCAATGCAACGTAACATGTGCGGACATAATTTTAATCGGCTCCAGCCATTCAAGATCCATATTTCTTAGTTTATAACTCCTTCAAATTTAGTATTTTGAAGGAGCTATAAACTACGAAATACAAGTTATTTTTAGGTTCCGTTTATTTGTCAGTAATTGTTGGAATATCAGTTGATTTACCCTCATACTTGACATGACAGGGTTAGGACTGACAACCAAGATATATATAGACGACGACGATATATAGAAGAATATTTAGGCGCATGCATGACGCACACTATATTACTCGGTCGTCGGAACGATTAGGTCGTCGGAACGACTCGGACATGGAACTATCTCAGCCGTGTGGTTGGATTGGAACTAGATCGTTCCGGCAAAAGACATAGTTCTCGGAACTATTACGCTCCGGAACTACTCATCTCTACCGTTTAGTCAACAATTACGTTCCCAAGGAGGGTTGACGTCTGGCAGACGATCGGTCATAAAACTATTGCCAATAACTTTTACAATATGTACTATGAAAGAAGAGTACATACTGTATCGACCCCAATATATAGGTATATATTATATATATCTATATATATTTTCTGTTTATTTTTCTTTTAAAAAGATGCAACTTGTACTATGTAAATAATCCTTGTATTGTGTAGGGCTTTAGAAACATATAATAAACTAACACAAATTTCACCCAGACTAAGAACGACAATAAATTTTGTGGCTTGTACACATCATTGTATAGCGTAAGAATCGAATCGACGACACGAGCACGGTAATTGGATGTCTTAATCATTACACCATCTAAACAGTTGGAAAAGTACGCAGTTATGTTAGATTTATTTGCAGTTGCTTACATAATTGTAAAGCACAGCGAAAATAGACGAGAATGTAAGTTGGAAAAAAAAAATTTTTTTTAGTTTAAAGTAATAAATATTTTTAATTTTCCGTGTGGTGACAGAAGTAAGAACATAACTCACCATTCTCTTTCTTGTCTGTGGATGTTTTAAAAGACGACTAAGGTATACAATATTTAGATTATATGCAAGAGAAGGAAATTTCGAAATAAAACCCTATGGCAACTCGTCTAACCAAAGTGGTACAGTAGATCAATTTCCTTTCAATTGTAAAGAAGGCTGGAGTCCAGTAGTAGGACATAGAAGAGTTGAAATAATGACGTCGAATAAACATTTAAACATTTAATAATTTTTAATGTTTACGCGAGTATTACACATTTGAAATAAAACTATGGTACTTTTACGAATTATATCGTGTTTGTATTTGATTTTTAATTGCCCGACGTTTCGAACACTTTACAGTGATCATGGTCACGGGAGGACATAATTTTTTTTACATATAGATACATATACCTAATCATTTTCTTTTTGTACTGGCAATAAATTTGTATTAAAATGTAGGTCAAACTCACTGGCACGGTAGGTCGGTATTTTAACCAATATGCCATCAGTGCAGTCAATTGTCATAGATTATTTAAATATGGCATATTTTTTTTACTTAAGTACTAAAAGTAAACAAAAGTAGCTGTGTGCTACGAATACTACCAACCCTTACTTTGCTCGTGGATGTCGTAAAAAACGACTAAGGGCCTTATAATGTCTTGGGCCAACTCCACCTGATACCGTTTGGTCAACAATTACATTCCCAAGCAGGGTTGGCATCTGGTAGGCGGCCGGTCATAAAACTATTGCCAATAACTTTTACAATATGTACTATGAAACGAGAGTACATATTGTATCGACCCCAAGTAATTGGTATAAGAGTAGGAGAATGATGACTAAAAGTAAACAAAAATTTAAGCAACTATTGACTTTTACGTGTTGTATGTATAAAGAATACGTTTATTTCTAAACATTATTTATGAAATAATTAAGAATAAATTAAATAAATTATAATGAGGCTTGGCTTCTTAACGGAATAAATTTTCAATTTAGTACTCTAAACTTAGCAGCATAATTTAGGTTAATTACACGTATAATATTATATTATGTAACAAATTTTTAACCGTGATAATATTTTCTACCTAACACTTTCGATTTTACGCCTAAAATTATAAACATCTTCATTTGTAATAAAGCTTGGCGTTTGTTAGAAAAATAAATATCGTCAACAAATTATATTATTACCCAATTAATCATTAACATCAGTGGGTTGACGGAGTAAGCAATAGTTACCACTTCTTTCTTTGCTGTGGGTGATCGTAATAGACTACTAAAGACTACCTACCCCCAGCGTTGAGAAGTATATAAACGGAGAGGGGAGGCAATTTTATATTAAGTATGTTAGGGATATACATCTGGATATAAACGTTATCGGGTAAATGGCACACGTCTCTCATAAAGGCGAAAAATATAATACGAGCCGCAAATTGAATGTTATTCGACAGCTCACACTTCTCTAAGTAGTAGGACGATAGGAACGGATTTGCAATAGGTGTGGGTTCAAGTCCCACGTGTGACAATTTTTTTGCTTGTAAAACAAGATTTTTTTTTATATTAAGAATGTTCATAACCGAAACTTTCGGATATTCGAAAGTTTCGGTTACGATTACTTCGGTTACGATGTATAAGTAAATCCGAAACTGTAACCGAAATTGATATAAATATTTCGGATAATTTTGGATATATAGGTTCGTTGTCTATGAGAGACGTTATGATACATTTTCTATCAACTAGCCGAATTGACACCTAAACCAGAGCTGCAGGCTGGGCAAGGGGTTGTATATACATACTATGTATTGTATACACATTGCTATATACATACCTAAATGCTAAAAAGAGCAACATCTAAAGTGACTTTTTATTATTTTTTGTGGGGTGGGCTACGGTCGTCGCTCTCCTCGCACCCCTCCGTCCGGGGCGACAGAAGGGCGTAAGCACGCACACCCGTAACCCACCCTTGAACTTCGCCTTCGTCGTTGGACCGGCCACCGGAGCAGCGTGATCTTGTCGTCAGTGGCCGGCCCGACAGAATACCCCCTGAGGGGTACACTCTTCTTGAGCGACATCCCTCCCTCGGGGAGGACGTCGGTCTTTTCCTCGCGGTCAGTCTCTCGGCGGGTGACGGACGAATTCCCCGGTCCAGTCACCCGCAGCCTCGGCTAGGGCGGCATAAGACGCAGGTAAACGCGCCTACGCCGCCCCAGTCGCCGGCGACAGCTTGCGTCGTCGAGGAGACGCGCCTCGCGCACGCGCTCCGCCGCCTCCTTCTGCGAGACTACTGCCTCGCAGAAGGAGCGCTGCGACCGCGTCCCAGTTTCTGACGCTGTCAAGCATCGCCCTGGCAATGGTCGGCAGCGTCAAGTCGGCACCGATGAACGCGACGAGTTCACTGCGCTGCTCTGCCCAAGCAGCACAAGCCTCGAGCGTATGTTCGTCGCAGTCGCAGTGGGGACAGGACGGTGTACTCTCCCTCCTAACGACTGTGTGCAGGTACTTGGCGAAGCATCCATGCCCCGTCAAAAGCTGCACCAGTCGGAAGGAGAGCACCCAGTGCCGCCGTTCCAACCACCGCATCAGCACCGGCCGGAAGGCCTCTACAGTCCGCACACCGAACCGAGGCCTCTCCAGCCGGACTGCCCAACGGTCAATGACGTCTCCAACACCTAATGTGTTAGCACTGATTCGGATTTAAAAAATAAATATTTAAATTTAAAAAAAATACTGTATAATTGGAACATAAAAAGGTATGTTTCTACCAAATTTCGTGAAAAAAAAAAGTTTATGTTAAAGCTAAAAAAAAAATCCAAAAACTGGGTTATTTGAATTTTTCACATAAATTATGATGAAAAAAGTGAGAATAAAAAAGTTGTAGATCATTTATTACCTACAACTTTGCCATTTAACTATTTTCCATAGGACTTGTAGTTTCGCCAGCAATTCAGATAGAACGAATTTTACCCTTAAACACTCACCCCCTCCTACTTCCCGAACTAAGATCGCCCGTAATTCATTTTTCCTTTCATTTTTATCATATTATCTTGAGTTTCCAATTGGTTTCATTCTACTATATTTTATTTTCCTTTCAAAAATTATCTACCCTCGATTATATACGGAGCATACGATTGATTTAATATTATAGCTTCATTAAATTTTAGTTAATTAACAGAAACGATTTATGAAAATTTTATTAGACACATTATTTTAAATTAAATCGTTATTACAAATGGTAATTTTAAAGAACTACCAAATTTAAGCTTATATAAATAAAATAATATACCATTATATTACATAACGATAGAGTAGATATCTATATTATATTTATCTATTTTTGCAGTCTTATAGATCTCGAATATACAATAATGTTGGCCTGACACCATTGGCAATAATGATACTCATAGTTTAAATAAATTATTTATTCAGCTGCAACCTAAAACAGATGATACTTAATGTGTAATACTTGTAAGAAGATTCTGTAGTGTATAGTCTGTGTAGAATATATTGTTAGAACAGAAGATATACCTAGTTGTTTATTTGATAGTCGACAAAGAATACAATTCACCGCCTTATCCCGGAGATATCGTAAAAGACTTCCAAGGGATGTATGGGTTCATAACATAACTGAAAAAGAAGGAAAATTTAAAACAACTCCCTATAATAGTAATAAATTTTATTCCGAGGAGGAGGACTATATATTTTTTTCCTATTGTGGAGTAAGCAGCCCAATTAGTGGGAACATATATTAACTTAAGAAGGTTTAAGAATACTTATTTAAAATCTCTTACTAATCTTATTACAATAAAAAGAAATCAGTGAAGGATATCAATGTAGTATATTTACTTATATAGGCCATATATTACATATATTTTCCTTATGGTGATGGAGTAAGAATACAATTAGTCACCCTCTTTCTTGTACGTGAGTGTCCTAATAGAGGAATAAGGGATTATAATATGCAGAGGACATCTAAGTAAGTTGATGGAAACCCAAAATAAAATTCTATTCGAACTCGTACAACTAGCGTGATATGATAAATCAATTTCTTTCTTATTGTAGAGGAACTTTGAGCCCAGCAGTGGGACATATATGAGCGGAGATGATGTGATACTTAGCTACTTATATAGGTTATCTAGTACCCATACTCAAAACTCCCTTTTAAGTCATTTTTGCCTTCTAAAATTTATAAAATAAATATTTTCGTACTGGTGATTATATTAATTATTATATATAGCGATTATATTAATTGCATTGTAATATTTTGTTACCATATTTAGTGCTTTTGTTTATGTTTTTATGAATTATTATAGATTTATTTATCAACGGCATCGACATAGAAGCGATGTATTATAGGTTAGTATGTCAGAAGAGCAGTATTATGCGCCAATACTATGGCACTCATAAGAAACTTGGGCACCCTTATCCTTTTCAAGAGGATAATGGTAATGTTTAATGCTGTAAGATGTACTGACGACGGCCAGCAGGAGTGGGTTGCGGGATTGTTACGTTGTAGTGCGTGCGCGCGGCCAGTGCGCGGGAGTGGGGCGCATGGAGGAGGGCATGCGGGAGTGCGCTTGGCTCGAAATAACCCGTCGTATTTCGGTCTTGCCGCCCCCCGCCCTCGCATCGTCGGCGCTGGCGTAGCGCGCTTGTCCCACTCCGCACTACCCGCTAACTATTCGCAATCGACCGACGTCTTGGTTGTTGGACTTGGGTTATAATGACTTAACTTCTGCTAAATGAACCCGTGGACTAGTATAAGTTTTTCGCAGTGGCGTATTTATTTCTTACTACACGATCGCCTAAAGGATTGTTTTGCGATAAGGACTAATAGCGTAGAGTGAGAGTTTTTTTTGTGCGTTGTGCTGCGTCAGCGGCGACATGGAGAAGCAGTCCAGGTGGTCGGAGCAACGCTCCGAGCAGCGCTCCGAGCAGCGCGTGCAACAGCATTCCGAGCGGCGAGAGCAAATTGTGCAGCAACAGGAACGCGTTCAGCGCACCGAGCAGCATTACACCCGTCAGATGCTCTCTCAACAAGGTCAGTTCATTTCATAATTATATATATATCACACATTACATATCGATAATTATTTTACACTTACATATACCTCTACTATATATCACGCTAATGTATTTAGCTTAAAACTAAACATAACTAATATAGAATAAGTAATCATTGCTAGTGCGAAATTTGATAATTAAATGTCACAAATCTGAAATTCATCAAAATGATAGTGCGGCATGAGTGGTGTGTGGCGGTGTCGAGCCTCGGCCCGCGGCGCCCACGCGTACTCCCCGGAATAGCTACACTATCTTGCTCGCGTTGGAACGGCGCTATGCACAAATAAAGTTACGCATCAGGAAGAAACCAAAGACACTCGCAGACGGATCGCCCGCCGAGGCGCCTCGTTACAAGAGCGCGAGCGCATTAACGCTCTCACATACAAGGAGAATTTTTTTTTTACTGAACTATATGTGAAAGGAATGACTATATATTTTTGCCCAATATGCAATTAAAAGAAAGCGAATTCTCTAAAAGCATTCGAAGATCACCAAGCGAACTTACATAGTATTATTGCGACTCCAAAAAAAATATTTACTATATTTAAATTATAAATTACTATCATACTTATAGAATAATACTTATGTGGGTTCGCTCGTCCCTCCAATACAGTTGCACGGCGAACTTGTTTTAGTATTAAGAACATGTTAACGTATAAGGCATAAAGTCTTATCCTTTTAAGGTGTCTGCACAAATATGTTGCCTTTCAAGGATATTTTTTTCCCAACATGAATGCGTGGATGTTTGGCTTTAGTTAAACAAATATCTTTAGTACATATGTAATATACCTATTGACACACATAAACACATGCATTATCTTACACATTCGTGTTTATTCTAAAGTAATACACATTCAATTTTAATAAAAGATAATTATTATATTTTTTTAGTATGTTATAAATCTTAATAAAAATATATGATATAATAAATTTTAAACGCGCCGCTTAGACGTTTTTATTAAACAAATACTTAGTATATTACATATATACAAATACTTTAGTATTTTACTTAGTATATTTAATAATAATAGACAGCCGGTAGCCCAACTTGGATGGCTTTTGGTTGGTAGGCAGCGACCTCGCAAAAGTCCATGGCCGGTATTAACGCTTAGCATCAGGTTTGCTGCTTGCTCGTTTGCTACTACAAGCAATAAAAAAAAATAAGTTATTATTTCATTGAATGATTTATTTATAAAATTATATTCTAAATAATATTTCTAAATTAACGATAATGTTAATCATTTGTATTACAATAAGTTTGATAATAATAATAATCCAGATTACCAAATTATAAATATACTTTCAATGTAATGATTGATAATAACATTGTGTTATTATATATTTTAGTTCTCTTAGCATATATGTATAGCTATTTACAAAGTATGTACCTCATGTAACATACATCGGCCGCAGTTGTTCAAACTTATTATCCTATTTAATATTTTAACTTTAAATGTTGTATGTCAAACGGTAACAGCGCACGTACATATTATTAAAAGTTAACCTCGATAGTTATGACTCATCTGTCAATTACTTAAAAAATAAATAAATTATGTTATTGTTCAATCAATTTGTTATTATAACAATCTTATATTTTATTTACGAAACTAATGTCACGATATTAACAAAACCTAAGGAGACTAAAACTTATAATCATTTTCTCTTTATTCGTTACATCGTAATAGAAGTTCATTTATCTGCATTAACATATAAAGAAAAGTATAATGTGATTACATTATTACGTATTATTAGTAGATCTTTTTTTGCGTTTGCTCTTTTCAATTATCGCTTTTCTATTTCGAACGAATGAGAACTGTGGAATAATAGCGTCATTAGAGTATGACGAGAAAAACGGTCGGTATATAAGTTTTCACTCTTTCATTGCGTACAACGACAATATTTAATAGAAACGGAACATAAAGTTATTTTTGTATCACGTTCACTTTTAATAAAAATTGATCGAACGTCAATACAAAATTTATCAAATCAGATATAGATGTATATATGTATATATAATTGTACATTTCAAAAGTATATAAGATCTTCTTCCGTGTGGGAACCGAGGATACAATCATATATTATGTTGCATTATGATGGGTATCACAAAAGTCGATTAAGAGATGTGAGAAAGTGATAGTACTGCAAGGGAAGTAAACTAGTTATACCAGTGTAGTAGGCTAATTGCACTCATCTGCAGAAAACTTCTGCCTAATCGTGCCACTGCACGAATACAGTTTGTAAAAAACAAAATATACACTATAAATACTGAAAGTACACGCTTGACCTATTTTGTGAGTAGCTCCAGTTTCTGTAATTTAATTCATTAGTCCCACATCCTTTACATTTTAACGTAATTAAAAGAATGGAAGTCGGACAATGTTCGAAATTATATCTAGATAGGTGATCATCTCGAATATGTTGGCGTGCTCCGTCTAGCGCATAGCTAGAACACGTTTAAGACTCATTATAACGTAACATATTAACTGTATTGCGTCTCGGTGTTTGCTCACTTCTATGCCGCGAAAAAAAAAACAAAACTCAACGAAAACAAAAAGTTACGAGCAAATCATTAAGCGTACCATGTTATGTAGAGATAGAATTTTTAATATAAATAATAAACAAAAGTGTTACTTAATCATTTTCATACATAAATAAATTATTTAAATATATTATATAAAGTGTTCTTTTACTACAATGAAAAATAATAATCGCGGTTGTTAGCGCACGACCAGTACTGTTACCCGAATTTCTCAACGAAAGCGCAAGTTAAAAACTTTCAACCACGACTCTCGGCGACCCGAACGGTTGAGAATAAAAATCTATAAGAAATAATATTACTTGTACTTTTTTTTTTACAACAGCTGATTCGTTCACGCAGCATTAGAAAACATCTTACTCAAATGTACATTGCTGAATACAATGCGATCAATTCGTATTACGACACATCTCGATTTTATTAGCGAGGATTAAACACGTGTAGACACGCAGTCAAGTCACGATTCATAAATTATTCGAAAGCTTTAAAGTCAAAGTAAAGATAATGAAATCACCGCTTCTATCGGGTTCATCGTTCGCAAATAATGTGTAAGCATTTAACGGCCCAGACATAACTTGCCGTTTGTAACGCACTCACTTTTACCAGTCTTATCTCCAAATTTATAATCTCAGCGAACAGTCGAAACGTGCGCCAGATACTTTCGCTCTGTATCATAAATGATTTGCTTAAAAATAACTTCGTATTTAATGTGAACTGTGGTTGTAACTGCTAGTAGAGTAATTCAAAACATGTAGAATTATGTTTGGCTTCGTCTCGACATCATCAGTATTATCATTAATAAACTTAGTTGCGATAATTTTAGGTATAAACTACAATAACTTTATTATTATTATATTCACATGTAGAAGTATTTATAGATGTAAATACACAAGCTAATTTTGAGTTAAAAGTTCGTTCGCAAAATATACTGAAAATACTGTTTTCTTTTCTTTATAAGGCAACATCTTAAAAACTTTGATGAATGCATTTTAAAAATCATTTGTAAGTTAATCGTTCTTTTTTTAAAGATAAGCTGTCCGCTTTACTTTATGAAACACAAGCCGCATGTGATAAAACTTTATAAACACATAATTAAAAAAAAGTATCCCGACCCAGAACATTGAACTCGGAACATTCTACAATATATAAATTATATTTCTCAGATTTAAGAATTAAACCAAGATATAAAAGGCCACTATCGAAACCATTTAGTTCAAAGCTTTTGTATAAGTATTTTTATGAATATTTAATTGATATACATAATACTTCGGAAGAAAATTGGAATTTGATACAAAGTGATTCATTTTATGTGGTAACTTAGGGTGAAGAGATGTACCATAATGTGATTATATGTGATAGTATATTTTTCTTCATTTTCTTATGTAAATGTAATTAAAATGTATATAATGCAATTTGTAAGATATATACTAAGAAATCTAATATAGATTGTATCCTAGACAATAATTGTATGCTCGGCTACTTTTTTTTTTATAAAATACATATAGATTATTATAAAAAAATATAAGTATGATAAATTAATGTGAATGCTGTGATATTCATAGGAAAGATATGAGAGCACAGTAAAGTCTGTGTTGAAAATATAATTTCGAATAAGTATGTATAGTATTTATTTGAAAGATAGCGAGGAACAAGACTTATGTGGTTTGCGTTGCGTAGTGACGTTACGCAGGCAAGGCAGAGGTCGTGACCAAGATTGAGGTTGTTTGGACATTTAGAAAGAATGGATGGAGAAAGGTTGACGAAGTAAATGATGACGTAGTAGCTTAGGTAGTGTATCGCGGCTACGAATCCCATTTTCCATACAGTACAAACTTTGTGCTATCCAGAAATTATTGAAGTAATTTGTGTATTTTAAATCGCAGGTTTGAACAGTTTCCGTGACAAAAAGATTGATAATTTAATGCATGCTATCATATTTTGCAACAAGAAATAATAGGACTTAACTTCTATTAAAGAAAAAAAATATCAACGTGGTCTATTCCCGATATTATTGGTGAACTATTTGGAATTGGTGACGGGCAACAGAACTTTTAAATTACGTTTAACCAAAGAGCATGGATGAATGTGGATAAAATGTAACAATGAACCCATTGTATTCGATGAAATATGTGAAACTACATATTTATTTAAATGCATTAATGCACTAATCTCAAGAACAGATTGAAAAAATATTCTTGTTAGATACTGTTTATAGGAGATTTTTATTTATTTATTATAATAGATACAAATGATTGTTCTGCGTGTATGTTATTTGTATACGTTAATTGTATATATATATACAAATATATATATATATATATATATATATATATATATATGTATATATATATATATATATATATATATATATATATATATATATATATATATATATGTATATATATATATATATATATATATATATATATATATATATATATATATATATATGTGTGTAGATCACCCGCCGGCTAAGAATTTATTTACCTATTACGAAATGGTGTTAGTAGTAGTATTCTTTTAAATTAATAAGTAATGGAAGAAGTCCTTTAATATGGATTAATGAAGTATCATGAGTACATAATAAATATATAAATACATATGGAATAAATGAACATTAATTAAATAAATGGGTGTTTATAAGCTGTTTAAACGAGTATTTAATGAAGTATATAGACTAATTAGCAGCTATTGTGATTGATCGTTTATTTTAATGTCATAAATAAGTGCATAAATCAGAGAGTAACGAGAGTAAATAATGCTATGCTAAATACGGTATTGATACTTTTTGATGTGAATATTTTTTAATTAAAAGTTACAGCTATTCTCTATATAATTAAATGTGACTGTAAATTTTAAACAAAACGTGATAACGAATGATTTATACGGATGAATTGCTGTTAGAATCTTTAAAATCGCGAAGAGAGGTTTTTAAAATAAATAAACCAAGACCTTTTTTACATCTTATTTTTATAATTTTCAACTTTTAACCTAATGTATTTTTAGCAACAAAAACTAACTGGAGTTAGAAAACCATGACATTTTAGTCCACGGGCAAGCTTTGAAAATGCCTGATAAAGTGCATTTCAACTAAACTAGTTAATATTCATTCTCTTCACATTCTATCAAGTCTTTGTAGAGCATTCTTATTAGGTTATAACTTAGATTGTTCTATAAAATTTCTATAGAAGTGTAATTATGACTAATAGATTTTCTTAAAGCCAATTCACTGATACAATGAGTGAGAATGAAATGTTTATTATCTGTCAACTCTGCACTTTTTTTTAAATCCATCGAAATAAAGATAGTATAATTATTTTACTTCAAGGAGATTTCATTTAAATGTTTCTTAATGATAATTTGTTGTCATTCATTAGTTTATTAATATAATTATAGTTCATCTAATCTAAGAAGTGCATTTTGAAGTTTGGCATTTTTTAATACACAATAACCTTGGTCAAACGTATACACATGATTGCAAACAATAAATCTGAAATTTTAAAGATCTATTAAGTTATTCACATAATTAACGTTGCGGGTGAGTTTCTTGTACAATATTGTAATGTTAAACTCTTCAAACTAATTTAAAATTAGAATAACATGGAAAATAGTAATTATTATTGGCGATCTTACAATATCACGTCATAACGTTCTAAACAGTAGTGGTTGACAACTTCTAATTCACGAATATCTAAATAATCGGTAAAAATATTAGAATAATATATTTAATCGAATAGAGATTTTGACAGAGATGTACGTTTCGACAATTTTATTGATAATGAAATAATTATTAATGTTCGCGACGATGATAATTCAAGTAATAGTAGTGATTCTGAATAAATAGCTATTTATAAATCCAGTTTTTGTTTTTACTTAATCTAATCCTACTAAATATGATGAATAGATTTTATGATGTAATAATTAAATTGATTTATTATTAATTTAGCACCTAATATTTCATCTCCTTTTTGAAAGATAAAAAAATAAAATGATTATTAATTACAAAGAGTTAATATCGATTTCTCATTAAAATCGGATATTTTCGAAAGCGATTATTTGGTTCTCATACCTAGACAACTTACTCTGACAGCTGTCAAAGTGCACTTCTCAGATTAGATAGACTATAAGTAGCAAATTCCTAATGTATGAATACATAGAATTAGTGTAAATAAGTAACTACAATACCAACATATCAAAATTATTACTGAAAGTGTTGTTTAAGAGTAATTTACTTATGAGAATATCTGGATATAATTTTATAGAGCTATTCGCAGAGATAGCTCTGCCAAGTTAAATGTAAGCGCAAACTAAATATTATGAGTTCGATTTCTATACTATTTTGTGTTCTACTAGCATAAAGTGGCACATATATTTATTGTTCACCGATTGCCCGTATCTAAGAATATATGGTCAATTTACAGAAAACAAAGCAATACTATCAAACTACTTTTTTTTTACACAATCAAAGACTAGAATCAGTAAATAGCTTTCAAGAATGAAATTAGAAAAGAAAAATATTTTATTTATTATAATTCAATATTATAATAATACATACATTATAAGGGACGATTAAGTAAAATATAATTTACAAGCCGCCAGAGAAGTGCGTGTAAAATCAAGTAAACAGTTTTAACAAGTAATCTATAATTATAATTGCACGCGTATAATAACGGATTAAACAATTTGAACGGCTTCATAGTTTTTAGAGAGATAACGACGAGTCTATAAAGCATGAAAGTTATTCACGAACTAATTACTAATGTGTTAGAGATGGAAGATAGTAAATAAATTAGAAGAAAAGCTATTCTATAATATTTAGAGATATACATTTACTCTCATACAGCCTATCGAGGTTTTGATATAGCCGTTCCAACGATTCCATTATAGTTGGGACAATGTCATAATCATAATAAGTTTTTGATCTTTCTAGGAAAACGCTGTTGTCAATTTTTCCTTTTCTACTTTAGTCGGTTTTATAAATTTGGTTAATTTCATTTAACTGGTCTTACATTTAGTACCATATAAATTAATATCGTGGATCTCAATTTCGCAGTTGTTTTATTTGTTACATAAAGCGGGAAGTGGCAAAAACCATATAAGAACAAAGTGGAAAGGAAGAAACGTAGTTTAAAAAATAGTACTTACAACTAAAGTTACATATTATATATATATATATATATATATATATATATATATATATATATATTATATATATTTATTATATATATATATATATATATATTATTATTATATATATACCATATATATTATATTTAAATATAATAAAAATAATGAAAAAATAAATTAAAAGAGCAAAAAGTAAAAATAGAAACTAAAAAAATGTATCGAGCAAAAAGTAACCAAAATCGCGTTTGTTGTATGGGAGCACCCCTTAAATATTTATTTTATTTTGTTTTTTAGTATTTGTCGTTATAGCGGCAACAGAAGTACATCATCTGTGAAAATTTCTGTCTGACTGCTGTCTAACTATCATGGTTCATGAGATACAGCCTGGTGATAAACAGATGGACGGATGAACGGACAGCGAAGTCTTAGTTATAGGGTCCCGTTTTACGCTTTGGGTGCGGAACCCTGAAAAGGTTTAACTCACATAAAAGCTTGATACAATGGAAATAATCTTTAAAATCGGAATGTCTCGAAAGTCACAATACTGTATTAATACGGCATTTGAAAGTTTCTAAACTATAAAGAGATCATACACTTTTAGGACCCGACGTCATAGGAACGTAAAGTTTGAAATTTTAAATTGTTGGACAGCAATTTTCTAAGTCGAATATTGTAATTGAGAGCCATGATAACACATTGCACCGAATAAGTGAAATCCATTGCTCCGAGGGTATTTTTAACGCACAATGATTAGGAAAGAGATATGGGTGATTCCGTTCTAACTGTGATTTTTTTGATTAAAAATTTTAAGATTTTGGAATTGACTTTTTTCTATTTTTTTATGCATATTATTTATCTATATTACTGTCAAAATAAAAATCTGAGAGGATTTTACTACAACTTCGAAGCATCAAGAACGAGAAACAAATTTCGAATTTTACGTTCCACGGTACTCTCATTTATCCATGGTACTGACATAAAATAAATTCGGTAGAAATTGTTTGAGAAAATGATTAAATTTATTTATAAATTCTGTTTTAACATTTTTAAACTCTTTTTAACTAATTATTTAACACATTAATGACAATTAACAACAATCTTTTTTTATATATATATAATATTTTAATATATAATATTTTATATATAATATTTTTTTACATGGTACTGACAAACACGGTACTGACATTTTCATTTTAAATAACAACTGTAATTGTTTGGTTATGTATTTGATAATATCTATTTACTCTAAAATTTAGACTGGTATTAAGTACAAGAATTTAATAGTTTGGTCAAAAAAAATTAATAGTTGATGAAGTTTATCAATACCACGGTATCGACAAGACAATTTATGACATACCTTTTTAAAAATTGAGTTCAAAATGACACAAACTCTTGGCACTATTTCTTCAGCTCATTGTTTGTAAATATTACTCAGATGACGTACTTTCAAGGTGGTTCACTAGAAGTTTCATAAATCTCAATGTAGATGGCGCTCGAGTCGCACAAGTTCAAATTCAAAAATTCGTTAAAATTTAAAGACAAAAGTTATTGAACCGGAATTCAATGTTAACTTAATACATTAAACAAAAAATGTGTCAATTTTGTTCAGTTTGATCATAAACATTAGAATTTATGAGGTAATTAGTTTAAATCATTTATTACGACAAAAAAAACTAACAATTTATAAATAAATTCTAGAAATGGACATGACACGGTACTGACATTTAAGTGATATATTGTAAGTTTCCTGTAAGTGGCAAGTTATATTATATGAAAATAATGTTGAAATATGTTCATAATTTTCCAATAAGCACAAAAATTTCGTAAATTGATTATTAATTAATGACCTATGAGAACAAACAATACAGGACATTGAATATCACAGTTAGAACGGAATCACCCATATAGTCATTTGCTATATTTTTGTTCGCTGTTTAGCCAGCGTTTAATCAACATATTTGTAAAAATCTAGACGGAAAGGCTGAGTTATATTAGGAACAATCAGTAAGATACGATAGGGAGCCAGGATGTTAATGCTGATCAGATTGGTAGCAAGACGGCATGATCTACCTATGTGAGATGTGTTGATCTACCAAAGAGGTCGAATATTAAAATATGTCCTTCCAATAAGTGATAAACTCCGAGTCCGACAACTGGTCTAGTGCCTGAATACTCTGAAGGCTCCCGGTCTCCCAACTCACATCTTTAAATTGAGAGCTGGCGCGCCATAATTATACAATGCCACCAGTTTGCATGTGACATGCTACAGAGTAGCCTGGTAATTCTAGCATCCGAAAGAAAAACAAAAGATATTGTTTACAAAGAACTACTGTAATAGGTGTAGTATCGCGGGTGGTCACCTTAATTTCGATGGAAAAAATGGTGGGTTATGGGGACACTACCCTGCCGTCGCCTCGGTCGGAATGAGCGCAGTGTGTTCAAAACATGGCCTGCTAAGAAAAAAGCCTCGTGTCCATAATATATAACAAAAAATCATTTTATTTTCATGTTTATTTACACTATAATAAAGATTGTTATCATCATCATCACAGCCCATATATGTCCCACTGTTGGGCTCGGGCCCCCACCATTTTTTTTTGCGGTGGGCTATGGACGTCGCACCCCGCCAACTCGGTCCGGGGTGACGGAAGAGGCGGCGCGCAACCCCATTAACCCACTCTGCAAGCATCTCTTCTTCGCCGTGCGAGCGGACCACCGGCCTCCACCATAATGCGAGGGAACTTAACCTACTATACCGCGCTGGTCAGACGTGTTGGTTATAGGCTATAGGGTTTTGTTTCGAGTTTTCCTTCTCTTGCATATATATATATATAATTATGCATTTTATATCCCTTAGACATCTCTTACGATCATCTACGGGTAAGATGGGTGGTGAAATGTATTCTTACTCCGTCACCACATGAATAAAATTGTTATACTATTTAAGTATACAAATATTTATAAATAACAACACATAATAATTTATAAATAACAATAAAATTAATAACGTAAAAAACAAACAAAAATCCTATTTGAACCATTTTCGACTTCTACGCAGCAAATGGTAATTATTAATAAAGTAATTAAAAAAGGCCAAAAGTAAATAAGAAAAAGTAAGGATCCGAACCGAGCTCCAGTTTGTTTGAGAAGTCGAAAATGGTTCAAATAGGATTTTTGTTTGTTTTTTACGTTATTAATTTTATTGTTATTTATTTTATTGTTATTTATAAATTATTATGTGTTGTTGTTTATAAATATTTGTATACTTAAATAGTATAACAATTTTATTCATGTGGTGACGGAGTAAGAATACATTTCACCACCCATCTTACCCGTAGATGATCGTAAGAGATGACTAAGGGATATAAAATGCATATATATAAATATATATATATATATATATATATATATATATATATATATATATATATATATATATATATATATATATATATATATATATATATATATATTTAAATCGCTGAAGTGTTGTTGCGTCTTTTCAAAGTCGAATCCTGTAGCGTCCACCATTGTCAATGGGATTCCAATAGTTAATCGTGCGAATATTGTTACATTGCTGTCATATGAACTCCATTGTCGACGAGAAATTTTATTTAAACACGAAATGAAAATATTCAATTTGGATAATTCTCGCTGGTTTGTGGTGTCCGTTCATAATGGAAATCATCCGACACTTTGTATATTTCTTAGTTATCAATACATTTCTTCGATTTTCCTAAATCCATCTAAATATATGGGTATATCGCTTCCGTATATTATCTATACCTACATATAATAAAAATGTAACGGGTCGCTGTCTGTAAATGGAAGATATATGAAAAAAAATATTACTGGGACCTTTATCAACACTAATATAACACAAAACAATATTTTTTAAATTTTTTGTCTGTTTATCTGTTTGTCTGTGTGTTTGTGCACGCTAATCTCAGAAACGGCTTATCCGATTTAGACGCGGTTTTCACTAATATATTGTGGTAAACTTCACTTAACATTTAGGCTTTATTTTATGGCAATTGGTTTATAAAAAAAAAGTTATGTCAATTTAAAAAATGTTCAGAGAAAAAAATCTTTATTGATTTTTTTCAAATTACGTACAAATTATCTTCAGTAAAAATAAATAAACACGTGTTTCAGCATTTGTTGATTTTCACCCTCTGGGCGTGTAAATTAGGCCTGCAAAGCGGGTTAGACGACTCATTAAATCATTAGCGCCAAGCCGGATATTATTGAAGCTGGCAACTTGAAATTTTGACAGTGGTTTCTTTCTATGACGTAGAGATTTACTGAGAAAGGATTTTATGAAATTATACCTCTAAGGGGTGGAACAGAGTGGCAAAGTTTGAATGAAGAGAAAAAAATCTTTATTGATTCTTTTCAAATTACGAGTCGAATAAAATATTCTAGGGTAATATCCGGCATTTGTCAATTTTCACCCTCTGGTTGTGTAAATTAGGCCTGTGAAGCGGGTTGAACGACTCATGGTAATGAGTCGTTCAAACGTTTGGCGGTAGCCAAGCCGAAACTATTAAAGCTAGAAACAATAAATTTTGAAGCACTTTTTTATTTATGACATGGAGATTCAATATGAAAGGATTTTATGAACGCCGCCCCTAAGGGGGTGTAACAAAGCGGCAAAGTGTGTATGGGGAGAAAATTTCTTTATCGATTCTTTTCAAATTACGTACAAATATTCTTCGGTAAAAATAAATAAACACGTGTTTCTCTCTCCCTCTCCATCAACCCCGCACCAGTGCCGTTGTGGCGACCAGTTCCAGCGTGAGAGCTCACACGATACACATAGTAGACGACAATAGGTTCTGCCTAATAGTTTAAGATACAGGTTAAGTTTAGCTTCAAAAATGTTCACTCTATAACTCAAATAATAAATCATATCTAACGAGGTCGCAACTCTGCTGGTGAAACAAAACAGTCAAATAAAGGGTGGCGATAATTATATTTTTATCCCATGGTCATACCGTAAATAGTATATTAATGGCAATATAATTTGTAGAATTAATAGAACTTTGAACCACCTTTTTCTTTAGTGACCGGCTATGGTATATAGACACAGTACCGGTGGCCCGCTCGCACGGCGAAGAAGAGGTGCTTGCAGGGTGAGTCAATGGGGTTGCGCGCCGCCTCTTCCGTCACCCCGGACCGATTTGGCGGGGTGCGACGTTCATAGCCCACCGCAAAAAAAAAAAAAAAAATGGTATATAGACACACGCGCGCCGTACACGTACATCTACGTTGTGCGGGCGGGCCATCGCAACCGAGTATCATCTCGAGTCAAAGCCCTCATGCAGTGAACCTAAATACAGGTACTCATGCTTGCGCCGCCCAAAGCACCGACTGTAGAGCGTGTCAACGTAGAGTATTTTCTCTCGGACCCACCCTATTGCCTAATTCCGTTAGACAACTAACTCGCAGAATCAACACCTCAACGCATCCCAGTTTCTGACGCTGTTGATTATTATCCTAGCGATAAACCGTCAACACCTTGCATTGCTTTTTCTATTTAACTCTGTCAGAGATGACTTCTGCGTGGACGAAGTCGCGGGCAAAAGCTAATACATTATATAATTTGTGATACTTTTTAAACAGATCTCGTATACGCCACTTTGGTAGTGCACACCAAAACTAATTTATTTTATATAATTTAATGCAGTTTATCCTTCTTGATATCAGTGCTTAAAACAATCAAACTCTTCCAGTTTATGTTAACAACAATAAAACTAGGATATAAAATTAATGTCAGAAGAAATAATCACAAAATTACCTAGAAGAAATATTTAATGGTGTGGTCATCGCACTATTGAATGTGACGATTTAGTTTACTGATAAATGTTGATTTGATTAAGCTAATCTCAAGATAAGTAAAGACGTGGCATAAAGGTCTTGCCCGCGTCGCAACGCGGATTCGCTAAGCCTCCGCCAGAGCCTCAGCCACTAACGATTAAGGTGGGTCGTCCGCTAACAACGTCGCCGCGGTCCAGGAAACCGTACGGTAGCCCCTAATAGCTCTCACCGCCATGACTCTCTGCGGTCTTCGCAAAAGGGCTCTGTTGCGGGTGGTGAGGGAATCAGCCCAAATAGGGGCTCCGTACAGCGCCATGGAGCCCACGACTCTGGCGTATAAACGCCGGCAGGACGACCCGGGACCGCCAGTGTTTGGCAGAAGCCTACCCAACAGCGCGGCCGTCTTGACGAGCCTTGGGACGAGCTGGGCAAAGTGTGGCCCGAAATTCCATCTAGACACATCAAGGCTACATCAAGGTGCAGGCCCAGATAGCTCATCTGAGCCCGCACTGGCACGGCAACCCCAGACACACCGATGTGTGCTCTTCGGGGAGGACCTCGATTCGGGCCATGAAATAGGAGGGCCTCGGTTTTCTCCGCTGAGACCCTCAGGCCCAACATGCCGATCCGGCCCACGACGAGCGCAACTCACTCCTCTGCCAATCGGACAGCTCCCCGGAAGTCGGGCCTCCTCGCCGTGACGAGGGTATCATCCGCATAGTAGATGAACTCCATCCCGGGGAAAAGCCGACCCCGTAGGAGCCAGTCGAATCCGACGTTCCACAGAGCCGGACCGAGGACCGAGCCCTGTGGGACGCCGCACTCCACCCGATGGCGACGTATGCGAAGAGAGCACGTGCCTTTCCTCGAGGTACGCCTCTAACAGCCTTCGGAGATACGGAGGCACTCCATGCCACCGAAATACCTCCTTCAATGTTTCGTATGAAAGATTGTTGAAGGCGTTCTTGATGTCGAGCGAGACCGCTAGAAGAACCTCCTTTTGGGCCACCGCTTCGGTGGCCAGAGACTTCAGGGCGGCCAATGCATCGATTGTTGACCGGCCGCCCCTGGCCGCATTGACATCCGGACAGTCCCGGCCCGACTTTCTCGAGGTGCTGTACGAGACGGTCCACAAGCATCTTCTCGAAAAATTTAGCCGTCTCGTCCAGCAGCACCAGTGGTCTGTACGCAGAAGGGGAGTCAACTGCGCGACCCTCCTTCCGCAGCAAGCACAATCTGCCAGCCTTCCATTGTTTCGGGAACTGCCCGGACCTCAAATACATGTTGAGCAGTTCCCGGAGTTCACTCTTGAGGTATTCTGCGGCGATACCGAGCACAAGCGCCGGGACGCCGTCCGGGCCAGGCGCTTTCCTTTTCCCGTGAAGTTGCGAAAGGGCCACTTCCATTTCTCGGTCGGTGATGGGTGGAATTGTGGTCTCCACCTCCATCACCGACCGAGGAACCATTCGAGGGGGAACATGTCCCATAGAACGCGAGAACAGCTCCCCCATTATCCCCGACAGGAAACCCGAGTCCATCAAATTCGATGATGGGAGCGCCACAGGCACGCAGTTTGTTCCGCGCCCGTTGATATGGGCGCCCCCACAGGTCCCGGTCGAGGCCTGCACGTAGCTCCTCACGAGCCCTCTCCTTCGCCTGGCTGATGGCCAGCTGCAAAGTCTTCTTCCTCGTCTTGTATTCTTCTCGCAGCTGACCCTCAAGGACGTCGTCCCGGTCAACTCTCTGACGATATCGAACGTAGGCACGCTGCGCCCGGTTAGAAGCCACCGAAGATTCGCAATCTCAGGTGACCACCAGTACATCTGACGGCGCAGCGGCCTCCACCGAGCCCTTGGCGTCGCCGTATCGCAGATTGCCTCAAGGGCACTTCTCATTTGACGTGCAAGCCCCTCTATATCTGTGAATAACTGTCCCGTCCTGCCCCAACGCTGTGCTATGGCAGACCGAGCCATTTCCAGGTCGAGTTGACCAATGGCCAGAGAAATAGATACCGATGATAGCGAAGTCTCGCCACCCTACCACAACATAACCATTGCCCTCTCCAGTGCAGAGAGGGGAGGGCCGGAACATCCTCTGGACAGAACAGCCACATCTTCGTTATTGTCCCCCACCCAATTGGGTGAGTGAGGGACAAAATAGGGCTCGCAGGCCACCACCAGGTGATCCGCTCTGGGAGCTTGAAGCGGAGGTCCAGGTAGACGCCTACCGGCTTCGTGCCACGGCGCGAGCCTAGAGTGCGCAGATCTCTGACAGAGAACTGGACAGAGTGATGGTGACGGCCTGGGGAACCTTGATTCAGCGATGAAAGGTAGATAGAATCCTCCGTAACAGGAAGACAAACAGTGGAGGCTGTTGGCCCACATCTATATCGCTGGATCAATAGACGACATCATGTTTATTCCTGCATTAGTATTTTGTGTGACGCAGTTAAATCACAAATTAAAATTGATAAAAACTTATTAATTTCTATACAGAAGCAACATTATCGACATGATCTATGTAAAAAAAACATCGAATATACGCTTATTAATATAGACCATAAAAAAATTAAAAAAAGCAAATAACGACAATCACGCAGTATTGAATTTTTTTTGCTAACTCCGCCCCCTCACCCCTGTAATCCCCGCGATGGCCTTTGCACGATGCCATTTTGTGTGACGCAATTAAACTACTAATTAAAATCGATAAAAACTTTTTAATTTATATACAGAAGCAACATTATCGACATAATGTCTGTGACCAAAATAGTGAATATACGCCAATAATATACGCCGCGCTGAGGCGGCCTCCCGAACTTGCGCGGTATAGTGCAGAACTAAAAAATACGGCAAAAATCACCCCAGTGACAAAATGGAGTCCACGCCAATATTTCACCCATGCGTTGTATCAACCATTTGGCTGCCTCTGGCTGAATTTGAGAGCTGGACAATCGTGCGTCCGTATAAATGATGCAACAAGTGAGTTGGATGCAACATCATCGGTAAAAAGCGCCATGTATGACGCAACATCACTTTGGGGATGTATATATATATATATATATATATATATATATATATAAATATATATAATGACATTAGTACAAAAAATATTATAAAGGTTTATTTTATTTTCGGATCTTAAATATTTTAGCTTTGTGGCGAATGTACGGCAAGCTTCAAATTCTGAGATCTAAAGGGTGCTAATACAGTTTATTCTTAACCTTATGAAATACTCAATTCTGAAACCAGTGCCAACAATATTAAAAAGATTAATTACAAAAGACAAAGTGTAATCACATATAATTTTGCACCGTTCATAAATAAACTGTGTTTTTATATTAAGGTTAATGTATTTATATGTGTGTTTACATGTGTGTGTGTGTATGTGTATTATAAAATTTGTTTGGCTTAAACGGTGATTCATAATGATTGTCAGTCACCATATGGCACACATTGGTTCAGCTTTGGCTGTGCTTTAATGAATGCTAGCGAACCACGAACTACTAACGTGAACTATCTTCTAATTCCCATATGGTGACGTTACGTATACGCACACCAGGAAAATTAGTAACAGAGTTCTGTTAAAGTTTTCAAGAGGTCTTGGAAAGGAGCTACCAACTGCCATTACTAACTTCATCTGCTCAGCGTAGCGATTATGATATTATTGTTTCTTAGGTAGGTCTATATGCTAACAAAATAAATAATGGTCTAACTGGGGGGTCGGAACCACGTTATTCGGCATAGAAGGCTGTTATCTAAACAGCTACGTCACCTGTGAAGTCAACTGTCGTTTGGATTAAGACACTGTTCGATTATCCAACTGAGTTATTTTTATTTTTGATGATATTGGATAAATTTACCTTCATATACTAATAACATTGTTTTATAAATATCTGAAAACACTTATAAAAAAAGGTTTTCTATAAATGAAACCTAGATAGATCGAAATATCACCCCCGAAACCTATATATTAAATTTTATGGAAATTGTCTATACTAAGATCTTGAATATATAGATATACACAAAAATTGCTCGTTTAAAGGTAGGATAAATAGATAAATTAGATACATTATATAAAATGCCTTACTGGAGTTTTTTTAGTTCTCGCAAACATATACGTTTAACATGTGGCCGATTGTTGGTGCAGTGAATGAAATAAATGGGAAGCGTAAAAATAGTTATGAAAATATCATAAATAAGTACATAAAAGGACAGATATATCTACTTTTAAATATAAATCTTTTTTAATAGGTATGGTTTAACAATAGCATGTTTAAAAAGCCCATCACCTTTTTTTTGCGGTGGGCTATAGAGTTGCCATGCTCCGCCAACATCACCTTTGCCTAAAATATAAACTTGATTGCTTTATTTAAGTAATCTCATCAAATATAATTTACATTATATACCTTGATGTAATGGTACTTTAAACGTATTGGTTAAATACATAAGGACTATAAATATGTATCCATATTAAGTACCTATTTATGGATTTGTAAAAATAATACAATGATGAACATTTACTATTTGCAGAGCCAATCTTTTATTTTGTGAATGCAGTCAATTATACTCAAACCTATAACAGTTCTTTTAGTTGGTAACTCAAAAATGCAATGTTACTAAATATGTTTATATGTACCGAAATATATATTTCACTTTCTGAACAACTAATAAGGTGTTATATTGAACTTACAAAACTAACCTGTTAATTTTAAATTTTAATGTTATGTTAGCGAAACGAAAGAGTCTACCAAAATGGTGATCGTAACAAGATCTGACTGTGGTTACTAAAATAGACGCGCGAAAAGAGCTCGCTCGCCTCGTCACTCTTGTGAGTCATGCGCACCCAACTAGTGAGAGAAACTCTCCAGAAACTTTAGTTATTAACCACATGACTATTTATAAAAATAGTAGATAATAATATATAAAAGGTTTTATTAAATACAGATACAAATGTACACAAAAGCACTTTATCATACACACATACATATAGGCAAGGGATTTTTGTTGAAAAGTAACGCAGGGTGTGCGGTTGGAATCCTATGGCCCCGGACAGCTTAGATGTCTTATGAACGGACCATAGGCTGTCAAATAAGATATATAGCTGCATCATATGAAGGAGAGCCCCCACCGTCCCTTCATGTTGTTCAAGAAAGTGATAGCTGCTCTACTAGTTGTTTCGTGAGCAGTTGTTGTTTGTGGGATATGATTTAGCCATAATTAATATAATGATAAAAAAATAAATATATCGGTTTTCGACGGGCATTACACTCTCGTGCGCTACCCTTCAAAAATGCCTATACTTACTAAAACAGAACTGATAATGCTAAATATATTGTAAACATGTTGTGTACACTTTAATAATATATAAAAAAAATATAATTAAAAAATAAGACGAGTCCGCTGTGTTTCTTCCATGGATCTTCTCGGCTTACGGTTACATTCCGTGAATTGCTTTCATATTTTTGTTGAACGTAACCTTATAAGATAAAGATCAATCTTAAAATTCAACATTTTTTTGTTACTTGTTGCAGTGGAATCTGTTGGTGACCGCTTACCTGTCGTTTTAAGCAGACCAGGTGAGCCTTCTCCTCCGATCTTTGAGCAAATCTTTAAAAATGCGAGGTTTGCCCAAGGCGGAAATGCGAAATTCGAAGGCAAACTAAGAGGAAACCCCACACCTGTAGTTTCATGGACAAGAAAAAAATCCCCGCTAGTAGAATGTAATAAATATAGTATGAGTTACAATGAACAAACTGGCAATGTATCCTTATTAATTAAGCAGATTGGTCCCGGTGATGAGGGTGAATACACTTGTACAGCTCGTAATCAATATGGTGAGGCCATATGCTCTGTTTATATCCAGCCTGAAGGTGTGCCAGTGCCTGCACAGCAGTCTTCACAGCAACAAAGCTATAGACACGTCAGTGAGAGTGTAGAACACAAATCATATGGAACACAGGGCTATACAACTGAACAGTCGAGACAAACACAAAAAGTTGCATATACTAATGGCACTGATCTTTCATCAACGAAAGATTTCAAGGTTGACACCTTTGAATACAGGCTTTTACGAGAAGTGTCTTTTAGAGAAACTATAACTAAACGGTATGTCAATGAAACTGATATTCATATCAGCACTGAAATTGATAAATCTCTTGGACCTGTCTCACCACCAAAAATTGCACAAAAACCAAGAAACTCTAAGCTTCAAGAAGGCACTGACGCTCAATTTCAAGTACAGTTGTCTGGCAATCCCCGGCCTCGAGTAACTTGGTTCAAAAATGGCCAGCGTATAGTAAATTCCAATAAAAATGAGATTGTAACTACTCATAATCAAACAATCCTCAGGATAAGGAATACAGAGAAGACTGACTCTGGCCATTACACATTATTGGCTGAAAATCCAAATGGATGCATTGTAACATCAGCTTATCTCGCTGTGGAATCACCACAAGAAACTTATGTACAAGATAATAAATCACAGTATATTATAGATACACAACAAACAGGAACTGAAGAACGAGTAGAAGTATGTGAAAAAGCTCTCGCTCCGCAATTTGTAAGAGTTTGCCAAGATCGTGATGTTACGGAGGGTAAAATGACGCGATTCGATTGCCGCGTTACAGGCAGACCTTACCCAGAAGTCACGTGGTTCATTAACGAAAGACAAATTCGAGACGATTATAATCATAAGATATTAGTAAACGAATCTGGTAATCATGCTCTTATGATTACTAACGTCGATCTCAGAGATAGTGGTATAGTGACGTGTGTTGCTCGCAATAAAAGTGGCGAAACATCTTTTCAATGCCGATTGAATGTAATTGAAAAGGAACAGGTAGTAGCTCCAAAATTTGTCGAGCGTTTCAGTACAATAAACATTCGCGAAGGTGAACCTGTAATTTTGAATGCACGCGCATTGGGCACTCCTATACCACGTATCACATGGCAGAAGGATGGTGTTCAGATAATACCCAATCCAGATTTACGAATAAATACCGAAGGTGGAGCCTCGACGCTGGACATTCCGCGAGCCAAGGCGTCGGATGCGGCATGGTACCAATGCACTGCTCAGAACGTCGCAGGTTCCACCGCCACTCGGGCTAGGCTTTATGTCGAAGTGCCAAAAGAGCCTCCGCCCGAGCAAAAGCGTTTACACTTGCCTCGACCTACTAAGATCATCGAGCCAGAGTAAGTATCTTTACAAAGAGAATTTTACATGTTGTTCACACAAAATTGGTGATGAAAAATAATAATAATAATTTTCATTATAGGCCTGCTCCTGGTCCAGAAATTATATATTTGAGGCACGTAGAAAGGGCAAGACCGTATATACCTCCAGGCGAGGAAGACCGCGTCTATCCTCCCCCGCAGTTTATTGTGCCACTTAAAAGTGTTTCACAAATGGAAGGTGGCAAAATACACTTTGAAACAAGGATAGAACCGGTTGGCGACCCAACAATGAAAATAGAGTGGTTAAAGAATGGTCAAAGTATTGAAGCAAGTATGTATAGCTTTTTGTCCATTTCGTCATTATTTCGACAACATAATCTACATGTCATTATAATTTCACACTTGCTACTATATTCTGTGTCCATTACTATATTTTCTAAGTAAATATGTATATTTCAGGTTCAAGGTTTACCTCAATATTTAGATTTGGCTATATATCTCTTGATATGCTTAGTCTCAATATTCAAGATAGTGGCGAATATACGTGTCGAGCAATTAGTGCAACAGGTATTGCTGAAACTAAGGCTATATTACAAGTGACACCAAGGGCAACTATTGAAAGAACAAGCCAACATCCAGAGAGTCTACAATATATCCAACAACTGGAAGATTATTCTAGATATCAACATCAGGAGTCAATAGAAGAACAAATTTCACAGCGCCCACAATTTATAAGGCCTTTGCAAGATCTTGGTGAGTTGCAGGAGGGAAGAAATGCTCATTTTGAAGCTCAGTTGACTCCAGTCAGTGATTCTTCCTTAAGGGTAGAGTGGTACAAAGATGGTAGACCTATTACAGCTAGCTCTCGAATCACGTCAATCTTCAACTTCGGTTACGTCTCCCTTAACATCATGCACCTACGGGCTGAAGATGCAGGTTCGTACACAGTGAGAGCTGTAAATAAATTAGGTGAGGCCATAAGTACTGCTTCCATTAGGGTAGCAGCCAGGAGCACGGTTACTGCTGACCTTGGAATCCCAGAACAAAGACGATACATCGAAAAGACTGAGCAGCTAGAAGCCTATCAGCAACAGCAACATCAAAAGTATTACCAAGAAGCACCCGAAAGTACGCAAAGGCCCGAATTTAAAACGCCAATTAAAGATCAAATAAATATTAAGGAAGGTGGGTTTGCTCATTTTGAAGCCCGTCTTGAACCTGTTGGTGATTCAACTTTGAGAGTTGAATGGTTAAAAGACGGTCGCCCTGTTGAAGCGAGTTCAAGAATAACTACTTTCTTTAATTTTGGTTACGTAGCGTTAACCATTAAATCTGTGACTATACACGATGCAGGTCATTACACTTGTCGTGCTTATAATGCTCTTGGACAAGCAGCTACTAATGCAAATTTAACTATTGTCACAAAAAAAGATATTATTGCCGAATCGCAGCATCCCGGTGGTTACGAGAAGATTCAACACTTGGAGGATTCTAACCGCTATACTAGAAAATCTGAAGAGGAAGTAAAAGTAACTCAAAAGCCTAGATTTTTAGGCCCTTTGAAGGGTACTAATAAAATTGTAGAAGGTCAAAGTGCTCATTTTGAAGCTAGAGTAGAACCTCAAAGTGACTTGACAATGTCAGTGGAGTGGTATTTTAATGGCAAACAAATTAAGACCGCTAATCGTATTCAAACCTATCATGACTTTGGTTATGTTGCATTAGATATAGCTAACGTACGTGCAGATGATTCCGGTATATATACAGTTGTAGCTAGGAATGCAGCAGGTGAAGCTCAATTGAGTGCTTCTATGACTGTGGAAAGTAAGTATTGTAACTGTAGATTTAGTATTTTACTGTTATGCACCGAATACAAATTATATATTTCTTTATTGTTTCAGCACGTTCTAGCATTGATACCTCGAGTATTCATCGCGGTCTTTATGAAAAAACTAGGCATATTGAAGAATCAAAGTTTGTTGAGCCTATGTATGAGATTGAAGAAATATCGAAATCAAAACCTGTATTTGTACAACCCTTGTCAGACCCTGCCCCAGTTTCAGAAGGTAAAAATATTCATCTGGAATGCAGATTGGAGCCAATGGGTGACCCTACTATGCGTGTAGAGTGGTTTCACAATGGCAGAGCTGTTACTGTGGGATCCAGGTTTCGAACTTACTATGATTTCGGTTTTGTAGCACTAGATATAGTACATGCAACATCTGCTGATTCTGGAGAATATACTGTTCGAGCTGTAAATCATTTAGGTTCAGCACACACTTCTTCAATGGTGAGAGTTATTGAAAGATCTGACATAGTTACTGACACACAAAATGAACAAGCCGTTGAACAAATACAAATGCTCGAAGATGCTGCGCGAAGATCTAGGCAAACACATGAAGATATAACAGTCATGCAAGCACCTCAATTTTCGAGAGCATTACACAATATTGAGACAGTTGAAGGGACCAATGTACATTTAGAGTGTAGACTACAGCCTGTTGGTGATCCAACAATGAAAGTTGCATGGTTTTGTAATGGAAGGCCAATAAAAACTGGTCATAGATTTAGGCCAGCTTATGAGTTTGATTATGTAGCATTAGATTTATTAAGCGTCTATCCTGAAGATTCCGGTGTTTACACATGTCAGGCGACGAATCAACTCGGTGAGGCGGTGACCTCGTGTGCATTGCGTGTAATAGCTAAGAAAGATTTAATATTTGATTCACAACATCCATCTGGATTAGAAAAAATCCAATATTTAGAGGATGGATCTAGATACAAAAAGACTGAAGTTATTGACGAATCTATAAACATAAAACCCCGCTTTGTCACTAAACCAAAATCAATCGAAAATGTAGTTGAAGGGCAACATGTACACTTTGAGTGTAAGCTTGAACCTGTAACAGATCCAAATCTTAAGGTTGAGTGGTTCAAAAATGGTCTACCAGTAATAATTGGCCACAGGTTTAGACCTATTCATGATTTTGGTTACGTAGCTATTGATATTATAGATTTAATTGCTGAAGATACAGGTGTTTATACCTGTAGAGCTGTAAACCTTGTAGGTTCTGATGAAGTTAGTTGCAACTTGACATGCCGCAGTACGACCGATATCATTAAAGCTACACAGAATGAAGCAGGCTTAGAACAAATTCAAGTTTTGGAAGATAGATCTAAACATCACAGGACTGACTTCGTTGATGAAGTAACAACGCAAGCACCAATATTTACGACATCGTTGAAAAATGTTGAGATAAAAGAAGGTCAGCGAGCACACTTTGAATGTCGTTTAATACCTGTTTCTGATGCTACGATGAAGGTTGAGTGGTATCATAATAATAAGCCACTTAAAAGTGGCTCAAGATTTACAGAAACTAATAATTTCGGCTTTGTTGCTCTGGACATTATGTCTTGTTTACCAGAAGACTCTGGAACATACACTTGTCGGGCTATCAATGCTCTTGGCGAAGCTGTCACTTCTGGAATCGCTATAGTACATTCCAGAAAATCTATCTACTTAGAATCTCAGCATGAAGGAGCTCTACCTAGACTTAATCAACTAGAAGATACATCAAAATACCAGAGACACAGTGCCCAGGAAGATATTATAACACAAGCACCTGTGTTCACCTTACCCATGAAGGATATTAGGGTGGCTGAAAATCAGGCAGCCCACTTTGAAGCCAGGCTTATTCCAGTAGGTGATCCAACGCTTCGAGTTGAATGGTTGCGTAACGGCGTACCAATAGAAGCTTGTAAGTATAAAATGATCAAACATTTATTATTATTTTAAAGAAACTGCACATCGTAATGAATGTAAGTTATATTAAAAGAAATAAATTACTTTTCAGCCAACCGTTTGACCACAATGCATGATTTCGGTTATGTGGCTTTAAATATGAAGTATGTCAATCCTGAGGATTCAGGTACCTATACCTGCAGAGCAATAAATGAATTAGGTGAAGCTGTGACTTCATCTACACTCTTCGTTCAATGTAAGTATGTTTTTTATAATAAAGAATAAAACCGTATAATAAAGAGTAATGAATATAAACCGTTTATAGTAAAGAATAAAAACACGAAATATTTTTACAACTGAACTTTAATTGGTAGGTATTATTACTTCGGATAGCTTTCGTTAGATAATACTATTTTTAAATGAAATTTACCACTATTTTCGATACTATATGATGACATATATAACTATTTTAATTATTATAAGGATTACGTCTGAATCTGTGTCCTTTATATTTAAATAGGCTGATACTCTTTTACTTGTATCCAAAGAATAACAAGGTGTCAATGTGCTGATCAAACAGACTTTCTCACTTGTAAAGTTAATATGCATATTATTATTCACAAGTATTTATAATTAATAACTATGCAAGTCTTATTCTCCTAGAATTCAGTAAGTATTCAAACTTCGAATTATGTACTTTTCAAAACGAATCTTAGACGAATATTGGCAGAAAAACAGTTGCCATATGTTATTTATCACTTCTCGAGTTTGACTTGAAGATGGAGCTACACCGCAAGGATTTCAACGATGTTTCGTAATAACTTTAAAAGTGCTCTTTTGCATAAAATTGTGACCCTCGATTGCAAATTACTTTTGGGAGGAAATCATCCTATCTCAACAATAAAGACTGAGATTTGTGGTATTTAGTCAAAGGTGTGTTTCACTAAATGACGAAAGTTATAAAGAGCTTCTTTTAAGTTCTACTATTGACGGAAATGTTAGCGTTAGATTAAGTTATCGGTAGCAGCTTATTAACAAAATGACATACTGACTAGGCAATGATTTGAGAACATTTGGAGATGAAATCTGAATTAACCGTTAAGTAACGTTGTTATCGTTACATCCTACATGAACGTCAGTTCCTGACATTAGGACAGAAACCAGTTAGAATCGATTTGTGCACGATGTGCAAACATGTTGCTTCTGCGATGCTATTTGTAACATTATCACGTGTGAGCAAACGTAGCTTAATTAGTTTCAATCACAGAAAAACAGCAGTATTAAGTGTTTGATAAATGGTTCGGTCCAATATAAAAAAATATTTCAAATGTAAAGAGAAATACTTAGAAAACCAATAAAATAATATTTCATCCATAATATATTTTAATAATATGATATTATTATGCAAAGCTTTCAGTATGCCTAACGTACTCGTATATACATAAGTATGAAATTTATACTACCATTTAGCTACTGTAAAACTATGCCAATTCTTTTAATAATTTAAAATTATATTTACAGCTAAGGCTTCACTTCAACTAGAATCACAGCATGAAACTGCTTTGGAGAAAATCCAGCAATTAGAGGATTCTTCTCGTTATCAACGCAGAGAAGAAGTCGAAGTTGCTGTGAATCAAGCGCCAAGATTCATTACACAACTGAATGGTCCTACAAAACTTGTTGAAGGCCAGAGTGCTCATTATGAATGTCGCATTGAACCTTACCCTGATCCAAACATGCGCGTAGAATGGTATTTCAATGGAAAGGTTTTGCAAAGTGGCCATCGTTACCGCACGGCCTATGACTTTGGATTTGCTGCATTAGATATTTTAACAGTATACGGTGAAGATTCTGGAGAATATACCTGCAAAGTAATTAATAACTTAGGACAAGCAACTTCATCGATTAAGCTTAATGTACAATGTAAGTATATTAAATAAGTATTATGATTAGGTTTAATTTTTACTACGTGTTTTAATACATAATGTCAGAAATACCTCCGGCTGCATGGCCATTATATTAACCTATATCTTTATTATTAATATTAAAGTTTATGCACTTCAACCATTAATGTTATATTGACAATATTTTAGCAAAAGAATCTATAATAAGAGACACACAACATGAAAGTGCTCTTGAGAAGATTCAATATCTTGAAGACGATAGTAGATACAAACGGGTGCAACATGATGAAAGCTTCATAGCTGAAAAACCTCAATTTGGTAAACCATTGAAGAATGCTCAAGTTGGTGAAGGTCACCCAGTACATCTTGAAGCTACTTTAACACCTGTTAATGATCCTACAATGCGCGTTGAATGGTATTGTAACGGCAGACCTATTCAGCAAGGCCACCGTTTTAAAACTACATATGACTTTGGTTATGTAGCCTTAGATATTCTGTATGCTTATGCAGAAGATAGCGGTACTTATATGTGTAAAGCTACAAATGCTGTTGGTGAAGCTGTAACTACGAGCTCTGTCAAAGTTGATGGTAAGTCTTAAGATTTTAGTTCATCAAAATTAATAATAAATTTTATACTACATAAAGTGTAGATATATATGTATATGTATATGTATATGTATATATATATATATATATATATATATATATATATATATATATATATATATATATATATATATATATATATACTAGCAGAGCCGGCCACGCGTTGCTGTGGCTAAGGTAGCTTCTAGTGGTTATGCTAATAAATTGTAGCTTATATGAAACGTTTGTACCTTTAACATAGCGCCATCTATTAAATACTTATTAACCCAGGCAACAGATATCGACATTTGTTAGAATCGTTTGGAGATAACAAATAATTGAGACTGAAAAACTACATACGCTGTGCAAATTTGATTAAAATCGGTTCAGTATTTTAGGAGTCCATTATGAATGTCGCAATATGTATATATATATATACATATATATATATATATATATATATATATATATATATATATATATACATATATTGTTACGTCTTAACGTACACAAAATAGAATTAAAAAAAAAACAATAATGTTATAAACTAGTGTAATTTAATAAGTATATTATAGGTTGATAAGGAATAGAAATATAAGTAATAGATCTCGGGAGGTGGGTACGTCACCCTTAAACGTATTCCAGGTCTAACGGCTAACCGAACTCAGCACGCCCTGATAGGTATTATCCAGTGGTCCCCGCTGGGTTCACTCCACGGAGTCTAGTTAGCTCGGCTGTAGCTGTGACCAGTCTTCGAAGGTGGTAGTCTCGAACCCTGGAATTACGTAGATAGGGTGGACAATAAGTAGCCGTCTTTGAGGGTACCGTGACTGCAGCGAGACGGATAATGCTAGCAGAAGCGACTGGATCGGTTACAGTGTTCTAGGTGAGGCAGTCACGGTATTATTAATATAATACTAAGCGGAAGGCCTTACAATAAAATTAACGGTTAACTATAATTTAAATTAAATAATTAACATACTTATGGAATGTGATCTAGTTAATTCTCGTGATATACATATACTAGGTATATGGCTAAGTAACGACGTGAAGCATTAATGAATCACTAAATGTGTCGTTAGGTGAATTTAAATTGTACTAGTACAATACAATCCAATATTATGTATATTGTTCTACTTCGACTTCTAATAATCAATAAAAGCACAACTTACCCAATACGGGGTTATTATAATTCACTTTAACTTACTTGCATATATAGATATTATTATATTTATTACTTCTTCCGTGAAGGTTGGTAGGTTGTAGTGTTAAAGATATATTATAATAGTAAATAATAATTATAGTCGCGCACGAGTAGCGTGTGCGCGCTCCAGGCCCAAGTGAAGCACCGCGCTCGGCACGCTCCAGCCGCCGATCTCAGTATACCCTCTTTGGATTTACAATATCGTAACAATATATATCTATCATAATTTATTAATACTAAAACATATTTTACAGCTAAAGCAGGATTGTACTTGGATACATTAGATGAACAGAGGTTAAGAAAAATTCAAGAATTAGAAAAGTACGAAAGGCCTAAGCCTATAGAAGAAGAGCAACCAGGTCAAAGACCTGTATTCTTGACTGCTCTTACAAGTCTAGAAAATCTAAAGGAAGCAGACCGTGCTCACTTTGAATGTAGAGTAGAGCCGATAAACGACCCAGATTTAAAGATCGAATGGTTCCTTAACGGTCAAAAGATTCGCGCAGGTCATAGATACAGAACAACACACGATTTTGGCTACGTTGCTTTAGATATTCTGTATTCTTATGCTGAGGATTCTGGCACGTATATGTGTAAAGCCTCAAACAAACTCGGTGAAGCAGTTAATACATGCACGTTGAAGGTTGCAGGTAAATATTGTTCACCCAATTCATTACCGTTTGAAGATTTTGCCAACTTTTATATTCTGAGTTATACGTAACCTATCGATATTAGTTTTGCATCATTATATCCGACTTCTGGACTTGAGCCTCTCCCACAATATGAGTGATCATCTCAGCTCATATTCCCATCCCATCTCAGTTTCCCACTGTTGGGCTCGAGCCTCCTCCATAACGGGAGGGAAATTGACCTACTATACAACGCTGGTCAGACGCGTTGGTATAGGGAAGCAATATGAGGGATAATTTACTTAGAATACCACGCTGGTCCGATAGGTTGATATAGGGTTTTTATTTTGAGTTTACCATAGCTTGCATAGGTGTTATTTGCGTATTGCCCTTAGTTGTCTTGTAAGACACTTACGAGCAAGACGTGGAGAGTGAGGTAAGTGCAGAAGAGGGTGGTGAATTGTACACTTACTTCGTCAACACGAAGAAGTGTAGTTTAGCATACAGTATTCTTTTTTCAATTAAGTTTTCTGTAGCAGAAATATTGTTCCTTAATTAGTGAATATGATATGATTTTTTTTTTTTTTTTTGGCGGCGGATTACGGTCGGCACACTCCTCGCACCACTCCGTCCGGGGTGACAGAGGTGCGTAAGCTCGCACACCCGTAACCCACCCGTGACATCGCCTTCGTCGTTGGGCCAACCACCGGAGCAGAGTGACTTGACGTCAGTGGTTGGACCGACGGAATACCCCTGAGGAGTACCCTCTCCTCGACCGACGTCCCCCCCTCGGGTAGGATGTCGGTCTTTCCTCACGCGGTCGGCCTCTCGGCGGGTGACGGACTAATGCCCCGATCCAGTCACCCGCAATATGATATGATGATGTTGAAATTACATGAACTTATTACTCGCTTGTTTTAATTTTTCTGTTTTTATGTATATTTTTATTCATGAAGAAAATCGTATTATTTTCCAAAACCTTATAATATAAATATACGAGTATATCAAGTCCATTTAATGAATTTTACCATTACTATAGTCAAATAAAATGATTAGGATTATATTACAAATATATTCATACCTACGTTTGAAAAAAAAAAAAAAATATTTGCGAATATTTACAAGTAAATAACATTTTGATATCACTTTTGTAATCACCTCACATTTTTCCAGGACACAGAAACATTATCTTAGATACTCAACATCCAAATGGATTAGAAAAGATTAGACAGCTTGAAGCACAAGGCCATCATACACGAATGGAGATTGAAGAACCTAAGATTAGCCCTCCTAGATTTGTCACTGAATTACGAGGGACAACACATGTTTTTGAAGGTCAAACAGCTCACTTTGAATGTCAAGTGGAGCCTGTGCATGATCCAAATTTGAGAATAGAATTTTACCATAATGGTAAAACCCTGCAATCTGCGGCAAGATTCCATATTACTTTTGATTTTGGTTACGTGTCATTGGACATTCAGCACTGCGTCCCTGAAGATGCAGGGGAATATTCAGTGAAAGCAATTAATGCTCTAGGCCAATGTACTTCATCTATATCCATGACTGTAACCGCAAAGGGTAGCATAATATCGGAATCTCAACGTCCTGAAGGCTTAGAAAAGATTCGCGAGCTAGAATCAACGGCACCGTTTAAACGGCCTGAAATACCTGAACCGGTTACACGCCAAAGACCGGTATTTACACAACCACTTCAGAATATTGATAACATACAAGAAGGCCAAACTGCTCATTTCGACTGCCGACTGATTCCTGTTGGAGATCCTACTCTTAAAGTTGAATGGTTCCGAAATGAGAAGTTAATCGAAGATAGTTCTAGAATTACAAAGACCCACGATTTCGGTTATGTCTCTATGACCATAACTCATGTGCGTGATGAAGATGAAGGTGTCTACATGTGCAGAGCCTCGAACTTACTGGGTGAAGCCGTTACAACAGCTGCCATGAAGATAAAAAGTATTTCACTTTATTTTTATATTCGTTAATTAGTGCACAAGGATTAGGAATGTATAGTACCAATTAATACCATTTATTATTGTTACCATCTTGGCTTATATGTGTTCCACTGATATGCTTGAGTCTCCTTTACAGAAAGAGGAAACTATACTACGCTGGTGGTAAGGAGTTTTATAGACAGATTTTCTTTTCTTACACTGATGTTATATATACGCATACATTAAGTTTCTTAGCCGTCTTTTACGACACCCACGGATAAGATTGGGTAGGGAACTTTATTCTTACTCCGCCACCACACGTAAAGGTTTTATCATACTATAGAATAATAGTATTTATCAATTTATGTCACGTATTACAGATTTAACTTGCTAATTATAATAGCCATCCATCAACTTAATGATGTCCATCGGCGATCGTCCTATTGGTAATAGGCTAAATAGTGAAAAAACTATATCGCTACGCTAAGCAGGGGCATTGGCGATAATATTTAGTGTTATAAATCGTCCAGAATGCTACTGCTGGCCATTCTACTCATGAATTAATCATTAGGTTTCTGACTGACTGATGACTCCCACGGGAAGGAAAGGAATGAGGACGCTTTGTGTCCATATTCCGTTACCACACAGGGATCACGATATTATACAATTTATTCTTTCTCCGGTCACAAAATACTAGCCCCTTTTTAATTATTTTACTGTTTGTATTAGCGGTATTAAAATTTTGTTTTATATGTAATTTATATATAATAGCGAACTGTCTTAACTGAACTTCGATTTAGTGACATTTTAAAACTGAAAACTTTTTAAATAAAAGCGACATATAAACTTTATAAGTTATTATAGATTGTGGTATTTGGTATACTGTAAATGATACATTACGATGTGTGGCTCGCGACATGGGCTTTAAAAACACCGTGTGACCCCACAATAATAGAGATTTTATGTATGTAATATAAAGTCTGAATAGTACTAAATACTGAAATTAAAATATATTTAATTGTACAAGGATTAATATTATCTTAATGAAAAGTTCATATTTAAGAAAATATATCTAAAAAAAATATCTTTCCTAGAGAGCATTGACCTTTACAAATTTTTTATAAATGCTATATTCTCATATTACACGCATGAATTATCCGTTTATTCTAAACAGAGTAGATAAAAGAACATAGATAGATAAAAAAAACAAAAATAGTAAAAGAAAAAACATAGATAGATATTATATTATATTCTAAACATAGATAGTAAAAGTATATTTTAGAAGATCTAAATAAAGGCGAATTTTAGTAGATCTAAATGTATAAGTAGACAAACGTTTAAAGTGACTCATAATATACATACATATAAGATTATTTGACAATATTTTATATTTTCAGCCAAGGCAGCTATCCAATTGGACACGCAACATCCGGAAGGTATGAAGAAAATACAACAGCTTGAACAGCCACAACAAAGGAGACCAGAGGAGTCTGAACGCGAGTTTGAGAAACCCATTTTCACGCAAGTACTCACTGGTCCTTCTGAACTTTGGGAAGGCCAGCATGCGCATTATGAAGCTCGTGTAGTTCCTGTTGGTGACCCTAGCTTAAGATTTGAATGGTACATAAATGGAGTAGAGCTTAAAATGGGTAAGTCTTAAACATTCAAAAGCTATTATATTATTATATTTTAAATACAATAATATGTTATACTTGTTCGGATTAATAAGGAGCCTAGAAGAATTTATTTAATTCTTCGAGCTTTTATGTAGTGATATGCGTAATACACTAGGCGTTATTTAATGTTTAATGGAAGAGAAATAATCACTTGATTCACTTACCCACAGAACTCGCAACTTGTATCACGTAATTTGTAATATAATGAGAATTTAACTTATTTGGGACTTTTATTTGTCACCATTGTATCCTCTAAAGATACAACAATACTAAAGATCAATTAATATATTAGCAAAGACTGATCTCCAAGGTGTCTTTTAGTTACGTTATATTTAATCACTTTTAAAAACTACCATAGTAATTATATTAACTGGGAAATGTTAAACTTTATTTTATATTCTTTCAGGTTCAAGATTCCGCACAACACATGACTTTGGTTTCGTTACATTAGACATAAATTCTGTAGTTGCAGCAGATGCTGGTTTATATATGTGTAAAGCAATAAACCGAGCTGGCAGCACTGTATCTTCAACGTCACTTAAAGTGAAAACGAAATCCACTATTGTAGATCAATCAATGAGACCTGAATCATGGGAACAAATTCAACTAAAAGAAGCTGCTATGAATAAAGTACCAGAAATGTTTGTCGACACGGGAGTGCAACAGGCACCGATATTCACAACACATCTTAAGAGCTACGACAAACTTGTCGAAGGGCAGCATGTATATTTAGAGGCCCAAGTAGAACCAAGGACTGATCCTAATCTTAGGATTGAATGGTTTAAAAATGGAGTGTCGTTAACAACAGGCTCTAGATTGAAAAGTACATTCGATTTTGGTTTAGTAACTCTATCAGTTAACAGTTTAAGAATAGATGACTCTGGAATTTATACATGTAAAGCCACCAACCTAATGGGCGAAGCTGTATCTACAGCTTCCATTAAAATTGAAGATCGTCACTGGTTACTGGGTGAAACCCTACATCCTGAATCATTGGATAGAATTGGTGCCCTGGAACAACCTAAGGCAGAAAAGCCTGAAGCACCTGAAGCTGTTTATGAAACGCCAGTTTTTATTTCCCACTTAAATAATATATTATGTAAAGAAGGTGACAATATTCACTTTGAATGTAATGTAGAGCCATCTAGGGATCCAACGCTGAAGGTTGAATGGTTCTTTAACAATAAACCTTTACCATCAGGAACAAGATATAAGAGCACACATGATTTCAGTTATGTTTCATTGGATATTACTCATACATATGAAGAAGATTCTGGCATATACACATGTAAAGCTACAAATAATAAGGGCTCAGCAACTACATCAGGATCACTGAGATGTACTGGAGATAAGAATATATACTTTGATACTCAACATCCGCAAGGTAAAGCTGGTTTAGAAGCTGTAGAACAAGCTGAAGAGGCTAGGCTTGCGAAATCTAGAAGAACATCTCTACCGGATGTTGAATATCCTAAGCCTGAGTGGGTTGTACCAACTATTACTGAACAGCAACTGATTGAGGGTCAGGCGCTTCATCTTGAAGGTCAAGTAGAACCAAAGAACGATCCAAATCTTAAAATTGAGTGGTATTTCAATGGTAAAGTTTTAGAACAAGCATCTAGATTTAAACTTACTAGTGATTTTGGTTTCGTAACTCTAGATGTAACTGATGTCTATGAAAGAGATAGTGGCATTTACACATGTAAAGCCTACAACAAAAAAGGTGAAGCTTTTACGTCATCAACAGTATTTTGCACGAGCAAAGAAAACCTTATTGAAAGAACTCAACATCCTAAAGGTACTGAAGGTCTAGAAAAGATTCAAAATCTTGAGGAATCTCTTCGAAGAGAGCCTGGATACAAAGCAGATGATGACATAGGAAAGCCGCCAAAGTTCACCACCGTCTTCCAAGACATTGTTGACATTAGCGAAGGACAAATAGCTCATTATGAAGCTTCACTTATACCTACAGGAGACCAAAGTATGGTTATTGAATGGTTCTATAATGGAAAAACAATCGAAGCTAGTCATCGTATTCGAACTGTTTATGCTTTTGGAATGGTTGTTCTTGAAATTCTCGGTACTAAAACAACAGATTCTGGTGTATATTCTTGTCGTGCTACTAATCGATGGGGTCAAGACGAAATTAGCGTAAAGTTGGAATGTGTTGATAAAAGTAAAGGTCAAAAACCAAGATTTACAACTCATATTCAAAACATAGAAGGCCTCAAGGATGGACAATCTGCTCACTTTGAGTGTACTTTTGTCCCTGTAGACGATCCAGAGTTAAAAATTGAATGGTATCATAATGGACAACCGTTACGACATTCTACAAGGATCAAGACAGTATCTGATTTTGGATTTGTTCTTTTGGACATATCATATACCCAAAACCATGATTCTGGAGAATATGTTTGTCGAGCATATAATAAATATGGTGAAGACTTTACTAAAGCTACGATCTCTTGTTTCGGAAGAGGTGGAGTTTATCTAGATAGTTTGCAGCCGGATTCTCTAGCAAAAATAAGAGAATTAGAAAGTTTACATGGAGTACAACAACAAGCAGCAGCACCAGCTTCCGCTGAACCACCGAGATTTGTAACTCAAATACAAGATGTTGCTAAATTAGTAGAAGGCCAAAGTGCTCACTTCGAAGCAAGATTAGTACCAGTGGATGATCCAGATCTGAAAGTCGAATGGTTTTATAATGGTAAAAAATTACCTCATGGACATAGATATAGAACTTTCCACGACTTTGGTATTGTTATTTTAGATATACTATATTGTTATGAAGAAAATTCTGGAGTTTACGAATGTGTGGCAACTAATAAATTAGGGCGTGATTCTACTAAGGCTACGCTCAAGTGCACTTCGAAGGAGAATTTAATCTTGGACTCGCAACTACCGCGGGTAAATACAAATGATACATTATTCAATTCTATTAATTGCGAAAATGTACTATATTTTTATTTGTTAATCTATGTGTTCAGGGCATGGAAGGTGGCTTGGAGAAACTACAGACTTTAGAAGATTCATTGATTCGTAGGCAAGATGTTAAGGAAGAAGAAGAACGAGGTAGAGCTCCAGTATTCACAGCGCCATTATCAAATATTGAAAATTTAAGAGAAGGAGAAAATGCACACTTTGAAGCTAAATTAACACCCATTGATGATCCAAAGTTAAAAGTGAGTATTTTACGGCAATTACTTTTCATATATTAGATATGTTATAACGTATAAAATTATAATCTCGTTGCTGTGAAGGATTAGGAATATAATGTTTTTATTAAAAGACGACATCCTGCACTAAGGCAATAATGCTCGTACTGCGGGTGAATTTATAGACATATAATCAATGGACACAAGTTACGAAAAGACTTCGGATAACAATTTCTGGATCGCACAAAATATTGTCTTCTGAAAATTAAACTCGTGACACTTGACATGGTAGGTCGGTATCTTAACCACCACACTATTTGTGCAGTAATGTAAAATAACTTATGTTTTACTTTCCTGTGAGCCTCGCTACTACCGACTAAGGTAGCAAAGGCGGTTTAAAATCGCAAACCCAAGCAATTGTTTTAGTATTATTTGTTGACATGATCAATCTCCAACAGTGGATTTGATAGGCTAATTTATGGGTAATAGGAATATAAGTTAACATTGAATGCGCTGAAAGGAAATAAAATCGATTTGGTTTTCAAAACTATACCTTACTGTTTTACAAAGCAACTCACGTTAGACACTATCAGTTGAATTTTATTTCTCAATAAGTCAATAATAATTTTCTTACATTATGTAACAATATGTACATACACATACACATGAACAGTATGCGGAATCTACACATTGCCTAACAAGACCAGAACTAGCTTAAAATCAGCGCTGTATGTATTGTCTTTATTTTTAATTATGTTCTTTTTGAAGTTTTAAAAGGCAATAAACTATGCTACCCTTTATATTAACTACCCTTAATAAGTTATAATAGTGCTACACATACTGTAAATATTTTAAGTAAATTATTGTAAAATGTGTAATGTTTTGACTTAATACATACATATCATCACGCCATATCCCTTGCAGGGTAGGCAGAGAGAACAGAGTGCCAGAGGACTCTATCCTTGCATACTTCACTCGCTTCTTCAACATTCATAATTCTCTTCACACACGCTCGCCGGTTTCGTAGACTCTTGACTTCACCTTCTTTCAGTACGTGACCAATCTGGTCTAGGTAGGTTAGTCTCGGTCTCCCCCGGTACCTACATCCTTCCACTTTCGCATTGTATATCTTCTTAACCAGACGTTCGTTCGGCATTCTTTCCACATGTCCGAACCATCGGAGCATTCCCTTTCGCATCTTTACACCGATACTCTCTTTCATACCTACTCGCTCTCTGACGTCGTCGTTGCGAATGCGGTCGGTCAGCCTAACTCCATTTATTTCTTAATAAATTCTTATTATTGTTAATTAAAAGCTATTTAGATCTTTGCATAAAACTTTAAAGAATACATTCAATTCTAATCAGATTTACTGGTTATTTGAATCGGTTGTAACTAACTTTGTAAATACTGCTAAGGGTATTGAAATTAAAATAAATATACTTAATACACCTACCTAACTTTATTCAAAATACCATACATTTCATCATTACTTAATACATTTTTTAATATATAATAATATAGAAAATATAATAATTTAGCTGAGGTGAAGATAGCATCTGTTAAACACTAACTGAATATCTAAGCAAGTAATAATTATTCAAATTAAGTGAATTTTACGCAGTTACAGTCTGTTAAAATTATTCACTTGTCTACTTGACATGTTTAGCTTATCATAATGCTTAATTTTTTATTCAAACTCAAAAGCAAACATCACAACTAAAAGTAAATGGCAACTGCTGCTTTTGGATCTCTCCAATATGAGGAGCACAGCCAAATCGCGGATTATGATAAGGTTTGGATCTCCGGCTCTGTCGTTCACCGACATTAGCTAATAGCTACTATTTAGTCGAGGCGATCCATTTATGTCTGTAAATAGTAAACGGTCAGCAGCGTGACTATATCATAATAAATATTGTAATTTAAATAACATTATTTGTATTTTAGGTGGAGTGGTACTGGAATGGTAAATCTTTGAAAGCTGGTTCAAGGTTTAGAACTTTCTGCGATTTCGGTTTTGTAATCCTTGAAATATCTCCCACATATCCTGAAGATTCTGGAGAATATTTATGTAGAGCCTTTAATGATTATGGAGAAGCTGTAACAACTGCTACTATGAAAGTACAAGGGAAACGTAATATTATTCTAGAATCACAGCTACCCAAAGGCATGGAAGGAACTATTGATAAGATAGCAGCTCTTGAAGGTTATACAGGCACCGTGGATTCCATGACACCTGAAGCTGAAAGTGGCAATCCACCCGAATTTACAACTACACCTTCCGATCTTATTTTAACTGAAAATTCGTCTGCACATTTTGAATGTAGACTTATTCCCGTAAACGATTCTAGTATGAGAGTAGAATGGTATCATAATGGAAAACCGCTTTTGACTGGTTCCAGAGTAAAAACTATAAACGACTTTGGATTTGTTATCTTAGAAATTGGTGGGGTTTATCAACGTGATGCCGGTCTTTATACATGTAAAGCTACTAATCGCCATGGAGAGGCGACAGTTTCTTGTAAATTGCAAGTAAAAGGTCGACAAGGTATCATTTTAGAACCACAATTACCTTCTCATTTCAAATCTGGCACCGAAAGTATTCAAAAATTGGAAGAGACACTACACAAACGTGAGGAAATTACTGTCGAAGATGAAAAACCAAATCCACCTAGATTTACAGTAGAAATCAAAGATAATTTAGATGTGGGTGAAGGTGGTCCTATACACTTTGACTGTCGAGTAGAACCAATTGGCGACCCTACAATGAGAATCGATTGGTTCCATAACGGCAGGCCTTTTGCTACTGGATCTAGAGTGCATATGTTAAATGATTTTGGTTTCATAGCTTTAGATATAGATTACATTTATGCTCGCGACGCTGGCGATTATACATGTCGTGCAACTAATAAATGGGGCTCAGCAACAACTACAGCTAAAATTACATGCAGTACTAAACGTGATATTGTTCTGGAATCTCAACTGCCTCAAGGCATGAGCGGGGAAAAGATTAAAGAACTAGAAAGGGGACGAATCAGCGATGCTCCGAAAGAAGAACCAGTTATTAGTAGACCTCCTAAGTTTATTACTCAGATCCAGTCCCACACTGTAGAAGAATCTGAAAGCATTCGATTTGAATGTCGCGTTGAACCAAAAGAGGATCCAAAATTACGGATTGAGTGGTATCGTAACGGCAAGCTCTTGCCTTCTGGACATCGGTACCGTACAGTATATGACATGGGTTTTGTTTCTCTGGACATATTGTATGTTTATGCGGAAGATTCAGGAGAATATGTATGTCGTGCCGTTAATGATATTGGAGAAGATTTTACAAAAGCTACAGTGTCATGCAAACGTAAGTATAAATATAATAAACTAGTTTCTACACGCGGCTTCGCCCGCGTAAAAGGTTAATTTCCTAAAGTTTTTCATCTCCTATTTTTATTTTACCCTTTAAGGGTAGTTTATTACAACATGTTAATGTCATATTTATTTATATCTAATCAATAGCCTTAAAAAAAAGTTTCAAGCTTCTGGCTTTAAAAATGACTATACTTCCTTACAACTTTTCATCCCCCTTTACAACCATTTTTTGCATTAAAATGTAGCCTATGTCCTTTGTCGGGCTCTAGACCATCTGTGTACCAAATTTCATTTAGATCGGTTCAGTAGTTTTGGCGTGAAAGAGCGACAGACAGACAGACAGAGTTACTATCGCATTTATAATATTAGTAAGGATTATTTTTTCCAAATCTATAGAGTGCCTCTGAAACATATAGTAACTTATGATTGAATAAAATGTGGTTTAATTAAAATTTTAATTTAACAGAGCTGCCTGATATTATACTACAAAATCAAGTGCCACGAGGCATGAAAAAATCAGAAGCGTTAACACAGATGGAAGCCACTATTAAAAAATATACATCAGAAGTATTCTTAACGGAAGATGACCTATATGACGCTGATAAAAAACAACCGCCGCGCTTTGTAACACAAATTCAAAGTCAGACTACATTAGTAGAAATGGAGACTACAAAATTCGAATGCCAGTTAGCCCCTGTAGGTGATCCAAACATGAAAGTAGAATGGTTCTTCAATGGAAAGCCACTATTGCACAGTAAGTCCAAATAATGTATATACGGAAAAACTTTATATTTTAGTACTAGTGTTGTAATGAAATTTATTGTTAATATTGATACCATCTTTACAGAAAACAGATTTACTCCGATCTACGATTTTGGTTACGTTGCTATGAATTTTGGTTGGGTATACCCAGAAGATAGTGGTGAATATGTTTGTCGCGCTACAAATCTTTACGGTATGGATGAAACAAGAGCAGTAATAAAGACAGCCGGCAAACCTGGTATTGTCTATGACTCTCAGCTGCCCAAGCATATGAAGAGTATTGAAAAAATAAGAGAAATGGAAGCCGCATGGCAGATGTAAGTATAAATACTGAAATTGCATAACTATCGTACCGTGTTTATAATAATGATTACCTGTGGCAGAAGTTTTACTATACACATTTTTCATTTCCCACATTAAAACAGCAAATTAACACTAATGATAGTAGTAGTACCTCCAAATATCTGGGGTTCCTTCCACTTTCCCAGCTTTTAAAATTCTCACCATTGGTTGTAACCTTTCTCCATCATATGCAGTAAATTCTAACAGTATCAGTTGGCTAGACAAGATCACTTTCGTTTATAGGTCTACTTGTCTTGCATGTTACTCGATTACGTTCTTATTAAAAAATAATAGATATCATCTTTAGATATTTACTTTTCAATTTTTATTTAAGATGATGCTATTGCGATAATATAACTGTACTTTGAGGCTTATATAGATCTTAAAAACCTATGCATAAAAATGGTTTGATTTATTTAGTATTGTAGTAATTACAGTATTTATTCATCTACATAGTCGCAATAAAATATTATACCTATTAATAATATAAAAGAATTGATATTTGTAGATTTTAATATCATAAAAATAAATCAGATACGTTAGTATCGTATGAGTGCATAAAATACTCCCAAATGATTACTAATTATAAAAATCACCTGAATTAATTACTACTATTATGAGCATACTGAGTTAAAGATTTAACTTATATAATTACTTTAGGGTGCCAGAACAAGCCGTTGAAGAGACTAAAGCACGTTCACCACCAGTATTCGTAAGTCGTCCAGAACCAGTAACAGTAGAAGAAGGAGAATGGGCACGTTTCTGTTGTCGCGTGACTGGACATCCCAAGCCTCGAGTGATGTGGCTTATTAATGGCAACACAATCGTAAATGTAATAAAATATTTTTATTTTAATATATTTAATATCTGATTTTGCATATTTATTACATACTTTTCATATATATTTTATATTTCTGTTCTAATATATTTTGACTAATAAGGGAATCAATTTTAGGGATCAAGATATAAATTGACATATGACGGAATGTATCACTTTGATATTCCAAAAACAAGGCAATATGACACAGGTAAAATAGAAGTTATTGCCAGGAGCTCAGCAGGCGAGGCGTTAGCTACGACCGAACTTAAAATAATACCGAGACACGACGACTATAGAGGCGTTCTGAAGAATGCACCACGACGTAAGTTGTAACAAAATACATACATCGCATTGATAATGCTTAATATCGCCTTTAACTAGTATTATAAAAACTTTACAAAAATGTAAAAAAGAGCTACTTTCCATAAATACTGCACTAACAAACATTGGATCACACACACTTCAACAAATCGCTTTAACGACAAAGCTTCCATTACCCCATCCTGTCCCACCCAAAAGGAGTGCAGCTAAGTCAATTGCTTCTACCAGCTTTTATCATCGGAGGCTAAGAGAGGTATGTTCTGAATTTAATTATTATAAATTTGTAAATATGTTTTTAATACGATTTTATATTTACACAGCTTGGTATGATGAAACTACACAATACCAACGTTCAGAAACTGAACTAGAGAAGACCTTTGAAGAAAGGCAGGTTCTGCAAAGACAAGGTGTAATAGATCATAGACCTGAGTTGAAAGCTAAAGTTGTTAGAGAACCAGAAACAGAATGGCAGCAAACAGTAAAGAAGAAGAAGAGCGAGGAATATTATAATAAATTACAAGAACTTGAGAATGAGCAAGTTATAAAGGAAAATCGTTTCCGCGAATCTACACATCAGTATGCTATTCCCGGAGAAAAAATAGCCGCCTCTTCCATGGCTAAAGGAATGGCTCAAAAATATGAAGATAACCTGTAAGTATTGTATTATTTTGTTTTCATGAATCTATGAATAAATACATAAAGTAAACCATAGTCTAGTCAGTCCATATTCGGTCCTCCCGTGACCATGATCACTGTAAAGTGTTCGAATCGTCGAGAAATTAAAAATCAAATACAAACGTGATGTATTTTATAGATAGGTCTAACATCTAATAAAGATATAAACATGGTTTAAGATATAGAATAACATAGAACCTAAATAATATTATACTCTAATCCATCCTTATAAATAACTTAACTTTTATTGCAGAGAGACAACTGAAGTTACAACAGAACAAACTCAAAAGAAAATTGTTTCAAAACCTCGAATTCCTGGACCTTCTGAATCAACGGTTCATGGCAAGGAGGTGCATGTTGCTAAACAAAAACAAATTCAAAAGGAAGTTGTTGGAGATACTGAAATAACCCGTAAGATTACGTCTACTGAAACTACTGAAGTAGAACACAAAGCGCAAACTCATGAAAGGGTTGTTGAAGGACCCGTTAAACCAAGTAACCCTCCAATATTTACCAAAAAAATGCAACCATGTCGTGTTTTCGAACACGAACAAGCCAGATTTGAGGTCGAATTTGATGGTGAGCCATTGCCTACAATAAAATGGTATAGGGAAAATTTCCCAATTAAGAATTCGGCAGACTTTCAAATTCATACATTTAGTACAAAATCTATTTTAATAATTAGACAAGTTTTCGTAGAAGACTCTGCAGTTTTTGCTGCCGTGGCTGAGAATCGCGGTGGAACTGCTAAATGTAGTGCTAATTTGGTAGTAGAGGAGAAAAGAAGACAAGGCAGGGGTGGAGTAGCTCCACCAAGCTTCACATTAACAGCTCAAAATGTCAATGTCACGGCGGGACAACTGGTGCGATTCGATACAAAAGTAACAGGCACAAAACCGATTGATGTATATTGGTTAAAGAATGGTAAGAAAGTACAGCCAGACATTCGCAATAAAATTTTAGAGGAAGATGGCACGTATACTCTTCTAATTCTTGAAGCCTATCCACAAGATTCAGGCAAATATGAATGCGTTGCCATTAACAGTGCTGGAGAAGCAAGATGTGATGCCGAATGTTTAGTTAATGCGCCTGCAACCAAAGAAAAACCAAAACCTCAAACTAAAACTGCTAATGCACCTCCTGAAATAATCGAGGCTTTGAAGGACAAGCAAGTAACAGAAGGTCAAGCGATAGAGTTTAGTTGCAAGATTGTGGGTAAACCAGCACCAACATTACAGTGGTATAAGGGAGAAAAGTTGATTAAGCCTTCTAAGTACTTCCAAATGTCACGAACAGCAGATGAGTATACACTACGTATCTCTGAGGCTTTCCCTGAAGATGAAGGTGACTACAAGTGTGTTGCCTACAATTCCGCAGGAAGAGTAACAGTAGCAGCTAAACTAAAAGTAACTCAACCTGACCAAGCTGACAATCTTCCAACGTTAACACCTCTTCGGGATTTAGTTGTTTATGAGGGTCAACCAGCACAATTCAAAACTCATATTACCAGTAAAGTTAAGCCTACTATACAGTGGCTACGAGAAGGTGCTCTTATTCCGGAGACTCCAGACTTCCAGGTATATATTTGGTATTGTTTTTTGTTACAAATAGGTGACTAGAAAAGAAAATCTCTTTAAAAAATATATATATAATAGTAACATATATGACAACGAATCCTTATACGAAAAATTCTTATACAACGAATTATTAATCGAAAAATATTTGATTTAATTTTGAGATAATTTTATTCTTAACTTAATTTTGGATTCTATATATATTTATTTCTTTAAAGAAAAAGCCAATACTCTGCACTAATGATATCTTTGTATTGCGGTGGACTTTTACACACATATAATTAATGAACACAAATTACACCCAAACTCAGAACAATAACTTGTAGAGTCGGACAAAATCGCACAAAGTATTATCCTGCATGGAGATCGAACTCACGAAACCTGGCACGGTAGTTTTGTATCCTAACCACTGTGTCATTTATGCAGTCGATTCAATACTAAATGATTGTGAATTCAAAACTACATGATGTTAATTATTGTAATCTTTTTAGATGATTCACGAGGGCAACAATGCGGTACTGTTGATTGGCAATACATATGAAGAGGACACTGGTACCTTTACCTGTCGTGCAACTACTGCGGCCGGCCAAGTTGAGACCTCGGCAAAACTTGTCGTCAAAAGTAAGACATAGACACAGGCAGCGAGCTCGCGTCGCGCACTTTTAATCCATTAATGTAGTGTTTCTTTGTTTCATCTTTATATCACTTTGAGATCGGGTGAAAACTACTCTATTTAAATAAAATAATTGAAAGTTGACATGCGAATTATAATATATTTAAATCGCTTTTAAATCGTAGCGGTTACCGCAATAACGACTTATATCCGCTTTTAAGACACTACCCATGATCAACATCTTGACAATTTGACACATATTAGGGTGAATATAACTACCAAAATCCTACCTCATCTAAACGACCTTGCGAATTGAACCATCTATAAGAGCAATAAGATCAATATCTATACTGCGCGTGAATATAGTATGGTACGGGCATAAGCTAACATTATTTGCAAATCGATAAGATTGTAAATTTAACTAGTAGTCAATTTGAAAGAATTTCGCATCTAACAACGCTGTACATTTAAGCTTTTTGTGTAAATAGTATTAGTCCAACAATGAAGCAAGCTACAAATGAAGATCTGCGAGCAGCGTTCCTGAAGCCTTTATATAGTTGGACATACGTAACTGTGATTAACATGAACACAAGACATCTTACGACTGTTTTGTTTTGCTTTTACCGCTACGATGTTTACTAAATAAATATGTACAATGAACAATTATACTGTATATTTCAATAAATGGCGACATAAATAAAAACGCGTTTCGACGAAACATCAAATGTATTTTTCACCCAATACTCATTTATAATAATTTTAAACATGCTGAAGTTGAATTTAATTGCCTTATTAACCGTAAGAATTAAAAAGGTGTTACGCTTTTCGTGTTGTAAATGATCTCGGTAATGTCTACCTTCCTCATAATTGTTATTAATTTTGATGTAAGTTCCATTATATAGTAACTGAAATTGGGACTTGCGCAAATTTTTGTGGTCTATTATGAACACCTATTCCTTTTTGATATCAAAAAGAAAACCACAAAGCTATCTTTAAATAACATACTTCAAGTCCTTGCTTCAAGTTTAACCTAAAGCATGAATCATTGTTTGTAGACTTTTGGCGTTATATTTAAGATCACCTAACAATGCTGCACGTAGAATACGGTGTTCATATCGACACACAATGTCATCTAACAGCTACGACTAATTTTATAAATGTCACACCATAATTGATACAATGCAATGTAGATGTTGGAGGGTTGCGGTAGTGGGTATTGCGGGTGCTGATTGGGTCGTTCATGCGAATAACAAAGTTATTCGTGGTTGTATTTTGCCATGCCTCTCGTTCCGCTGTCAACTCTTCTATGACAAAGAAACATAAAAAAACATTAAATAAAGTGTATTAAGTCGCACATTTTCAGCGACTCAGCGCTTAAATTACTCAAAGTACGCACGCATTACTAGCCTTGCCAGTTTCTATGTTTTGACAACACTGCCGATGATGGTGATCTAATTTTTTGCAAGTACAAATCCAAGTTGAATGAGATTTTTAACTTAACGTTACAGTGACCTTTAACTTAGTTTGTTTTAAGTGCACGAAATTGTTAAAATTTAAAAAAAATGTGTTGTATGTTTCACCTAATTGTATTAAGTTATTAGGCGTGGTAGTATTTCATGACTAAATTATTATATTATTTATGAATTTTTGTATGTTACCTTTATGTAAAAATTGTTTAATAAATGATAAAATTTAATAAATAACTTCGCATTATTCTACACACAACAAATTCAATGTGGTGAATAACTTCAATAAGAGGCAAAATATAGAATCATATTACATTAATTAAACACAAAACACACACCAGCGCCAAGTAACTATTATCCATCATTTATTGCAATTATTTCTGTAAAGTTTAAAATATTTTAATACAACAAAAAAAATTAAGTACAAACCTCCATACTTTTGATGGATAAAGTGGTTGCTTTTTACTGCTTTGATTCATATGACTGCCAAAATTCTATCTCAACTTTTTTCTTCCTTCATACCATACAAATTGCGAGTTGACAGTTTTTATTTTATATAACTATTGTTACTAAATAGGTGATTAACTAAAACGCAAAGTTAACTTTTTAATTAGAAAATGAAAATTGATATGATATACAAAGACTGCATAAATAATTATTTATTTAAAGATGAAAAGTAAATTTTATTTATAGTTACTAGATTATTAATTGATATACTAAATCAGTAGATAACGAATTTAAAGACACCACATCACACTTTAACACACAATTAAATTTAAATGCCTGCCACACAAATAAAAGACGATGTTTATCTGAAAACTTAATAACTATGGTGATATTAATTAATTTAAAATCATAAATTTGTAGTAGTATCACCACACAAATTATACAAAAATGCAACAAAAGTCAACGTGAAGTAAGTATAACAAAGAGAAACAAGTAAAAGGTTCCAGAATATATAATAAATGGTAAGTAATAATACAAAGTATCTAGACTGCCTAATTGCTGCGTGGCGTTCACCGCGTCTGTGTTGTTCAATTGTACACCAGATCAAATGCTCCTTGGTGGTACTTTTTACATATGTTACGATTGGTAAATTTTCAGTAGTCGTTGCTCTTTTATTTTTATTACTTTCATCATCTCGGGAATACAAATGAGTTCTGACATTCTTTTCTTCATTTCTATATTATTTATTAAGGTTTTTTTAATTCCCTATTATTCGCGGCAAATGAATCTATATTATTTTTTTATGCTCATAAGCAGTTAATTTAGTACAAAGTCGGTGAAGACAGTAAATATTATGCAGTACTCCCAAAACAGTAACTTTGTAGTAACGATCAATGTGAAGTGCATTGATTTTAATATTGAAAGTCACCAACATAAAACAAAAGTTATAAACTAAGTTCTTTGTTATTTTAAAAGTTTACAATTTTGAAATTGAAATAAAACTTTAGTTTCATTTAGCGAAAGCTTTATTGAAAGTCACACCTAGTAGCTAAGTATCTCGATAGTAAATTCAAATCATCATTCTCCTACTCTTATCCCAAAGGCCGCTACCACACAGCTTCGATAGTAAATTCAAATATGGTCCGTATATTTTTTTAATAAAGTTACAGCTTAATTGGTTTGGTCAATACAAATTCTAGTTTCCGTTGATTGCGCATAACTTTATGAAGAAATAGAAAGCATAGAAATCACAAAATAATATTAATTAATTTAAATTTAGCAATATAGAAATATTATCCTCATTTATCATGAATAATAATTATGATAATACTATCTAGAATGCATTACAAATATTCTCCACAAGACGCTTGAATGGTGTCTGTGCTAGATAACTGCTGAAAAGAAGTAGTAATAAATATAACTTAAAACTTCCTACCCTCCGTGTTAAAACTTCAGATTCTTTTTTCATAATCACGCTTCATTCATTATTGGTAGGGCTAAAAGAAGGTTAGAATATTATATCGATTTTCTGGTAATTTCACAAAAAGTCCTCGGAATTTGCTTCTGTTCTCACATTTACTTTATGTATCTCAGGACATTTAAATATAGACGCGCACAGCGTCTTTTGAACAATTGATATTATATTTCATAGTGTCACATCTTGCGTACACATCTTTCAAGAGCAGGTAAACATCCTCTCCATTGCCGCTTCGGCAAGTAGTTGGCTCGAATCATTCACAGTGACAGCTTACATGCATAGTCATAATAACCTCACCTTGAGGCTGTACCCAAGATCTTCTTTCCCTAGTTATACCACAACAAGTAACCACATTTTTTCTCCAGCTCCTCCTCTCCGTTTGAACTTAATATGGTCGTCTTAAATTGTGTACGAGTTTCAATTCAATAATAAATATAATTCACGAGTAGGCATGTATGATGGATTGCAGGTTATTTTTATGATGATTTTTAATTGTTCAGAAAGTGGAGGCACTGGCGAGAGCGTGTCCACTTCGAAGGGCATGAAAGAATAAAGACTGAAAGTTTGCAAGAAGAATGTGTAGGAGAGAAGTATGCAGAGTGTGTCCGACATCGGCTGACGATGGCAAGCCAGCCGCAATTGGACATAGAAGAATGCTGGAGAATATTGAAAGAGAGTATGGTAGATACAGCGAAAGAAGTATGTGGAAGCTCAAAGAAGTAAAGTAATAGAAAAACAAATGGTGATGCATGGTGGGATGCGGAAGTGGCAGCTTCCGAGCAAAAGAAGAAAGCGTGGCTGAACTATGTCTCTTCTTTGAACCTGAATGACAGTATGACTGAACAGAAGAAAGAAATATATCGGCAATGTAAGAATGACACCAAGGCCTTAGTGAAAGAGATAGGTGATAGAGCAAATATGAGTGCAGAAGATAGGCTGACTAAAAACTTTGAGGGTCACCAATATCTTTTGGAGGGAGTTGAAGAAGTCTCGAGGTAGTTGGTCAGCCTTCAGAATGAATAAAATAAGGTCTAAAGGTGGAGACATTCTTACACAAACACAAGACGTGTTAAGCTGATGGAGTGAATATTTTGGCGATATGTATGTGGATACTCGGATTGGCGCCCGTGTTGCATGTGGTCTAGTAGATCAACATTCAGCACCGGTGTCCTCCGATGGCATCAGTATAGATGTTATGAATGGGCGATAAGAAGTTTGAAAAATGGTAAGGCAGCGGGCATTGATATGGTGTCTGCCGAGATGATCAAACTTGGCGGCTCGTGTGTCTGGGAGGCGTTCCTGTTGCTCCTCAATTTATGTTGGAGCTCGGGAATGGTTCCCAGGGACTGGAATAGCGCAGTCATCATGCCTTTGTTTAAAAACAAGGGTTCACGTTATGACTGCGCAGATTACAGAGCCATAAGCTTGACCAGTTTGGCAGCAAAAGTGTATGCTAATTATTGAAAGGAGAATGAGGATGGTGTCTGATGGTTTACTGTGTGAGGCACAAGGAGGTTTCAGGATTGGAAGGGGATGCATGGATCAAGCGTTCTTTCTGCGCAACATTGTGGAGAAACATCTGGCTATATGTCAGAGAGTTTTCTGCTGTTTTGTGGATCTGGAGAGAGCATTTGACACGGTTGTACGAAAGGAACTTTGGGACATTTTACCGGAGTATGGTATTAACGGTAAACTACTGCTAGCTGTGCAGTCCTGTTACATGTGCTATATAGCTTGTGTGTGACTGGATAATGGAATTACGCCTTGGTTTGACGTCAATATCGGCGTTAAGCAAGTGTGCGTTCTATCAACCAGGCTGTTTATCATATATCTGGATAAATGTCTCCAAAGGTTGAACGATATGAATGTGGGAGTCCAGATGGGCGCCTCAGTGGTCACTGCTCTGCTCTGTGCAGACGATGCAGTCCTGCTGGCGCAGTCAGCGACTGACCTGCAGACTCTCGTCCACACAATGACAGAAGATTGTAAGAAAAGTGGTCTACGCGTGAATGTGAGCAAAACCAAAATAATGATCTTTGAAAGAGATGAAGCCAGAACAGATGTAAGAGTAACAATAGGTAATGATGTACTAGAGCAAGTAGATGAATTGGTATATCTTGGATGTGGTTTTAGCCGAGATGGAAGGTACACCTCTGATATAGAGCGAAGAGTAAATGCGGGAAATAGAGTGAACGGAGCGTTGGGGCAACTTCTCGGTAGCCACCACCTCAGCCAGGAGGCACGTGTAGCAATACATAACGCAGTGCTAGTCCCAACATTACTATATTGAAGCGAGAGTTGGGTATGCAGAAAAGAGCTTGAAAGTAAAATTAATGCGGTCGAAATGTGATTTCTACGGCAAATCTGTGGAGTTAGGCTGGCCGATCGCATTAATAACGATGACGTAAGAGAGCGAGTAGGTATGAAAAGAGTATTGGTGTAAAGATGCGAAAGGGAATGCTCCGATGGTTCGGACATGTAGAAAGAATGCCGAACGAACGTCTGGTTAAGAAGATATACAATGCGAAAGTGGAAGGATGTAGGTATCGGGGGAGACCGAGACTCACCTACCTAGACCAGATTGGTCACGTACTGAAGGAAAGTGGAGTTAAGAGAGAGTAAAAAGAGAGTATAAAGAGAATTATGAATGTTGAGGAAGCGAGTGAAGTATGCAAGGATAGAGTTCTCTGGCACTCTGCATACCCTGCAAGGGATATGGCGTGATGATATGTATGTATGTTTTTGTAATTGCTTTCCATAATTACAGTTTAAATAACATTGTAGAAACGAAATAAAATAGTTTAAAATACTATCAACTACTTTTGTACGTAACTAGTACATTTCCATTATATTATTTGACAATGCTACTTTGTATTAGTTCTCTGGAAGCTGGGTTTTTAATTATGTACATAGTATAAGTTTAATTAATCCACAATACATATCTATTTTCATTAAAGTTTCGGCAATTCTTGTATATTATGACTGGAGAAGAAAATATATATAAAAAAAAGAAGAAAATATTAGACACGTATACAAAATAAACCATGGATTACTAAAGGTGTTGCATTGGCCATGGATCACTATTGATTAATTTAAATGAAATTCTACAATAAAAAAAAAACCTTTCTTTTAAGTGATCGTTAAAATTAATAAATAAATAACGATTTAATAAATTGTACCTAGTAGATAATAAATATAGGTTGAGAAAGTAGGAAAATAAAGGGTCTACAATTGGCCAGATTCTTAAATTCTTAAGGAAAGAAAATATTGGTGCAGTTTTCAGCTGACTTGTTCAAATTCTGTTGAAAATATACGACGTGACTTGTAATGCGCCGAAATAATACACAGCGAAGAATAAATATTAAGAGTTCGAATGAGATCTGTTTATAGGGCTGAGTCAAATATCTAATTTGGAGACCGCTACCGGCACTGTCACATCATCCTAAAAAGAGACATCGAGAAGGTCTTTCTATGTGCAGTTGTAGTAGTAGCAGTTGTATAAATCATCCAAAAACATTGTCGTAAGTTTAAATGAGACCCCATATTGAACTAATTCGCCGCTACACTAGTGATATCCAGGTTATTTGCTTATAAGAGATCAGAATATTTTTCGTTTCTTGTGATTGAAGATAAGCAGGCAGCGCACTTGCCGGAAACGGCCTTTCTTAAACTGCAGCCATGCCACCGGTGTAGTCAACTTGTAGTTTATTTTACCAAAAAAAATGTTCAGGGTTAAAGGAATGTAACGAGAACAGGAAAAGAGAGGAGGAATTCGGACTTCCAGCTGTCGTTTATCAACCGCTGGATATCAAACTGCTACTATTGATTTGAAAATTGACTGCGAGAATGGAATTTTACCTCGGATGAGCCAGCGCTTTTATGCCAACAGGCAGAAATTTGTCACCAGGGTGACTACCCATGTCAAAGAAAAAAATAATGGATTTGCAACAATGAAAGAATGACAAGCCACCGAGCGATGGGATCACTAAAGTGCTTCTAAATGTAATGATAACCATTCAGAATGTGTTTAATTCTGTTTATTTTTAGGGTGATCTTCTCGGGTCATGGACCAAAGATGTGATGATGCAGTCCTTTGAAATCTTAAAACGCTCGTGAAGAATTTGTAGCATGTCCCACTTACGGCTACACATTGTTTTCAAGGGTCATTACAAAAGCGATTAGCGCCCAAGCCCGGGGACTTATAGAACCCAAGCAAGTCGGTTTCAAAAAAGCATAAACCGTATTTCTCAAATAACGTTATAATATATAGAATACCAAGGAATATAATTATAATTGTATTTAATATTCATCTCTGTAAACACCTCTATGAGAATGCTTTTATGAATTTGGACAATGTAACATTCTTTCGCAGTGTGAAATCGGCTAACGGTATTTCGCAATGTTGAAGTGTTAGTATAGGAATGGCATGACGTTGGTCCACATTCGAGATACGAGCACAAAAGGAATTCAATAGCTGAAAAATATTGGTTTAAACTAAATTAGAATCTGTCTTTAAGATCTTAAACTGGCCTATATTCTAACATCAACAGCGAATATGTCACTCATCTTTGATTTGATGATATCGTGATGATTTCTTTTTTAGTCATAGCTGAATCTTTGGAGAAAATCTGTACCATGATCAGTGGAGGTTAATGCAAGTTTTCGTACTAGATGAAATAAATAAAATGAAAGTTGTGTTTAATGCATATATCAATCCAGAATCGATGTAAGTCCATAGCCTGATTCTCAAAGTTATTAATCACTATATTTATCGAGGACAAATTGTCCAATAAAGCAACATTTGACGAAGTTGGAGAATTTAATTGTCTAAAAGTCCGCAGTGTCTAAAAAGTAAGGCCTATAATAACCAGTGAAGGCTGCTGCTGATGGCTCACGGAAACGTGATCTAGTCATGTTGACCACATAATTACGCTCAGTCGCTCAGCGTGCTACGGAGAAGGCTATGCTCGGTATTTCTCTATGTTATAAAATCCTTAGAAGAATGGGTACAAAAATATGAACCTGGAAATTTCAATAAGTACGTCATATCACTCAGCAAATCAACAGTTGTTGGACGAAAAAGGTTTTTGAGTAGTTAGCATTTAGCGGACGACGCAATGTAGGAGTGCTTACCACGTGGACTAGCGATATAGTAAAGGTTGCAAGAAAGTGTTGAACGCAGATATCACAAAATCGTTCTTAGTGGAATTTTCAATATCAAATAGTGGACATCCATAGAATGATGTACAGATGAATAATTCATCCATCCACCGCCCTCTTAACGTTTACTGTTTTGAGCATAGGTAGCCCAAAGAAGGGGGTGATAATGCCATAGCCGACACGCTTGGCAGGTGAATGAGTTTCTCTAGAGAACGCCGCTGCCCATTCCCTTGGTGCTCTCTTGAGCTTTTTGGGTTCGAATCTTGGATTGGACAATATTCAATCAGATTTTACAATGTCCACTGAAATGTAAAAAATGGCGACACATTATATTCTCAGTCCATCACCATACAGTGAATATAGCAATATGATAAATAGTGGAATAGAATAATAGGACAATAGAATGGAATAGGAGGGCAACGATTTACATCTGAAGTCGACTTCGCCTAGTTTGACTTCTGTTCCTTGACTTCTGATGGTAATTTTTATTATTATAACATCATTCTCCCACTCTTATCCCAATTGCTTGGTGTCGATACAATATGTACTTTTCTTTCATAGGACATATTGTAAAAGTTATTGGCAATAGTTTTATGACCGGCCGTCTGCCAGACGTCAACCCTCCTTGGGAATGTAATTGTTGACCAAACGGCATCAGATGGAGTTGGCCCAGATCGTTATAAGTCGTCTTTTACGTCATCCACGAGCAAAGTAAGGGTTGGTAGTATTCGTAGCCGCTACCACACAGCTTTTATTATTTTTATTATTATATGTATACAATTTTTATTACTGTATGTAACACTCATATTCGTTTTCATGTCATATTATCTTTATCTACATCTAATTGTAACTGTTGGTGCCAGGAACCTAAAAATCAGCACACGGCTTCCTTTTATGACTTTTATGTCGCGAGCACTAGCAAAATATTTAATGAAAATTCCTATCATAATAGGGATAATATTGTTATAAGAAATATTAAAACCCTCCGAAGCTGCACATATCAGACTCAGCGTTTTACTTATACAAATAAATACGTAAGTACATTTTTAACACTAACAAAGATTATACAGCAATCACATACACCTCCTAAGAGAGAAAAATGAAAATGTTAGAAAGGAGGTTAAAGATTAAAACAACTGGTAAAGAGAGCAAAGATTAAAACTATTGGGTCTAGCAACATGAAATTTTTGCATACAGCTTCTTCTTATAAAATATGCGAGCACTAGGATAAGATTTTATGAAAATTCAGTGCTTTACGAAGCAATAAAAAGTTGAAGTACCTGCTATACGGAATATCAGAACGACTGAAGATACAGATAATAAGTATTTAACATAACAAACACATTTTTACTCCAAAAAGCATAAAATACGGAATGAAATTTTATTATATAAAAGGAGAGACTAAGTAACGTATCAACATACAGCAGAAACTACAAGAACCAGAAACGTGAAATATTGCCTATGGCCTTTTTTAGAACATGGATGGGTGTGGGCTAGCGAAGAATTATTGGTAATTCAAATTCTTAAAAGGTTGAAAACCTGGGTCTAGTAACGTTAAATTTTGCACTCGCTTTTGTTATACATATATAGTAAGTGGTCACTAAGAAATGATTTTAAGGCAATTCCTCCGCTAGTAGGAAGAGATAAGTGAAATACTGTAATGTAGAAATTTTTTATGTGGAAAAAGTGGAGATTTACTTATATAAAGAAATAATAAAGAAATACAGTTTTTAACTTCTTCAATGACATTTGCTACCACTAATGAAAGATATTTAGAAATTCAGTTCCACAGGAAGCGAAAACGGCGAAATACTATTACATGGAAAATTGAAACCTTTAAAGTAACAAAATCAAACTTAAATAACATTACAACTATATAAGTGAATAAAAAAATACATTTTTAATTGACCTTACAGTGGTAAAAATTTTAATCTCTTAAATAATTGCTTAGTAATAAGATATATATTTAGGTAGAGTACATACTTTACCTACATACATATGTACAATGTTTTAAGTAGTTATACTAAATAATGTTGTCATTTTCATCATAAATTTGATTTTGCTGCGGTTATGTCTACCACACGTTATGATGATTAATTGAACAATTATTATCCATCTGTCAGCCTGTCCAGTGATGCATATAGGCTTCGCTAGGCATGCGGGATGACACTTGTAGTTAGTCTTACATGTTACACAGTAGAGTGCTGTTGCCCATTGACTTGGCAATTCCTCACACAATTATTACGATTCCCACGGGAAAATAAAGGGTATAAAAATATAAAAATATTTTGTATTCTTAGCTCGTTATCTCATGGCGACTTTTTTAAACTTCATCTCAACTCATTTACATTTCCCTGTTGGGTTATGAGTCTCCTCCAAATGAAGGAAATTAGACTATTACACATCAGTGGTCAAAGCCGTCTTTGGTTTGTTTTTTGTTTTGTACTAGAGGACAGTTACATGCTAGAAGTAGTTCACATATCAGACCAGGAATAGGGCTTAAAAATGTCAGGACCTAAATTAAGCTAAAATTATAATGCTGCTACTACTACTATAATGCTACTATAATGCTGCAGATCTAGAATCTAGTAAAAAGGTCAGTGTCAAGGCGGCACAAGTTACCAGAATTGGGGAACGATTAATAAGCTATCCCGCCAGGAGTTGTGTATTCTGGTCACTCGCCAAGGCAGCCCATGGCAACTCTTACCAGTCCAATCTTCCATCGCCACCACTTGCCTGTAACTTGGCTATGGACGCAGGAGTTATTAATACATCCGCTTTTAAATACGTGCTAGGCGTTTTCCTGGATATCTCAGGTGCCTTCGACAACGCCTGTTGGCCAATGCTACTTCTTAAATTAAAGACTCGTGGGTGCTATAGGAATATCTACTTAATTATACAGTCATACTTTTCACAAAGCTCGACTAAACTGAAACTTGGTCACCATGCTGTGTCGAAGCCACTGACGATGGGCTGCCCCCAAGGTTCGGTGCTAAGTCCATATCTATGGAATTTAGGTTTTGACGATTTCCTCGAATTACCTCTGCCGAAACACTGAACAGGCCAATTATTGGCCTTAATATTCATATTATGTGTAAAGCCTACAGGACGGTCAGTACCGAAGCTTTGCCAGTACTCGCGGGTGTACTTCCGGTTGACTTAGAGATTCAGAGACGGGCATCAATGTATTACACGACAAGGGAAAATATGAACACAGATTTCCTTCTATCGCGCGACCGTAATAAAATCGCTCGATTGTTTGCAGCGCAGTCCGTTGTCTATGAAAAACTTTTAATTGAATGGCAAGAATGATGGGATTCATCATCTAAGGGCCGTCACCTCTATCTATTTTTCCCATGCGTCCGCGAGCAACTAGAGAGAGTGTGGTTGGAGGTTGACCATTTTGTAGCCCAATTTCTAAATGGCCATGGCTGCGCTTATCGTAGCGGTACCACCCTTTACTTATTAGCTGACTAGTCAATATTGCTTTCTGTCTCCCGCTTTGCCTGGGAGGGAAGTGGAATCACTCTTTACCAACTCCCTCTTTAACTTTTCTAATTAAATTTGTTGCGGGTTCCAAGACAATTAAAATCATTTCCCGGGACTGCCTGAGGGTGTTATTTATAGTGACCAATGTGGATCCTGGCTTACAGGAGTTACAATGGTGGGAATGTGTGGTAGAATTAGTCCCAAAAAAAAAGGCATTAAATAGGGGCCTACACACGGTCATTCTGTTATCGTCATATGCAGTTCTCGTGAGACTCAGTAATTCGATCGCCAAATTTCTGGATGGTCAAAGAATAAAAGTTGTCGTGGATAGCTCCTGCTCTGATACCATGACCGTTAATGCTGGTACCCAGGCCTTCATGCTCCGCTTCTTCTGTTACCCCCATCGGAACAGCGGAATATGAAAAATTCATAACCCGCTGCCAAAAGATCCGACCTTGATGTCTTACCTGACGTGGTTTATCAAGCATCGGAGTATGTTTAAAGAAGAAATTTAGTCCAGTTCAATACCATAATGAAACAAGAATTAAGTCATGAAAACGAGCAACTTGGACTTTTAACATCAACGACAATCGTCTACTCGTAGTCGCTAACAATGCGTGGCAATTGTGGTTTTATTTCCAGTTGAGGACATGCTTAGGCTGATGGATTAATACCGATTAGATATAATGTTAATTAAATTTATTTTGTTTTATTAAATTCTAAGTTTACCCTTAGTCCCACATGCTTTCCATGAAATTGACATATTTTTCTTAAACCGAAGAAACCTTTAATATTTTAAGTTTACAATTTTCCGCCTGCAACCAAATATGCGGACCTTATCAATTTATCACGTTATAGTATATTTCTACTATAATATTATAAATATATATGATATTAAGATTTATATATAATACTAGCGACCCGCCCTCGCTTCGCTTCGGTTACGTCAGTTCAGTTGTGTAGCTTACTTTCGCTACATAGAATAATACCTTTCGGAGAAGGATTTTTTTAAAATCCTAATTCATCTGACCTTTACAGGGCAGAAAGAAAGTCCACACCAAATTCCAAGTCTGTAGGGAAAAATGTGGATTTTTTAGTTTAACACCTACGCAGTTCCTTTTAGGGGTGGAATTTTTAAAAAGCCGTTCTAAGTTTACCTCTGTATCGTAACATAAACATGCCTACCGAAATTCAAGTCTGTAGGAGTTATATTTAAAAAAAGTGTTTTTTACACCCCAGCAACACCCAATGCTGGTGGAATTTTGTAAAATTCGTTCTTAGCTGAGCTTTAGTCGGTGAAAGAAATATTTCTACCAAATTTGAAGTCTGTAGGCCTTGTGGTTTCCGAGATATCGTGATGAGTCAATACATAGGTGGAAATCTCATATACATAAACTAGCGACCCGCCCTCGCTTCGCTTCGGTTACATCAGTTCAATTGTGTAGTTTACTTTCGCTACATAGAATTCCTTCCGGAGAAGGATTTTTTTAAAATCCTACTTCATTTGACCTTCACAGGGCAGAAAGATGGCCCACACCAAATTCCAAGTCTGTAGTAGCTATATTTAAAAAGTGAGATTTTTATACCCGAGCAACCCCCCCTTGCGGGTGGAATTTCGTAAAATCTGTTCTTAGCTGACCTCTACTCGCCGAAAGGAATATTCCTACGAAATTTAAAGTCTGTAGGCCTTATGGTTTCAGAGATATCGTGATGAGTCAATACATAGGTGGAAATCTCTTATATATATATAGATAGTAAATAGATATAGATAAATATTGTATATATATTTTTTTATCATCAAAGTAATAAGGAATTTAAGTACTTAGGATATTTCATACAAATAAACGACAACAGTGCGTGATACAGAACCGTATTAGTGGTCTTTTTTATATTATTGTGGTTTGGTACTTGGAGTCATGCCTCTGCGACTATTTCACGTGTATTTGGCGCCCGAATGGTTGTTTAATTGCTGTAAGCAGGGAAACGGGTGAACTAGGCAACGGGGCTATCGTGTTGCTGTGCAATTATCACACTTACGGCAAGAGGGATATTAGGCTAGTAGATCTTACCTCCTCAAATGTAATCAACGCTTAGTATTGTGAATTAAGTATTTGCCTATAATAGATAAAATACAGTCTTTAGATAGCAATATATTTTAAGATTAGGTCAGTAGCTTTTTCAATTCTGCAAAAAAAAGGTATAACTTAAACTTGATATCGATATAATCATGATCTGAGAAAATACTTTTTAAACAATAAAATACAATATTCGATCATATGCCACCTCGACATAAAGGTTGCTTACTCCTATTTTCTGTAATATTATAAAATGGATTTTCGTGTAAATAATCCATCGTATAATAATATGATACCACGAGTATGCCCCAGAATAATGTTGTATAGATTTTTTTTATATAATTTTTAGTAGTAGTTAGTTCAATAATTATGAGTGACATAATGTATTAATAACATTAATATCATATGTTGACTAATAACGTCGATCATTTATTGATGTTGTGGAAAGTGGAAGAATGTAGGTACCGGGGGAGACCGAGACTAACCTACCTAGACCAGATTGGTCACGTACTGAAGGCAGGTGGAGTCAAGAGTCTCCGAAACCGGCGAGCGTCTATGAAGAGAATTATGAATGTTGAGGAAGCGAGTGAAGTATGCAAGGATAGACAGTTCTCGGCACTCTGTTCTCTCTGCCTACCCTGCAAGGGATGTGGCGTGATGATATATATGTATGTAAGAGGCTTTGCTTACAATGGCACATCACATGTTACGACTCGACAGTAATTTTACATTTAATTACATCATCTCAGCTTATATATACGTCAACATATGTATGTCTCACCTTTCTCGGCTCGAGTCTCCTCTATGATGGAAGGGAAATTGACCTACTATGCCACGCTGGTCAGACGTGTTGGTATAGGGCTTTGTGTCGAGTTTTCTTTCTCTTGCATAGATGTTATACGCATTTTATATCCTTTAATTTTCTCTTACGATCACCTATGGATAGGATAGGGTGGTGAATTGTCTTCTTACTCCGGCACCACACGGAAAATGTATACATTTAAATTATTATGATTAAAATTTTTAAACTATATGTAAAGGAAAAATCAGAGGTAGTGAATTTACAAGATTTGAAATATTTTCTAATGAATTGAATTTATTAGATAAAACTCAGCGTCTTAAAAATTATAAGAGCTAAAACTTCTATTTTCTTCACATTAGAATTAGTTTTTGTCCTGAATGACTTACGCAGATCGTAGAGACCTAAAACTTAGAGGTGTACATTAGTATCTGATAAGAAAAGATTTATTGAAATTCTATCCCCAAGGGTGTGAAAAAGTGGAGCAAAGTCTGAAGTTTGTATGATACATCGTGATTTCATACTTAACTACTTTAAATTTTGCAAAAACATTCTTTAACAGAATTGTAGGAAAACATGTTCCGTGTTTTGTAGAAATTCATCCCGTAACAGGGGTTAAAAATGAGTAGAAAATTATTTACGCAGTGATTTGCTTCGAAACTGATATCAATAAGGAGTATTGTGCTTTTGATTAGTGCTTTTGATTTATATTACATTTTATTTTATCACGTGTTTGAAAGTTCATTCTGATTTTATTCAAAAAAGGTTAAAGTTAAATAAAAGTTTGGTGCAATACAAATACTTTTTATAATTGGAATGTCTCGAAAGTCTCTGTATTATATTAGTACGACACTTGAAGTTTTCTAAACTTTAGAGAGGTCATGCACTTTTAGGACACGGTTCCTACCAGGCCGTAGTGATCGAAATTTAAAATGTACAATATAATATTTTATTTTCACATGTTTAACCTTTAAATCCATGCTCTATAATAAATATTATTATACTATATGAGTACTAGCGACCCGCCCTCGCTTCGCTTCGATTACCTCTACTTTCGCTACATAGAATTTCTCTCGGAGAAGATATTATTTAATTATTGAAATCCTACTTCACCTTTACAGAGCAGAAAGAAAGTCCACACTAAATTCCAAGTCTGTAGTGGCAGTATTGGAAAACGTAGATTTTTATGGTTAACACTTACGCAATCCCCTTAAGGAGTGGATTTTTTAAAAAGCCGTTCTTAGTTCACCTGTTTATCGTAACAGAAATATGCCTACCGAAATTCAAGTCTGTAGAAGCTATATTAAAAAAATGTGCATTTTACACACCATCAAACCCCCTTAAAAAATCCCCCGTAAAATCCGTTCTTAGCTGACCTTTACTCGGCAAAAGGAGGATTTCTACCAAATTTAAAGTCTGTATATAGATTGAAGCATTTAAACGTAATAATTTATATGTTATAATAAAATTAATAACATGAAAAACCAATTAAAGATCCTATTAGAACCATTTTTGACTTTTACCACGGACGAAGAAGAGTCCAAAGCTAGTTGTTAATTAAAGATTAATAAGCTTGTGTGGGACATAAATGTACGCTACAAACATAAGCTAATTCGCCGGTATCTTAATATGAATGCAACAATAATATAAAGTACAATATACCGTGATAAATATTGTACACCGACCCTTGGACAGAGACGTTCGACGGATTTCGATTTTGTAGAACATTGTTCCTGTTGTACACTACCTGTGTGAGTAACGTCGCATGAACTCATGAAGCACTGACTGGCCTGGTATTTATAAGAATATGTTAAAAGAATTATGCCTTTTTACTAAATATATTCTACAGGCTTTATTCTAAATTCTTGCGGGTTTAACAGCTCTAGATATATATTTTTGATCGGCTTCAACTGAACTCTCTCGCGTTTGTACAACGACCGACAAACGTCACTTAAGTAGTGTGGGGTAGAGACAACGCTCTACGAAACCGAAATTAACCGATTACCTATTTCCAAAGATCAATGTACAATATCTGTGGTTGGGTTATGTAAATTTAATTACATAAAGTAATTCGATATTCCACCAAAAATTTTTATTTGGAAATGGGACAAAAGATCAATATATTTATAATTAAGGAATAGTTGTCGATTTTATTAATAAGAGACTTGAAATCTAAATGGGTGTCAAGTTCTGTAAATTAACCTGTGTAACTTTCTTAAAAAAAATTAACCATAATTTCTTTTCTTTTTGCTACGAAAATGTTAGCTAGTTTTCGTGTAATTTACACAAAGCATTTGCGTTAAAACTTACGATATTTCTTTGAACCTCAAAATTTGAGTTGACTAGTTTTCATTTAATAGTTTTATATTTATCGTCTACCAGCTTCTGCCCACTACTTCACCTACGTAAAAGGCTTAATTGCGTAAAAGGCTAAACTTGATTAGGCGCGAAAAATGATTATCACACATGGGCTCATCATCCCATGTGTGACAATAATTTTTCGCTCGTAATCGAGTTTTTATAAATGATCAAGCATGTTAAATGCTAAATTTCAATAATTGGAAAGTTGAACTATTTTCCAAATAGATCACATTACTAGGATAAAACGTATTCTATGTATTAATCTGGGAAATGGTTTATCTAAGTACCAATTTTCATTTAAATCTGTTCAACGTGTTTGGATAACAATAATCAAAACATCACATTTATAATATTAATAGGATATGCACAATAAGCAGTAAATTATACCATCAAGATGTGGATGTGGAAGTGGGAACCAAGTTCAATGTTGTAATAATTATTTTGTGATTGTCGAATTCACCAACAAAAGATTTGAGACCTAAATAGATGCAATGTTCTATAGATAACCCTGAAAACTATTTATTGGAACAATGTATTCTAAGTAAGGTTAACATATTAAGTTCTTATTTATTGTTCTACTACAAAAATATTTTATTAATTAGGACTTTTTAAATTCACATAACCGCTTCATAGTCGAATTATTTACATATACATAATAACTTCTAATGTATTGAACCTCAACATTTTACTTAATTGGCTTATTATTGTTTCAAATTATTGCTGTTTATAGTACATACTGAAGAATGTCACTGTCCATCTTTTAGCTTCATCTACAGAAGCTTTGCAATAATAAAGCTAAATTATTCATCAATAAGAATCAAAAGACTAAAACTTGACGATTTTATTTGTAGACAGCAAAGGGTTGTATTGTCCGTCTCCTGGGTCTATCTTCAGACCCTTATTAGTGAGATAAATTAAACTGGATAAAATAAATCATTTTAGTAAAATAAATATTAAAACAATTCTACTTACTCTTAAAACAATTGCTCGTGAGTTTGATGCAGCTTTTTTCATTTCTTTTGTTAAGACACTTTACAATTATTTGATATTTGTGGAATGTAACTAGTGTTTTGAGTAAATATTTTGCCAAATTCTTATTGTCGTGGTGCTTTACGGTAGTCAAGCTTAGTAATGGTGAACATGTAGGTGCCACAGTGTTGTTAATTTCTTTATAACCTAGATTGAAAAATAGGCAGCCTTTAGTCCTTACTAAATCCGGGTAATTATTCTCCAACTAGAGTAATGTAATTTACGAATTGAGGTATGAGCAGATAATTATCGGAGGCTTATATTTGTAAAGTTAATGAAGTGTACGTAACTGATTTACAAATGTATGCTAAAATTTACGTTGATTTCACTAAAATATATCAGGATTGATAGGGAATGATGACCATGTAGAGCTTTTTAACAAGACTTTTTACCAATAAAAAAAGTAATATTATTAAAAATTTAAATTTAACCTTTCTTTTTTATTTATAAAAAGACTTTTCAAGGGCATTGTAAGACGGTTTTATATTTTTAAATTATTGTTTTTGTTATGGGTTGGTATGGTTTTGCTAGTCTATTTTTAATGATAATATGATTTAATATTCACAGTTAATATTCACATATACAGATACATATACTTAAAACGATCCACAGTTCTCTCACATGATTAATCGTTAAAATATATCTATTTTGTTATTTTCTACAGAGTCACGTACATCAATTCACAAGACGTCACACGATAAGACAGATGTTGACACGTTTAATGCAGAGACAGAAGATACAAATGTTAAGGAAATTAATAAGACACTATATCAATCGACTGAGGATAAGAATATTCTGAAAGTAGATAATTTGCACGAAGTTGACTCTAAAAATATTAAAAAGACTATTGTACCCTGGCGAAAATATACACACGAAAATAATTCAAATTATGTAAAGAAGCAACTAGTAACTGATGACACTATTATTCTTGATGTAAATAATGAAATCGCAATCGCTACTAAAAAAGAAATCCTCGAAGTTCAATCATGGAGAAAGCCACGTGAAACAGAACTATGTGAAGGAACAAATTTACTTCAGAAGAAATCAAAGACAACTACTCAACCTGAAGAAGATAAAGATAAGAATGTAGACGCTCAAAGTTGGAGAAAACAAAAACATCAAATACAATCCACAGAAAATAAATTAACAATAGAGGATAAAATAATAACAGAAAACCAAAATGAAGATTCAGAAGAAAAAACATCACCGTGGAGAAAACCTAGACATGACGGTAATAAGTCTATTATTCAAGAAGAAAGGAAACCATCTATGCCCTGGACTCAAGAAACTATTAAATTACGTCCCACAAAAGTGGAAAAAGTCCCAATCATGAAAGAAAAATTAGAAGATATCACATTAAAGCAAGTAAGAAAAGAATCATTACAAAACAATGAAATAGAAATGATTGAAAATTTAACAGAAAGAGAAAATATTATTATGCAACAAATAAAACAAGAAGAACAACAAGAAAATCTTCAAGCATCGATTACAAGTGATACTCCTACATGGAGACGAAAACATAAACAAGTAAAAGAAGAAAAGCAAATAGAAGAAATTACAGACATAGAAAACCAACAAGATCTTCACATAAATGAAAAGATAAGGCCAGACGAAAAAGATCAATTAACAGAAGAAACTGTATTTGAGGATATTAAATGGCCGCATGTTAGATGCCGAAGACGTCCAAAGGAAGAAGAGCCTAAGGAAGAAGTTATTTTAAAACCAACTCGTAAGCAAACGAAACCTGAAGATGAGAAACCAGAAGAAGTGTGTCTTAAGCCAGTTAAGAAAGTAAAATCCGAAGAAGAGACTACCCCTAAAGAACAAAAATGGCCGCACGGTAGAAGACGTCCTAAGGAAGAAGAGCCTGAAGAGGAAGTCGTTTTCAAACCAATACCAAACCAAAAGGCACTCGAAGAACAACAGCCTGAAGAAGTGCCTCTTAAGCCAGTCAAGAAAGAAGGATCCAAAGAAGAGACTACGCCTGAAGAGGTCAAGTGGCCACATGGTAGAAGACGGCCAAAGGAAGAAGAGCCCAAGAAAGAAGTAGTTTTGAAACCCATACCAAAACAAAAGGTACCGGAAGAAGAAACGTCTGAAGAAGTGCCTCTTAAACCAGTCAAGAAAGAAAAATCTAAAGAAGAGACTACGCCTGAAGAGGTCAAGTGGCCGCATGGTAGAAGACGTCCAAAAGAAGAAGAGCCTAAGGAAGAAATAATTTTAAAACCCATACCAAAACAAAAGGTACCCGAAGAAGAAAAGCCTGAAGAAGTACCTCTTAAACCAGTCAAGAAAGAAAAACCTAAAGAAGAGATTACACCTGAAGAGGTCAAGTGGCCACATGGTAGGAGACGTCCAAAAGAAGAAGAGCCGAAAGAAGAAGTGGTTTTAAAACCGATACCAAAACCAAAGGTACCGGAAGAAGAAACGCCTGAAGAAGTGCCTCTTAAGCCAGTCAAGAAAGAAAAACCTAAAGAAGAGACTACGGCTGAAGAGGTCAAGTGGCCGCATGGTAGAAGACGTCCAAAAGAAGAAGAGCCTAAGGAAGAAATGGTTTTAAAACCCATACCAAAGCAAAAGGTACTGGAAGAAGAAAAGTCTGAAGAAGTGCCTCTTAAACCAGTCAAAAAAGAAAAACCTAAAGAAGAGACTAAGCCTGAAGAGGCTAAGTGGCCGCATGGTAGAAGACGTCCAAAAGAAGAAGAGCCTAAGGAAGAAGTAGTTTTAAAACCCATACCAAAACAAAAGGTACCGGAAGAAGAAAAGCCCGAAGAAGTACTTCTTAAGCCAGTCAAGAAAGAAAAAACCAAAGAAGAGACTACGCCTGAAGAGGTCAAGTGGCCGCATGGTAGAAGACGTCCAAAAGAAGAAGAGCCTAAGGAAGAAGTAGTTTTAAAACCCATACCAAAACAAAAGGTACCGGAAGAAGAAAAGCCTGAAGAAGTACTTCTTAAGCCAGTCAAGAAAGAAAAAACCAAAGAAGAGACTATGCCTGAAGAGGTCAAGTGGCCGCATGGTAGAAGACGTTCAAAAGAAGAAGAGCCTAAAGAAGAAGTAGTTTTAAAACCCATACCAAAACAAAAGGAACCGGCAGAAGAAAAGCCTGACGAAGTGCCTCTTAAGCCAGTTAAGAAAGAAAAATCTAAAGAAGAAAGTATACCTGAAGAGGTCAAGTGGCCACATGGTAGAAGACATCCGAAGGAAGAAGAGCCTAAGGAAGAAATAGTTCTAAAACCCATACCGAAACAAAAGGCACCGCAAGAAGAAAAGCCTGACGAAGTGCCTCTTAAGCCAGTCAAGAAAGAAAAATCTAAAGAAGAAAGTATTTCTGAAGAGGTCAAGTGGCCACATAGTAGGAGACGTCCGAAGGAAGAAGAGCCTAAGGAAGAAGTAGTTTTAAAACCCATACCAAAACAAAAGGTACCGGAAGAAGAAAAGGCCGAAGAAGTACCTCTTAAGCCAGTCAAGAAAGAAAAAACCAAAGAAGAGACTACGCCTGAAGAGGTCAAGTGGCCACATGGTAGAAGACGTCCAAAAGAAGAAGAGCCTAAGGAAGAAGTAGTTTTAAAACCTATACCAAAACAAAAGGTACCGGAAGAAGAAAAGCCCGAAGAAGTACCTCTTAAGCCAGTCAAGAAAGAAAAATCTAAAGAAGAGACTACGCCTGAAGAGGTCAAGTGGCCACATGGTAGAAGACGTCCAAAAGAAGAAGAGCCTAAGGAAGAAGTAGTTTTAAAACCCATACCAAAACAAAAGGTACCGGAAGAAGAAAAGGCCGAAGAAGTACTTCTTAAGCCAGTCAAGAAAGAAAAAACCAAAGAAGAGACTACGCCTGAAGAGGTCAAGTGGCCGCATGGTAGAAGACGTCCAAAAGAAGAAGAGCCTAAGGAAGAAGTAGTTTTAAAACCCATACCAAAACAAAAGGTACCGGAAGAAGAAAAGCCCGAAGAAGTACCTCTTAAGCCAGTCAAGAAAGAAAAATCTAAAGAAGAGACTACGCCTGAAGAGGTCAAGTGGCCACATGGTAGAAGACGTCCAAAAGAAGAAGAGCCTAAGGAAGAAGTAGTTTTAAAACCTATACCAAAACAAAAGGTACCGGAAGAAGAAAAGGCCGAAGAAGTACTTCTTAAGCCAGTCAAGAAAGAAAAATCTAAAGAAGAGACTACGCCTGAAGAGGTCAAGTGGCCGCATGGTAAAAGACGTCCAAAAGAAGAAGAGCCTAAGGAAGAAGTAATTTTAAAACCCATACCAAAACAAAAGGTACCGGAAGAAGAAAAGCCTGAAGAAGTGCCTATTAAACCAGTCAAGAAAGAAAAACCTAAAGAAGAGACTACGTCTGAAGAGATCAAGTGGCCGCATGGTAGAAGACGTCCGAAAGAAGAAGAGCCTAAGGAAGAAGTAGTTTTAAAACCCATACCAAAACAAAAGGTACCGGAAGAAGAAAAACTCGAAGAAGTGCTTCTTAAGCCAGTTAAGAAAGAAAAATCTAAAGAAGAGACTACGCCTGAAGAGCTCAAGTGGCCTCATGGTAGAAGACTTCCGAAGGAAGAAGAGCCTAAGGAAGAAGTAGTTTTAAAACCCATACCAAAACAAAAGGTACCAGAAGAAGAAAAGCCCGAAGAAGTAACTCTTAAGCCAGTCAAAAAAGAAAAATCTAAAGAAGAGCCTACGCCTGAGGAGGTCAAGTGGCCGCATGGTAGAAGACGTTCAAAAGAAGAAGAGCCTAAAGAAGAAGTAGTTTTAAAACCCATACCAAAACAAAAGGTACCGGAAGAAGAAAAGCCCGAAGAAGTGCCTCTTAAGCCAGTCAAGAAAGAAAAATCTAAAGAAGAGGCTACGCCTGAAGAGGTCAAGTGGCCACATGGCAGAAGACGTCCGAAGGAAGAAGAGCCTAAGGAAGAAGTAGTTTTAAAACCCATACCAAAACAAAAGGTACCGGAAGAAGAAAAGCCCGAAGAAGTTACTCTTAAGCCAGTTAGGAAAGAAAAGTCTAAAGAAGAGGCTACGCCTGAAGAGGTCAAGTGGCCTCATGGTAGAAGACGTCCAAAAGAAGAAGAGCCTAAGGAAGAAGTAGTTTTAAAACCTATACCAAAACAAAAGGTACCGGAAGAAGAAAAGCCCGAAGAAGTACTTCTTAAGCCAGTCAAGAAAGAAAAACCTAAAGAAGAGACTACGCCTGAAGAGGTCAAGTGGCCACATGGTAGGAGACGTCCAAAAGAAGAAGAGCCTAAGGAAGAAGTAGTTTTGAAACCCATACTAAAACAAAAGGTACCGGAAGAAGAAAGGCCTGAAGAAGTGCCTCTTAAGCCAGTTAAGAAAGAAAAATCTAAAGAAGAGACTACGCCTGAAGAGGTTAAGTGGCCTCATGGTAGAAGACGTCCGAAGGAAGAAGAGCCTAAGGAAGAAGTAGTTTTAAAACCCATACCAAAACAAAAGGTACCGGAAGAAGAAAAGGCCGAAGAAGTTACTCTTAAGCCAGTTAGGAAAGAAAAGTCTAAAGAAGAGGCTACGCCTGAAGAGGTCAAGTGGCCTCATGGTAGAAGACGTCCAAAAGAAGAAGAGCCTAAGGAAGAAGTAGTTTTAAAACCTATACCAAAACAAAAGGTACCGGAAGAAGAAAAGCCCGAAGAAGTACTTCTTAAGCCAGTCAAGAAAGAAAAGTCTAAAGAAGAGACTACGCCTGAAGAGGTCAAGTGGCCGCATGGTAGAAGACGTCCAAAAGATGAAGAGCCTAAGGAAGAAGTAGTTTTAAAACCCATACCAAAACAAAAGGTACCGGAAGAAGAAAAGCCCGAAGAAGTGCCTCTTAAGCCAGTAAAGAAAGAAAAATCCAAAGAAGAAACCATGCCTGAAGAGGTCAAGTGGCCGCATGGTAGAAGACGTCCAGAGGAAGAAGAGCCTAAGGAAAAAGTTCTTTTGAAACCGATTCCTAAGCAAAAGGTATTGGAAGAAGAAAAGCCAGAGGAGCCTCTTAAACCTATCCAGAAAATTAAACCTAAGGAAGATACCACGTCAGCAACTTATGTCGAAGAAATATCTATAAACAGAACCGAAGAGAAAAAAATTACTGTAGCTCAAAAGAAAAAGTCCAAAGTAACAACACATGAGGACGAGAAAAAAAGTAAGATGTTTTATTTTATTATGTCCATTAACATAGTATATATTTTTGTATAAAATTTTAACTTAACACTTAAACTTACGTTATTTCTTAAATTACTATAGAAAACAGATGCATGGTTTCACTTACCCACATACATATTCAATTCATATGTGTCCAATCAATGAACTGATCATATAGTGCTATTTATACCTATTATTACAGATTTTATTAGAGGATAAATATATAGAATAATTGTTGAATGGATATTATTTTTAATGGTTTAGTTATTTTAAGATTGTTTTTATATGTAACAGAGAAAAAGACAAAAAAAAGTTTTGCAAAATAAGTAAAAATATAACAGAAAAAAGATTAATAACAGAAATAGTAAATTGAGAAAATATATAAGCTGTCTAATCGATCATTAACTGGAATTAGAATATACGACAATACTTCTAATATATCTTAATGTGTATCATTTTTCTTCCTGCTTTTTTGTGGTAGTAATTTTGAGAAAAATAACGACAGTGTTATATAAAAGAAAAATTGCCCTATTTATAGGAATTGACTAGAAGGGTAGGTGATGTTATAATAAAACGACTACAAATTGTGTGAACTATAAATAAAACACAAAATATATATAAATTAACTGTGTATTTTAAATTTTTCAAAGTTATTACACGAAGGGTTTTGTAAATTTTTAAAAATAAGTACTCTGATATAGTTTTTCATGCAATGCCCTCTAGCTGCTAAATTAAAAATAAATTAAGTGATAGTCATAATTCACAATAGTCATAATCACACGATGAATAGTCATAATTCAATATGTTGTTCAAGGTTTTTGAACAATTAAACTACAAATATATGTCTTATATTTTAGTTATATTTGTTTTAGTTATTTTTATTTTTGTGTTACTTTTGTTTCTAATAAAAAAAGGATTACTCGTAGTCGTTAAATCTCGTATTACTCGTAGTATTTAAATCAAACAAAATTTTGACCAAAAATAATTATCCTTCGCTACGAAAGATCACATTAAATATTAATTAATGTTGCTTACATAAAGGTAAGATGTCCTATATTACACATCAGCAAATAATGTAAAGCTAGCATAAAATGTTTTAATTAAGTCATTTCATTATACTTACAATGTCTCGTTGTTAACCCTTTATTTACTTATTATCAATACACAAAATGACTATATATGGTAAGGCCTACAATTATCGAGATAGTGGTATGCTGGAAAATCTACCAACATATTGATGTTGGTGGTCGAAACTTCTATCGAAATTAGGAGCACATTTAGTAGTATGTAAACTAAATTAAGACTAAATTATAACACTATTTTACAGAAGTGGGACCAATCATTATTGAACCTATAAAAGCTGTAAATGTATCGGAAAATGATACGTTTGAATTGACGGTTGTTTACGAACCAGCAGACGATAACAGGGTGAAGTGGTATCGGAATAACCAAATAATTGAAACAAGTGAAGATTGTGCTATTCACACTGAAAACGGGATATCTACATTAAAAGTATATAACGCAGATAAAAAGAAAATAGGGAAATATGAAGTAATAATTGAAAACAAAAATTTGGTGGTAAAATCGGCAAGCTCCGTAAAGTTGCTAAAATCTTTAAATGAAGATAATATTTTACCCCCTGTATTTATTAGACCAATACACCCTAAACTGGTTCGCTTAGGAGATTTAGTATTATTAGAGGCTGAAGTTCTCTCTAATCCCACAGCTTCCTTCCAATGGTTCGTGAACACACGAGAAGTAATATCTCACATAAAACAAAATAAGTTAACTAATATTTACGTAACAAGCAGAGATAATGTGTCATGTCTTTGCATTGAAAACATTAGTGAAGATTTCTTAGGGGTCATTACTTGTAGATCTGAAAATTTTGCAGGTTCTGTTTCTTGTTCAGCTTCACTTATGTTAGATCAACAAAATAGAGAGCCTTCTGGAAAGGCCCCAGTAATGATTACTCCTTTGCAGTCTATTACTGTAATGGATGGGGAACCAATCCAACTTTCTTGTAAAATAATGGGTCAACCTTGGCCGAAAACAGAGTGGTACCATGATGGAACACCTGTACAAAGAGCTAGAGATATTACTGTTGCTCGACAAGAATCAGGTTTATGTGAGTTATGCATAAAAGAAGCATTTCCCGAAATGACTGGCGTTTATAGTTGCTTAGCAACAAATGAATTTGGAAGTTGTAACAGTGAATGTACTGTACTTGTGGAAGGTAGTGAAGTAATTTATAACTTCTTCATTGCATGTAGCAGTAGTTTGCATGTGTAATAAAGTAAAAATTGAATGGATTTTATCGTATTAATTTGGACAGAATTATGATAATAACTCAACATATTACACACTTGCCATGCATCTGTAGAACAATTTTAAGTTTCATGTTGGTTAAACACAGCTGTGTCATAACTATAATGTAATATTAAGAGCTAAATTAAGCGACGCGAGAGTGGCTACATACATTTATAACCTGAAGTGAAAAAGGACAATAGGAACCAAATCTAAAAATTAAATGCAGTCTTTAACAAATAGCATCAGACATTTCTTATTATACGGAAGCCTAAACCATATATCATTAGTAGCATCTTAAAATCTCTTAGTGTACGAAATAAAACTGTTTTATAGTGTTTTACTATTTTATCGTGTTTTAATAATATTCTTACTATCATTTCAACTTGCAAATACATTGTTTCTATTATTTTTCAACATTCATGGTTGGATTCTACTTTGACCATGAATGCTCAAAAGTCGTAACACCCAAATTGATTAAATCCGTAAAAATAGCTTTAACTCATATGTGCAATACTTGTATAATCGTCGTAGATCATTATTAACTACGGTATATTGTATACAATTAGAATTGTCTACGTGTTTTATTTTTATAAAATGAAAGTAAAACAAGTAATTTACCATTTTTTTTAGTATTGTATAAATTTTGGATTACACTTGTATTTTAATATATTTCACGTAAATTCAATGAAGTTGAAGTTCCTCTAGATTTAAAATGATTACCGCAACCGTTTCTTATTCTCCTTGTTTTTTCTCGGTTAAGTTTAATATGGAATGCCTATTTTATGAGAGCTTCATGGATGTGCAACTGCGTGATTATTTATAATGTGTATAATTCCGTTCATATTATATTTCTTTTAACAAGTTGGTCTTTAGCTATAAATAAGTTTAAAATATTTAGAAAATCATCATTTGATTGGAATTATTCACTTTGGTTTGATAAACTTGCTGACTCTTCTCTAAAAAAACAATTAATTAAAAATATCTTTCTAGCTTACGAGTATGTGCCAAGTGCTACAGAAGAAGACCTGCTGAGTGATGAGGTAAACCATTTAATTTGAAGTATGTGTCATAAATTCAATTGGTACACAGCACTGCTGAAAGAAAGATTATCATTTATTTTTGCAAATAGTGGCGTTAAAAACCGCTAATATTACATCTATAGATTAATTTGCTGCTGTTATATAACGTAACAATATTTAGTTCGAGTTCTTTTGATTATTTGTGCATAACAAATTAATTTCATTTAATATATAAATAATAACTAAGCCAGTATGGCTATTGTCGTAGTATCCTACAGGCCTTTCTTAAATAGTGTACTTATTTCTATATTTAAAACTAAGCTTTCTGCGCTTTCTTCTCACTTTGCTCGAAGATATCGCTACCATAAAATGTGTAAGCGTACCGTCTTTTGTGAATCCAATTACTAGAAGTCCATTTTACCTTTATCTGAAAGAAAAAAAAAGGCATTATATAACTCCCGAGCCTTAATAAACTTGTAACTATATAAATTGATTAAAGTAATATATGAAAATATTTCTTTACTTCTAGAAAACAAGTGATATAGAAGAATTTGCTCCACGAATAGTAAAAGCATTACCAACTGTTGTTACCACTACTGAAGGCGATTTAACCAGGTCAGAATATAGTATATAGCTTAATATTTAATTTAGTTACAATCGTAATATCTTCTTTTTTTATTTATTGTTTATGGTGGCAAAAGACTAAGCAGCAGTAGTAAGTATTACTTCCACTCATGGACCTTTGCAACTCCGGGGGTTCAGCTAGCCTTCTACGTGCCAACAAACCCCACGTTGTTGCTGCTGCCGGGGCGTTGACAGGAAATAGTGCCCGAAAGGGTAACCTACCGGCTTGGCCATGAAAGTCAAGGAATCGGTGCCAGTGGCTGGCCCAATAGTGATGGGGATATATAGCTAATAGGGAATACGATGGTTTATGTGGCCAGACGCAGCCCTTTTGTCATGCTGAATTTAACAGGCGGAGTATATCCAGACTTTAGCCCGCCACAAAATAAAATAAACTTTACGAGCATAAGGTCCGCAGATAGGGCTCGGTCATCGACTTGGAAGCTTTATTTTGAAAGACATCCTAACGTATAATATTTCGCAGACTAGAAACACGCAATGAGACAAAAAGAATTGGCAATTTTCTGCAAAAATAAATCTACGCGTGTATCTTTTTTTACGATATGACTACAAATAAAGTTTATGTTATATAAAATTGTATACACATGTTAACAAATATATTTTAATGAATGGATAGATACATTCTAGGAAAGAAATAAACTTTGCAGCTTTATAATGACAAATAACTTATATTAATATTTGACCGTTAATCATTTTAGGTTGGAAGCGAAAGCTGTTGGTGTGCCTAAACCTCAAACAAGATGGCTTAAGCAAGGTACAGAAATAATCCAATCCCAAGAGTACCAAATAGAAGTTATGGAAGATGGTACATCAATTTTAATTATACCTGAGGTATATCAAGATGATATGGGCGAGATTGTGTTTGAAGCTTACAATGCTTTAGGTGTAACTTCTACGATTACTGCGCTATCAGTAGAAAGTAAGTTTTTTAACTTTGAGACAATATATATATATATATACAGGGTGGAAATGAACCGCTCCCGAAAACAAAGACAGGTGACCTTACTAGTCTTACTTGTAATGATAGGCTAGAACAAGAATCGATTCGGAAGAAAAAAAAATTCACAACGAATTTTAAGTTTTGTATTAGGACAGTGCCATGTAACGATAATTCCATAAAAAATACGTAACTATACTCAGATGAGAAAAGACGCAATCTATTCAAAACTCACGATCATATGTTCAGGAGTTCAACGACCTCGCGTGGTGACAAAAAATTTTTTTTCATCCTAATCGATTTTTTTCTAGCCTATCGTTACAAGTAGGACTAGTAGGGTTACCTGTCTTTATTTTCGGGAGTGGTCCCCTTCTACCCTGTATATATATAATATGCACCTTATTCAGAAATAATATTAATGTTGTTATCATTATGTTTTCAGTTGCAGTATTCAACAACAAATTTATTAAAAAAAAATATAGTCCAACATTTTCCTCTCCCATTCATTACACTATGAAATGCACATTTAACTTTACAATCATAAAACGGAATCTTTTATCTTACACATTTACAACGGAGTTTCTCCTTATATATTTACATCATACTATTTAGCAAGGATTCCTCCACTATAGGAAGAAGTGGACTTATATACCAAGACACGCAGACGCGTTGGCATATAGTTTTGTTACTTTTTTGTTAGGCTTCGATAGATTAAGCAGAAACATATTTATATTTCGCCTTGTAACTTTTTATTTCATTTAAGAGAGGTCCAGTAACTTATACTTTTACACGAACCTTAAGTCGAGTTTCTTTTATTGATTATTATTTGTTTAATGATGGTAACGATAACAATGCTAATAGCATTATATTTCGGACTGTGACAGATTTTGGATTCGAATCTCCTAAAACATATTCAACTGGTATACCATAAACAGTCTCATATAGATGCTATTAGACTAATGCCTAAAAATCCATAGTGATTTGATAATTATTGATAACTTTTATCCGTAAGTGCCAATAAGGTTAAATAAACTCTGTATTATCAAAATTTAAATGAAGGTTTATTTGTAATACTGAAATAAATCTGGTGCTCGTTTTTGAGGATGTTGAAAAAGTTTGTTCTGTCTTTGTTTGTTATTGTACTGTTATGGGTTTTATACATCTTAAATAAATCTAATAATTAATTAATAAATATAAGAAAGCCAGAGCTGTAACACAATAGAAAAAAAAATAGTTTAATTTAAAAATCTTTCATTATTTTGAAATATAATCATCGTTTTTTCATATTTTAAGGTATAATGGGAACAAAAGAGTACAGAAAACCGGAATGGGTAACTCATATGGAGGAATTACAGGCTGCTTTAAAAGGTAAAACGAAATAGATATGAGTAATTTTTAACACTCGCTTCTGTAACTCTTTCGCAACTTTTATAAGGGAACTTTGAACGAAATTGTACGATGTTTGAGTAGATGACGATGCCTCGTCAAGACTGGAAGAAAACTTAAAATTTTTGGAGTTAACGAAATCATATGAAGAACTTACTGACAAAGTAAATAATTTTCAAATGATTTCACCAGCCATCAACAATAACATCCAGAACACCACTGATAATATAATTTTAGAGACGCAGTCATAACCCCAGAAGTACAGTAAAATAAAAAGAATTGTCTTTACATCACGATACCTTTATGATGTAGAAATTATATGATTATTTTTTACATAATAAAATATTTACTAACATATTGAAGTGATTGGCAATAACATACTTTATTTTTTAACTATGGTGTTTTAGCCACACAAGCTGTCCCGACATTTGTTAAAGAGATTATGGGTGAACGAGTCGACGAAGATGAAACTGTAACATTTGAAGCAGTCTATAGTGGAAATCCAATACCAGGTATTACTATACCTAATTTTATTACTATACCTAATAAACTATACCTAATTTATTACTAATAATGCACTACTAACTATATTTTCTAATAAGTTATCAATGTAGATACTAAAAATCCGTGCGAATACTTCGCAATATTAGTAGTAAATTTAGGATGTGTATAACTGAAACGTAGCAATATTTATATAATGTGGAGATTACTGCAATAAGTTTTTTTAACATGGACTTCCAAGACCAGGCATACTGACATTAATATTAAAAAATATGTTCTACCAGGCAAACCGGCATCAATATTGAAAATATGTTCGTACCTTTCAAATCATAGTGAGTTGTGTAATTGTTTTTAAATGGAGACGATATTGGAGACAGAATTTAAGTTGTAAATGTTTTTCCATTTGAAGCTTTTCGTGGTTTTGGTTTCTGTTTTCAAAAATATTTCTTACTTGAAAAGACAGGAAACTATTTTCGATTGCAAAGAACATCTTTGAAGTACTTCTCTGGCGCAGATATTCATAATCTAAGAGCTTTAGTGATATCATACATGAATTTACAGTGACTCCTCGACGGCTAAAGAATTAATGATACCCACACAGCTGAATACCAATAGTGCCATTAGTTCGCTCAAACGGCGCAGGATAGTCGTGAGGCCAGTTATGGAGTCTCATTGTAATATTGTACAGAAAAGTAATATATCCATTCCTATATTGTAATTAGTTGGTATTACATTTTGAGGAATCTGAACTATCTTTTCAAGAAATTTTATAAAAATTTTGATAAAAGTAGATGCAGCTCTTATTATTGAGAGATTGATTGCGGTGTAATGTGCGCTTTTGAATTATCATTAAAAATATCTGGAGACGAGCAATTGAGCAAATCTAACTAGAGACCTCTATGCTTTTCTTTTATAATCACTTCTTTACCCTGTACTTATTAGTTTTAATAAGATTGAGCAGTGTTATCTCGCGTAGGCAATAATTGTGATGACATGAATTTTAAACAATTGCCATCACTTTTTGTGCGGTTATTTTTCATTCATGGCACAAAATATGTTATGAATCAGTAGCCAGCGTCAAATTAATTTTTTTTTGTAAATAATCAATTTCTCATAGTAGTTGATAAAAACAAAATCTTTTCTCGTCATAAAAAATACTCACAAAAATAATAATTGAAAACATGTTGTGATTGTCGAATGTTTATGCACTACCACTAGGGATATATAGAACTAACTTTATCCCTCCAAAAGACAAGCGACTTTTCCTGTTGAACATAGGTTACCCCCATGTGAATACCGCTACGAACAGTCTTGTGCCGTCTCCATTCAACAGTTTCTTGTGACTTTTAGCTCATTGTTTTTTGTTTTACCAAAAATTCTGTGGTATATATTATGATATGCGTGGTAATTGTTTAAAAATACTAAGTATCCTTAGCGTTTTGGTGATGATAGAATATTAAGTTGCATAAGTAAATAATTACAGAAAAAGAGGGCAATCTTGAAACAAAACTATCGCAATAGTATAATAATTCTCTGTGGTCATATTCACTATTTCGTCAAAAAAAAATAATTTGAAATTATCAAGAGGCTCGCATCTAAGAGATCTCTGGTGTGCAGAAAATTTAAATAAATAATTATTTAAAAATTTTTTGAATAGTATTTAATATATGTATTTTCTTTCTTTTCAGAAATTCTTTGGTATAAGGATGATAAAATAATACGAACCGATGAACGCTATGTTATTGAAAACATAAATAATCGCACCACATGCACTATTAAAAAGTGCTTAAAGAGCTTAGAAGGAGTATATATGTGCAAAGCCGTAAGTGATATCGGAATGGCAATCACTAAAGCTAAATTACAGGTTTATGAAAAAGGAAAAAGTAAACGAGTAAAACAAGCCAAACAAAAAGTAAAAAAAGAGGAAACTATTGAAAGTGAAGAGCTAGTTCAGGAACAAGAACCTAAAGAGTTTGTCGAAGATACTAATGACTCCGAAAATGTGACACAAAAACAAGTTCACAAAATTCACAAACAAAAACTTGTTAAGAAAAATGATAGAAAGCAATCAAAGACCATTATTACTGAAGCTGAACTTGTAGAAACTATTGAGACCAAAAAGATAGACCAAAAAGATAAACCAATATCTAATGATGAAGTAACTGAGGCTATAATTACTCCAGGTGACTATTTAGTATCTTCTCAATCTGAAAAAGAAGAAATTGTTCAATCGTTTGAAAATACATATGAAACTCAAAAAGGTTTAATAAAAATGGTAGAGGAAAATACTCGAGCAGTTGCAGAAATTAATGAATTACTCGAAGTCATCAATGCGAAAGAGTTTGGGCCAGGTGAATCGCCATTAAGAGAGCTAGCTAAAATTGGTTTCATGATGAGAAGTGGCATAACTACAGATCAAATTGAGAGCTTATATGATTCTCAATATTTCCCAGCGTTACGAATCCCACAATCTCAATCAGCATTGGTTCGTTTAGTTGAGCGTCAGGGTCACGGTCCTCTGATTACAGAAGTTCTTACAGAGGAAACTACTCAAAACGAAGATGTAATAGCAGCTAAGGTTGGATTCCGTGCTTTTTTGAAAATGGTGGAATCAAAACATTCTTCGGTTGAAGAAGTGATAGCACATTTCTACCCCGAAGATTTCAAACCACGTTCATGGGAAGAGAAAGAAGCACAGGAGGTAATTAAAATTTACATTATGTTATAGATTATTTATGAAAATTAATCTATATTATTTCATATGGGTGATGTTTTAAGAACTTATACACAAATGCAAAATTTTTTAAGAATATTACGAATCTATTTATTGTAGTCAACACTTCATTTCATGTACATCCTATTGTTGCACTTAAGCTTTCTCTACAATGTTAAAACAAATGATCTACTATACAGTACTAGTAAAACGGGTTGGTATAAGGTTTTATAAAGAGTTTACTTGCCCTTGCAATGATGTTAATCTCATATCATATGTCTTAGCTGTCTTAAAGGTATTGTGCAATATTATATTATACAGTTTGTTATAATATTTATTGTACAATATGTATACTATGTAATTTTGTTACATTAGTTTTTAAAGATAACACCTGCACTAAACAATTAATCTTTGTATTGGAGGACTTTATAAATATATAATTAACGGACACAAATTACATCCCAAGTTAGAACAATAATGTGTAGAGCACATAAAGAATTGTCATGCGTGGAAATCGAACCCCGACACTGGCACGGTAGGTTAATATTTTAACTACTAAGCCATCTGTGTAGTTTAAAAATATTATTTATTTTTAGATAAGTATACATATGTGTTATATACGTACATTAATGTAGTTATATCCCTTAAAATAGTACAGTAGTACACATTAGGACTTTCTTTAAATATATCGTTTATTTTCAATCGACTTCAAAAAGGAGAAAGTTCTCAATTCCTTTGATATTTTTTATTAGTTACTATTTCATTATATTATTACTAGTTTATTATTAAAATTGTCAATATATGAATGCTTCTACTCAAACTTATTTTAGTTTATATTTATACCCCTACAGTCCTAGATCGACTATTAGAGTATATCTAATGTCAAAAAATCCACCTATATACAAAGTTGTATAAAAATATACATACATACATATCATCACGCCATATACCTTGCAGGGTAGGCAGAGAGAACAGAGTGCAGGAGAACTCTATCTCTGCATATTTCACTCGCTTCCTCAACATTCATAATTCTCTTCATACACGCTCGCCGGTTTCGGAGACTCTTGACTCCAGCTTCCTTCAGTACATGACCGATCTGGTCTAGGTAGGTTATTCTCGGTCTCCCTCGGTACCTACATCCTTCCACTTTCGCATTGTATATCTTCTTAACCAGACGTTCGTTCGGCATTCTTTCCACATGTCCGAACCATCGGAGCATTCCCTTTCGCATCTTTACACCAATACTCTCTTTCATACCTACTCGCTCTCTTACCTCGTCGTTATGAATGCGGTCGGTCAGCCTAACTCCACAGATTTTACGCAGAGATCGCATTTCGACCGTATTAATTTTACTTTCATACTCTTTTCTGCATACCCAACTCTCGCTTCCATACAGTAATGTTGGGACAAGCACTGCGTTATGTATTGCTATACGTGCCTTCTGGCTGAGGTGGTGGCTGCCGAGAAGTTGCCCCAACGCTCCGTTCACTCTATTTCCCGCATTCACTCTTCGCTATATATCAGTGGTGTACCTTCCATCTCGGCTAAATCCACATCCAAGATATACAAATTCATCCACTTGCTCTAGTACATCATTACCTATTGTTACTCTTACATCTGTTCTGGCTTCATCTCTTTCAAAGACCATTATTTTGGTTTTGCTCACATTCACGCGTAGACCCCTTTTCTTACCATCTTCTGTCATTGTGTCGACTAGGGTCTGCAGGTCAGTCGCTGACTGTGCCAGCAGGACTGCATCATCTGCATAAAGCAGAGCAGTGACCACTGAGTTGCCCATCTTGACTCCCACATTTATATCATTCATCCTTTGCAGACATTTATCCAGATATATGATAAACAGCCTGGCTGACAGAACGCACCTCTGCTTAACGCCGATATTGACGTCAAACCAAGGCGACATTCCATCATCCAGCCGCACACAGGCTCTACAGCCCATGTAACTGGACTGCACAGCCTGTAGCAGTTTACCGTTAATACCATACTCCGGTAAAATGTCCCAAAGTTCCTTTCGTACAACTGTGTCAAATGCTCTCTCCAGATCCACAAAACTGCAGAAAACCTTCTGACCTAGAGCCAGATGCTTCTCCACAATGTTGCGCAGAGAGAACACTTGATCCATGCATCCCCTTCCACTCCTGAAACCTCCTTGTGTCTCACACAGTAAACCATCGGACACGATCCTCATTCTCCTTTCAATAATTTTACCATACACTTTTGCTGCCAAACTGGTCAAGCTTATGGCTCTGTAATTTGCGCAGTCATAACGTGAACCCTTGTTTTTAAACAAAGGCACGATGACTGCGCTATTCCAGTCCCCGGGAACCATTCCCGAGCTCCAACACAAATTGAGGAGCAACAGGAACGCCTCCCAGACACAGGAGCCACCAAGCTTGATCATCTCGGCAGATACCATATCAATGCCCGCTGCCTTACCATTTTTCAAACTTCTTATCGCCCATTAAACTTCATCCATACTGATACCATCGGAGGACGCTGTTGTCGAATGTTGATCTACTAGACCACATGCGACACCGGCGCCAACCGTAGCATCCGCATACATATCGCCAAAATATTCACTCCATCGGCTTAACACGTCTTGTGTTTGTGTAAGAATGTCTCCACCTTATTTTATTCATTCTGAAGGCTGACCAACCACCCCGAGACTTCTTCACCTCCCTCCAAAAGAGTTTGGTGTTACCCTCGAAGTTTTTAGTCAGCCTATATTTTGCACTCGTACTTGCTCTATCACGTTTCTCTTTCACTAAGGCCTTGGTGTCATTCTTACATTGCCGATATATTTCTTTCTTCTGTTCAGTCATACTGTCATTCAGATTCAAAGAAGAGACATAGTCTAGCCACGCTTTCTTCTTTTGCTCTACGGAAGCTGCCACTTCCGCATCCCACCATGCATCACCATTTGTTTTTCTATGCTTCTTTGAACTTCCACATACTTCTTTCGCTGTATCTACCATAGTCTCTAGAAGAATGCTGGAGAGTATTGAATACTCTCCAGCATTCTTCAATATCCGATTGCGACTGGCTTGCCATCGTCAGCCGTTCTCGGACACCCTCTGCATACTTTTCTCTTACACACTCTTCTTGCAACTTTTCAACCTTTATTCTTTCAAGCCCTCCGAAGTGGACACGCTCTCGCCAGTGCCTCCACTTTCTGAACAGACCACTAAATCTCGCAATAACGAGATAGTGGTCCGTATCGACTGTGGGGCCCCTGTAGGCTCTTGCGTCTAATATTTTGCCTCGGAGGCGACTGTCTACCAAAATTAAATCTAGTATACTTTTCTGTTCATTCCTTCTCCATGTATACATATGGATGTCCTTATGTTGGAAAAATGTGTTTGACACAATAAGGTTTCTCTCCATGCATACATCCGCTATGAGCCTACCTGCGTCGTTCACTCTCTTATCACCAAACTGACCAAGTACGTCCTCATAGTCGGGACGCTTGGTGCCCACCCATCCGTTCAAATCTCCGCATACAATCACGCGTTCACTGGTTTCTGCCATATCCAGAACTTCCCTAACATTATCCCAAAACTTCTCTAGGTTTGATGCCACCGAGGATCCTACGGGAGCATATGCTACAACCATGAATACCTTGGTTACACCTAGTTTTATACGGACCCAAAGAAGTCTGGGATCATACATTTCGTAATCCTTCACACCTAAGGCCAAGCGAGAGGACAAGAGCACTCCTACCCCCATGCTGGCTCGATCGCTCTGTGGTACACCAGACCACAGAGCCATCCCGCCACCAGGAAGATCGCAGGCGTCGCTTGGTCTCTGTTACACAGAGCACGTCTAGCTGTTTGTCCGCCATGACGGATATCAGCTCGTCCAACTTACCTTCCACACAACCTCTTACATTCCACGTGCCCACCCGGCACTCTGCTCTCCTCAACTCGCCTGACTGGGCAAGGCGTGATGGGTGGCGGCCCCCATCGCCGCAACTGCCGAAGTTCGTACCGACGGGGGCGGGTCGGTATGCGTCGCCTCCGGGGGACGCCCTAACCCGCACTGCGGTAACGGTACGCATATCAAGCCGGATTAGCAGTCTAATTAGACTGGCAGGGGACGCGAACGAGCACGCTCCGGACTATGCCCCCCAAAATATAAAAATATAAAGTATTAAATTAATTAATCTAAAGTATTAAATTACGGGTCAGATAGCTATTTATTTTAAAAGCCACGCTTCACGCGTACAAATCCTCGAAGAGTCAATCTGACTACCAGGCAACAACCAAGAGAAGGATATTCAGGATCCACTGTCCACGAGTCGACTCTCTTCTTGCGAGGCGATGCCCAACCTTCTCGCACCCCCATATCTATAATGCGGTCCTCAAGCACTGTAATCTTAAAAATCTCTCTTTTTTTTCATGTATATCCACTGTAAAAAAATGGTTACTTTCGCTCTCATATGATTCCACTGAAATGATCGTGAATGCTATCATGTAATGACATAGACGCAGACGCAGATTCACACACACGCTCACTCACGGACACGTACACACACACACACACAGCCTGCCTGCACACCCTTACTAATAATATCCCTTTTCTTTTTTTTTAGTTACTTTTTTATATTATTTTATTATCTTTCACATTTGTAATCTTAGCGTCCTGGCTCCTGAGATACAGGCACTAGCCTAGTTCAGGAACTATTGTAATCCATATTATGTATATTATGTGTTATCGATTAATAAACGATTGATTGATTGATTGAAATATTCCAGGTTATCGTGCAGTCTTTAGTAGAGCATGTAGCAGAAGAATCTACAACTAGTGTAATAGAAGGTAAATGTTGTGTATTTCTTTACCAATAGCCAAGACAAGCTTGTTACATTATACGTGTGTTTCGTAAGAATTTTCTTGTCATGATTACATCATCATTAATTTACTCCAATCTCAGACTAAGTGGTGCCGATACAAAATTTCAGTACCATCCATAGACTCCTGTCAGTCGTCATATCTATATCTTCCTTCGCATAATTTATCCATCTCCTTTATATTATATTCTTACAAATGCGAATGTGACTAAAAGAGTATCTGTTTGTTTGTCATGCTTTCACGCCTAAACCATTAATGCGCTTTTAAAAATTCCTTCAAAAATGCCTATCACTTTTGAAGAAATTTTTATTATTGAGTAGCTTAGTCTGTATTTTATTCCTAAATTCCCATAAGAACGGAAACTATGCGGGTGAAATCGTATCGTTGCTAAATACTATATCTACTGTATATTTTTCAAGTTTCTAGGCCGAGGCTTTTGGGTCATGCGATGATTCCCAAACCAAGATTTATTTATTATTTATTTACCAATATTTAATATTAAATCTTGGTTTGGGAATCATTGCATGACCCAAAAGCCTCTGCCTAGAAACTAGTATAAAAACGATAAAGCCATCGTTACGACCGTATTTTAGACTTTTTAAATTCGTGATAGATTAAGACAATTATGGTTAGTTTAGTATTTACGAGTACAATTAATGCTCTTCTAAATAAATAAAAATAATTTCAGACACTACAAGCAAATTCAGTAAGAGAGCTCGAGGTAAGTTTCCTACGAGATGATACAGTAGATATTGTTATAAAGTTGCTCTTTAACTCATGCTTTTAACATTATTACAATTAACTAAAATTTAACATATCTTGATCTCAAACTTTTTAAGGTATATGCTATACATATATAAACGAAACTAAAATAAGTAAACCTTTATATGCTACATCATGCTGCTATATTATACATAATGTTACATCATGCTAAATTACATTTAACAGTACAAATATGAACTCAGTTATAGAATGAATTTTTAAATATGCGACAATTCTAATATACCGGATCGTGTTTACTAATTTTATTTTAAATTATCCTATCATTGTAGAAAATATTTATTTTTCGGACGTTAGTCTGTAATAGATTAACTCAAGAGCTAATTATTTGTTAAAAACTAGAGATCGTACAGATCTTTTAAAACGTAAAGCTAATGGTCAATAATTCAGTTCACAAAACTTGTTATTTTTTGTGAACTGGAAGTTTTACCCGTCTTGACTACGCAGCTAAAAAGTAAATACCTCAGTCTGGACAAAAATCCCCTTTTTCTAGGGTACGATCTGACCATACCATGCCTAGTTATATGAGCGAGGCTACATGGAACCTTATAATCCATTGTGAAATCACTCTCCATTTTGAGCCGACTGTGGTCTATATTTACGAATTTATATCCCCAGTGCAACCTATCCCGTAAGGATAAACGTATATAATGTAAGAGTTTTGATAAAATAAAACAGTAGATATATGTGTAGATGACTTTTTGCAATTGAAAAATGGCAAACAGAAGAAATCCAGTCTATTCAATCTATTTTTAATATTTTGTTGACGCAGGCTTTTGAACATGTTCCTCATTTTATTTTAAAATACCAATTTTAAAATAAATTCAAGTATTACGGCATTAGAGGTAATATTCTGGATTTATTATTATCTTATCTAACCCTCAGAAAATAATATACAGCAATTACAGTTATAGATTACGAAAGAAAGCAAGAAGTAATAACACTTTCAAATAACCGTATACGTGTCTTACAGGGCAGTGTTTTGGGACCTTTGTTATTTACAATGTAACATAATGACCTACTTAGATCGGTTAATCAACCTATGAGCCTTTTTGCTGACAATATTAAATTAACTGTAACGTATAAATTTTTAAAGACATACAAAAATGATGATATAAATAAATTATTATCATAAATAATATCTTGGATTCATAATAAGGGTTTAGCAATTAATTTAGAAAAAAAACACACATGCGTTTTAGTCACAGGCTACTAGTATATGTGTTGACCAACTCTGTATTAAATATGGGGATTATAATATAAATAGAGTCGATAGTGTCAAGTTCTGGATTTTATCATTGATGCTAATCTCAACTGGAGAGCTCATGTTACAAAGCTATCTCAGAAATGAAGTAGTCGTTCTTATGCGCCTTATAACACTATACTCACTCCTTAAATAAATGTAATTATATTACTCAATGCATATAATTGCTTTATGAAATCGCTACTTAGATACAGTACCATATTCTGGGGTAACTCAGTTGAAAAAGAAACTGTGTACAAGATACAAATCGATATGTTCATGCTATGTTTGGCTTACAAGTCACAGACGGTTGTAAACCATATCACGAAAGATATATAAAATTCAGATTTTGCCTTTATTGTATATTTATGATACTGCTGTATTGGTAAAATCAAATCTACATCTATTTCCTAATATGTCAGACTAGTATTTGCAGTCGTTGTGACAAAAACAGACTGTGTATGCATACGGTCAAAGTTTCGAAGACACTTATCTGTATAACTCCTATAATATATAATGAAACACAGAACGTCTAAAGGCGTTAAACATCACTCGTTTAAAAAATATACATATAAAGGTTATTATATTATTAAACATTTCTTTAATGATAAATGAATACACATTTAATCATATAAATTGTAATTATATTGTTATTATCAATTTCCATATTCAAAGGTTGATATAAATATATATTAAATCATTGTAATTATTTGAAAGCTCACAGATTCATTGTTTTATATATTATTTATTTATTACTATAAATAGGTTATTAATTTTATTACATTATAGTATATAGATTATTATTATAATTTTGCATGTTTTATAATGAATAAAACATGTTGTTTCCATAAACTACTGTAATATGTTGAGACAAATAAATCATGTTATCAGTTGTCAATTATACATTCTGACTTCTTGTATGGATTCCTTTAGCTTCAATATGGATATAACTAAGGAATCTGTTCTAGTCCATCTGTATTCAATATGTGAATAGAACAAAATGCGTTTGGGTGTTCCTACATCGTGGGGTTCCGTAGCCCTGTATAGCTGACTGGGGTGAGGTTTGATAATAGCCAGCCCACTAAAACGTGGCAACATAGATATGAAGTTATGTTTCAATAAAGTGAAAACATATCGTAACAAACGTACTTATAGAATATTAACTTTAATCCTGAACATAATATCAGTCTATTTATTCTATTTAGTCGAGTTGCTTAGGAAATTGCCAAAAAAATTGTGAAATTTCAAATTTGAAAAATAATTATCGAAACTTGCATTTTAATATGTCGCATGTTTTTAATTTCATCTTATACAAATATACATTACGAATAACTTGTTTTTTAAACATATTTTCAGAAACATTTTGATAGAATGAATTTGTGAAAGAAAAATGATAATACATATATACTACTTTAATTTAGTTTAAAAGATTATCTAACATGGCTTTTGCTAAAAAAGCTTATCATCTTTATATTGAACCAAATAAGTGGAGATGGCATTAACCATATTCATTACTTTTAAACTAATGTATTACAAGCTTTTATTTTGCTTAAATTTGTGTTTTGGTTTTTATGCAGCTTTTATCTTCTGCTTCATGGGTGTGCTACATTTTCAGTGATATAAATTTAATACTGATGACTTATAAATTATTTCTTCAAGTAAGTAATAATAACATAGATAGAACTATTTTTGAAGTATTTTCAAGTACAGTGTCCTATAATTATAACGCCTAACGTACACGCTACTAATAACAATCCAACATATTTTATTTGCAACTAAAATATATATTGAATATATATATATATATATATATATATATATATGTATATATATATATATATATATATATATATATATATATATATATATATATATATATATATATATATATATATATATATATATATATATATATATATATATATATATATATATATATATATATATATATATTTATATATATATGTATAGCCACTGAAACTTCAAACACATTACTATAATTTCACAGATATCAAAGAAAAAGAACAAATCAAACTTAAAAAACAAACAAAAAAGAAAATAGACCAACAAGATAAAGAAGAGCAAGAAATATTAATTCAAGATAAAACAAAAGAAATAAAAGTGCTAACATCGAAAGAGAAACATGAACATTGTAATGAAGATGAGCTTAATGATTTAGAAGAAGACGACATCCCATATACTACTGCAATTGCTACAGATATTTCTGCAAATAACGTTGAAATAGTTCCAGCTAATCTTGTTACGCACATGTTGTCAAATAAACCTATTTCAAACGCACAAGCAAATATGAAAATTGATGCAAATTATTCTTTAATTGCCAATATACAACAAACTCAAGAAAATGATGTACCTTTACATATCAAAGAGAATACTAAAATTACAATTACACCATCTTTGAATGAAATTGAGCCTTTGCTGGTAACCGAAGTAGAAATAAATAACTCTGTAGAAGACTGCCAAGGAGATAAGAATATTAACAGCAATACAGCAAGCAAAGGTATTGTTACAGCAGAAAGCCTAATCACAACTGAAGTAATTTCAAATAATTTTACGTCTGACATAATGAGAGAAGACAAACAAAGTGAAAACGCTAAAGCAACTATGCTCTTAAAAGATGCACTTAACGTTTCTGAAGAAGTAATATCAATAAAGGAGTCTTTGCTTGATGATTTTACAACAGAGAAGTTAAAAGCTACCGTTGCATTCTCACCCTTAATTGGACTTAACGTTACAGAAATTAATGAAGAGATGAGAGAAGCTGACGTTAAACCTGTCGAAACTGATAGAGCAGTAACTTCAAAATTGAATTTTAATTTGTTAGAGTCACTTCAGATTAATGAAATTTTTGTGGAAGATAAGTCTGGGAAGTATTATCCTGAATTAATTGTACCGACGGAAACAGCTCGTAAAGATGTTCTTGTATCTAATCAAATTATGACTGAAGTTCACAACGTTCAAGAAAGTGAAGGCGCCTTACCATCTATTAAATTGCCCGCCATACAAGAAGCAAATATAGATATTGCCTTCAAAGATAGTCTAGTAGTGTCTTTAGAGGCATTACATGAAAAAGAAGGAGAACTTCCCTTAAAAGAAATGCCTGCACAGGTAACTGTTAATAAGGATATAATGTTACATACTGGTTTAAGCAATATTGTAACAACATCCCATATAAAGGAATCTGAATTCTCAGCCACACCTACTACTCATAAGAATGCCACAATAGGTATTAATGAGCTTCAGCATCAATTTAATTTAGAAACGAGTGTTCATGAATCTGAAAATATATTCGAAGAATCAAAGCCGTTTAAAGGCATACATGCCGATATTGCAATATCAGCTTTGGATAAGAATGAGGTTAATATAATTCAAGTTCATGAGCATGAAAAAGATTTCTTGTTAAAAGATGACAAGACGATTGCAAAAGCTGAATTAGATTTTAAAGCTTTGGAGCCATTAATAACCTTGGAAACCTTACAAATGACTTCAACAAATGAAATAAAAGTGTCAGAAAAACCAGTAAATGAAGCAGCCATTGAAAGTGTAATAACAACTGAGGCAAAAATTATTTCGTATCCTTCAGTGCACGATAAAGAAGAATTTAGAGAAGAATATAAAATAATGAAAACAGAATCAGTAAGTTCATCGCTTATTCCTAATATATCACTTGCTATATCTGAAACTGCATACTCTGAATGTGAAAACAAATTAAATTTAAATAAAATACCTACTGCTACGAATGCGCAAATGACTTCTAGTCATCATTTAAAAACTCCAATCTCTCACGAAATAAATACCGCGGATCAAATTGATCATATTATTGAACAACCGAACTTAACTGAAACTGCTACAGAATCAACAAATTTACAAAAGGAAATAGAAGTTCTTCAAACGACGGTTAATGAGCATCTTCAACAATTAAACGAAAATAAAATGTTGCACAGTAGTGCTCAAGTATCTTTTATTGGCAGTGAAGGCTTAAAAATTACAGAGGTAATTGCAGGTATGACCGAAGAAAACCTTGAGGCAGACAGATTAAAACCAAAATCATTTGCCAAAGTAGATATCGGAACAGATCGAAAAATTGCAATGCTTACAGAAATAAGGCCCCAAGATACATTCGATAAATTGGACATAATAATGCCAAATTACGAAGAGGCTATTATAGGTTCCAACAGTGTAACTTCGTTGCAAGTGTGGGAAAATAAAGCCTTAGATAGTCAAAGTGTATTAGAAATTGATTTATTACCTAATTTAAAGAATTTGATACCTGAAATAATTCCTACGGAGGATATTCTTGACATTACAGAAATCATTCAGCACGAAAAAGAAAGTGATTATAACATTGAGATAAATCCTGAATCTATTTCTGCATCACTGGATATTTCTGGTAGACCAGTAGCTACTTTATCAGAAGTAACAATCGATTCTAGTGTAGCATTTACGGAGGATAAAATAAAAGAGCCAAGGCAACAAGCTACTATTGAAAACGTACCACACAAAGAAATTCTTATCAGTACAGCTGACTATAATGAAAAAGAAAATTTACTGAAAATTGACCAAAAACCTAAAACGGCCTTGGCATCTTTCAATATAGATTCTAATATAGCTATTTTAGTTGAAGAAAAAAAGTCAGAAACCGCTCCAGAGCCTCTGACAAATGTTAATAATTTGTCGTGGGTTAACGCAAGAAAAGAGGACATTATCACAGAGGCTATTGCTTTGCAAGAAGTGTTGGTTCATTCATCAACGGATATTTTAATAAATGAAGACTTAAATTCATTAATAAAGCCCACAATATCATTAACTACCTTACCAGTACCACAACATGATGAAAAAATAGCTATCGAAAAAGAAAACGCATTATTAGCTTTTAGTTTACCAGATAAACAGCAAGCAGAACTTTCTTTTACGTGTCAACAAAGTTTGGTGACTTCAGAAATTATGTCCCATTCTGATAATATTGAAAATAGTGATTTATTGAAAAAATATGGTACAGCCGTTACTAAAATTGATGAAATATACGGTAAAAGTGCGCGAACTGAAGAAGTAATAGTAAGTCAAATTCCTGAAGAATTTAATGAAATGAAAACTCCCGTACAGAAATCACATGTTATACCTGTTCCGAAAAATATTTTCGAACAAACTGAAATAATACCCGCTGAAAGTGAGTCATTGTTGCATGTAGAACCAACATTAACTACAAATATTAAGGGCAACCTTACAGAAACTGAAGCTTTTATTATGACTTACAATGAAACTATTGACAAAGAAAAAGAACTAGATTATAATATTATGCACCAGCAAGTCGATGCAACTACCACTTTTGTTCCTTTTACATGTCCAATAGAAACTGAAATAATAGCGATCAATAATGCTAATGACTTTGAAGATGCTATTGTTAAATCTTCGCAAGCTTTATTAACATACGATAAGTTAAAAACACATGTTGAGACAACAGAAGTATTGAGTATTGAGAAAGAATTTTGTTTAAAAGATGAACAAAGTGATGTTAAAAATGCATCAGAAAAAATAATTGAATCAACAGCTAAAGAAATAACAGAAGTACTAACATCGGAGAAAGAAGTTATTTTAGATAAATTATCAGATGCGAAAGCTACAAATGCCCTTCAAATATTAAATGAAGAACATCCCTTATTACAAACAGAAATATTAGTAAGTCAAAGTGTTGGCAGTATTGAATTGACGAAAATAGATACTATCAATGCTAATAAAAAGCATGAAACGAACGAAGCTCTACAAGAAAAGATTGAGTTTATTGGTGAGGTAGAAGATATTTATGAAAAAAATATTTTGTCATCTCGAAAACCAGTAAAAAGTGTTGAAGAGCAAAAATCTGTAGATGTTACGGAAATAATTTTAACAGAATCAGAAAAAATACTCGATCAGAAGCCACAACTGAAGTCTGAGAAATGTAATTTTAATTTACAAAGTGTAAATTATGTTGACATTACTCAAATAATATCTTCTGAAAATGAACACACATTTCAAGGAAATGAGATGTTACCAGAGAGTAAAACAATTCAACCAACAGTTGATATATCATTACGTTCAAGCATAGGAATAAAAGAGACGGTACCTATTGAAAAAGAAATAACCTTTACACCCACTCGCGAAATGAATTCAGAAAATATATCATTCAATATACATCCAACAGATAGTCTAAATATATCTGAAATGATATTAATTGAAAAAGAAGATGCTTTGAAAGAAATTAAACTACCGAAAGCATCAGTTAACAATATAGCCGTTACTACACATAAACACATAAGTATAGAAATACCTCAAATAACAGAAATGGAGGAAAATATAGACATATTAGAAAGAAAAAAAGAAGAAATTGGAGACATAAAATTGGAAGCAATCAAACCCATTTTTGTACAAGAAACAAATTATGAAGAACAGCCCATAAATCTGGATATTATGCCAATGAGTAATAAACTTAGTCCATTGATTAATTTGGAAGTTGGCCAACACCTTACTGTAACAGAAGTTGATATAAGAGAGCGAGAACAAATTATTAAGGATATACCAGGTACATCTCTACGCCAAACTGAGCAATCTTTTATTACAAATATTCCGTTACAGATAGAAGAGATTGCGTATAAAGAATCTGAAGTCGCATTACCGCATAATAAAGATGTAAAAAAAGAAACACCAGAAATAGTGATTGAACCTCAGCAATATATTACTGTTGGGGATACGTTGGTTAGAGAAAAAGAGGAGAATATGCCATCGACAAAATCACCAATGAGTGGACAACATAAAGAAGACATGAAATTTATTGAACATGTTATTACAACAGAGACATTGCCAATAGAATCACATGAATATATTGAAAACTTAAATGTTAAAGATGAACAAGCTGTTCTGGAACCAATTACACTAAAAGAGATTATAAATATTCAACCACAACCTATTGAAAGCTTACAAAATATTAATGATACTTTTGAGCCATTGAAAGGAGTAGTTAATTTTGATTTAGAATTACATAAAAGTTATACGACATCAGAAAATGTAGCTCAAGAATTCTCTAAATATTTACCAAATTTGATGAATGAGCAAAGTTATAAAAAAGCTGAAAAAAGTATTTCAGCACTGAAATCATTTGAGCAAACAGAAGTTATAACAAGAGAGAGTTTAGAGCCACTTGAAGAAAAAGCGAATAGTAAATCAGAAACCATAACTGAAAGTCCTTATATTCATCAAGAGTTATCAAACATTAAACCTGATATCATCGAAGAAATAGTAAATATACCTAAATTTATAGAACCGGAAATAAATGAAGCTTCTTATAACTTTGAAACTCATAAAAGTTATACTACTACTGAAAACGTACCTCAAGAATCACCTCATCCTATCGAAATAAATAAAGAAATATCTCATGATGTCAAAGAACACTTATTGGAGATAACCCCAATTAAACAAATAGAAATAATTACAGGTGAGAATACTTCACCATTTAGAGTTTCATCTCATGAAGAAATAAATGTCAATGAAATTTCTATTCCAATGCGTTCTATTACCCAGAGTTCAGTTATAGTTCATGAAAGTGAAATTGATACCGCTTTTAGCAAACCTGTACCTGTAGAAAAGGTAGGTATGTCCTTAAGTACCAGAGAAAGTGTAACCATAAGTGAAGTATTACAAGAAGACTCATCAGACACTTTAATAATTGAAAATTTGAAACCTATAGTAGCTGAAAAATCTATTACTGCGTTAACTCATTTACAATGCACAGAAAACATTGCAGAGACTCAAGTTAAACAGTTGATTACACCAAAAACACTAACCGAGAGATCAAAAATTACATCAACTAGTATCACGCCGTTAGTAATTACAGACAATGAAAGTATTCAATGTGAATCTCAATTACAAGTGCCAAAACCAATAACACAAAAACCAAATAAAAGTTACACAGTCGCCAACGAAATTGAGGTAACGTCAGGATATATAAATGAACAAACAGTGCCTTATAAAGAAAATCTACCTACACCGTTAGAAATTAACGTAACTGTGAATAGTGAAGATCGTCCCAAAGTATTAATATTGGAACAACAAATTTATACCAATGGTGAGTTTCATTTTGAATATTTTAAATTAAATTTAAGAATAAAAATTTAAGGTACGTTTTTAATTATTAGATTGTTTTATATTAGTATTTTATTCAAATTTTTCATCATCATCATCATTCAGCCTATTGTCATCCACTGCTGGATGTAGACCTCCCTCATATTTCGCCACAAGGTACGGTCTTGTGCCACCCGCATCCAATTACTTCCAGCAACCACAACGAGGCCGTAGGATAGCGGAGCTGCCGTGACTGGGGCCGTTTTTTTTTGTTTTTGTTTTTCATATAGGGGTTAAAGCCGTAATCGCCACGCTTGGCAGGCCGGTTGGCGATCGCAGTATGATGTTATACATTTCCCAGGAGAGAGCTGCTGCCCCCTCTTCTGGTCTCCCTTAGCCGATTTTTATGATGCCCACGGGCAAGTAAGGAGTTATGACACTTGTATTCTTCTCCCGTCGCCACACGGAGAATTTTACATGATTCGTCTATCGTCTGAGAATAATATGACACTCTTAGAGGCAAAGTTTATTTTATAGTTCATCTAATCTAAGAAGTGCATTTTGATGTTTCGCATTTTTTATACACAATAACCTTGGTCAAACGTATACACGTGGTTGCAAACAATAAATCTGAAATTTTACAGAACTATTAAATTATTTACATAATTAACGTTGCGGGTGACTTTCTTGTACAATAATCTAATGTTGAAACTCGTAAAACTAATTTAAAATTAAAATAACATGGTAAATAGTAATTATTATTGACGATCGTACAATGTCACGTCATCATGTTCTATACAGTAGTGCTTGACAACTTCCAATTCAAGAATATCCAAATAATCGGTAAAAATATTAGAATAATATAATTAATCGAATAGAAATTTTAACAGAGATGTACGTTTCGACAATTTTATTGATAAGGAAATAATTATTAATGTTCGCGACGATGATAATTCCAGTAATAGTAGTGATGCTGAATAAATTGCTATTTTCAAATCCAGTTTTCGTTTTTACTTAACCTAATCCTACTAAATATGATGGATAGATTTTATGCTGAAATAGTTAAATTTGTTTAGTATTAATTTACTACTTCATTTATTTATCTTCTTTTTGAAATAAATAAAAAATAAACCGATTATTAATTAAACAGAATCAATATCGATTTCTCACTAAAATCGGCAATTTTCCGATAGCGATTATTTGGTTCACATACCTAGACAACTACATATATATATATATATATATATATATATATATATATATATATATATATACTAGCGGACCCGGTACACTTCGTTCCGCCTAACAGTTAATGAATAAGATGAGCAGATCTTGATTAATTCAAAATTAGTAAGTTATTTTTTTTTATTATTTTAATAAATATGAATAATATAAAAATTAAAAAATCAAGTCTTTTAATAACGCGCCAGCAGACGAAAAAGTACTTTGTGTTATACGACATTTTTCTTCATGCGCGTTGAAAATTATCTAAGTGTTGATCTCTGTGATTTACTCGACGATTTCGCATTGTGAATCGAGCCGTTTCATAGGCTGCCTCGCTTTGCTCTTGTGATTGAGAAGCACAAAGTTCGGTCATATTACCGCGGTGGTCTTCCCGTCCCTTCCCTATCTGTGTGGTGACGAAGTAAGAATACAATTCACCACCCTTATCTTACCTGCGGGTGATCGTAAGAGGCATATAAAACGCGAAAATGATATAAAAACCAAAGGAAAAAAACGCTTATAACATCTATGCAAGAGAAGGCAAACTCGAAATAAACCCTATACCAACATGTCTGACCAGCATGGTATAGTAGGTTAATTTCCCTCCGATTATGGAGGAAGCTCGAGCTCAACAGTGGAACATGTGTTAGCTGAGATGAGATGATGGTCTTACCGTGCAATATCTTGTTCTTCTGCCGTGGTTACATACGTGATGTTTCGAATTCTAATTGCGTTACGGCTTTGCCGGGAAAGATTTTATCTTATTGGTCGCGGCATTGTTGATGACAATATAGACACAATATGATTTCATCATCATCCTATCAGCTCATATATGTCCCACTGTTGGACTCGAGCCTCCTCCACAAAGGGAGGGAAATTGACCTACTATACCATGCTGGTCGACGTGTTGGCATAGGGTTTTGTTTCGAGTTTTTCCTTCTCTTGCATAGATGTTATATGCCTTTTATATCCCTTAGTCGTCTCTTACGATCAGCCACGGGTAAGATGGTGAATTGTATTATTACTCCGTCACCACACGGAAGTGATGATTTTTTTTCAATATGATTTATTATAACAATATTCGTAAAAAATCGTAACACTCGCACAAAATTAACACTGACTGGTCAAATTAAAATGAACTTTTCGCGGTATTTTTCAAACAAATCATTAGACCACGTAATGACGTGAGCTGTCAGTTGTGTTTTGTTACATCATCAACAAATAAACGTTTAGAACTGATGTTTTTTTTTATGATTTTTTTGTTCATTAATATCATATTTTAATATTCTATATCCTATTCCCGACGACAACAAACTCAAAACCATAAAAATCATAAAAATTGGTCCAGCCGTTCTCGAGTTAGAAGTGTTGTAACTAACACAACTTTCTTTTATATATATAGATATATGTATATGTGGCGACGGGAAAAGAATTTTGTATTCTTTATTCTTTGGTCGTCACCCTTTACTTGCACGTGGAAGTCCTAAAAATTGGCTAAGGGCCTCACCGGAAGATTGGGCAGCGGCTATCTCCCAGGAAATTTATTAACATCGATCGCCATCGCCAATCCGCCTGCCAAGCGTGGCGATTATGGCATTAATACCCTCCCAAAACAAATATGAATGCAAAAAAAATCACGGTCTCCAGTCACGGCAGTTCCGCTGTTCCACGGGCTCATTTTGGTAGCGGGCCCGTTGGTCACCACCAAGCAGCGGGCAGGGGGTGCTAGTCCAGGCCCATATGAAGTATTTGGGCCTGGTGCTCGACGGGCGGTGGTTCTTCCGGGAGCATTTCCGAAGACTTGCTCCCCGGCTGGTCGTCGTGGCGTCCGCCCTTTCACGGCTTATGCCGAATCTGGGTGGACCCAGCTTTGAAAGTCGACGGCTATACGCGGGGGTGGTCCGGTCAATGGCATTGTACGGCGCACCCGTGTGGGCGAGGGCTCTGACCGTCCGCCTTAGGGCTATTCTGCGGCGACCGCAGAGAGCCATGGCGATCAGGGCTATCCGCGGATACCGCACGGTGGCGACCGAGTCAGCATGCGTATTGGCCGGAACGCCCCCTTGGGACTTGGAGGCGGAAATGCTCGCCGGAATATATCGGCGGGTGTCTTCCACTCGCGAGGAAGGTGGCGAGGTTTCGCCTAAGGAATTGGCCACCTGGCGCGAAGACGCCGGGAAGTCCTTGCCTGTTGGGCGACGCGGCTGGAGAGGCCTCGATTCGGACTTCGTGTCATCGAGGCCGTCCGGCCCGTACTGATGGAGTGGCTGGAGAGGCGGCACGGAGTCCTCTCTTTCCGGCTGGTGCAGGTCTTGTCGGGGCATGGTTGTTTCGGCAAGTACCTGTACACGGTCGCAAGGAGGGAGACGACTCCGTCCTGCCAGCAGTGCGGCGACGACGAGGACACAGCGCAGCATACGCTCGAGGTCTGCGTGACCTGGGCTTCGCAGCGCTCTGCCCTCGTCGCCATCGGTGCTGACCTCTCGCTGCCGGCCGTCGTGAAAGCGATGGTCGACAGTGAGAGCAATTGGGACGCGGTCGCCGCCTTCTGCGAAAGCGTCATCTTGCAGAAGGAAGCGGCGGGGCGAATCCGGGAGGATCTCCTCTTCGAGGATTCGCGCCGCCGCTGGCGACTGGGGCGGCGGAGGCGAGAATACCTCCGCCTTATGCCGCCCTAGCCGAGGCAGCGGGTGACTGGACCGGGGATTAGTCTGGTCACCCTTGGAGAGAGGCCACCGCGTGAAGACGACGCCCTGACATCGAGACATAATATTAGTCGAAATGGCAGGGCGTCGACCCGAGAGGATACCCGTGAGGGTAGACCGGATGGGCCACTGAAGAAAAGAACGCGTACCAGTAGCCCACCCGCAATGCGTAGAGAGGTACATTGTAGGGCGGGTCTACGGGGTCGTGCGCCGCTTTGCCCGTCGCCCCGGACGGATTATCGGGGCGTGACCGATCCGTAGCCCGCCGCCAAAAAAAAAAAAAAAATGGGGGTTCTAGTAAACTCCGACCGCGATCCGGCTAAATCGACCCTTGGCCCTGGTAACACACAACGTTCGGACGCTTAGGACCGACCTGAGGGTCATCGAGCTGCACGGGCACGATAATCCTCCGGTCTGGAAATCTCCTCTTCTACCGAGAGGGAGATCACCCATCCCAAGGCGGTGTAGGTTTTATCGTTCGTAAGTCTCTTGTAGAGAACATGGAGGGGATCGAAAGTGTGGCAACAAGGGTAGCTTACCTTATACTCAGAATTATCAAACAGTATTCGTTAAACGTCATACCAAAGGAGCCACAAACTGGCTGACTTTTTGGAGAAGGAAGGCCTCTTTATGAATCCTCTTATGAATTCCTTCTTCAAGAAGCGGCCACAAAGGCAGTGGACCTGGATTAGCCCTGGTGGATTCACTAGAAATGAGATAGACCTTATCTTGATGGACAAACGACAAATATTCAAAGATGTCTCTGTGATCAGCAAGATTAAACCCGGAAGTGATCACCGGATGGTTCGAGGCACGTTGAATCTTCATACAAAAGTCGAGCGGTCCCGCTTGATGAGGTCTACACTTCGACCTGCACCTGTCCAATACCAGAACCCCGATAGCTTTCAACTCGAATTACATAATCGCTTCCAATGCCTGGAAGAGTACGAATCTTCGAACGATATGAACAACAGTTTCGTGGCAACTGTCCACGCGGTCAGGTAAAATTCTTTAAGACCCGTCGCGCTACTAGAACTAAAAAGCTTTCTGACCAGACTCTTCAACTCTTGGAGAGAAGAAAGGAAATCACGGTACAGTCTTCAGCCGATTGGTACGAACTCAGGCAGCTTAATAGACAAATCTCCAAATCTATGTGACGCGATATTCGCCGATTCAATGCACTGCGTATTGAAGAGGTGATAGAGCAAAATCAAGGCGCTAAAGTGTTCGCATGAGATTTGTCTATTGGGCAGAGCCAAATCACTAAGCTGAAGACCGATAACGGTACTATCATTTTATCCCAGAGTGAGATCTTGGAAGAGGTCGAAAGGTTCTTTGAGCATTTGTACAAATCATCCCTGAATCCTGTTGTCGGCTTGGTCCAAGACCCCAGATCCAAGCTAACTCGGCACTATACCGAAGAAATACCGGACGTTAGCTTGTACGAGATCAGAATGGCTATAAAACAATTAAAGAACGGAAAGGCGTCGGGAGATGGCGGAATTACCACAGAGCTCCTGTGGGTAGGCGGCAAGCTAGTTTTAAAAGGCCTACAGGTGCTGTTTAATTCTGTCATTCTCGGGGCGACGTTTCAGAGTCGTGGACCAGGAGTGTGGTTGTGCTGTGTTTTTAAGAAGGGCGATAAAACGCTCTTAAAGAATTACAGACCCATCTCACTCCTGAGCCTCATGTACAAATTGTTTTCAAGAGTCATTATGAACCGACTCGCGCGCAAGCTCGATGACTTCCAGCCGCCCGAACAAGCCGGTTTCCGAAAAGGTTATAGTACCATAGACCACATCCACACGCTACGCCAGATTATACAGAAGACCGAGGAGTATAATCGACATTTCTGTCTAGTGTTTGTCCATTATCCGGGATAAGAGCACGAAACCGATTTAGTTGCAGCAAGGCGTGAGACAGGGAGACGTCATCTCTCCGAAACTGTTCACCACTGCCCTGGAAGATGTATTCAAGCTCTTAGACTGGACTGGACTCGGTATTAACATTAATGGTGAATACATCACTCACTTACGATTCGCAGATGATATCGTAGTCATGGCAGAATCCCTGGAGGACCTTGGCACCATGCGCAATGACCTCAGCAAGGTCTCCCAACTAGTAGGGCTGCAAATGAACATGGACAAGACGAAAATCATGTCTAATGCCCATGTCATTTCTGTACCGGTCTTGGTTGGGAATGCGATTCTCGAAGTTGTTGATCACTATGTTTACCTAGGACAAATAATACAATAAGGTAGATCCAATTTCGAGAAAGAGGTCAGCCGACGAATCCATATCGGCTGGGCAACGTTCGGGAAACTTAAGAGGATCTTTTCGTCTAATATACCGCAGTGTCGGAAAACAAATGTTTATAACCAGTGTGTGTTACTATCCATGACTTACGGCACTGAACCGTGGTCTCTAAATATCGGCCTCATAAAAAGGCTCAAAGTCGCTCAGCGTGCTATGCAGAGGGCTATGCTCGGTATTTCTCTACGTGATAAAATCCGGAATACGAAAATCCGTAGGAGAACGGGTGTAACCGACATAACTCGGAAAAATTAGCACGTTGAAGTGGCAATAGGCAGGTCACATCGCTCGACGAACCGACAACCGTTGGGGAAGAAAGGTTCACGAGTGGCGACCACGAATCGGACGACACAGCGTAGGACGATCCCCGCACTCGGTTGACTGATGACATTATCAAGGTCGCACTAAACCCTTGGATGCAGGTGGCACAGATCCGTCGCAAATGGGATTCTCGTGAGGAGGCCTTTGTCTAACAGTGGACGTTAATGGGCTGATGGATGTATGGATGGATGGATATATATATATATATATATTATAATAAATAATAAAGAAACAAAGATAATTAATTCGTCACTAAAATATTTTCAGAGTCTACTGAAGAGACTTCAATCTCTCCTAAATCTTCCGATATAGAAGAAAGTGAAGAAATCATAACTAAATTTATAAAAGGTCCCGGTAATTCTGAACCAATACAAATAAAAACAAAGCGAACAATATTGCGACAAAAAAGGAACCTGAATGCTGAACACATAGTTATAGAGGAATCTTTGGAGGATGAAGATCATGGAGAATTTAAATCAAAACCGAGTCACGATTTACAAATTGAGGAATACGAAGGTAATGATTGGGAACTAAAACAAGATGATACAGAAAAGAGTACTGTTGAGCTTCCTGAAGAATTTTTATACATACCTAAATTGACAACACAGGTAGAAATAGAGGAAATAGAAGATAATTTATTCGCAACTGACGAAAAGATACCCAATAAGACATATGATATTAAGAAAATACAGTCGGTACAATTGCTACAAGAAGAAGACCAAGAATTAAATATTTCTGAACATAAAGTAGAGACAATTCCAAATGATTCACATATATCTGACCTTCATGAAATAGACAAAGACAAACTAGTTGAACACATTCCAGAAGAAGTTCAAATAACAAATGATATTAAAAGTGTTCAAATAAAACAACGACATATAAAAAAGAAGAAAGAAGAGAAGGTAAAAGACAATGAAATTAAAAAGCTTGCAAAGAAAAACCTAGAAGAATGTAAGCCAGCTGACGTTATTGAGATACCCGAAGAATCCACTTTCGAGGAATATATGTCGCCAGACGGTAAGCTCAATCATAAGAAAATCACAAAACGCGTTATTAAAAAGAAGGTAGGTACGAAATTGGAAACCATAGAAATAGTAACAGAACAAGAAGATAATAAACAACCAATAGTTTCTGTACACCAAATAGAAGAACTCACAGACGACACTATTACACCCCTCACAGATCTACATAAACCAGACAACGCTAAAACTGTTGTGGAACTACCTGAAACAGTGCAATTTACTAAAGTTCGTACTGAGACAGGTGATACTAAAACGGTCAAGACCACGAAACGCGTTATAAAAAAGAAGAAAGGACTCAAAGAAGAAGTTACGGAAATTACGACAGTTGCAAAGGAAGACGAAGTACCCATTACTACTGTCACAGTCACAGAGCATGAAGCACCTAAGAATCTAGAAGACTTTAAGCCTGTTGACATATTAGAGCTACCCGAAGAAACGATAGTGGAGGAATTTAAGTCACCAGATGGTAAGCTTAAGCACAAAAAAATAACCAAACGCGTTATTAAAAAGAAAATAGGTCCAAAATTGGAAACAACAGAAATCTTAACTGAACAAGAAGACGAAAAAGAACCAATCGTCTCTATACACAAAGTGGAAGAACTCACAGAGGACTCTACAACACCTTTATCAAATTTATATAAATCAGATGCCCAAATTATTGAAGAAATGCCTGAGACAGTGCAAGTTACTGAAGTTCGTAATGAGACCGGCGACATTAAGACTGTAAAGACCATTAAACGCATTATAAAAAAGAAAAAAGGCTCAAAAGAAGAAGTGACTGAAATCACTACCATTGCAAAGGAAGACGAAGCACCCATTACCACTGTAACTGTCACGGAAGCTAAAGAACCTGAAGAATCCAAAGAAGTTGAAATTATTGAGCTACCCGAAGAAATCACAGTTGAGGAATCTACATCTCCAGATGGTAAGCCCAGGCACAAGAAAATCACTAAACGCGTCATTAAAAAGAAGGTTGGTCCGAAATTGGAAACCACTGAAATCGTAACAGAACAAGAAGATGAAAAAGAACCAATTATATCAGTGCACAAAGTAGAGGAACTCACATATGACTCTACTATACCACTCTCAAATTTACATAAATCAGATAATGCCCAAATTATTGAAGAAATTCCGGAAACAGTTCAAATTACTCAAGTTCGTACTGATACCGGTGACATTGAATCGGTGAAGACAACGAAACGCACTATTAAAAAGAAGAAAGGATCTAAAAAAGAAGTGACAGAAATCACAACTATTGCAAAGGAAGGAGAAGCACCCATTACCACTATAACTGTCAAAGAGAATCTAGTACCCGAAGAAACAAAAGACTCTAAGCCAACTGATATTATTGAGCTACCCGAGGCAACCATAATAGAGGAATCAACGTCTCCGGACGGTAAGCCGAAGTACAAGAAAATTACAAAACGCGTCATTAAAAAGAAGGTGGGGCCGAAATTGGAAACAACCGAAATAGTTACTGAACAAGAAGATGACAAACAACCAATTGTGTCCGTACACGACATAGAGGAAATTATGGATGAGAGTACCAAACAACTTACAGATCTACATAAACCAGCCAATGCCAAGCCTATAGAAGAACTTCCAGCAAGAGTACAAATTACTCAAGTTCGTACTGACACTGGTGATATTAAAACGGTTAAGACCACAAAACGTATTATAAAAAAGAAAAAAGGGCCAAAAGAGGAAATCACTGAAATAACTACCATTGAAAAGGAAGACGAAGAACCCGTTACTACTGTAACAGTAAAAGAGGAAGCAGCACCCGAAGAACCAGAAGACTTCAAGCCGGTTGAAATTATTGAGCTACCTGAAGAAACCACAGTCGAGGAATCTTCTTCTCCAGATGGTAAGCCCAAGCACAAGAAAATTACCAAACGTGTTATTAAAAAGAAGGTAGGTTCTAAATTAGAAACCACTGAAATAATAACTGAACAAGAAGACGATAAACAACCAATTGTCTCTGTACACAAAGTAGAGGAACTCACAGATGACACTACCACACCACTCACAGATATGCATGAACCAAACAGTATCAAATCCATTGAAGAAATACCTGAAACAGTTCAAATTACTAAAGTTCGTACTAATAAAGGCGATATTAAAACTGTTAAAACAACGAAACGCATTATTAAAAAGAAGAAAGGACCTAAAGAAGAAGTCACTGAAATCACTACTGTTGAAAAGGAGGATGAGGCACCCATTACTACTGTAACAGTCAAAGAGGACACAAAACCCGAAAACCAAGAAGACTCCAAGCTGGTTGACATTATTGAACTACCCGAAGAAACCACAGTAGAGGAATCTATGTCTCCAGATGGCAAGCCCAGGCACAAGAAAATTACCAAACGTGTTATTAGAAAGAGGGTAGGTCCGAAATTAGAAACCACTGAAATAATAACTGAACAAGAAGACGACAAAGAACCAATTGTTTCTATTCACAAAGAAGAGGAACTCGTAGAAGACACTACAACATCACTCACAGATCTTAAAAAAACAGAAAATGCCAAAACTATTGAAGAACTTCCTGAATCAGTGCAAATTACTCAAGTTCGTACTGACGCAGGCGATATTAAAACTATCAAATCCACGAAACGTATAATCAAAAAGAAGAAAGGACCTAAGGAAGAAGTCACTGAAATCACTACCACTGAAAAAGAGGATGAGGCACCCATTACCACTGTAACAGTCAAAGAGTATGCAGTACCGGAAAACCAAGAAGACTCCAAGCCCATTGAAATTATTGAGTTACCCGAAGAAATCACAATCGAAGAAACTACGTCTCCAGACAGTAGGCCCAAACACAAGAAAATTACCAAACGTGTTATTAAAAAGAAGGTAGGTCCGAAATTAGAAACAACTGAAATAATAACTGAACAAGAAGACGACAAAGAACCAATTGTTTCTGTTCACAAAGTGGAGGAACTAAAAGAAGACACTATCACATCATTCATAGATCTTCAAAAACCAGAAAATGCCAAAACTATTGAAGAACTTCCTGAAACAGTACAAATTACTCAAGTTCGTACTGACACTGGTGATATTGAAACAATCAAGACCACAAAACGCATTATCAAACAGAAGAAAGGATCTAAAGAAGAAGTCACTGAAATCACTACCATTGAAAAGGAAGATGAAGAGCCCATTACTACTGTAACAGTCAAAGAGGATGCAGTACCCGAAGAACCAAAAGACTCCAAGCCAGTTGACATTATTGAGCTACCCGAAGAATCCACAGTCGAGGTATCTACGTCTCCAGACGGTAAGACCAAGCACAAGAAAATTACGAAACGTGTTATTAAAAAGAAAGTAGGTCCGAAATTAGAAACCACTGAAATAACAACTGAACAAGAAGACGACAAACAACCAATTATCTCTGTACATAAAGTAGAAGAACTTGCAGATGACGCTACCACACCATTCACAGATCTACATAAACCAGACAATGCCAAAATTATTGAAGAACATCCTGAAACAGTACAAATTACTCAAGTTTGTACTGACACTGGTGATATTGAAACTGTGAAGACTACAAAACGCGTTATTAAAAAGAAGAAAGGACCTAAAGAGGAAGTAACTGAAATAATTACCATTGAAAGGGAGAATGAGATACCAATTACTACTGTAACAGTCAAAGAGGACGTAGTACCCGAAGAACCAGAAGACTCTAAGGCCGTTGACATTATTGAGCTACCCGAAGAAACCACAGTCGAGGAATATATGTCTGTTGACGGTAAGCCCAAGCAAAAGAAAATTATCAAACGTATAATTAAAAAGAAGGTAGGTCCAAAATTAGAAACCACCGAAATAATAACTGAACATGAAGACGAAAAACAACCAATTGTCTCTGTATATAAAGTAGAAGAACTCACAGATGATACAACCACACCACTCACAGATCTGCATAAACCAGACAATGCTAAAACTATTGAAGAACTTCCTGAAACAGTGCAAATTACTCAAGTTCGTACTGACACAGGCGATATTAAAACTATAACAACTACGAAACGCATTATCAAAAAGAAGAAAGGACCTAAGGAAGAAGTCACTGAAATAACTACTATTGCAAAGGAGGACGAGGCACCCATTACTACTGTAACAATCAAAGAGGACGAAGTACCCAAAGAACCAAAAGACTCCAAGCAGGTTGATATTATTGAGCTACCCGAAGAAATTACAGTCGAGGAATTTACGTCTCCAGATGGTAAGCAAAAGCAAAGACAACTTACCAAACGAGTTATTAAAAAGAAGACAGGTCCAAAAGTAGAAACTATAGAAATCATAACTAAACAAGAAGATGACAAAAAACCAGTTGTCTCTGTACACAAAGTAGACGAACTTACAGATGACACTACCACACCACTCACAGATCTACATAAACCAGACAATGCCATAACAATTGAAGAACTTCCTGAAACAGTGCAAATTACTCAAACTCGTACTGAGACTGGTGATATTGAAAAGATCAAGACCACGAAACGCGTTATTAAAAAGAAGAAAGGACCTAAAGAGGAAGTCACTGAAATCACTACGGTTGAAAAGGAGGACGCAGAGCCTATTACTACTGTAACAATCAAAGAGGACGAAGTACCCGAAGAAAAAGAAGATTCCAAACGGGTTGAAATCATTGAGCTACCCGAAGAAACTGTAGTCGAGGAATTACCGTCCCTAAATGGTAAGCCAAAGCACAAAATAATTACCAAACGTGTTATAAAAAAGAAGGTAGGTCCAAAATTAGAAACCACTGAAATAACAACTGAACAAGAAGACGATAAACAACCAATTGTATCCGTACACAAAGTAGAGGAACTCACAGATGACACTACCACACAACTCACAGATCTTACTAAAGCAGACAATGCCAAAACAATTGTAGAACTTCCTGAAACAGTGCAAATTACTCAGGTTCGTACTGACACTGGTGATATTGAAACGGTGAAGACAACAAAACGCATTATTAAAAAGAAGAAAGGACTTAAAGAGGAAGTCACTGAAATAACTACCATTGAAAAAGAGGATGAGGCACCAATTACTACTGTAACAGTCAAAGAGGACGCAGTACCCGAAAACCAAGAAGACACCAAGCCGGTTGACGTTATTGAACTACCCGAAGAAACCACAATAGAGGAATCTATGTCTCCAGATGGTAAGCCCAGGCACAAGAAAATTACCAAACGTGTTATTAAAAAGAGGGTAGGGCCGAAATTAGAAATCACTGAAATAATAACTGAAAAAGAAGACGATGAAGAACCAATTGTCTCTGTACATAAAGTAGAGGAACTCACAGATGACATTACCACACCACTCACAGATCTACAAAAACCAGACAATGCTAAAACAATTGAAGAACATCCTGAAACAGTGCAAATTACTCATGTCCGTACTGACACAGGTGATATTAAAACTATCAGAACTACGAAACGCATTATCAAAAAGAAAAAGGGACCTAAGGAAGAAGTAACTGAAATAACTACCATTACAAAGGAGAATGAGGCACCCATTACTACTGTAACAGTTACAGAGGATGCAGAACCCGAGGAACAGGAAGACTCTAAACCGGTTGACATCATTGAACTACCTGAAAAAACAACAGTCGAGGAATTTACGTCTTCAGATGGTAAGCCCAAACACAAAAAAATTACCAAACGTGTTATAAAAAAGAAGGTAGGTCCAAAATTAGAAACCACTGAAATCATAACTGAACATGAAGACGACAAACAACCAATTGTCTCTGTACACAAAGTAGAAGAACTTATAGACGACACTACCACACCACTTACATATCTACATAAAACAGACGATGCCAAAACTATCGAAGAACTGCCTGAAACAGTACAAATTACTCAAGTTCGTACTGACACTGGTGATATTGACACGGTCAAGACTACAAAACGCATTATCAAAAAGAAGAAAGGACCTAAAGAGGAAGTCACTGAAATAACTACCATTGAAATGGAGGATGAGGCACCCATTACTACTGTAACAGTCAAAGAGGCCGAGGTATCCGAGGAACCAGAAGACTCAAAACCGGTTGATATTACTGAGCTACCAGAAGAAACTATAGTCGAGGAATCTACAACTCCAGACGGTAAGCTAAAGCAGAAGAAAATTACGAAACGTGTTATTAAAAAGAAGGTAGGTCCTAAATTAGAAACTACTGAAATTATAACTGAACAAGAAGAAAACATACAACCAATCGTTTCTTTACAAGAAGAGGAACTCATAGTTGACACAACCACACCACTCACAGACCTACATAAACCAGATAATGCCAATATAATTGAAAAACTTCCTGAAACAGTGCAAATCACTCATGTTCGTACTGACACCGGTGATAATGAAACGGCCAAGACCACAAAACGCATTATTAAAAAGAAAAAAGGGCCTAAAGAAGAAGTCACTGAAATCACTACCGTTGAAAAGGAAGACGAAGAGCCTATTACTATTGTAACAATCAAAGAAGACGCAGAACCCGAAGAACCAGAAGACTCTAAACCGCTTGACATTATTGAGCTACCCGAAGAAACTATAGTCGAGGAATTTACGTCTCTAGATGGTAAGCGCAAGCACAAAAAAATTACTAAACGTGTTATTAAAAAGAAGATAGGTCCGAAATTAGAAACGACTGAAATAAAAACTGAACAAGAAGACGACAAACAACCAATTGTCTCTGTACAGAAAGTAGAGGAATTCATAGATGACACTACCACACCACTCACCGATCTTCATAAACCAGACAATGCAATAACTATTGAAGAAGTACCTGAAACAGTGCAAATTACTCAAGTTCGTACTGAGACTGGTGATATTGAAACGGTCAAGACCACGAAACGCATTATTAAAAAGAAAAAAGGACCTAAAGAAGAAGTCACTGAAATCACTACCGTTGAAAAGGAAGATGAAGAGCCTATTACTATTGTAACAATCAAAGAAGACGCAGAACCCGAAGAACCAGAAGACTCTAAACCGCATGATATCATTGAGCTACCTGAAGAAACTACAGTTAAGGAATTTACGTCTCTAGAGGGTAAGCGCAAGCACAAAAAAATTACAAAACGTGTTATAAAAAAGAAGGTAGGTCCGAAATTAGAAACGACTGAAATAACTACTGAACAAGAAGACGACAAGCAACCAATTGTCTCTGTACATAAAGTAGAAGAACTCATAGATGACACTACCACACCACTCACAGATCTTCATAAACCAGACAATGCAAAAACTATTGAAGAACTACCTGAAACAGTGCAAATTACTCAAGTTCGTACTGACACTGGTGATATTGAAACGGTCAAGACCACAAAACGCATTATTAAAAAGAAAAAAGGACCTAAAAAAGAAGTAACTGAAATTATTACCGTTGAAAAGGAAGACGCAGAGCCTATTACTATTGTAACAATTACAGAGGACGCAGAAACCGAAGAACCAGAAGACTCTAAACCCCTTGATATTATTGAGCTACCAGAAGAAACTACAGTCGAGGAATCTATGACTCCAGACGGTAAGCTGAAGCAGAAAAAAATTACCAAACGTGATATTAAAAAGAAGGTAGGTCCTAAATTAGAAACTACTGAAATTGTTACTGAACAAGAAGATGACAAACAGCCAGTTGTTTCTACACACAAAGAAGAGGAACTCATAGATGATACTACCTCACCACTCACACATCTACATCGAACAGATAAAGCTAAAATTATCAAAGAATTACCTGCAAAAGTGCTAATAACTCAAGTTCGTACTGAAGATGGTAATATCGAAACGGTCAAGACCACAAAACGCATTATCAAAAAGATGAAAGGACCTAAAGAAGAAGTCACTGAAATCACAACGATTGAAAAGGAGGACGAAGAACCTATTACCACTGTTACAGTAAAAGAGGAAGAAGTCCCCAAAGAAACAGAAGACTCTTTGTCTCTTAATATTATTGAGCTACCCGAGGAAACCAGGGTGGAGGAATCGAGGTCTCATGACGGTAAGCAAAAGCACAAAAAAATTACCAAACGCGTTTTTAAAAAGAAGGTAGGTCCTAAATTAGAAACCACTGAAATAATAACTGAACAAGAAGATGACAAACAACCAATTATCTCTGTACACAAAGTAGAGGAACTTACAGATGACACTACCACACAACTCACTGATCTTCATAAATCTGACAATGCAAAAACTATTCAAGAACTACCTGAAACAGTGCAAATTACTCAAATTCGTAATGACACTGGTGATATTGAAACGGTCAAGACCACAAAACGCGTTATTAAAAAGAAGAAAGGGCCTAAAGAAGAAGTCACTGAAATAACTACAATTGAAAAGGAAAACGGGGCACCCATAACCACTGTAACAATCAAAGAGCACGCAGTAACTGAAAACCCAGAAGACTCTGTGCCGGTTGACGTCATTGAGCTACCAGAAGAAACTACAATCGAAGAATCTACAACCCCAGACGGTAAGTCCAAACAGAAGAGAATTACGAAACGTGTTATTAAAAAGAAAGTAGGACCTAAATTAGAAACCACTGAAATCATAACTGAACAAGAAGATGACAAAAAACCAATTATCTCTGTACACAAAATAGAGGAACTCACAGATGACATAACCACACCACTCACAGATCTACAAAAACCAGACGATGTTAAAATTATTGAAGAACTTCCTGAAACAGTGCAAATTTCTCAAATTCGTACTAACACAGGTGATATTAAAACTATCAAAACTACGAAACGCGTTATTAAAAAGAAGAAAGGACCTAAAGAGGAAGTCACTGAAATAACTACTATTGCCAAGGAGGACGAAGCACCCGTTACAACTGTAACAGTCAAAGAGGACGTGGCACCCGATGAACCAGAAGACTTCCAGCTGTTTGACATTATTGAGCTACCTGAAGAAACCACTGTCGAGGAATTTACGTCTCCAGATGGTAAGCCCAAGAACAAAAAAATTACCAAACGTGTTATTAAAAAGAAAGTAGGTCCGAAATTAGAAACCACTGTAATTGTAACTGAACAAGAAGATGACAAACAACCAATTGTTTCTGTACACAAAGAAGAGGAACTCACAGTTGACACTTCCGCACCACTCACAGATCTACATAAACCTGACAATGCCAAAACCATTGAAGAACTTCCTGAAACAGTACATATTACTCATGTTCGTACTGACACTGGTGATATTGAAACAGTCAAGACCATGAAACGAATTATTAAAAAGAAGAAAGGCCCTAAAGAGGAGGTCACTGAAATCACTACCATTGAAAAGGAGGACGGGGCACCCATTACCACTGTAACAATCAAAGAGCACGAAGTAACCAAAAATCGAGAAGACTCTGAGCCAGTTGACGTTATTGAGCTACCAGAAGAAACCACATTCGAGGAATACACAACCCCAGAAGGTAAGCCCAAGCACAAGAAAATTACGAAACGTGTTATTAAAAAGAAGGTAGGTCCGAAATTAGAAACCACAGAAATCATAACTGAACAAGAAGATGGCAAACCACCAATTATTTCTGTACACAAAGTAGAGGAACTAACAAATGACACTATCACACCACTCAAAGATCTACAGAAACCGGAACATGCTAAAACTATTAAAGAACTTCCTGAGACAGTGGAAATTACTCAAGTTCGTACAGATACTGGTGATATTGAAAAGGTCAAGACCACGAAGCGTATTATTAAGAAGAAGAAAGGAAATAAAGAGGAAGTCACTGAAATCACAACCATTGACAGGGAGGGTGAGGACTCTATTACTACTGTAACAGTAAAAGAGGACGCCATACCCGAAGAACCAGGAGAATCCAAGCCGGTTGACATTATTGAGCTACCAGAGGAAATCACGTTTGAGAAATCTACTACCCCAGATGGTAAGCTCAAGGACAAGAAAATTATGAAACGTGTTATTAAAAAGAAGGTAGGTCCTAAATTAGAAACCACTGAAATCATAACTGAACAAGAAGATGAAAAACAACCAATTATCTCCGTACACAAAGTAGAGGAACTCACAGATGACAATACCGCACCACTCACCGATATACATGAACAAGACAATACCATAACGATTGAAGAACTTCCTGAAATAGTGCAAATTACTCAAGTAAGTGCTGACAAGGGTGATATTGAAACAGTCAAGACCACGAAACGTATTATTAAAAAGAAGAAAGGACCTAATAAAGAAATCAATGAAATCACTACCATTGAAATAGGGGATGAGGCACCCATTACCACTGTATTAATCACAGAGGACGAAGAACCCGAAGAACCAAAAGACTCTGAGCCAGTTAACATTATTGAGCTACCAGAAGAAACAACAACCGAGGAATCTACGTCCCCAGACGGTAAGCCAAAGCACAAAAAAATTACGAAACGTGTTATTAAAAAGAAGGTAGGTCCGAAATTAGAAACCACTGAAATCATAACTGAACAAATAGATGACGAACAACCAATAATCTCCATACACAAAGTAGAGGAACTCACAGATGACACAACCACACAACTCACAGATCTACATAAAACAGATAATGCCAAAACTATCGAAGAACTGCCTGCAACAGTACAAATCACACAAGTTCGTACTGACAATGGTGACATTGAAACAGTCAAGACCACAAAACGTATTATTAAAAAGAAGAAAGGACCTAATAAAGAAGTCACTGAAATCACTACCATTGAAAAGGGGGATGAGGCACCCATTACCACTGTATTAATCACAGAGGACGAAGAACCCGAAGAACCAAAAGACTCTGAGCCAGTTGACATTATTGAGCTACCAGAAGAAACAACAACCGAGGAATCTACGTCCCTCGACGGTAAGCCAAAGCACAAAAAAATTACGAAACGTGTTATTAAAAAGAAGGTAGGTCCGAAATTAGAAACTACTGAAATTATAACTGAACAAATTGACGACGAACAACCAATAATCTCAATACACAAAGTAGAGGAACTCACAGATGACACAACCACACCACTCACAGCTCTATATAAAACAGATAAAGCCAAAACTATTGAAGAACTGCCTGCAAAAGTGCTAATAACTCAAGTTCGTACTGAAGAGGGTAATACCGAAACGGTCAAGACCACGAAACGCGTTATTAAAAAGAAGAAAGGACCTAAAGAGGAAGTCACTGAAATCACAACTATTGAAAAAGAGAACGAAGCACCCATTACTACTTTATCAATCAAAGACGACGCAGTAACTGAAGAACAAGAAAACTTTGAGCCGGTTGAGATATTTGAATTACCAGAAGAAACCACAGTTGAAGAATCTACTTCCCCAGAGGGTAAGCTTAAGCAAAAGAAAATTACGAAACGTGTTATCAAAAAGAAGGTAGGTCCGAAATTAGAAACCACTGAAATAATAACTGAACAAGAAGATGACAAACAACCAATTATCTCCGTACATAAAGTAGAGGAACTTACAGATGACACTACCACACCACTCAAAGATCTACATAAACCAGACAATGCAAAAACAATCGAAGAACTACCTGCAACAGTACAAATTACACAAGTTCGTACCAACAAAGGTGATATTGAAACGGTCAAGACCACGAAACGTATTATTAAAAGGAAGAAAGGACCTAAGGAAGAAGTCACCGAAATCACCACAATTGAAAAAGAGGATGAGGCACCCATTACCACTGTAACAGTCAAAGAGAACACCGTTATTGAAGAAACAAATGAATCCAAGCCGGTCGAAATTATTGAGCTACCAGAAGAAACTACAATCGAAGAATCTGCAACCCTAGACGGTAAGCCTAAGCAAAAGAAAATTACGAAACGTATTATTAAAAAGAAGGTAGGTCCGAAATTAGAAACCACAGAAATTATAACTGAACAAATAGACGACAAACAACCAATTATCTCCGTACACAAAGTACAGGAACTTACAGATGACACTGACACACCACTCACAGATCTACATAAAAAAGATAATGCCAAAACAATCGAAGAACTGCCTGAGACAGTACAAATTACACAAGTTCGTACTGATACTGGTGATATTGAAACGGTCACGACCACGAAACGTATTATTAAAAGGAAGAAAGGACCTAAGGAAGAAGTCACTGAAATCACCACCATTGAAAAAGATGATGAGGTACCCATTACCACTGTAAGAGTCGAAGAGAACGCCGTACCTGAAGAACCAAATGAATCCAAGCCGGTTAACATTATTGAGCTACCAGAGGAAATCACAATCGAGGAATCTACAACCCCAGACGGTAAACCCAAGCACAAGAAAATTACAAAACGTGTTATTAAAAAGAAGGTAGGTCCTAAATTAGAAACCACTGAAATCATAACTGAACAAGAAGACGAAGAACAACCAGTTATTTCTGTACACAAAGTAGAAGAACCAACAGATGACACTCTCACACCACTTACTGATCTACATCAACCAGAACATGCCAAAATTATTGAAGAACTTCCTGAAACAGTGCAAATTACTCAAGTCCGTACTGACACTGGTGATATTGAAACGGTCAAAACCACGAAACGCGTAATTAAGAAAAAGAAGGGGCCTAAAGAGGAAGTCACTGAAATTACTACCATTGAGACAGATGACAAGGCACCCATTACCACTGTAGCAATCAAAGAGAACGCAGTAACCGAAGAACCAGAAGACTCTGAGCAAGTAGATATTATTGAGCTACCAGAAGAAACCACAATTGAGGAATCTACAACCCCAGACGGTAAGCCCAAGCACAAGAAAATTACGAAACGTGTTATTAAAAAGAAGGTAGGTCCGAAGTTAGAAACCACAGAAATCATTACTGAACAAATAGACGACAAACAGCCAATTATCTCCATACACAAAATAGAGGAACTCACAGATGATAATACCACACCACTCACAGATCTACATAAAACAGATAATGCCAAAACTATCGAAGAACTGCCTGCAACAGTGCTAATTACTAAAGTTCGTACTGAAGAAGGTAATATCGATACGGTCAAGACCACGAAACGCGTTATTAAAAAGAGGAAAGGACCTAAGGAGGAAGTCACTGAAATCACAACCATTGAAAAAGAAAACGAAGCACCGATTACCACTTTAACAATCAAAGAGAATGCAGTAACCGAAGAACCAGAAGACTCTGAGCCGGTTGACATTATTGAGCTACCAGAAGAAACCACAATTGAGGAATCAACAACCCCAGACGGTAAGCACAGTCACAAGAAAATTACGAAACGTGTTATTAAAAAGAAGGTAGGCCCGAAATTAGAAACCACAGAAATCATAACTGAACAAATAGACAACAAACAGCCAATTATCTCCATACACAAAGTAGAGGAACTCACAGATGACACTACCACACCACTCACAGATCTACATAAAACAGATAATGCCAAAACTATCGAAGAACTGCCTGCAACAGTACAAATCACACAAGTTCGTACTGACAATGGTGACATTGAAACAGTCAAGACCACAAAACGTATTATTAAAAAGAAGAAAGGACCTAATAAAGAAGTCACTGAAATCACTACCATTGAAAAGGGGGATGAGGCACCCATTACCACTGTATTAATCACAGAGGACGAAGAATCCGAAGAACCAAAAGACTCTGAGCCAGTTGACATTATTGAGCTACCAGAAGAAACAACAACCGAGGAATCTACGTCCCTAGACGGTAAGCCAAAGCACAAAAAAATTACGAAACGTGTTATTAAAAAGAAGGTAGGTCCGAAATTAGAAACTACTGAAATTATAACTGAACAAATTGACGACCAACAACCAATAATCTCAATACACAAAGTAGAGGAACTCACAGATGACACAACCACACCACTCACAGCTCTATATAAAACAGATAAAGCCAAAACTATTGAAGAACTGCCTGCAAAAGTGCTAATAACTCAAGTTCATACTGAAGAGGGTAATATCGAAACGGTCAAGACCACGAAACGCGTTATTAAAAAGAAGAAAGGACCTAAAGAGGAAGTCACTGAAATCACAACTATTGAAAAAGCGAACGAAGCACCCATTACTACTGTATCAATCAAAGAAGACGCAGTGACTGAAGAACAAGAAAACTTTGAGCCGGTTGAGATATTTGAATTACCAGAAGAAACCACAGTTGAAGAATCTACTTCCCCAGAGGGTAAGCTTAAGCAAAAGAAAATTACGAAACGTGTTATCAAAAAGAAGGTAGGTCCGAAATTAGAAACCACTGAAATAATAACTGAACAAGAAGATGACAAACAACCAATTATCTCCGTACACAAAGTAGAGGAACTTACAGATGACACTACCACAACACTCACAGAACTACATAAACCAGACAATGCAAAAACAATCGAAGAACTACCTGCAACAGTACAAATTACACAAGTTCGTACTAACAAAGGTGATATTGAAACGGTCAAGACCACGAAACGTATTATTAAAAGGAAGAAAGGACCTAAGGAAGAAGTCACCGAAATCACCACAATTGAAAAAGAGGATGAGGCACCCATTACCACTGTAACAGTCAAAGAGCACGAAGTGACCGAAGAGCCAGAAGACTTTGTGACGATTGACATTATTGAGCTACCAGAAGAAGCCACAATCGAGGAATCTACAACCCCAGACGGTATGCCCAAGAACAAGAAAATTACGAAACGTGTTATTAAAAAGAAGGTAGGTCCGAAATTAGAAACTACAGAAATCATAACTGAACAAATAGACGACAAACAACCAATTATCTCCAAACACAAAGTAGAGGAACTCACAGATGACACTACCACACCACTTACAGATCTACATAAAATAGATAATGCCAACACTGTCGAAGAACTGCCAGCAACCGTGCAAATTACAAATGTTCGTACTGAAGAGGGTAATAGCGAAACTGTCAAGACCACGAAACGCGTTATTAAAAAGAGGAAAGGACCTAAAGATGAAGTCACTGAAATCACAACCATTGAAAAAGAAGACGAGGCACCCATTACCACTTTAACAATCAAAGAGCACGCAGTAACTGAAGAACAAGAAGACTCTGAGCTGGTGGACATTATTGAGCTACCAGAAGAAACCACAATCGAAGAATCTACAACCCCGGACGGTAAGCCCAAGCATAAGAAAATTACGAAACGTGTTATTAAAAAGAAGGTAGGTCCGAAATTAGAAACTACAGAAATCATAACTGAACAAATAGACGACAAACAACCAATTATCTTCGTAAAAAGAGTAGAGGAACTCACAGAGGATACTACCACACCACTCATAGATCAACATAAAACAGATAATGCCAAAACTCTCGAAGAACTGCCTGCAACAGTACAAATCACACAAATTCGTACTGACAATGGTGATATTGAAACAGTCAAGACCACAAAACGAATTATTAAGAGGAAGAAAGGACCTAATAAAGAAGTCACTGAAATAACTATCATTAAAAAGGGGGATGAGGCACCCATTACGACAGTAACAATCAAAGAAGTACCCGAAGAACCAGAAGACTCTGAGCCGGTTGACATTATTGAGCTACCAGAAGAAACCACAATTGAGGAATCTACAACCCCAGACGGTAAGCCCAAGCACAAAAAAATTACGAAACGTGTTATTAAAAAGAAGGTAGGTCCGAAGTTAGAAACCACAGAAATCATAACTGAACAAATAGACGACAAACAACCAATAATCTCCGTACACAAATTAGAGGAACTCACAGATGACACTACCACACCACTCATAGATCAACATAAAACAGATAATGCCAGAACTATCGAAGAACTGCCTTCAACAGTGCAAATTACGAATGTTTGTACTGATGAGGGTAATATCGAAACAGTCAAGACCACGAAACGCGTTATTAAAAAAAGGAATGGACCTAAAGAGGAAGTCACTGAAATCACTACCATTGAAAAAGAGGACGAGGCACCCATCACCACTGTAATATTCAAAGAGGATGCGGTATCCGAAGAACCAGAAGACTCTGAGCCGGTTGACATTATTGAGCTACCAGAAGAAACCACAATCGAGGAGTCTACAACCCCAGACGGTAAGCGCGAGCACAAGAAAATTACGAAACGTGTTATTAAAAAGAAGGTAGGTCCGAAATTAGAAACCACAGAAATCATAACTGAACAAATAGACGACAAACAAAAAATTATCTCTGTACACAAAATAGAGGAACTCACAGATGACACTACCACACCACTCATAGATCTACATAAAACAGATAAAGCCAAAACTATTGAAGAACTGCCTGCAACAGTGCTAATAACTCAAATTCGTACTGAAGAGGGTGATATAGAAAGGGTCAAGACCACAGAACGCGTTATTAAAAAGAAGAAAGGACCTAAAGAGGAAGTCACTGAAATCACTACTATTGAAAAAGATGACGAGGCACCCGTTACCACTGTAACAATCAAAGAGGATGCAGAACCCGAAGAACCAAAAGACTCCAAGCCGGTTGAAATTATTGAGCTACCCGAGGAAACCACAATCGAGGAATCTACGTCCCCAGACGGTAAGCCCAGGCAGAAGAAAGTTACGAAACGTGTTATTAAAAAGAAGGTAGGTCCGAAATTAGAAACCACCGAAATCATAACAGAACAAATAGACGACAAACAACCAATTATCTCTGTACACAAAGTAGAGGAACTTTCAGATGACACTACCACATCACTCACAGATTTACATATAACAGACTATGCCAACACTATTGAAGAACTGCCTGCAACAGTGCTAATAACTCAAATTCGTACTGAAGAGGGTGATATAGAAAGGGTCAAGACCACAGAACGCGTTATTAAAAAGAAGAAAGGACCTAAAGAGGAAGTCACTGAAATCACTACTATTGAAAAAGATGACGAGGCACCCGTTACCACTGTAACAATCAAAGAGGATGCAGAACCCGAAGAACCAAAAGACTCCAAGCCGGTTGAAATTATTGAGCTACCCGAGGAAACCATAGTCGAGGAATCTACGCCACATGACGGTAAGACCAAGCACAAAAAAATCATTACTGAACAACATGACGACAAACAACCCATTTTCTCTGTACACAAAGTAGAGGAACTCACAGATCACACTACCACACCACTCACAGATCGACATAAACCAGACAATGCCAAAATAATTGAAGAACTCCCTGAAACAGTGCAAATTACTCAAATTCATACTGACACTGGTGATATTGAAAAGATCAAGACCACGAAACGCGTTATTAAAAAGAAGAAAGCACCTAAAGAGAAATGCACTGAAATAACAACTATTGAAAAGAAGGACGAGGCACCTATTACAACTGTAACAACCAAAGAGGACGCAGTATCCGAAGAACCTGAAGACTCTGAGCCGGTTGACATTATTGAGTTCCCAGAAGAAATCGTAATCGAGGAATCTACGTCCCCAGACGGTGAGCCCAAGCATAGGAAAATAACGAAACGTGTTATTAAAAAGAAGGTAGGTCCGAAATTAGAATCTACTGAAATCAAAACAGAACAAATAGACGACAAACAACCAATTATCTCTGTACACAAAGTGGAGGAACTCACAGATGACACTACCACATCACTCACAGATTTACATATAACAGATAATGCCAACACTATTGAAGAGCTGCCTGCAACAGTGCCAATAACTCAAATTCGTACTGAAGAGGGTGATATAGAAACGGTCAAGACCACAAGACATGTTATTAAAAAGAAGAAAGGACCTAAACAGGAAGTCACTGAAATCACTACTATTGAAACAGATGACGAGGCACCAATTACAACTGTAACAACCAAAGAGGACGCAATATCCGAAGAACCAGAAGACTCTGAGCCAGTTGACATTATTGAGTTACCAGAAGAAATCATAATCGAGGAATCTACGTCTCCAGATGGTAAGCCCAGGCATAGGAAAATAACGAAACGTGTTATTAAAAAGAGGGTAGGTCCGAAATCAGCAACCACTGAAATCATAACAGAACAAATAGACGACAAACAACCAATTATCTCTGTACACAAAGTGGAGGAACTCACAGATGACACTACCACATCACTCACAGATTTACATATAACAGACAATGCCAACACTATTGAAGAACAGCCCGCAACAGTGCAAATTACTCAAGTTCGTACTGAAGAGGGTGATATTGAAACAGTCAAAACCACGAAACGCGTTATTAAAAAGAAGAAAGGACCTAAAGAGGCAGTTTCTGAAATCACTACTATTGAGAAAGAAGATAAGGCACCCATTACCGCTGTAACAATCAAAGTGGATGCAGAACCCGACGAACCAAAAGACTCCAAGCCAGTTGATATTATTGAGTTACCCGAGGAAACCACAGTCAAGGAATCTACGTCTCATGACGGTGAGCCCAAGTACAATATAATTACGAAACGAGTTATTAAAAAGAAGGTAGGTCCAAAATTAGAAACCACTGAAATCGTTATTGAACAACATGACGACAAACAACCCATTTTCTCTGTACACAAAGTAGAGGAACTCACAGATGACACAACAACACTACTCACAGATCTACATAAACCAGACAATGTCAAAATAATTGACGAACTTCCTGAAACAGTGCAAATTACTCAAGTTCGTAATGACAAGGGTGATATTGAAACGGTTAAGACTACAAAACGCATTATTAAAAGAAGGAAAGGACCTAAAGAGGAAGTCACTGAAATCACTACAATTGAAAAGGAGGACGAAGCACCCATTACCACTGTAACAATCAAAGTGGATGCAGAACCCGACGAACCAAAAGACTCCAAGCCGGTTGAAATTATTGAGCTACCCGAGGAAACTACAGTCGAGGAATCTACGTCTTATGACGGTGAGCCCAAGTACAATATAATTACGAAACGAGTTATTAAAAAGAAGGTAGGTCCAAAATTAGAAACCACTGAAATCATTACTGAACAACATGACGACAAACAACCCATTTTCTCTGTACACAAAGTAGAGGAACTCACAGATAACACTACCACACTACTCACAGATCTACATAAACCAGGCAGTGCCAAAATAATTGAAGAACTTCCTGTAACAGTGCAAATTACTCAAATTCGTACTGACACTGGTGAAATTGAAAAGATCAAGACCACGAAACGCGTTATTAAAAAGAAGAAAGGACCCAAAGAGGAAGTCACTGAAATCACTACCATTGAAAAGAACGACGAGTCACCAGTTACAACAGTAACAGTCACAGAAAACTTAGTATCCGAAGAACCAGAAGAGTCTAAGCCGTTTGATATTATTGAGCTACCCGAGGAAACTACAGTCACGGAATCTACGTCTCAAGACGGTAAGCCTCTGCTCAAGAAAATTACGAAACGTGTTATTAAAAAGAAGGTAGGTCCAAAATTGGAAACCACTGAAATCATAACTGAACAAGAAGATGACAAACAACCAATTATCTCTATACAAAAAATAGAGGAACTCACAGACGAAACTACCACACCACTCACTCATCTACATAAAACAGATAATGCCGAAACTATTGAAGAACTTCCTCCAACAGTGCAAATTACTCAAGTTCGTACTGACAAGGGTGATATTGAAACGGTTAAGACTACAAAACGCATAATTAAAAGAAAGAAAGGACCTAAAGAGGAAGTCACTGAAATCACTACAATTGAAAAGGAGGACGAAGCACCCATTACCACGGTAACAATCAAAGAGGATGCAGAACACGACGAACCAAAAGACTCCAAGCCGGTTGAAATTATTGAGCTACCCGAGGAAACTACAGTCGATGAATCTACGTCTCATGACGGTGAGCCCAAGTACGATATAATTACGAAACGAGTTATTAAAAAGAAGGTAGGTCCAAAATTAGAAAACACTGAAATCATTACTGAAACACATGACGATAAACAACCCATTTTCTCTGTACACAAAGTAGAGGAACTCACAAATGACACTACCACACTACTCACAGATCTACATAAACCAGACAGTGCCAAAATAATTGAAGAACTTCCTGAAACAGTGCAAATTACTCAAATTCGTACTGACACTGGTGATATTGAAAAGATCAAGACCACGAATAGTGTTATTAAAAAGAAGAAAGGACCTAAAGAGGAAGTCACTGAAATCATTATCATTGAAAAGAACGACGAGTCACCAGTTACTACAGTAACAGTCAAAGAAAACTTAGTATCCGAAGAACCAGAAGAGTCTGAGCCGTTTGATATTATTGAGCTACCCGAGGAAACTACAGTCACAGTATCTACGTCTCAAGACGGTAAGCCCCTGCACAAGAAAATTACGAAACGTGTTATTAAAAAGAAGGTAGGTCCGAAATTGGAAACTACTGAAATCATTACTGAACAAGTAAATGACAATAAACCAATTATATCTGTACACAAAGTAGAAGAACTCACAGACGAAACTACCACACCACTCACTCATCTACATAAAACAGATAATGCCAAAACTATTGAAGAACTTCCTCCAACAGTGCAAATTACTCAAGTTCGTACTGACAAGGGTGATATTGAAACGGTTAAGACTACAAAACGCATAATTAAAAGAAAGAAAGGACCTAAAGAGGAAGTCACTGAAATCACTACAACTGAAAAGGAGGACGAAGCACCCATTACCACGGTAACAATCAAAGAGGATGCAGAACCCGAAGAACCAAAAGACACCAAGCCGGTTGAAATTATTAAGCTACCCGAGGAAACCACAGTCGAGGAATCTACGTCTCTTGACGGTAAGCCGAAGCACAATATAATTACGAAACGTGTAATTAAAAAAAAGGTAGGTCCAAAATTAGAAACCACTGAAATCATTACTGAACAACATGACAACAAACAACCCATTTTCTCTGTACACAAAGTAGAGGAACTCACAGATGACACTACCACTTTACTCACAGATCTACATAAACCAGACAATGCCAAAATAATTGAAGAACTTCCTGAAACAGTGATAATTACTCAAATTCGTACTGACACTGGTGATATCGAAAATATCAAGACTACGAAACGCGTTATTAAAAAGAAGAAAGGACCTAAAGAGGAAATCACTGAAATCGCTACCATTGAAAAGAACGACGAGGCACCTGTTACTACAGTAACAGTTAAAGAAGACTTAGTATCCGAAGAACTAAGAGAATCTAAGCCGTTTGACATTATTGAGCTACCCGAGGAAACTACAGTCACGGAATCTACGTCTCAAGACGGTAAGCCCCTGCTCAAGAAAATTACGAAACGTATTATTAAAAAGAAGGTAGGCCCGAAATTGGAAACCACTGAAATCATAACTGAACAAATAGATGACAATCAACCAATTATACACAAAGTAGAGGAACTCACAGACGATACTACCACACAACTCACTGATCTATATGAAACAGATAATGCCAAAACTATTGAAGAACTGCCTACAACAGTGCAAATTACTCAAGTTCGTACTGATAAAGGTAATATCGAAACGATCAAGACTACGAAACGCATTATTAAAAGGAAAAAAGGACCTAAAGAAGAAGTCACTGAAATCACTACTATTGAAAAGGAGAATGAGGCACCCATTACCACTGTAACAATCAAAGAGGACAAAGTACCCGAAGAACCAGAAAACTTCATGCCGGTTGAAATTATTGAGCTACCCGAGGAAACCACAGTCGAGGAATCTACGTCTCATGATGGTAAGCCCAAGCACAAGAAAATTACCAAACGCGTTATTAAAAAGAAGGTAGGTCCAAAATTAGAAACCACTGAAATCATAACTGAACAAGAAGATGACAAACAACCAATTATCTCTATACAAAAAATAGAGGAACTCACAGATGATACTATCACACCACTCACAGATCTACATAAACCAGACAATTCCAAAACAATTGAAGAACTTCCTGAAACAGTGCAAATTACTCAATTTCGTACTGACAATGGTGATATCGAAACCGTTAAAACTACGAAACGCCTTATTAAAAGGAAGAAAGGACCTAAAGAGGAAGTCACTGAAATCACTACTATTCAAAAGAAGGACGAGGCACCCATTACCATTGTAACAATTAAAGAGGATGCAGAACCTGAAGAACCAAAAGTCTCTCAGCTAGTTGAAATTATTGAGCTACCCGAGGAAACCACAGTCGAGGAATCTACAACTCATGACGGTAAGCTCAAGCACAAGATAATTACCAAACGTGTTATTAAAAAAAAGCTAGGTCCAAAATTAGAGACCACTGAAATCATAACTGAACAACATGACGACAAACAACCCATTTTCTCTGTACACAAAGTAGAGGAACTCACTGATGACACTACCACACCACTCACAGATCTACATAAACCAGACAATGCCATAACAATTGAAGAACTTCCTGAAACAGTGCAAATTACTCAAACTCGTACTGAGACTGGTGATATTGAAAAGATCAAGACCACGAAACGCCTTATTAAAAAGAAGAAAGGACCTAAAGAGGAAGTCACTGAAATCATTATCATTGAAAAGAACGACGAGGCACCGGTTACTACAGTAACAGTTAAAGAAGACTTAGTATCCGATGAACCAGGAGAGTCTGAGCCGTGTGACATTTTTGAGCTACCCGAGGAGACTACACTCGCGGAATCTACGTCTCAAGACGGTAAGCCCTTGCTCAAGAAAATTACGAAACGTGTTATTAAAAAGAAGGTAGGTCCAAAATTAGAAAGCAGTGAAATCATAACAGAACAAATAGACGATAAACATCCCAATTTCTCTGTACACCCCGTAGAGGAACTCATAGATGACACTATCACACCACTGACAGATCTACACATAACAGATAATGCCAAAAATTTAGACGAATTGCCTGAAACAGTGCATTTTACACAAGTTCGTACTGACAACGATGATATGGAAACGGTCAAGACTACGAAACGCGTTATTAAAACGGAGAAAGGACCTAAAGAGGAAGTCACTGAAATCATTTCTATTGAAAAGGTGGACGAGGCACCCATTACCACAGTAACAATCAAAGAGAATACAAAATCCGAAGAACCAGAAGACGCCAAGCCAGTTGAAATTATTGCGCTACCCGAGAAAACCACAGACGAGGAGTCTACGTCTCACGACGGTAAGCCCAAGCACAAAAAAAATACGAAACGTGGTATTAAAAAGAAGGTAGGTCCGAAATTTGAAACCACTGAAATCAAAACAGATCAAATAGACAACAAACAACCCGTTTTCTCTGCACACACAGTAGAGGAACTCATAGATGACACTACCACACCACTCACAGATCTACACATAACAGATAACACAAAATCTATTGACAAATTTCCTATATCAGTGCAAATTACTCAACATCTTACTGACACTGGTGATATTGAAAATATCAAGACCACGAAGCGCGTTTTTAAAAAGAAGAAAGGACCTAAAGCGGAAGTCACTGAAATCACTACTATTGAAAAGAACGACGAGTCACCAGTTACTACAGTAACAGTCACAGAAGACTTAGTAGCCGAAGAACCAGAAGAGTCTGAGCCGTTTGATATTATTGAGCTACCCGAGGAAACTACAGTCACGAAATTAACGTCTCAAAACGGTAAGCCCCTGCTCAAGAAAATTACGAAACGAGTTAATAAAAAGAAGGTAGGTCCGAAATTAGAAACCACTGAAATCATAACAGAACAAATAGACGACAAACAACCCATTTTCTCTTTACATACAGTAGAAGAACTCATAGATGACACTACCACACCACTTACAGATCTATACATAACAGATAATGCCAAAACTATTGAAGAACTGCCTGTAACAGTGCAAATTACCCAAGTTTGTACTGATACTGGTGATATTGAAACGGTCAAGACCACGAAACGTGTTATTAAAAAGAAGAAAGCACCTCAAGAGGAAGTCACTGAAATCACTACAATTGAAAAGGAGGACGAGGTACCTATTATCTCTGTAACAGTCAAAGAAGACGCAATTTCTGATGAACCAGAAGACTCCGAGTCAATTGAAATTATTGAGCTACCAGAAGAAATAACAGTCGAGGAATCCACGTCTCCAGACGGTAAGGTCATCCTCAAGAAAATTTCGAAACGTGTTATTAAAAAAAAGGTAGGTCCGAAATTAGAAACCACTAAAATCGTAACAGAACAAATAGACGACAAACAACCCATTTTCTCTGTACACATAGTAGAGGAACTCACAGATAACACTACCACACCACTCACAGATTTACATAAACTAGACAATGCCAAAACTATTAAAGAACTTCCTGAAACAGTGCAAATTACTCAAGTTCGTACTCACAAAGGTGATATTGAAACGGTAAAGACCACAAAACGCGTTATTAAAAAGAAGAAAGCACCTAAAGAGGAAGTCACTGAAATCACTACCATTAAAAAGGAGAACGAGGCACCTATTATCTCTGTAACAGTCAAAGAGGACGCAATTCCTGATGAACCAGAAGACTCCGAGTCAATTGAAATTATTGAGCTACCAGAAGAAATTACAGTCGAGGAATCCACGTCTCCAGACGGTAAGGTCATGCTCAAGAAAATTTCGAAACGTGTTATTAAAAAAAAGGTAGGTCCGAAATTAGAAACCACTGCAATCATAACTGAACAACATGACGACAAACAACCCATTTTCTCTGTACACAAAGTAGAGGAACTCACAGATGACACTACCACACCACTCACAGATCTACATAAACCAGACAATGCCAAAATAATTGAAGAACTTCCTGAAACAGTGCAAATTACTCAAATTCGTACTGACACTGGTGATATTGAAAAGATCAAGACCACGAAACGCGTTATTAAAAAGAAGAAAGGACCTAAAGAGGAAGTCACTGAAATCACTTCTATTGAAAAGAACGACGAGTTACCAGTTACTACTGTAATAGTCAGAGAAGACTTAGTATCCGAAGAACCAGAAGAGACTGAGCCGTTTGACATTATTGAGCTACCCGAGGAAACCACAATCGAGGAATTTGCGTCCCCAGACGGTAAGCCCAAGCACAAAATAATTACGAAACGTGTTATTAAAAAGAAGGTAGGTCCGAAATTAGAAACCACTGAAATCATAACTGAACAACATGATGACAAACAACCCATTTTCTCTGTACACACAGTAGAGGAACTCACAGATGATACTACCACACCACTCACAGAATTACATAAACTAGACAATGCCAAAACTATTAAAGAACTTCCTGAAATAGTACAAATTACTCAAGTTCGTACTGACTTTGGTGATATTGAAAGGGTTAAGACCACGAAACGCGTTATTAAAAAGAATAAAGGACCTAAAGAGGAAGTCACTGAAATTATTACCATTGAAAAGGAGGGCGAGGCACCTATTACCACTGTAACAGTCAAAGAGGACGTAGCACCCGAAGAACCAGAAGATTCTGAGCAGGTTGATATTATTGAACTTCCAGAAAAAACCACAATCGAGAAATCTTCGTCCCCAGACGGTAAGCCCAAGCACAAGAAAATTACGAAGCGTGTTATTAAAAAGAAGGTAGGTCCGAAATTAGAAACGACTGAAATCATAACTGAACAAATAGACAATAATCAACCCATTTTTTCTGTGCACAAAATAGAGGAACTCACAGATGACACTATCACGCCACTCACAGATCTACATAAACTAGACAATGCCAAAACGATTGTAGATTTTCCTGAAACAGTGCGAATTACTCAAGTTCGTACTGACACTGGTGATATCGAAACGGTCAAGACTACGAAAGGTGTTATCAAAAAGAAGTTAGGTCCGAAATTAGAAACTAATGACATCATACCTGAACAAAAAGACGACAAACAACCAATAGTCTCTGTACATAAAGTAGAGGAACTCACAGATGATACTACCACACCACTCCCAGATCTATTCAAACCAAATCATACCGAAGTGTTTCAAGAAGTTCCTGAAACAATTTTTATTACACAAGTTCAAACCAAAACCGATGACGTTGAAGCTGTAAAAACTACAAAACGCGTTATCAGGGCGAAAAAGCGACCTAAGCAAGATGTTACAGAAATCACAACGGTTACGAATGACGATCAGTCGCCCATAATTACAGTCACAGTAACTGAGAAGGTCTCAGATGAACCGGAGGAATCGATGCCATTTGATACTGTTAAGCTGCCTGACGAAGTCGTCGTTGAGGAATTGCAAGCAACTGATGGTAAGCGTATTCAAAATAAAATTACAAAACGCTTTTTAAAAATGAAGGTAGGTTTGACACTTGAAGCAACACATATAGAAGATAATGAACAGGAACATGACAAACAACCCATAATTTTCTTTCACACAACCGAACAACTCACAGATCACACTACCACACCTTTCACAGATTTACTCACACCAGATCGCGCCAAAATTGTAGAAGACACAATCGCCGAAGAGTTCTCAGATAAACCAGAGAAATCAACGCCGATTAATACAATTGAGATGCCTGAAGAAATCGTCATTCAAGAATCGCAGCCACCTGATGGTAAGCTTACTCAAAATAAAACTACGAAATGCATTATCAAAAAGAAGGTAGGTCCAAAAGTTGAAATAACACAAATCGTTACAGAACACGAAGACAACAAACGACCCATTATTCCCATTCACACAACTGCGCAGCTCACTGATGACACTACCACACCTCTTTCAGACTTAAAAAAACCAGACCGTGCTAAAGTTTTAGAAGAATTACCTGAAAAAGTGCAAATTACACAAGTTCATACTGACATCGGTGACGTTGAAGCTATAAAAACCACGAAACGCGTCATCAAAGGGAAAGACGGACTCCAGCAGGCACCAACGGAAATAACAACCTTTACAAAGGATGATGAGGTTCCCATCACCACAGTCACTGAAGAATTTTTAGAGGAATTGAAAAAATTAATGCCGATTGACATTGTTAAACTGCCTGAAGAAAGCGTAGTTGAGAAAGAAAAGGAAGTTGTGGAAGACATCCCTGAATCAGTCCAAATTACACAACTTCGTACCGATACTGGTGATGTGGAAACTATAAAAACAACGAAACGCATTATCAAAAAGAAAAAAGAAGGCAAGCAGGAAGTAACAGAAATTACAAGCACTACAAAGGATGACGAGATACCCGTCACCACAATTACTGAAGTAGATTTAGAGGAACCGAAGAAATCGATACCATTTAATACTGCTGAGCTGCCTGAAGAAATTGTCGTTGAGGAATTGCAATCACTTGATGGTAAGCGTACTCATAAGACAACTACAAAACACATTATCAAAAATAAAGTGTGTCCTAAAGTTAAAATCACACAGATCGTTGCCGATAAGGAAGATGACAAACAACCCGTAATCGCTATTTATACAACCGAACAACTCACCAGTGACATTGCGATACCTCTCACAGATCTACACAAATTAGACCATGCTGACGTTGTGGAAGACTTCCCTGAAATAATGCAATTTACCCAAATTCGTACCGAATTTCGTGACTTTGAAACTGTTAAGACTACGAAACCCATCACCAAAAAGAAAAGGAGACCCAATCAGGAGATAACAGAAATCACAACCGATACAAAGGATGACGATACACCTATCACCACCGGCACAGCCACCGACAACGTCTCAAATGAACGAAAGGAATTGATGCCAATTGATACTGTGGAGCTGCCTGAAGAAATCGTCGATAAGAAATCGCATTCACCTAATGGTAAGCATACTCAAAAGAAAACTACGAAACGCATTATCAAAAAAAAGGTAGGTACGGCAGTTGAAATAACACAAATCGTTACTAAACAGGAAGACAACAAACAACCCATTATTTCTATTCACACAACTGAACACTTCACATATCACAGTACAACACCTCTCACAGACCTACACAAACCAGAACAAGCGAAAGTCATAGAATATATTTCTAAAACAGTACAAATTACACAAGTTTGTAAAACATCGGTGACGTTGAAATTGTAAAAACCACGCCACACGATATCAAAAAGAAGGGACCCAAAAAGCAACCATTACAAAGAATGAATAGACACCCATTTACACAATCACAGTCATCAAGGTGATTTTAGATGAACCGGAGGAATGGATGCTAATTGACACCGTTGAGCTACTGGAGGAAATCGTCGTTGAACAATTGCAGGTACCTGATGGTAAGCGTATTCAAAAGAAAACTAGGAAACGCATTAATAAAAAGATGGTAGGTCCGTCAATTGAAAAAACACAAATCGTTACTGAATTGTAAGATGACAAACGACCTAATTATTTCTATTTACATAACTGAACAACTCACTTTGCTCAAATTGTAGAAAAAATCCCTGATATAGTACAAATTAAACAAATTTGTGCAGAGACCGGTGATGTTGAAACTATTAATACTATGAGACACGTTATAAAAAGGAGAAGGGTAAAGGGTCCAAGCAAGAACTAACATAAATCACAATGACACACATGGTTACAGTATCTAAAGAAGTCCCAGGACTTCTTTAGGTTATCCAGATAAACCAGAGAATTTCAGAGTATTTTATGTAGTTGAGCTTGTCGAAGATAGTAGTAGTAGTTAATGACTGGCAGTCAGTTGACAGTAAGTCTATTAAAAAGGTATTAAAAAAGACAGCAATTTTGTTATTTATAATGGCACATATTATCATAAAACCGGAAGATAATATGTATCCACACGTCAGATAAACTCACAAATCAGATCGTCGATCACGTCAGATACTCCTCAGCATCATTGACTTATTACACTCTCTGTCCACTAGTGGCTATATGCGATCAGAATTGCGTTAAGTTATTGAAGTAACTTCTAAATCTTCCCACCTAATGCGTCATTAAAAATAATTTAGGACCGTAATAAAAAGTTTCAAATATTGTGGCTATTATACTAGAATATGAAATTTATGATGAATCACAGGAGTCAATAGCACTTGATATTAATGATAACTGCATTATCTACTTCTAAGGAATTCAACTCACCATATTTACAGATATATCTATTAAATAGAAAGTTTTGATAGACATACTGATCTAGATCATACTGAAAATTTTTCTCGTTCTAAAAACCCTAAAATTTGAGATTTTTTCTTTAAATGGTTACATGGTAAAAACAAATTCAAATTTATGGTTGGTAGTTACACACACTCACGCATGACACGTAACTTGCAAAATGATGTTGAGTAAGTTCAGCTACTTAAAAAAATCTGCAAAATGCAACTGTATTAGGTAAAGTGTGTCAGATCGAATCTTCTAAACTAATGAATTTCAGACTTCTTATAAACGTGAAAGGAACATGCATGTTTTTTGGGCATAGGCTATGGTTACACCCCGCCCAATCCGTCCGGGGCGATGGAAGAGACGGCACGTGACCCCATAACCTACCATACTCTTCATGGCATGTATATATTGTAGAGTTTTTAAGTAATTCTTGACATTATGAGGCTCTAATGATAGATGCTATTGTGTCTTTGTAAAATATCCCAAGCTATCTATAATAGTGAAAATCTTCTTAAATTGTCTTTGTAAGTTCATCAAGTGGATAACTTATAATGAAAAGCATTTTGACATGTTTATTATTACGGCATCTTATAAATATCAATATTAACTTAATTAATAACAATCAACAAATCTAAGTTAGTACACGTCATCTTTTGTAATGTGTTTTTGTTTGTTTTATTTTTTAATTCAGTAAATATGATATAATTTTTGTAGAAGGATATAACTATACTTAAAACTTTTAATAATGTTTAACGTAACTGATCGGGTATACTAATTCGTAATTTTACGATGTTTTAGTTGGTGAAGGCATGATCAATACCGCAAAAACTCCAATGCAAGATAGAGAGAAATCGACAGAAGATAGTGAAATTCAAGTGCCAGTAGATGACCTTTTGGGCGTAACTAAGAAAAATATTCCAAAAACACCAAAAGCTATCAAGATGAAAATGGAAGAAATAAAAATTGAAGCACAGCATGTTGAAAAAAGCCAGGGACCGCAATTTATGAAATTACGGCTAAAAAAACCAACTCAAGCTCCAAAAGAGGAATTAAAACCAACTACGCTACCAAAAGTTCAACTAAAAAGTCGAATTACATATATGAGTGATTGGCCTCCAAAAGAATTGAAATCAATAATAACTTTTCTGGGTATAGTGAGACAAAATGGACAGTTATCGCGAAACATAAAAGAAGCTGCAAAGTTGAGGAAAAAACCTAAACAACTCTCAGATATTCCTGATACGCAGAAACCCGAATTGGAGAGTCCTGATAGCTTTGATTTCAATAAAGCATCATCATCTGTAGAAAATACACCTGAAAAGCAGCCAGACTTATTGCTTGACAGTGAAAACGACCAAAAAACTGAAAAACAAAATGAACTCGAAAAAATAGTACCAGAAAAGCATCAACAAAGCCCTGAACTAAAAGAACCTAAAAAAGAAAGTAAGGATATGATCGATAAATTGCAAAAAACATTAATATTAGAAGTTAAAGATATTCCATTTAAGGAAAAAGATAAATTACAAGAAAAAGTATATCCTAAAGAGGAATTGGCCGTACAAGAACCGATACTCGATAACGAAGAAACAAAGCCCTTAATTAGTTCTCAAAATAAACCACAGATAACTGAAAAAGAAAATATTGAAGTCGAAAATTCTCAAGTAATATATGATAAAGAAGTACTAATTCCACACGATATCATTGAACCTATTATAGATAAGATAGATAAGAAACCCAAGAAAATTAAGAAAAAAGACAAAGCCAAAGATATTTCATTTATGGAAAAAGATAAATTGCAAGAAAAAGAATGTCCTGAAGAAAAAATTAATGTACAAGAGCCGAAGCTCGATAACGAAGAAACAAAATCTTCAATTAATTCTCAAAATGTACTACAGCCAACTGAAAAAGAAAATATTGAAGTCGAAAATTCTCAAGAATTATGTGATAAAGAAGTACTAATTCCACACGATATCATTGAGCCTATTATAGATAAGAAACCCAAGAAAATGAAGAAAAAAGACAAACCCATTAAACATTTAGTAAAAGACGATTCTTTAGAAAAAAAATCTGTAAAGGATGTAAGTGATACAGAGATCGTTGACGCTAAACCAGATGACGCTAATCTGATTGAGGAAGTTGGAAATTTAGAAAAAGTTTCACCCAATATTTCTGAAGATTCAGAACTACCTGAAAACGACGATAAAATAATTCCTAAAAAATCAGAAAATAAAGAATTATCAACAAATTTAAGAAAACCATTGAAAAACAAATTAACTCCAATAAAAATTGAAAGAAAAGACATTGAAATGAGTAAACCTCAACATGCTGAAAATATCGAAGGGCCACATTTTGCAAAACTTAAATTAAAGAAATCAGTAATTAAACCGAAACAAGAAGCCGCGCTTCCTAAATTGCCAAAAGTTCAGCTCAAGAGTAGAGTTAAATATGTTCTTGACTGGCCGCCAAATATTATTAGTCCTATGATTACATATTTAGGAAGTGTTCGACAAAATGGTATATTATCTCGCAATATCAAAGAAGCGGCAAAAATCAAGAAAATTATTTACAAACAACCTAAATTACCTGAAATAGAAAAAATTGAACTCGAAAAGGCACAATTCGGTTATGAAGACATAGAAGATGCGAAAAAGCAGAGAGAATCTTTAGAAAAGGCAGAAATAAATATAGAAGAAAATACAGAGGATGAAGAACCTCAGCAATTTACCATTAGGCCTAAAAGACCAAGCATAAAAAAAACTGAAGAGATTGAGGATGAAGTAACTATAAAAAAGAAGTTAAAAACCGTTAGAAAACCTTCGATTACATTATCGGAAATTACTGAACCAGAAACAGTAACCTTTAGACCAAAAATTACGAAAACAAAAGAAGACGTAGAACAAGAATTCAATATTCACTTAGATTCCTATGCAGAAGAAGAAATTTCAATGTCTAGCAAAGTAAAACTTAAACCACAAAGACAACCTACATTTAATGAAGAAGCTGACGAAGCATCTATTAAATTTTATGAAGAGGAACATGATGATGAGAAACAAGATATTGTTGAAATATTTGAAAGTGATGAAGAACCGTTAGACAAGACTACAAATATCATGATAGCCTTAAAAAGCACTAAAAAGAAAACGGAAATGTCACCTGATGAAATTATGTCATCAGTTACAATTGCGAAACCAAAAATTGTGGATGAGGATTCAGAGGTATCACAAGATATAAGCATTAAATTAGACAGAAAGCCAAAATATAGTATTGATGAACAAGATGAAGTAAGTTATGATGTGAAACCTCAAATTGAGCAATATACAGAGGAGGAATTATCCATGTCAAGCAAAATTAAATTGAAACCTAAGAAGAAACTTACTATATCTGAAGCAGCTGATGAAACTTCAATTCAAATAAAACAAGAATTAGATGATAGTAGTAGCCCAATTGAAGAAATTATAGCAAATGAAAAGGATGACGAAAAAAGTGTTGAACTTGTAATTAAACGCAAGCCTAGAAAACCAACATATGAAGTCAGCGAAGTGGAAGATATAAGTATTGAGTTAAAACCGAAAAGAGCTACTGAAGAAGCATATGAAGAGGAACAAATAACTATCTCCGCTAAAAGAAAACCTAGGAAAATCACAAAAGTACAAGGTATATAAATTTCAAACAGATATCAATAAGCTTCACTGTATATAACAGCTTTAATATGCTTATGATGCTTAAATATCTCGCACATATTAATAGAGATAAGATTTTAGTAACCGTATATCATATAACTCCGTAGTCAGAATTTGTAACAAAGTTATGAGTGTTGTTATTTCATGGCATTTTTCAATCACCGCATAAGGAAATAGTGTTTTAACAGCATTAACAATAAAATTAAGTAAATCTAAGTCCAAATGAAGAAAATTTGAAATCATGCTGTATATCATCAGCCTGGCCTTCAATTTATAAAAACCACAAAAATAAACTAAAAGAAGGCATTTCGTCATGATGGGATATTGCGCATGTGACACGCAACTTGAGCAGGCTAATTCCTTGTACTATGTTGAAGACAGCTATAATTAGTTACAGTTAGCAGCATGGAAACTCATACAGAACTAGGAAAAATATTGTGATAAACAACCAAAATGTTTTAGTTTATCAGTTTTATTATCTCCATGGGCCTTTCCACTTCATTAAAATATCAGTAGTGCCATGCGGCAATCTATAATGTTTTATTTAATATTAAGATTATAAAATATTGCTATATTTGTTACTATTATATGTAAGTCTTATATATAATTAGTTAAATTTCTTTAATATGCGAATTATGAAAAATAAAGAATATTAGAAATATGGATTCTGACAGTTAGAGAGATAAGTTACGTAAAACGGACTTTTTATTTATTCTCCATTACCTATGTTGACCTCACCAACAAATAAGTGCTTTGAATATTTATGGTCGTAAATAGAATAAATTATTCTCTTAAGATTTTTCCTTTTTATTCTTAAGAATAAAAGAGAATATTGGTTTATAGCATTTCAAGTTTAAGTATGTGAAATAATAAATACATAGAAAATTACTATTAAGTATAACGGTAAAAAAAATATCAAAATAAGCACAGATTAATGAGATTAATCAAAATTAACATATAGTAGTTTTGTAGGAAGTAAGAGCCGCAGGATTGACGATTTAACAACACCTGGGCACCTTCAAGTGCCACCACAGCTGCTGGATATAGGCCGAGAAGTTGTTATCAGTGGCTTTGCAAATATAATTTGTAATAAAACTAACTTAACTTTTTTTAACTTTTATATTACACAAAGACACAGCTACTAATATTACATGACCATCATATAACATTATTTTTTTATACCTGTGGTATATACATATTATAAAAGCATGAGTTAATAGTAAAAATAATGTTAGGATAGCAGCTAATCAAAACATATTATGAAAATATTAATTTCTAAAAAACATCTAATAGTTATTATATCAATAGAACCTCAATGATAATTTAACATTATAATATTTCTAGAAGCTGATGCATCTATGAGTATAGCCAGAGAACAAGAATTTCCAGGTAAGAAATGCTATGGCTTTTTCTTACAGCAACCAGCTTTTAAGAAGTGTTAATATATTTTATACCTCATTATTCACACGAACTATTAAATAATGATCATAATTATAATTGACAGAAACTCCTGTTGATGTACGCAGCGGCGATACAGTATTTGCAGTATACTCCTACGTAGCAGAAACAGATGAAGCTATTAATTTAGTGGAAGGCGAAAGACTATACATTTTAGGTAAGCGTCTTACAATTTTTCTGTATCACCGACATCCTAATTTTCTAATGATAGTTCTTGGCTCTGTAGATAGGGATGATTTTTTTATTGCTTTTGGTGGCAAACGAGCAAATAGCAAACCCGATGGCAAGTGTCATCGTCACCCATGGACCCTTCTACACCAGAACTACCCAGTCAGGGTTCCGTCTCTCTCGCTCACCGAACGAAGCGCAATAGCACATTGCCATTGCGCAGACGTCGATCTTCTGTGAGAGTGTGGTACTACCCCGGACGGACCGGCTCGCGGCAGTAGATAGAAATCTGTCAACAGCGTGGTCCTACTACTATTAAATACCACGATTGCAGTCAAACACCGGAACCTATATTGAGGGATAGGACAGTAAGCAGGGTATTTAATGGCTTGGACCTTTATATGGCTATTTAAGATATGTGAGACAATGACATAGATAGTACCGGTTCTATAGAAAGTTGTACTATTGTTCTAACCCACATAATAACTGCACTTGATAAACAAAGCCGGTATTCGCTATCAGCGAAATTTTATATTTTTTATACACTTATTAATTCAAATAAAACGCTGCCAGTGGACAATGTGCCCAGAATGCTGGCAGCATTGCCATGTTGGATGGCAGTGCTTAACCTCTGAGCCAAGTAAAGGCAGCAATTCGGTCACGTGTCGCTTCATTAAGGCGCTTATTTAAATTCTTAAATATATTATGAGCCCCAGGCCCCCACGGTCCCAACGTTTCCAATCTTTAAAGGCTCAAATATGTATACACTGTCTAGAGTCTAGAGTATTTGCACCTTTTGAGGTTCTCTGGTGATTCATCCGCCGCTTCAGCCTTATTTTTAGTTCCGAGACGATGCAACGGCGGTAGGGTATCAGCACATATTGTGTCCTAAACCAAAGGCCGACCCATTTTTGACGGAATTAATCGGGTCTCTTAACACCAGCGCAAATTAGGGCGCTAGGATATAAAATAGCAGCGCAGTGTGTGCTGGTAAAAGACCAACGAAGGATATCGTTAAGACTGATATAATGCGGAATTCTACCGACACTGTTTAAGCAAGAGAGGCTGTGGTGCCCGAACCGGTCGACAACAAAGCTACCCAGGCAATGGTGCGAAGCTTAACACGATGCGCCCAACCGTAGACATGCTGCAATACGGAAAGAAGAAGTGTCTATAAATATTCCCATACGTAGTGAAGTGCCTGTAACCATAGACCCGATTCCCACTCACCAACAGCTAATAAACGTGCAATATCTGCAAAGCGGTAGCACGTATCAAAAAGTTTCTTCCATACAAGCTCACCGAGCGGCCCGTCCCACGGCCACTCAGATGAGGGAAGCATGGGAATTTTTTTATTAATGTTGCATTACAACCATGTATTTCTGGCCTCGTTAAAAGAAGGAATTACTATGTTGTGCAAAGAGGGGCCTGGAATTTGGTAAATTAAATTTTGAGTGCTATAAATTTAGGACAGGAATGCGGGCAACGCCACATCAGACAATTTGGGCACAAAAGGCAATATCGAAATATAGTAAAGGCCATATGGGTATTAATTTTTAATAAACGATCTGGACATTCTAAATAATTTGAATTTTGCTCGAAAACCAAGGGAAAGATTTGTCAAAAATAGGGCCACCCAATAAATGAAGAGAATATTAAATGTTCTTTTGACATATTTTATCAATGATTATATATACTTACAGTATGTTAGGAGCCAAGGTTATGCAATTTTGTATCATCAAATCTTTTTATAAATTGTCAGATATAAAACGTTCACACTGAAATTATTAGTTCAAAGCCAATCGGGTGGAACTCATCTATTAATTCGACAAAGTCATTAAACACGGCATTGATGTCACCACCCAAATTTGCATCGTCCAAGTACCAAACGTTCAATTTAGATTGTAGCTGTTGGATGATAATGTATTTAAGGAATAATATATTTAAGGATTTTAAAAAGCGCCTAATTAAAGCGACACATCAGCCTATTTACATAAATACTTAGCACATTTCTTCGTAAAATGTATATAACTTACTTTAAAATGTACATAACACATTTGTCGGTGAGTCATTTTCTACGGTCTCGACGATCGACAAGACAGGGACTACAGAAAAAGATTCGATCATAGCGTCAGTTATTGGTCGTGATAGATGAAATATCGACTTTATTCGTCATGATCTTAGAATAGCGAGTCACTATTGTGTGATTTGAGTGATTTCCGTATGGTGACGGAGTAAAAGTACTATTTACTATCCCTTACTATCTTTACTACCCCTATCTTACCCGTGGGCGATCGTACGAGACGACTAAGGGATATAAAACGCATATAACATCTATGCGAGAGAAGGAAAACTCGAAACAAAACCCTATACCAACACGTTTGACCAGCGTGGTATAGTAGGTTAACTTCCCTCCAATTACGAAGCAGGCCTTAGCCCAATAGTGGGACATTTATGGGCTGTGATGATGATAATTGTGTGACTTTGAAGAATTGCGGGCAGTTGAGGACAGATTTATATATTAGATTAATTTTACTTGTATGAAATAAATATGTAACACTTATTATTATATCATTTTAGAAACTACAAATCAGGATTGGTGGTTTGTACGTAAACATCTAACAGAAGAAAAAGGATGGGTACCAGCACAATATTTAATGGATGAGGCCAATTATACACTTTATCTTCAGAAAAAATTGAATGAGAAAATAGATAAATTGCCTGTATTTGAAAGTAAGTTCATTAAATTTTATAACATCTTAAACGAGGAATTTAACTTAACTATTACCTACTTCACTGATGTTATGATATTTTTCTATTATCACAAGAGATTTATTTTCTACAATTACTAATTCCAAAGATATTTATGAGCAATCTATTCAAATTAAATCGGTCATGAAATAAGAACAAATTCTTTTCATACTATCTTCGATCTATCGACTTCCACTATCGGCCTTGACCATAGGGAGAAATATTTTGCCATGGCCGCCACGCTTGCTAAACAGGACAACTTTGACAATCGCATTTGTCGCATTTATTGACAGGTTTGACAATCGAATTTGTTGTTATGAGCTTCTTAGGAGAGCGCTGTTATTTGTTACCTTGGTTCTCCCTAAATTGGTTTTACATTTTATTATATGTTCGCTACTCCAAATTTTGAGGACCATGACACTCAGCAGTTGTTGAAAATATTATTGAATGCGTTACTAATTGTTACTGTCACAAATAATGAATTACTAAACAATTAGTTTAGTAAAATATTAATAATTTCATAAGTCACTTTAGTTCTAATAGAATATTTTTATTTGTAGAGCCGACACCAGAAGAGCACGCAGTTGCTCCTAATTTTATAGAGAAATTGCGTCCTAAACACACACCAGATGGATCGACTGTCCAGTTTGAATGCCAAGTTGAAGGTTATCCAAGACCACAAATAACTTGGTTCAGACAGACAGCCATAATAAAACCATCTCAAGATTTCCAAATGTATTATGATGATGACAACGTTGCAACATTGATAATTCGAGAAGTTTTTCCTGAAGATGCCGGCACGTTTACTTGTGTAGCTAAGAATGCCGCTGGATTTGCATCTAGTACAACAGAATTGATAGTTGAAGCTCCTTTATCTGATCATGGATCGGAAATGACTATTCTATCAAGAAAAAGTCTTTCGAGAGAGTCTTCATTGGCTGATATTTTAGAAGGTATTCCGCCAACATTTTCAAAGCGTCCTAAAGCTCAATATGTTGATGAAGGATCACACATATTTTTAGAATGCAGACTAGTTGCAATTCCGGAACCGGATATAGCGTGGTTCTTTAAAGGCGAAGAACTAGGTCCGTCAGAGAATATATCAATTGCAACAGAATCAGATATGCATATGTATTGTAGCGTATTAAAAATTTCGAACGTGAAAAAAATTCAAGAGGGCACGTACACTGTACTTGCCATAAATAGAGAGGGTGAAGCTAGCTTACCGATAGTGTTAAAAATAAAAACTGGCTATAATGAGAAACCACAAGTTATTGAACCACTTAAGAGCATGACTATAAGAGAAGGGGAAAGTGTAGTCCTTTCTACACAAGTTGTAGGCAATCCAAAACCAGCAATAAGTTGGTACAAAAATAATAAACCTATTAAATCACTTGTGACTAAATCCGATGAAGACACGCATACTGTAACTTTAATAAAACCTAAAAAAGGTAAAGATGATGGAGTATATTTATTGAAAGCTGTAAATTCTGAAGGCACAGCCGAGACCAGTGCAGTCATTAATATAGAAGGTAACAAATACACACACACACACACATATATATATATATATATATGTATATATATATATATATATATATATATATATATATATATATATATATATATATATATATATACCATATACTAACTAGTAATAATTAAATTATTTCAGAACCTACAGAAGAAAATGCTGAGCCTCCTTTGTTTATTAATAGGTTCCAAGAAATAACAGTAAAAGAGAAAGAAATGATAAAACTGGCAGCTAAAGTTACTGGAAATCCGGTACCTTCTATAACGTGGTATAGGAATAATCATATATTAACACCATCAGAAACTGTTACACAAAGTTTTGATGGAGAAAATATCGAACTTATAATTTCAAATGTTGATTCTGAAATTGATTCAGGTGACTACAAATGTGTGGCATCAAACAGTGCAGGCAAAGCTTCCCATGGAGCTCGTGTAACTATCGACGTCGATAAAGTAACATTTATAAAAAAATTAAATACCTGCTACGAAATTGAAGAAGGTAAAACTGTTACTTTAGAATGTCATACATCTCATACTGTTTCAACTAAATGGTACCTTAATGATAAAGAAATCAGTGGTATGGATCACAGAGAAATTATACAAGAAGGCCGAGTTCATAAGTTACGGATTAAGAAAACTAAATTAACAGACGTTGGTAGAATCAAATGTGTGGTAAAAGACCAAGAAACTAGCACTAAATTAATCGTTCACGAAACTATACCTGAATTTATTCGGCGATTACAAGACTTTGAAGTAAAAGAGAGAGATATAGCTATTTTGGAAGTGGAAATAAATTCTGAGACAGCAGAAGTTTCTTGGGAAAAAGATAATGATATAATTAAGGCAAAGAAAAATAAGTATGACCTTGAAAAACGAGGTAATGTACGAAAATTATTAATAAGGAATGCATCAGTTCATGATGAAGGCGAATATACCTGTCGACTTCGAGATGATTCCTGTACGGCGGAAGTTACAGTTGTGGAATTACCTCCAGAAATTATATCTCGTTTACAAGATCAAAAAGTAAATAAAGGTAACAAAGCAACATTTGACATTGAACTCACTAAAGGTGACGCATTAGTACAATGGTTCAAAAATGGGTCTGAAATACAATTTTCTAATCATATTCAACTTACCATTGATGGCAAGAAGCAAAAGCTAAAAATATATGATTGTGAACCTAATGATGCAGGCGTTTATTCATGCGAAGTTGGCAATGATAAGTGCGCAGCTAAATTGTTTGTAGAACAACCAACAATTGACTTTGTTTTAAGATTGCCTGAAAGTGTAACTGTCCCTGCTAATATGGACGCATATTTCACAGTAGAAATTCCAGATGAAACATTAGAGGTTACGTGGTATAAAAAGAAAAATATTATAGAAGATACCGAAAAGTTTACATTGATATCAGATGTTACAAAACGGACCTTAATTGTTAGAAAGTGTACAGAAGACGATCAATGCGATTATTCTTGTGTATTGTTGGATGCGAAATGTTCTTCGAAATTAAAAGTAGAAGGTAAGTTAACTTATCAGACTAATCAAGAGATTAATTACAATTAGTTAACTTATTAACATATAATTAATGATTTGTATTTGTTTTAAATAATTTGCAGTTATAGAATATCCGCCAAAAATAATAGCTTGTGACAGCGAATACAGGGTGAAAAGAGGTGCTGATATTACTTTATATGTTCGATATGAGGCTGTACCACAACCGAACGACGAATGGATGGTAAACTCTAAAATTATAAAGAAAACTAAACATATGAAACCATTAATAGATTCCAAAACAGCTAGTCTTACTATTAAAAAAGTTGAACATATTGATGCTGCTATATATCGACTACAATTAAAGAATAATTGTGGAGAATCAAACGTAGAGATAAATTTAATTGTATTAGGTAAGATATCTAATTTATAGTACTATGTAACCTTTCGCATTAACATTAACCCATCTACCATTCTATACTATATCTATCTCTGTCTTTATCTATACCTATACTATATCTATTTCCGTCTTTATCTATACTATTATCATTTATGTCTTCTCTTTTCTTCTCATCTTTGCTGATTATATCATAGCATCGATTTCTACCAGTTTTCTCAACCAGCTGGTCCACAAATTACCATAGATGAGACAAAATTATGTCTAACACGTTCAAACTTTTTTTGTACCGGTATCAATTGGAAATACGATTCTCGAACCTGTCGATCTCTGTTTACCTGGGACAATGCGAGTTAGGAAAATTCAATTATAATTTTAATTCAATTTACCTGCACAGGTGGTGTAATGGTTAAGTCAGCATCATGGGGTTCAGTCCCACACAGGACCATACCTTGAGCGATACATAAATTGTTGATCTGAATCTTGGTGTGATTTATGTATGATAATTATATGTAGGACTACCTGCTCTAGGTGGACTGATGACATCTTGAGAGTGGGAGCAAGCCATTGGCTGTAGGTGGCACAGGGCCGTTCTGGGGCATTTTCGTGCGTAGGCCTATGTCCAACCGAGGACGTCTACGGGCTAATGTATGGATGAATGAATTATATATGTATTTCTAAAGTTTCCCGGAATACAAGAATTATTGCATAAGTGGTAGGTGGTAAGTGTTGTCTTTAAAAAAATCCAGATTTCCATGTGAGAAGACGACGTTGTCAAAATTGCGGGTAACAGTTATATTTTCATGCCGACGGCAAAATATCACTCTTGTCGGGAGATTTACATGCAACAAAATCGTTGATTAGCTGATGGATAGATTGGGTGATATTGCTATTTAACATCAAAACCATGACAATTAATATCTTATATCACTCATAATTATTTGTTGTAAAACATAATATTAAAAGAATTAGCCATTTTAAGAGAGTCGAAGGTAAAAAAATGTTTAATTTATTTTGTTTCATTTTAATTTTGTAATTAAAAAGAGATCTCTTTTTTGTCTGTAAAGTTAATTTACGGATGATAATTTTACTTGATAATGTCATAAGAAATCATTGGGGAAAATTGTGTACTTCTATGAATTGAATTGCATTATTATCACTGAATTATCATTATTTTATATAATAGATAGATGGAGTTCATTGAAAATTCATTTCTTTTTTTTTTGGATAATTTAATATTTGTTTTCACTCGTTAATTCAAATATTTTTTTACTTAAATTATACAGATAATTTAACATAGCGTAACCATGTGCTATTAACAATTAATGATGCTTCACAAGCAGAGCGTTTAGGCCGATCGTGCCTCTATATCTCTTTCCCTTACGCGCTCTCTGCCTTGTATATACAAATATCAAAAATGTTCACTGTTATCATTCTTCTTATCTCAACACATGCAGACTTTAACGAGATCTTAATTGCACAAATTAACCCTTTCTTTTTATTTTACAGATGTACCTACACCGCCCAGTAAACCCAGTGTATTAGCGATTACAAACAGCTCGGTTAATTTGTATTGGAATGAACCTGAAAATAAAGGAAATTCAGAGATTGACTCGTATATTATTGAATATCAAGAAATTAACACTACTCAGTGAGTATATGATAAAAAAAATGCGCTGTCAGCTTTCTCCCTATCCTTATGATTATGAGCTTATTCAATAAGAAACATTACAAAACATCTCAAACATTTAATATCACGATGCACGTCAATATACAGTTCTATTTTTTTTTTAATCTAACAAAGGAAGTATCAAAATATTAATTTGAAAAACTTTAAAAGAATAGGATTACTAAATGTAAAACCTGTAACGACAACTGATATGATTTCAAATAAACAAATACTAATTTATTTTACGGCTTATTAGATTCTAGCTGCACGTGTTGTTCCTTCTTATTCTGTAAAAATAAACTACTTGCCCGATATAAGACAAAACCAAAGGCAACTTTTAGCAATTAGGGATAATATAGCTCTTAATAATGAAAGAATATTTCATATAGAAATGATGACAGTTTTATGATTTTTTAATTAGTTTTTTCGTAATTAATTTATTAAGTTCTAATACAAAATTTAAATATTCTATCAGATTTAAGAAATGTATCAAATTCATGTTATAAAATCTGAACTCAGAAAGTAATAAAATTATTTAATAAAAATGTCAATTTCTAATTACTTTAATTTTTTTTCAAGAATTACTAAAATAGGCTTCTTCCTAGAAAGTGAAATTGATAAAGTCATAGCAGTTAGGAGGTAATAGCTAAGTATCATAACATTTTACATCAATTACTTTTATTTTTTGTTAACGCTGTGGAAATGCATTTATGCACTATCCCCCACCGGTGACAGACGGTAGTAGAAGTGTGTAGGACTCGCCGGTTATCTGTGCGACCGCAATACCCACTAAAACCATAGCGGCATCACATCAAGTGCAAGAGTGGGGGTCCGGCGACACCGTCTTACGACATGCTACCGCCAGAATCGCTGCGCTTGACCGCCAGGCCTCGTCAATCAGATTTTGGGTTTCCGCTAGCAGAGCTAATGCGCATGTGCCCTCATTGTTCAATGACTTTTCAGTTACAGGAAATGGCCTGTGGATCAGCTTTTTTGGCCTTCTTTTGACCCCATAGACACCTGTCTTGCACAGGCGTCTCCCAATAGTGTACCCTGTTAGACAGCCCGACTACTGCATAGGAAACAAAGTTCCGAGCGGTTTTGAGGACGAGCCCAGCGCTACGGTGTACCCCAGCTCTAGACATTGGAGCACTTCAAAGGGAAGACTTCTAGTACCTCATAACCAGGCGAGCTCCAGTTGACAAGGAACCTTCCTGCGTCGGCGAGCGTTTTAGAGACGGAGACGGGGCACGGCATTTCCGACACGCTCGTACTGCGGGGGCCACGTTGGACTAAGCCAACTTGGACCTCCACAATACTCCAACCACATGCGTGAACCACAGCTACTTGGATTTTATCCATCGTAGCTGTGTCGTCCAACTCAGTTAGCCGTGCGCCCGTACGTTTTACTAGACGGACAACATCTGCCACGCCTGCAGCACAGTGCGCAAAGAGGCTTCCAGCGTAATGACAATTTCGGGTGTCTAACTTCTTAGGCATCTTAGGCAACTGGAGAACTAGTCGTCTCACACCATATTTTTAGGCCTTCAGCCATTCCCAAAGCATCAATTAGGGAGATTAATATCACACTCAACGGTAATAAGTCATCCCATCCGACTCGGCCCCAAGCAGCAATTTCAAAATTACTGCGTGAAGATGTGGAACAATGAGCGCCTAACTTTTCATTCACCGTGACGGGGGCACGACAACTGTAGGTACAGCTACGTCCAGGAGGACCCGACCGCCAGGTGCACTGCAAGAGGAATATCACCATGACCAGCAGTTTTCCTCTTACCCCTCATGACGATCGTCGCCCAGCTCTTCACAGGAGTAAACCGCGTAGACATACCAGCAATCGGGGTAGAGTCCGTTGCTGGTGCATTCCACACCGCAGCTTTTTTTATATCTACCGCCAATGATGGGCGATCAACTTTGAAGGAAAGATGATTCTCCAGCACTGCAAATTAGGCCACTATCATATCGCCTAAAGATCGAAATAAGCTGGACTTTAGACTTTCAAAGCCTGATCCCGACATGGAAATGACTGCTGGGGTTCTTACTACAGAAGAGGCCCTCTGCAATGATGCCTTAATCTGCTCTAACTGTGCTCCGTGAGGGACTGTCACGCATGAGGACTTCTGAAATGTTCTCTTCCGACAGATGATGCAGACCGATACGAAACTTCCCAGAGAGAAGAGAGAGAGATTAGACACCTAATCGCCCGAGAAATCAGTGTATATCCATTTTCGACCGTTACATCTAGACATTCTAATGCCACCCGAGCCCGAAGTAATCCTCAGGAGTGGCCCTTGGATTTACCTTGGCCCGTCGCCTTGTGTTAATCTTAGGCGGGGGTTGAACATCGTTTGAGTCAAACTCAGACTGTGACACAGCGTGCTGAAGCGAAACTTGACTTTGTGTTTGCTTCACACTGCCAGATGGGCCAGGTTTGGCCAGAGGATTGCTGGGTGGAGACATTACTGCGTTGCCTTCGACTTACTCTTCTTTTAGAGCGGATTGTACAACTTGATGTAACCCCATAAATTTGTTGATCTATACGATCGTATAAAGGCCAAATTATTCTCGTTTTACTCGTATTTGATAAAAACCAATTTCTATAAAATCGTTTAAACAAATTTTGCTACCTAAGTGATCTTGTCGAAAAGTATGTCGGGTTTTCCTAGAAAAGTATGCAAGGGATACCCTGCCAAAAGAAAAATGTATACATCCAATGATAACAAAACGAAACTTCTACAACCTGTATTCTCCAATCTACACACTTACGACAGTTTTGCTCAATATATTAAAATATTAATTCCTTCTATATCATTCTGTTCCAGATGGATATCTATTGAAAACATCAAAAAGATCCAATATTCCGTAGAAAACTTGAAACATAGATCATCATATAGGTTTAGAATTTTTGCAATAAATGAAGTAGGAATTAGTGAGTCTTCTGAAATATCTGAATATATTCCTATTGAGGAAATTATTAAAGGACAAGCTCCTTCTGTAGAAAAGCCTCTTAAAGATGTAGTTGGAGAGCCTAACGATGTTATAGAATTAACATGTATATTCGGTGGAATACCTGAACCAAAAATAGTGTGGTTTAAGAATGATAAGAAACTTAAAACTGCAAAAGCAACTTATGTGAATAGAGTAGCCACTCTTATTATTACAGCATCAGAAACCACGCAAGGAAAATACAGCTGTATTGCTTCTAATGAGCATGGTGAAGTTGAAACATCAAGTATAATAGAACTCCAACAAAAGCCCATTATTAAAATATCTGACGAAGAAATTCATCAAAAGCATAGAGTAGGTGAACCATGGTCGGTAACAGCGTACCTAGAAGGTATACCGCAACCTTTGACGACTTGGTATGTAAATGGTACTAAGATAGAGCAATCAAGTGATATAGAAATAATAACTGAAGATGATATAGTGACTATTAAAATTACTCATTTGAGTCGCGCACACACTGGTAAATATACAGTTGAAGCTCAGAATAAGGCTGGCGTCACATCCTTGGATGCTTTTCTTAAGGTTTACGGTAAGTTCTTTTTATATTACCTTAAAGTAGTATCACCTAATTGACAAATTCAGTAATTTTAAATTTACAACGATTTAAAACTTTCTAAAGGATAACCTGCATACCAGTTTACATAGAACTAACTTCTAAGTTATTTTTTCATTATATCCGTCTTAGGTGAAGTTATCGAAAATGAAGAATCTACGTTATACTCCATATTATTATAATATTTGTAAACCCGGTAAATGACTTTGCGTTTTATGTATTTGACTTTCGCTTTATGACTCAGTACAGTTCGGGTGGGCTACTGAAGAAACAGACCGCGTACCAGTGACCCACCCGCACGGCGTCGAGAGGTATATTGTAGGGCGGGTCTACGGGGTCTTGCGCCGCTTTTCCTGTCGCCCCGGACGGATTAGCGAGGTTTGAGGTACCGCAGCCCACCGCTAAAAAAAAATTACTCAGTACAGTACAACCAGGGTGGCTCACCCTAGTTGTTACACGTTTACATATAGAAAAAAGGAAAATATAGAAAAACTATATATCAAACGTATAGAAAATATTTCGTAGAAGTGCTATTTTACATATTAAATATTTCGATATATTGGCAATTTTTTTTCAGATAAACCAAGCAAGCCTGAAGGGCCCGTTATTATGCGTGAAATAAGTAAAGAATCTGTAACCATAGAATGGAAACCACCATTAGATGATGGAGGTTTAGAATTAACAAAATATGCTATTGAAAAACATGAACCTGACATTAACGAGTGGGTAAAAGTAGCAGATGTTGATAAAGACGTCGAAACCTATTGCATACAAAGACTGAATGAAAATTGTGAATATATGTTCCGTGTAATGGCTCAAAACCCTATAGGTTTCTCTGAAGCACTGGAAAGTGAACCTATAGTAATAAAAACTGCTCTTGGTAAGAAATGCTTTATAATATTTTTTTTCCATAGGTGTTAGTAACATTTACAACGTTTCTCAAATCAAGTATTATCAAGTCACAGGGACGGGTTGACTCATAGGATATCCAGTCACAGGAAGGGTTGGTATATAAAAACTTATGGTCCACCCTCAATCAGCGCCTCAATCACCATTAATTCGGTTCCCATTAGCATCCGGAACTAGATGGAATGTCTGGGTCTGTTACTTGAGTGGCGATGGTGATTCCGGCAGCTTGTTAGCCAACTTGCTCTGAAGCTTGTCAGTACGGAGTCCACCTTTTCTTGGCTCATGTCAAACGTGGGCGGACTCAAGCTACGGGTGTACGGCGTTCTGACGCTGAAAGGGGGTGGCAATGTCTCGTCTACTGGGTTGACCGCCTGACGGAGCAACGCCCGCCGAGACATCATTGGTCATTAGGCAGTCTAGTTGGACAGATCTCGGCTAGTTGTTCTGACTATGGATTCCCTTCGGCCTATGCTAATGCAGTGATTGGGGCGACGACACGGGGTCCTCTTTCCACTGGTGCAGATCTTGATGGAGTGTAATTGCTTGGGCAAGTATCTACACACGCTAAGATGGCTGCGCGACAGCATCAGGAACTGAGAAACGGTGGCCATCTTTTGCGAGATGGCTAGCGAAAGAGAAGATTCGCCATGTTGACACACACAACAGGCGTGGGTACGCACGTGGGTGGCCAAGCTGAGGTTACGGGTATTAGGATCAGGGACTAGTCTGCCATCCGCAGAGAGACTGATCGCGTGAGGGTAACGCCCCGACAACACTGATGTTTGTTGTTGGGTATCGATGGAGATACTACCCGAAAGGATAACCCGCTAGATCTTCCACTAATTTCACGGCATTGATACCAGGGGCCCAATGGTGGTGGGATGGAAATACGGTGGGTTATGGGGCCGCACGCCGCACTTCCGTCGTCTCAGTTGCATAGGGTGGGATGGTTCCAGAACGTGATTTGCCGAAAAAAGGGTACATAGTGCAACTCACACATTTTAATAAGACTGCACGGAGTATATACCTACTAATTTTTTTCCAATTTGTTTGCTTTTTATACATATATGAAGAATAGAAGCAAATGTATAGAACGTAAAGACAAATAAAAGCAAAGTAGTCACTACTTTGCTTTTATTTGTCTTATTTTGTAGTGATAACTACTTTGCTTCTATTCCTCATAGATAATAAAAAGAAAAAAATCCAACTACAATTGATACTTAGTAATCTAGCAAGTTTCCTTTAGCTTTTAAATTTGTAATATAACATTTAGTACATAATTCACTTGTATGCAACATTATTATTTCAGATGTGCCTTCACCGCCTTTAGGCCCACTTGGCCTTTACGGTATTACAAATGATTCTTTAACTATAACCTGGTATCCATCTGAGAAAAATGGTGGATCACCAATAATCGATTATACTGTGGAAATTAAACAAGATTCAAAGAAATGGAAATCTATAGCAACAGTTGCTAATACTACAGCAAAAATAGAAAAACTAGCTTTTAATGTTACATATCAATTCAGGATATGTGCACGTAATGAAATTGGAACGAGCCTACCTTATTTTTCAGATGAAAAAGTAACTATGGGGCAAACATTAAGTAAGTATATTTTAATACATACACCGTGACATTTTTATCGTCTTACAAAAGAAGTAGGAGTAACATATCGTCTAGATGTAGGAGTAAAATATCGTCTAGAAGTAAGAGAAACATATCTAACATATTTAATTGTTCAATAGTGTTAGTGATAAAAAATAACAAAAAATAACTGAAAGTTAATATTTTGCTTATCATGTTTACATTTTAAACAAAAGAAATCGGCAGCGGCTTGTACGGCGCACCCGTGTGGGAGAGGTCTCTGACCGTCCAACTCAGGGCTTTCTTGTGGCGTCCACAGAGAACCATGGCGGTCAGAGCCATTCGCGGATACCGCACGGTGTCGACCGAGGCGGCATGCGTATTGGCTGGGACACACCCGTGGGACCTAGAGGCGGCAATGCTCTTCGATCTCTACAGGCGGGTTACTTCAGTGCGCGACGAGGGTGGCTCCCCATCGCTTAACGAGATAGCCACCTAGCGCGAGGACGCCCGCCGGGACGTCATTGCCAGTTAGGTTACGCGGCTGGAGAGATCAATCTACTAGCATACTAGCACATATCAACTCTATCACTAACACTTTACATAGTTGTTTCTTAAGTCCGTAGAAAGTATGAAGGGAGAAATTGGACTCTGCACTTACTGAATACGTAATGGTATTTCTGAAAAGGACGTAGATAGATAAGTACAATTTTAAGAGTTGAGAATCGAAAGGTGAATGATCAGCACGGTCGCGGGCGCCGCGGTATAGCGGTCGTAGTACCTACACAATATGTCGGTTGTGTCGAGTGCCTACTATGGTGAATAATCGGCACGCTGGCTACATGCTGTTTTCTTACTATTTTAATTAGTATTTATTTTATAATTATTTTTACTAAAAATATTCTAGTAAATATATTTTTTTAACCTTTTAATTGTACGAATGAATAGTAGACACTGGATACGTTAACTGAACTGCTTTTGTAAGACGACATAAATGTCACCGTGAATATATTATATACCTAGTCGCGCCATAAATACTGCAACAAAGAAAAAAACATTCTATAGCAAATAACATTTATTGCTTTTTCAGTATGTTAGTTTAATACATCAATTTGAAACAATTTAAAATATAAAAAGCTTATTCGAAGTGGTCTCCATAAGCTGCAATACAGTCCTTTAAACGTTGAGGCCCCTTGTCAATAGAAGCACGTACTCTTTCCATGGAAAAATTCTTCACTGCCAATCGTATGGATTGTTTTAGGGACTCCAAATTATCATGGCGTTTAGTGCAAGCCGTACTCTCTAAAACTAACCATAAATCATAATCCAGCGAATTAAGAGCGGGACTAGACGACGGCCAGTCTTCAACTCTGATGCACTCCGAAACGTTCGTTTCCAACCAAGACTGCGTAGACCGAGCTTTATGACCCGGCGCCGAGTCTTGCTGGAAGGACCACTCTTGGTTATTGAACATGCTGTTGTTAAGGGGCGTCACTACCTTTTCAAGAATGTTATATTGATACACCTGTGCCGATGTTTTGATATCTTTTTCACAAAAGTATGGCTCAGTCACTCCTTCATAGCTTCCCCATCAAACCATCACTGAAGTCGGATAATGTCCATGTTGCACTTTCGATTAATTGGGAAGCTTCCTTAGAGCTTTGGGCATAAATACGGTCATTTTGTTAGTTAAAATCTTGCTCAATTGTAAAAAAATTCTCATCCGTAAACAAAATTGTCCTTTTGCGTACAGCTTTAGAAGTTGTTTCGATTTAACCACCTTATCCTTTTTTAAATTATCAGTTAAGAAATTACCAGTACGTCTCTTATAGGCTGCAAGTCCTAAGTCATCTTTTAAAATACGCGACATGGTTCCAGGTGCTATCTTCATCTCCCGAAATCTTTTGCTTTTCGATAGGATTTCTTCGAATTCTCCTTACTCCTTTGACCACATTTTTCGTACGAACACTACGTGGACGGCCAGATCTTTTCTGTCACAAACAGAGGAAGTTTCATTGTACTTATTAATAGCCCGGTACACAAACATTTTAATAATACCATGCGTATGGAGAGTTTTTAAAATTGTATTTGGCTCCATACATACTTTATGTAATGCAATCACAGCGATTCGGTTTTCTTTATTACCCCACTCCATTTTAATATCGCAAAGTATTGTACAATATATTGTCGCCAAAATGAGAAAACACAATGAACAATCATGTAAAAATGACAGATACCAAAATCAAATTTAATATTTTGTATATTTTAAATTGTAAGAGTATTTATGGCCAGACTAAGTATATACATATATATATATATATATATATATATATATATACATACATACATACATATCATCACGCCATATCCCTTGCAGGGTAGGCAGAGAGAACAGAGTGCCAGAGAACTCTATCTCTGCATACTTCACTCGCTTCCTCAACATTCATAATTCTCTTCATACACGCTCGCCGGTTTCGGAGACTCTTGACTCCACCTTCCTTCAGTACATGACCGATCTGGTCTAGGTAGGTTAGTCTCGGTCTCCCTCGGTACCTACATCCTTCCACTTTCGCATTGTATATCTTCTTAACCAGGCGTTCGTTCGGCATTCTTTCCACATGTCCGAACCATCGGAGCATTCCCTTTCGCATCTTTACACCAATACTCTCTTTCATACCTACTCGCTCTCTTACGTCGTCGTTACGAATGCGGTCGGTCAGCCTAACTCCACAGATTTTCCGCAGAGATCGCATTTCGACCGCATTAATTTTACTATCATACTCTTTTCTGCATACCCAACTCTCGCTTCCATACAGTAATGTTGGGACAAGCACTGCGTTATGTATTGCTACACGTGCCTTCTGGCTGAGGTGGTGGCTGCCGAGAAGTTGCCCCAACGCTCCGTTCACTCTATTTCCCGCATTCACTCTTCGCTCTATATCAGTGGTGTACCTTCCATCTCGGCTAAATCCACATCCAAGATATACAAATTCATCCACTTGCTCTAGTAAATCATTACCTATTGTTACTCTTACATCTGTTCTGGTTTTATCTCTTTCAAAGACCATTATTTTGGTTTTGCTCACATTCACGCGTAGACCCCTTTTCTTACAATCTTCTGTCATTGTGTCGACTAGGGTCTGCAGGTCAATCGCTGACTGTGCCAGCAGGACTGCATCATCTGCATAAAGCAGAGCAGTGACCACTGAGTCGCCCATCTGGACTCCCACATTCATATCGTTCAACCTTTGGAGACATTTATCCAGATATATGATAAACAGCCTGGCTGACAGAACGCACCCCTGCTTAACGCCGATATTGACGTCAAACCAAGGCGACATTCCATCATCCAGCCGCACACAGGCTCTACAGCCCATGTAACTGGACTGCACAGCCTGTAGCAGTTTACCGTTAATACCATACTCCGGTAAAATGTCCCAAAGTTCCTTTCGTACAACCGTGTCAAATGCTCTCTCCAGATCCACAAAACTGCAGAAAACCCTCTGACCTAGAGCCAGATGCTTCTCCACAATGTTGCGCAGAGAGAACACTTGATCCATGCATCCCCTTCCACTCCTGAAACCTCCTTGTGTCTCACACAGTAAACCATCGGACACCATCCTCATTCTCCTTTCAATAATTTTTCCATACACTTTTGCTGCCAAACTGGTCAAGCTTATGGCTCTGTAATTTGCGCAGTCATAACGTGAACCCTTGTTTTTAAACAAAGGCACGATGACTGCGCTATTCCAGTCCCTGGGAACCATTCCCGAGCTCCAACATAAATTGAGGAGCAACAGGAACGCCTCCCAGACACAAGAGCCACCAAGCTTGATCATCTCGGCAGACACCATATCAATGCCCGCTGCCTTACCATTTTTCAAACTTCTTATCGCCCATTCAACTTCATCCATACTGATGCCATCGGAGGACGCCGTTGTCGAATGTTGATCTACTAAACCACATCCAACACCGGCGCCAACCGTAGCATCCGCATACATATCGCCAAAATATTCACTCCATCGGCTTAACACGTCTTGTGTTTGTGTAAGAATGTCTCCACCTTTAGACCTTATTTTATTCATTCTGAAGGCTGACCAACCACCCCGAGACTTCTTCACCTCCCTCCAAAAGAGTTTGGTGTTACCCTCGAAGTTTTTAGTCAGCCTATCTTCTGCACTCATACTTGCTCTATCACGTTTCTCTTTCACTAAGGCCTTGGTGTCATTCTTACATTGCCGATATATTTCTTTCTTCTGTTCAGTCATACTGTCATTCAGATTCAAAGAAGAGACATAGTCCAGCCACGCTTTCTTCTTTTGCTCTACGGAAGCTGCCACTTCCGCATCCCACCATGCATCACCATTTGTTTTTCTATGCTTCTTTGAACTTCCACATACTTCTTTCGCTGTATCTACCATACTCTCTTTCAATACTCTCCAGCATTCTTCAATGTCCGATTGCGGCTGGCTTGCCATCGTCAGCCGTTCTCGGACACCCTCTGCATACTTTTCTCTTACACACTCTTCTTGCAACCTTTCAACCTTTATTCTTTCAAGCCCTCCGAAGTGGACACGCTCTCGCCAGTGCCTCCACTTTCTGAACAGACCACTAAATCTCGCAATAACGAGATAGTGGTCCGTGTCGACTGTGGGGCCCCTGTAGGCTCTTGCGTCCAATATTTTGCTTCGGAGGCGACTGTCTACCAAAATTAAATCTATTATGCTTTTCTGTTCATTCCTTCTCCATGTATACATATGGATGTCCTTATGTTGGAAAAATGTGTTTGACACAATAAGGTTTCTCTCCATGCATACATCCGCTATGAGCCTACCTGCGTCGTTCACTCTCTTATCACCAAATGGACCAAGTACGTCCTCATAGTCGGGACGCTTGGTCCACACCCATCCGTTCAAATCTCCGCATACAATCACGCGTTCACTGGTTTCTGCCATATCCAGAACTTCCCTAACATTGTCCCAAAACTTCTCTAGGTCTGATGCCACCGAGGATCCTACGGGAGCATATGCTACAACCATGAATACCTTGGTGACACCTAGTTTTATACGGACCCAGAGAAGTCTGGGATCATACATTCCGTAATCCTTCACACCTGAGGCCAAGCGAGAGGACAACAGCACTCCTACCCCCATGCTGGCTCGATCGCTCTGTGGTACACCAGACCACAGAGCCATCCCGCCACCAGGAAGATCGCAGGCGTCGCTGCCCCTTCGCTTGGTCTCTGTTACACAGAGCACGTCTAGCTGTTTGTCCGCCATGACGGATATCAGCTCGTGCAACTTACCTTCCACACAACCTCTTACATTCCACGTGCCCACCCGGCACTCCGTTCTCCTCGACTCGCCTAACTGGGCAAGGCGTGATGGGTGGCGGCCCCCATCGCCGCAACTGCCGATGTTCGTACCGACGGGGGCGGGTCGGTACGCGTCGCCTCCGGGGGACGCCCTAACCCGCATTGCGGTACGCATTTCGAGCATTTTCGAGCATTTCTTCGCATACGATTTTCCATTTTATATATATATATATATATATATATATATATATATATATATATATATATAACCTGCATTTATTTTCTGCAGCTCGGCCATCGCAACCACAAAACTTTGCTGTGAGAGAAACCACTTCAAGATCCGTAACTCTACAGTGGGCTTCACCAGAAAGTGATGGTGGGAGTATTGTGACAAGTTAGTATACAAAGTTTAAATTATTTTAATAATCTATATCGGTATAATTGATACGTAAATAATAATTATAAATCTACAGTGTTACATATAAATAGTCAATTTTCTTTTTTTTTTTAGATTACATAATAGAATATAAGACTGTTAAAGCTAAATCATGGACTAAAATAATAACTGTTAGTGGCTCCGTTTATGAACACTGCATCGAAAATATAAAAGAAAAGGAGGAATTCGTGTTCAGGATCTATGCAGAGAATGCAATTGGAATCAGTTTACCTTCAGAATCTCAGGCAGTTAGACTAGAGAAACATGCAAGTAAGTAATTCAACGTGTGAAATAATGTAATTTACATTTTTAATCGGTATTTAAAATATTAAAGTCACAAAACATTGTTCTATGTTAACTTTATTTTATTAGTGTCAGGACTACACTGGTGACAGTTTTCTGTCTACAACCGCGGTCCGTCCGGGGAGGTACCACACTCTCGCAGAAGATGGACGTATGAGTAATGGCAATGTGCTGTCGTGCACTCTTTGAGTGAGAGAGCCGGAAGCCTAACTGGGTGGGTTTGGGTTTTTTATTGGTAGGCAGCGGCCTAGTTATACCCCTGGTATTGCAAAGCTCCATGGGCGGCAGTAACACGTACCATCCAGTGTGCTGCTTGATCGCTTGCCACCAAAAGTAATAAAAAAAAAATTACGCTATACGTCCAGGTATTTTATTCGTAGCAAATTCTAGTCTGAATAATATCAGGAAACGTTAATAATTCTACGTACTGAAAACAAATTTAAAGATGTTTTATCAATTAACATAGGCAAGTACTCACTAACCAAGAATTTAAAAATTTCAGCGGTGCCTTCACCACCCACAGCTCCTCTAGAAATACGAACAATCGGTTACAATATCGTTATGACATCATGGGGTACACCTGAATGGGATGGTGGAGCGCCTCTTCTAGGATACAATATCGCTATCCGCGATGTCACGAAAACAATGTGGATAGAAGTTGGCAAAGTTGATGTACAGACTCTAAAGTTCAATATCAAGGATTTGAATGAGAATCATACTTATATGATAAGGATATATGCACGCAATGAAATTGGTCTTAGTGAGCCCTTGGAATCTGACGAACCCTTCAAAGTGGTACCTGGAGAAGGTAATGCATATTTTATTTTCATGAATCTCTTTCGTGGGCTAATCACAACACCGTCTCCATAATGAGAAGGATATTGGTTTACTGTAATACGCTGAGCGATTGGGTTGGTATAAGGAATTTCGACAATTCCTACTATAGATTATTAAATGAATAATTCGTTATACCGTAGCGCTGTGTTTTAGCGGCTACGAATACTACCAACCCTTACTCTACTCGTGGATTTCGTAAAAGACGACTAAGAGCCTTATAACGACCTGGGCCAACTCAACCTGATGCCGTATAGTCAACAATTACATTCCCATGGAGGGTTGACGTAAGGCAGGCGGCCGTCATAAAACTATTGCCAATAACTTTTACAATATGTACTATGAAAGAAGAGTACATATTGTATCGACACCAAGTAATTGGAGTAAGAGATAGGAGAATGATGATAATGATTGTTGTACCGTAGATAATGTAAAAAAATAGACAGTAGGACATTAGTAAAAAAATAGACATTATGATACTTTCATAGTAAATAATTATTATTTTCTTTCTTTCTTTTTTCTTTATAGTCGAATTATAGATAATTCGCATAATTATCACAAACCTAAAATATAATAGAAAGATATATATATCTATATATATATATATATATATATATATATATATGGTTGAGACAGGGTTTCTTATTGAATTTGCTTTCTTTTGTAGTGAGTAGCATTATCTATAGGTATACGTCACTTAAACGTCTTAAATGACATCTATAGTAAAGAAAAAGGGTAAATACATGATATTCTTAGGTCACTACACACTGTCATCCACTGTTGGGCATAAGCCTTCCCAAAAGGAAGTTGGTATTTATTTAACAGCTTCAATGTAATCTTAAAAATAAAAGTTGTCTATTTGCGTACAGATTCTCATGCGGATGAGGAAATTGGTGAACAGACGGAGTTGACAGAGCCTACATCGTTTAGCACGCAAACCACTACCTCGTGGATGCGTGAGTACAATATGGACGCCGACATCAGATCATATGCACGGGGTTCTCTGCTTCGACGTGATGAATATTTCTTTAGAATATGGCATTATGCTAAGCAATTATTCAAGTGAGATAACTTAAACTCCACCCATTAAAATTACCTGTGATATGTAACGACAAAAATAATTAACGTTCAAATTTGGCACATAGTAATGTATAGATGCACTTACTATGACTAGAGAGAGAATATTACCACAAAATACGTGGTTTTATAATTTTTTTTTTATTATACGACTTTTATATGAGTAATATTATTTATTTTAATTAAGCAGTCATTTATTTATTTTTATTTTAACAAAAATCTGATTAACTAAATTGAGTCTCAGTCAATACTTTTTTTTATAAAGGGAGACGTTTTAAATATAGGTGCAAAATATTTATTCGATAAATTGAGTGAGGCTCAAATTTATGATCAGGTTATATTTATTAAATCATAAAATATAGCTAATTGAATATCTAAGCATGTGTTTTATTTTTGATTTCCCTCTTGCCTTTGGATTAGGGTGTAAAAAGTATAATCCAAGTAGTCTGGTCAAAATCAAATATAAAAAAAAAGTGTGTGTGTCAGCTCCGACGCACGACTGGAGTTTACTCCTTAAGTACGATTATCAAAACAGGTGCAAAAAAGCTCATTTGACTAAAAATAATATATATATATATTTTTATTTACGTTTATTAAAACTGTTCAGTGAAGTATTATCTCACGTCAGAAAGTGAAAGGTGAGTAGAATAGGTTGCACACCAAAAACGTAACGGGTCATTCGATCACTAGATTTTACTCCTCAATTTTTTCTCATACCGGGCGCCTTATATGAAAATCGATTCTTAACGAGTAAACTCCAATAAATTGAGTGTTATATCCACCGTTGTCTTACGTGTTACGAAACACGATATATATTATAAGCACTGTAGTTGATATATGAAAATTATCACAAGTGAGAATTGTGTCGTCATTATAATATGTAGATACATACATACATATCATCACGCCATATCCCTTGCAGGGTAGGAAGAGAGAACAGAGTGCCCGAGAACTCTATCTCTGCATACTTCACTCGCTTCCTCAACATTCATAATTCTCTTCATACACGCTCGCCGGTTTCGGAGACTCTTGACTCCACCTTCCTTCAGTACATGACCGATCTGGTCTAGGTAGGTTAGACTCGGTCTCCCTCGGTACCTACATCCTTCCACTTTCGCATTGTATATCTTCTTAACCAGGCGTTCGTTCGGCATTCTTTCCACATGTCCGAACCATCGGAGAATTCCCTTTCGCATCTTTACACCAATACTCTCTTTCATACCTACTCGCTCTCTTAATAGAGCCCTGCTGCGACGACTGCATAGGTTCTTGACAGTTATTAGGGGCTACCGTACAGTGTCCTAGACTCTAGCGACGCACGGCGACCCGTCTTAGCCGTTGGTGGCGGTGGTATACCAGCTCTGCGCCACAGCTCGGGCCAATAGCGAGCAAGTCTCCGGCAAGAGGCTGAGCAAAGCACAAGAAGTGGTCCGAAGGAAAGTTATCCGGCGGTGGAGGGCAGATCTGGAGTCCCCCGTAGCAGGCGGAGGACTACGAAGGTGGTTGCGTTGCAAAATATAGCCCGAGAATAATAGGCCTCGTTGGCTTCGCGCTGTATGTCATATTTAGAAGAAGGAAAACCGAAATATAACCCCCCATCCAAGGTGTAAACCAACCCGTGCTGAGGGATTCGCGGCCAGAGGATAAGCTGATCGAAAACGGAGAATGCGTGTGTTGGTGATCACAGGGCACAGTAGTAATTCCACCTTGCTCCCGCACAAGGGTTCTGTGGGGGTGTACCGTTGACTACCCTAATACTCGTGGGAACGCTATGAATTCTGTTAAAAATTTTAGAACTCAAAATGACGGTGACGCGGCTCGCTACCATGTACGTCTTGTTCCCAATGCGGTCTACGGAGTTCCGTTTTTCCACGTCAAACGTAGGAGAAGGAACGAAAGAGAAATCAAATGAGGTGCGCTTAACGATGGATGATAAAAAGATTGATATTCTTTGTGTAAATGAAATCGTCTTATTCACATAAAGAGCGAAAGGGATATGAGATAACTAATAATGGACCTTACACTGCATACTGGTCTGGGGTATCAAGGACCACAACAAACCCTGCCAGGTAGTTGGTCTCCTGCTTTCTGCTCAAATAGCTCAGTGTGTGAAAGAGTAACATACATACATACATGTCATCACGCCATATCCCTTGCAAGGTAGGCAGAGAGAACAGAGGGCCAGAGAACTCTATCCTTGCATACTTACACATACATACATACTTAACATTCATAGTTCTCTTCATACACGCTCGCCGATTTCGGAGACTCTTGACTCCATCTTCCTTCAGTACATGACCGATCTGGTCTAGGTAAGTTAGTCTCGGTCTCTCCCGGTACCTATAAATGTGTTAATGCTAGATTAGTATGGACAAGAATGAATGTGGGTCTAACCCGTATTTTCGTGGTAATAACTATGAAGGGAAAGAACTATTAAGGTGTACTTAGACTGGAACCTTTGCGTTATAAACACTATGTTTGAGCACAAAATGATCCATATATATACACAAGAAGCAAATAATGTAAGAAAAATATGATTAATTTTGTAATAGTAGCTGAAAGAATATTCTAGACACTAAGTTATATTGCGGTATTGGTATGAAAATTTTTTTCATTTAGCTGAAGAGCTATGGAAGACTTTTAAAGAACAGGTGGTAAATGTTGCCACATAAATATGTGGGGTGACTAGAATAATGAAGGTAAACAAGGTAAAGAATATATGGTGGGATAGTGATGTGCAGTGTGAGTGATGATATAGATGTAGCCAAAGAAGAATATAAAATAAGAAATAGATTATTGAATGAAATTGTTAGAAAAAAGAGAGAAGATCAAAAAGAATTCTGGAAGTCCATAAGATCGGCTCGAGATAGAGCCGAAAATACAGACCTAGTCTTGATCAGGGATAAATATGGAAGGACAATGAATGAATAAGAGTGTATGCTAGAGCGATGGCAGGAATACTTTAAAACTACTTTTTTGCTCGTTTGTAAGAGAAGTACCACAAAAATTATAATTTATGAATGAAAGAGATCTCGAGGATGGATGGATGCATGCAAATGATAGAAATTACGAATACATTGAAAGATATGAGAGCGGGTAAGTCTGCAGAATACGATAAGATTACAGTTGAAATGCTGACAGTTGGAGAAAATACCAAAATCAAATTCTCTCTTTCTTTAATAGAGCGGTGAAGATATGTCAAGATTGTGGTTTGTGACAATCCGTAGTCTCTGCCTACCTCTCTGGCAATCAGGTGTGAGTCTATGTATGTATATAATTTAACGTTATTAATAAATCACTAATACTATGTATAACCACCATTACACTAAACGTTCACTAAATTGTGTGTAACCACTTCACCACACAATAACGTAAATACGACAATGGTCAATATTACAATGCGCAGTGCATACACTATAGCTCAGCAACAACTGACTCTAGATACGGCTGATATCTCATTTATACACCAGGCAGCCGTATTAAATATATTTGGAACTTTAAAATAAAACATAAACTGCTTTATAAATAATTTTATGTTGATGTAATGAAATAAAATATTTTTAAGAGAACTAGGCCATTTTTTCATTACAACGAGCCCTCTCAATTAGAGTTCAAATAAAAACACCTTTGTCCGGCTCGAAGGACCATATGTTGGGGTGATTCCTGAGGTCGTGTGCGGAATAAAAGCTGTGAAATGCATATGAAGATGAAGTTAGTTAGTTAGATGAAGTATAACAGATAAGTATAATAGATTTAATTTTGGTAGACAGTCGCCTCCGAAGCAGAATATTGGACGCAAGAGCCTACAGGGGCCCCACAGTCGATACGGACCACTATCTCGTTATTGCGAGATTTAGTAGTCTGTTCAGAAAGTGGAGGCACTGGCGAGAGCGTATCCACTTCGGAGGGCTTGAAAGAATAAAGGTTGAAAGGTTGCAAGAAGAGTGTGTAATAGAAAAGTATGCAGAGGGTGTCCGAGAACGGCTGACGATGGCAAGCCAGCCGCAAACGGTCATTGAAGAATGCTGGAGAGTATTGAAAGAGAGTATGGTAGATACAGCGAAAGAAGTATGTGGAAGTTCAAAGAAGCATAGAAATACAAATGGTGATGCATGGTGGGATGCGGAAGTGGCAGCTTTCGTAGAGCAAAAGAAGAAAGCATGGCTGGACTATGTCTCTTCTTTGAATTTGAATGACAGTATGACTGAACAGAAGAAAGAAATATATCGGCAGTGTAAGAATGACACCAAGGCCTTAGTGAAAGAGAAACGTGATAGAGCAAGTATGAGTGCAGAAGATGGCAGGCTGACTCAAAACTTCGAGGTTAACACCAAACTCTTTTGGAGGGAGGTGAAGAAGTCTCGGTGTGGTTGGTCAACCTTCAGAATGAATAAAATAAGGTCTAAAGGTGGAGACATTCTTACACAAACACAAGACGAGTTAAGCCGATGGAGTGAATATTTTGGCGATATGTATGCGGATGCTACAGTTGACGCCGATGTCGCATGTGGTTTAGTAGAACAACATTCGACAGCAGCGTCCTCTGATGACATCAGTATGGATGAAGTTGAATGGGCGATAAGAAGTTTGAAAAATGGTAAGGCAGCGGGCACTGATATGGTGTCTGCCGAGATGATCAAGCTTGGTGGCTCCTGTGTCTGGGAGGCGTGCCTGTTACTCCTCAATTTATGTTGGAGCTCGGGAATGGTTCCCGGGGACTGGAATAGCGCAGTCATCCTGCCTTTGTTTAAAAACAAGGGTTCACGTTATGACTGCGCAAATTACAGAGCCATAAGCTTGACCAGTTTGGCAGCAAGAGTGTACGGTAAAATTATTGAAAGGAGAATGAGGATAGTGTCCGATGGTTTACTGTGTGAGACACAAGGAGGTTTCAGGAGTGGAAGGGGATGCATGGATCAAGTGTTCTCTCTGCGGAACATTGTGGAGAAGCATCTGGCTCTAGGTCAGAGGGGTTTCTGCAGTTTTGTAGATCTGGAGAGAGCATTTGACACGGTTGTACGAAAGGCACTTTGGGACATTATACCGGAGTATGGTATTAACGGTAATCTGCTACAGGCTGTGCAGTCCAGTTACATGGGCTGTAGAGCCTGTGTGCGGCTGGATGATGGAATGTCGCCTTGGTTCAACGTCAATATAGGCGTTAGCAGGGGTGCTTTCTGACTGCCAGGCTTTTTATCATATATCTGGATAAATGTCTCCAAAGGTTGAACGATATGAATGTGGAAGTCCAGATGGGCGATACAGTGGTCACTGCTCTGCTTTATGCAGATGATGCAGTCCTGCTGGCACAGTCAGCGACTGAGCTGCAGACCCTAGTCGACACAATGACAGAAGATTGTAAGAAAAGGGTTCTACGCATGAATGTGAACATAACCAAAATAATGTTCTTTGAAAGAGATGAAGCTAGAACAGATGTAAGAGTAACAATAGGTAATGATGTACTAGAGTAAGTAGATGAATTTGTATATCTTGGATGTGGATTTAGCCGAGATGGAAGGCACACCACTGATATAGAGCGAAGAGTGAATGCGGGAAATAGAGTGAACGGAGCGTTGGGGCAACTTCTCGGTAGCCACCACCTCAGGCAGAAGGCACGTGTAACAATACACAACGCAGTGCTTGTCCCAACAATACTGTAGGAAAACGAGAGTTGGGTATGCAGAAAAGAGTATGAAAGGAAAATTAATGCGGTCGAAATGCGATCTCTGCGGCAAATCTTTGGAGTAAGACTGACCGACCGCATCCGTAACGACGACGTAAGAGAGCGAGCAGGTATGAATGAGAGTATTGGTGTAAAGATGCGAAAGGGATTGCTCCGATGTTTCGGACATGTGGAAAGAATGCCGAACGAACGTCTGGTTAAGAAGATATACAATGCGAAAGTGGAAGGATGTAGGTACCGGGTAAGACCGAGGCTAACCTACCTAGACCAGATCGGTCATGTACTGAAGGAAGGTGGAGTCAAGAGTCTCCGAAACCGGCGAGCGTGTATGAAGAGAATTATGAATGCTGAGGAAGCGAGTGAAGTATGCAAAGATAGAGTTCTCTGGCACTCTGTTCTTTCTGCCTACCCTGCAAGGGATATGGCGTGATGATATGTATGTATGTATGTATGTATGTATGTGTAAGATTGACAACTCGGCCATTTTTTCATTACAACGAGCCATCTCAATTAGAGTTCAAATAAAAACACCTTTGTCCGGCTCGAAGGACCATATGTCGGGGTGATTCCCGGTGATTGAGGTGTAGTGCGGAATAAAAGCTGTGAAATGCATATATGTATATATATATATATATATATATATATATAATATATATATATATATATATATATATATATATATATATATATATATATATATATATATATATATATATATATATATATATATATATATTATAAGCAAGCAGCAAGTTAAAAATGATTAAAAGGATGTAAATATGATATGCGCGCGCGCTAGACGACGATGTTGGTTGTATAAAATGTGTGCGGTTGACGCGGCGACCAGCTGTTACTCCCCCCTGGCCTGCTGTGACTGCGACGCCTCCGCCGTGGCCAAGGCAAGCCGGGTAGATGTCTTAATAATCATATTAAGACTTAAGCAATAATCATGTAGTTTATATTCAATAATAATTATACAATTCTTCAGTTCATCATCATCGTCATCTTAGCTCATACAAGTCCCACTTTTGGGCTCGAGGCTCCTCCAAACGGGAGTGAAAATTACCTACTACACCACGTTGGTCAGACGTGTTGGTATAGCATTTCAAGTTTTCCTTCTATTGCATTGATGTTATATGTATTTTATATCTCTTAGTCGTCTCTTACTATCATCCACGGGTGAGATAGGGAGTGGTGAATCGCATATAACGCCATCTATACTGCCTGTTATATACATCTATTTCAGTCGATGGCAGACATCGACTGAAATAGCTCTCAAATCGACCTTACATCTGTTCTAATCGTAGCCTATTCTCCGTTCTCGTTGCGGATATCAAACCACAGCCGTTCTGTGAAAAAGCTGAGAGCAATGTGCTGATCCACGAGCTCGAACGCACCACGAATTGGCTGTGCGGGCTATGAAGAGGTTATGTCAGCTGTGGATTTGATGTGTTTAATAGTTTAAATAAATATAGTTTCCTTGGCAGACTATGGTTTCGACACATCACCCATTTCGTTTAAGGCGACGGATGATCGGCGTTATCCCCGTAACCCATCGTATCTCTCTCTCTCTCCCCCCATCGCCATTAGACCGACCATTGGTACCACTTCTTTAACATACATGGCTTTTTGTTTTTTTTTTTTTTTTGGTGGCCTATGGATGCGTCTCGCCGCGCCAAATCGGTCCGGGGTGACGGAGAAGGCGGCGCGTGATCCCATAGACCCACCGTAAAATCCTCTCTCTTCGCCGTGCGAGCGGACCACCGGTACCCGATCTTTGTCTTCGGTGGTCCGCTCGGCGGTTTACCCTCGCGGGTTCCTCTCGTCGACGCCCCGACAGATTTCGCCGTCGGGCCGACCAGTAGACCCCCTGCCTCGGAGGTGGACGCCGCCGCACTCTGGGCATGGCCGCATCGCAGATCTGCGTTAACGCACTGCGAATGCGGACAGCCTCAGCGTCCACTCCGTCCGCTGGGGGTGGTGAGGACAGCCACGTGCTGACAATGGCCGCCTCCGCCAGTAGATCCCTGTCAAGACGACCCACAGCCCACCGCGGAAACGCGGGAGCTCCGTCCGCCCTGTGACCCCTACCGGGTTCCCGGGGGGAGACCTCCATCCGGATGTACCGGTGGTCCGACAGGGTCTCCGCCTCCTCCAGGACACTCCAGTTCCTCACCCGTGGCGCGACAGCGGGGCTAGCGAACGACAAGTCCACTATCGACCCGCCCTGCCACCGCACACACGTGTTCACCGAGCCCCTGTTCAGAACACAGAGGCCCAGTGAAGCCGCCCACTTAACATACATGGCTGACCCGGCAGTAAAATAAACATGCTGGAATGATCGCAAGTAATAGTAATAGAGGAATTAAAAGGTTATTATAGATTACAGGTCATAAAATAAAAAACCATGCTATTAAGTACTTATTTGTCTTATTATTATCAAATATTTATTTGAATCACTAGCAATAATTAAAACAATATGGACCTACTACTTATATTCCTCTAATGTAATGACAATACAACGTAAAACTTTACCGCTTTACACTGTTGTAAAGAAAGACTTAAAAATATTAATATAAGTGTAGGAAACAATTTTAAGATTTGGATGCTATTTTGGCACTATTATATAAATTAGAACCAATTAACGAACATCGTTACGATGAGAATGTCTAAACACAATTTAATTATTCGATTTTACTGACGATTTCGGCGACCTGAAACAATAAATCACAAACAATTTAAGGTATTTATATTACATTACTAAAAGTATTTAGACATGTTATTATCCTTATTAATATTATAAATGAGAAAGTAACTCCGTCTGTCTGTCTGTCGCTTTTCACGCCAAAACTACTAAACCGATCTAAATGAAATTTGGTACACATATAGTCTAGAGCATAGCATATAAAGGACATAGACTAGTTTTTAATGTAAAAAAAGGGTTTTAAACGGGGATAAAAAGTTGTAAGGACTTATCCTTATTTGTAAAGCCAGAAAATTTAAACTTATTTTTAGGCTATTGATTAGATATAAATAAATATGACATTAAAATTTCGTCAATAATTTACCCTTAAGGGGTATAATAAAAATAGGGGATCAAAATCTTTAAGAAAGTAACCTTTTACGCGGGCGAAGCCGCGGGTAGAAGCTAGAAGGTATATATAAACACGCGGTAATGAACGAAAACTAATATCATAAACATTAATGTTGTAAAAACCATTACCATTTTATTCACAGCTAGCTTATGCCCGCGGCTTTGCTCGCGTAATAGGTTACTATCCTAAAGGTTTTCATCCCCTATTTTTATTTTACCCCTTAAGGGTAATATTTTTACGAAATTTAATCAATAGCCTAAAAATAAGTTTCAAGCTTCTGGCTTTAAAATGATGATAATTTCTTACAACATTTCATCCTCCTTTACAACCCTTTTTGGCATAAAAAAGTAGCCTATGTCCTTTGTCAGGTTCTAGACTATCTGTGTACCAAATTTCATTTAGATCGATTCAGTAGTTTGGCGTGAAAGAGCGACAGACAGACAGAGTAACTTTCGCATTTATAATATTAGTAAATAAATGGCTATATAAAATTTATATGAACAGTGGACATTTGTTATCATCTATGAAATAATTACGAGTAAGTGAAAATATAATTAGTATACCTTGTTATATTTTTCTTCAGCCCATACCCATGAATATGGATCCCTTTCAAAATAGGAGAACTATTGACAGGCTATAGATATTACGAGATTTACGTTTATTGTAATGATATTATGTACTTATATCCATTTGACGTCTTTTAGAACATTTATAACAAAATGAGGGATAGTGAATTGTATTCTTGTTACATCACATAGGACTTCAATGAATTTATCTACTATGTATAGGCTTCAATTGCAATTTGCGTTACAATTTTCTAAAAAAGCAGTGTTACCTATCCTTACATCTATGCAAGAGAAGGAAAACTTGAAACGAAACCCTATACCAACACGTCTGACCAGCGTGGTATAGTAGGTTAATTTATGGGCTGTGATGATAATAAATATATAAAGACATCCACGAGCAAAGCAAGGGTTGGTAGTATTCTTAGCCGCTACCACACAGCTATATATATATATAAAATAGTTATAAGAACTCGACGAACCTTTCTTGCCCTTGTCCTTGGAGCTCTTGACTTGTTTATTCTTATTACACTTCTTTGTAATACGCCTACTTTGATCGCAACTCGGATCACTGTTTGTCTTCAACATATCAGTTCTGGACATCTCTCCATTGGGACTGCATTCACTCCAGGAAGACTTCTCATAGCGACAAGCTAGATTAATATATTTTGTTAGTATAAATTATATGCATAAACAAAATTTTAAAAGGTGTGACGTTTGAATTTTGTGTTGGTTAAATCATCATGAGTCAAGAGTTTCCGAAACCGGCGAGCGTGTATGAAGAGAATTATGAATGTTGAGGAAGCGAGTGAAGTATGCAAGAATAGAGTTCTCTGGCACTCTGTTCTCTCTGCCTACTCTGCAAGGGATATGGCGTGATGATATGTATGTATGTTAAATCATAAATATATCATATTAGCCGCTAACAATTTCCTAATAGCCATATTAAGTTTGTAATTGTGACCAATAAATATCAATTACTTTGACCTCAATTTCATAGAAAACTACTGGCACCAACTAGCTCATTGAAAATAATGATGTGAAACTACAGAAGATAACACTAAAACGCATTCAAGAACATAATTTCAATTTCAAACTATTATTAAATGACGGGATGCAATGGGTGAAATCTTACGATAGTATAAAACATAATTGTTAAGCTTATCTAAGCAGCGATTATCTCGTTTATTTAAGGCATAACAAAGGTTGCACGCGTTTTACATATATTAGAAATAGATAAAATAGAAATAGATTAGATATTGCTCGCCAATAAGAGTATATTGGTCCACGCTAGTATCACGATTTGTCATAGTCTTCATTCTCACATCGTGATATTATTACTTATATCCCTTAATCTTTAACGATAGACGTATGAAAGGAAAGAAAAAGATTATTTGCAATTCCAACATATTATGTTATACATATTATTTTTTATTTAATAAATAAAAAGCTGTTAAATTCATCATCCAACTCCTGTTCTTACTTCAGCATTACCCCAATGTATATTATGCAGGTCCAGTATAACAGAATATTTTTCTTTTGGACACATGTGAAAGAAGACTATGTTAACGAGGTTTTTGTCTAAGTTGTACGCATCAATCGATACTTGCATCAATCGATTTTGGAATACATTATGTTGGCAGTTTTGATATCGGAAAACGAATACCTCGAACAAAACATGAAATATGTACATATTAATTTTCATATTTCTTTTATATTAGTTGACGTCCGCTCTCTGTATTGGATTTCTGACTTTATATACTGTAATTCATTTTAAATTTTATCAAAATCTATTCGTTCGTGTGAGCATGATATTCCTTCTGGTTTTATGTTTACTGTAATATATTCGGACATTTTTTTACGAAGACACAAAGAATAATAGTTGAATATACCTTTTTTGCATTTCTTTTCAATAGTCTTGATGCTTTCACAGGTTGCTGGGTCACCTTTCTTCAACGTTAGTTTTCTGGAGCGTACATTAGTCTTGGAATCACACTCGCTCCAAGCGCCCCGAACATAACGACAAGTCTCTATTAAACAAATAATATGATTATAAAAATTAACAGATATGAAAATCATCAAATCAAAATATACGTCGGACCACATCATTGCTAAAGCTGCCCAATTGTTTTGTATCAAGTGCCTAAATTAAGAAAAGAATGAGAACATAATTATGAAATCTTGACTATGCAGATGGTGTGGTGGTTAAGGTTCATCATAGCTCCTATTACCATGCAGGACAATGATTTACAAGCAGGACAAAAACAAACAAACTTTGTGCAATCTATAAATTGTTGTTCTGAGTCTGATTGTAATCTGTGTCTGGTTGTAGTCTGTGTGTTTAAAAAAATATATATATTAAATCCCCTGCAATAAAAGGATTATTGCCTTAGTACAGTCAGGTTTTCTTTAAAAAAAAATGTCCAAATGCGAAATACCTTATGCAGGACTTATATAAACTAAAGGATCGTTCCGAATACTTTGTACCATCATCATTCTCTTGTCCCAATTACTTGGGGTAGACGCAATATGTACCACTCTTCCTACATATTGCAAAGGTTATTGGCAATAGTTTTATGACCGGCCGCCTGCCTGACATCAACCCTCCTTGAGAATGCTATTGCTGACCAAATGGCATCAGGTAGTGTTGGCCCAGGTTAATATAAGGCTCTTAGTCGTCTTTTACGACATCCATGAGCAAAGTAAAGGTTGGTAGTATTCGTAGCCGCACATTATAGATATTGAAGAAAATGAAGTTATGGATATTAAAAATACTAATATGGGGTCTTTATTAAAGAAACGGAAGCCAAAATAATACCTTAGAAAATATTTGTATTTCTATGTATTTGTATATTTTTATATAACCGCGTGGTGACGGAGTAAAAATACAATTCACCACCCCCTCCCGTAAAAGACGATTAAGGGATATACATACTATGCATATATCATCTGTGCAAGAGAAGGAAAACTCAAAATAAAACCCTATACCAACACGTCTGACCAGCGCAGTATGTAGGTCAATATCAGACCCCTTACGGGGGAGGCTGAGCCCAACAGTGGGACATATGTGGGCTGAGATGATGATCATGATGATGTCTTTGTATATACACCATGCAGAAACTATCGTATAAAATTGAATTCAATTTTCACTGACGTATTGTTAGAGGTCTACATTAAAACATTGTCTCCTTGAATATAAAAAAAAATATAAATAATAAATACTAATAAATTTAGAATAAATATAATAAAGAAATCTTAAAATACTAAATATCTGCGTATGATACGCCAAGGCTGATGTTCTTACGATAATATTCATATTAATCACATATCATCATTATCTCAGCTTATTAACGTCCTACTGCTGGACTTGATACTAGAGTGTGTGGAGGATAACTGACCTACTATACCAACCTAATTTGTTGAGTTTACGTAGGGTATTATTTCAAGTGTGCCTTCTCTTGCAAAAATGTTTAATATATCCCTTAGTCATCTTTTACAATTCTCACGTCCAAAATGCCGACAAGGTGGTGAATGTGATACCATATGCTTAATAAAAATATTAATTATAAATTATTTACCAATTTTTCATCGTTATCAAATCATCTTAAAAACAATGTAGTAAATTTTGATCTCGACTCAAACTCTAAATTTCGATGTAATATTATAAAAGATATTACACACCCACAAGAGAAGACCTTTGAGAAATAATGTATGTATACCTAGTCCTACTAATATTATAAACGCGAAAGTTTGTAATAATGTATGGATGTGAACATCTTTGTTGCTCTTTCACGTAAAAACTAGCGAATGGATTTTGATGAAACTTTATAGTAATATAGCTTGCACATCAGAATAGCACATAGGCTATAATTTATAGAGATATTTTGTAAATAGGCTAAAATATATATAAAGTCAGAAAAAACGCCCATCTGCGAGCTATTTTTGCATACGCTGCAAAAATCTTGAAACTCAGACTAATGTTATGTATTGTGGAAATGTACCTCTTAAATAGTTCTACAAAAAAGTCCGCGACAGCATATATCTATTTTTAATATGTAAGCATTTATCGTTAAAATAGTAAATTAAAATTTCAAAATAATTTGGTATTTATTGCCGATGCACATTTTATAGTAACGAACTGATTCTTATGCAAATAAATGCTTTTATTACTTTCGGTATTTAAAGTACATATTTTTTGCCTTTTACCGTGTGTCGTTTGGTACAGTATTTCAAAAGTTAGGACAATAAGAGTGCGCAGTGCTGTGGTCAGGCAGCAACCGGGCGCACTACAGAAATATGGCAAGAAAGAAGATCGCCGATTGTGCGACCCGAACACGAGTAAAGACGTGAGAGCAGTCATCGTTGATGATTGTTGTATTTTTGCCAGCACTATCGATTTGTAAATAACATACTATACCTGTATATAATAGATAGGTATTGAAAGTTTGTGATATGAAACATCTTTTTGCGCGGCTTGGCAGTAAAATTGTGTCGACTACTGGAAATGATAGATTGGGTAGGTACTAAGGCAAATGTGGTCATGCTGTGATACTACGCCGCTCTTCTCTATTCATTTGTGTATGCGGGAGTATGACAAGGGTAGCTGTCTAACATAAATGTGACATTAAATAATTAAATATTACCTAATCCTTACTAATGTTATAAATGCGAAAGTAACTGTCTGTCTGTCGCTCTTTCACGCCAAAACTACTGAACCGATCTAAATGAAATGTGGTACCCAGATAGTTTAGAACCGGATAAAGGACATAGTAATACAAAAAAGCGTTGTAAAGGGGGATGAAAAGTTGTAAGGAATTATCGTCATTTTTAAAGCCAGAAGCTTGAAACTTATTTTTAGGCTATTGATTAGATATAAATAAATATGACATTAACATGTAAAAATTTACCGTTAAGGGGAAAATAAAAATAGGGGATGAAAAACTTTAGGAAAGTAACCTTTTACGCGGGCGAAGCCGCGGGCAGAAGCTAGTTATCTAAATAAATATACATAAGTCCACAATTAAAAATATGTATTACATAAACTAACCAATCAGCCAACGGCACCACATAATATCCTATAATTATTTGGAGAATAGTCATTTTAAATGTACCTACTATGTAAATTACATGAAAAAATTAGCAAATATGACCATAAATAAGATATTATTATTACTTTGTTAATATTGATATGACCCACATCATAGTATAGGTTCTAACAGACAGCTCTTAATAGATAGAGCTATCTACTCACAAGCTCTAATGAGCCTGTGAGTAGATCGCTCGCTTCATCGTGACCTTGCGACAGTATTTTGAGCGGCTATTCACAAGCACTCTTTTAACACCATACACTTCACAATTATTTTTATTGGTGTGAATTTATAATTTTAAAGTTACTAACGCTATTTTTGTTATATATGTTACTAGCTTCTGCCCGCGGCTTCGCCCGCGTAAAAGGTTACTTTCCTAAAGTTTTTCATCCCCTATTTTTATTTTTCCCCTTAAGGGTAAATTTTTACATGTTAATGTCATATTTATTTATATCTAATCAATAGCCTAAAAATAAGTTTCAAGCTTCTGGCTTTAAAAATGACGATAATTCCTTACAATTTTTCATCTCCCTTTACAACGCTTTTTTGTATTACTATGTCCTTTATCAGGTTCTAGACTATCTGGGTACCACATTTCATTTAGATCGGTTCAGTAGTTTTGGCGTGAAAGAGCGACAGACAGACAGTTACTTTCGCATTTATAACATTAGTAAGGATTAGGTAATATTTAATTATTTAATGTCACATTTATGTTAGACAGCTACCCCTGTCATACTCCCGCATACACAAATGACTAGAGAAGAGCGGCGTAGTATCACAGCATGACCACATTTGCCTTAGTACCTACCCAATCTATCATTTCCAGTAGTCGACACAATTTTACTGCCAAGCCGCGCAAAAAGATGTTTCATATCACAAACTTTCAATACCTATCTATTATATACAGGTATAGTATGTTATTTACAAATCGATAGTGCTGGCAAAAATACAACAATCATCAACGATGACTGCTCTCACGTCTTTACTTGTGTTCGGGTCGCACTATCGGCGATCTTCTTTCTTGCCATATTTCTGTAGTGCGCCCGGTTGCTGCCTGACCACAGCACTGCGCACTCTTATTGTCCTAACTTTTGAAATACTGTACCAAACGACACACGGTAAAAGGCAAAAAATATGTACTTTAAATACCGAAAGTAATAAAAGCATTTATTTGCATAAGAATCAGTTCGTTACTATAAAATGTGCATCGGCAATAAATACCAAATTATTTTGAAATTTTAATTTACTATTTTAACGATAAATGCTTACATATTAAAAATAGATATATGCTGTCGCGGACTTTTTTGTAGAACTATTTAAGAGGTATATTTCCACGATACATAACATTAGTCTGAGTTTCAAGATTTTTGCAGCGTATGCAAAAATAGCTCGCAGATGGGCGTTTTTTCTGACTTTATATATATTTTAGCCTATTTACAAAATATCTCTATAAATTATAGCCTATGTGCTATTCTGATGTGCAAGCTATATTACTATAAAGTTTCATCAAAATCCATTCGCTAGTTTTTACGTGAAAGAGCAACAAAGATGTTCACATCCATACATTATTACAAACTTTCGCGTTTGTAATATTAGTAGGATATATTTTACTATCGTTATTGCTATTGTCCCAACATTACTGTATGGAAGCGAGAGTTGGGTATGCAGAAAAGAGTATGAAAGTAAAATTAATGCGGTCGATCTCTACGAAAAATCTATGGAGTTAGGCTGATCGATCGCATTCGTAACGAGAGTATTAATTAAGTATAACGTCTGGTTAAGAAGATATACAATGCGAAAGTGAAAGGATGTAGGTACCGAGGGAGACCGAGACTAACCTACCTAGACCAGATCGGTCATGTACTGAAGGAAGGTGGAGTCAAGAGTCTCCGAAACCGGCGAGCGTGTATGAAGAGAATTATCAATGTTGAGGAAGCGAGTGAAGTATGCAAGGATAGAGTTCTCTGGCACTCTGTTCTCTCTGCCTACCATGCAAGGGACATGGCCATTGTTGAGAAGAAATTGGGAGGAAAATTTGTTGGGTTACCGTAGAGCTTCATTTCGATTTTTTTTAATATGGTGATATTATTTGTTTATTCCTTAATTGTGTTTTACATCATCTTACAAGTACAATGTATTTTTAATCCGCATATAATACATGGATAGTTAAATTCAAGTAGATTTTTTTTTTATCATATAGCAATTAAACTTTTATTGATAGGGCTACACTAACAGTTTTCCATCTGCAGTCATGAATTTTGTCATGAAAATTGACTTGTCCAAGATAGTAACACTATTGCATAACAATAAAATGAATTTTAGGAATTTGTATTGCATTTTGTTCGATTAGGGAGAGAGCTGGATGTACAAACTAATTTTGGGTAGGCAGACCTTGGTGTGCCCTTATTGCGGCCATCTTTGAACTGCTGTTATGATTTGCCATCAGATAGAATACCTAGTTGTTTGCCACCAATTACATTAAAAAAATAATTAATTATGTTGAAAACATGCAAACTCTTTCCGTATACCGTATAGGACTTGAATCGCCTACACCATGATAGGAAATCACAATATGTTATTGAAAGTTTTAGAAGCTTTCTGATAATTCAAATATTCGTATTGTACATGTTAATTCCTTCAAAAGTAATTTAAGCTAAAAATTTTCCTACAAAAACTTATGTTTTTGTAAGACAACTTAACCAGATGTTCAATGTGGTAGCCAACCGAAAGATTTATTTTAAGCAGACTGGAAGTAGGATAGCAATATAACTAAAAAAAAACAAAAAGTTTATGATTATTTATACGCCAACTTCTCTCACTGTAGTGATTTTTTTAAAGATCGTATTTTTTTTATTTGATATTAGTAATTCAAGTAAATTTTTATTTATTTCGTTGAAATTTAGTACGTATGCAGGAGCTTTCAAGGACGATTAAAAGATCTAGATAGTTTTTATATAGAACACTTCGTTTTATCAATATTTTTAGGTTTTGAAAAATATATTATTAGAATATGAAAGTAAATTTTGCCACTGCCGTAATGAAGACTAATAATAGCTCCTCAGTTCAGAAATTGGGCAATTCTTTAATCCAAACAAGTCCCCGAGTCAATTCTTGAATGTTCTTTTATATTACTTTCTCCTTCTTCAGTTTTTCTATCATTATTTCATCAATTATGACTTTTTTATTTAAAAAACGAGTTCAAATCTTTATAATTTCGACAGAATATAAATAAATTCATATCCAATCAGTATTTAACGTGTATCAAAATATACTCGAAAACCCCACAACAAAACTTCAATGTCTAAATAAATATGATTTCCAAAAAAAAAATATAATTTTCAAAAAAAAATATAACAGAAACCATATAGCAGTCATTCAATTATTGGAAAGGAAATTGACCTAGTTAGGAAAGTTAGTACCTATAGGACTTTTTTATTAATCTCTCTTGCAATGACGTCATAATGTATACGTTGTTTATAACATCAGTTATGATTACCCGTGGGTATAGAAAGTGAGGTGAGACATTCTTACGCCCACCATACGAAAAAATTATCAAAACATAATTTATGTTTTACGTAATATTTTTCTTTATTCATAACAATATTAATGAAAAAATTAAAAAAAGTTTACCCTATAGAAAAGAATATTACATTATAATTAATATTTACGTATAAATAGTAAATGAAATGCAATATAACGTAGTAGAATCGGTTAGCGTCATTGGTTTCGAACGTTCTAATTACTAACCTCTATTTTTAGCTCCCCTTTCGCTTCGAATGAGGACTTCGTGCTCGCTTTCCTCCCATACTTCACCTTCCGCAGAAACGCATTGCGTTGCAAATGACAGTAGGATGAGACCGGCTATCAAGCGCCAAACATGTTTAGCCTGTAAACAACATCGAATTTTATATTGATAAAAATAAAACATTGTTTATTTATGATATAACTAAAAAATTATAACCAAAAAACAAAAACAAAACAAAAATTGTAATAGGTTTACATTATATGCAACAAAGAGATTTAAGAGATGGTGATATTATAGTAAGAGCACAGTCAATGATTAATTTGTCACTCAATACTGGCGCCTCGTTAAAATTAACTGGGGTCATTACCCAATGATATTATGATAGGCGACCAGTTGAACACTTAACTTATAGCTACTTATATCTGAAAAATAAATTACTTATTGTTCTCAGTTTACTATATTGGTTGTTTTATTTTACAAGATTGGTTCAAATTATTTTACAACATTGGTAATACTTTCCAATGGCTAATCTTTGAAACGAATTGACATAATAAATCTCTAAAAGTATTTACAGCTCAGTCACTTAAACAACTCAATTCCGGATATCCTCAAGTTGTATAGGCAAGCGGTATAGCAGGCGCATACATAGGTACCTATCTACCGAGAGTTAACGCACACAAACAAAATCACTACCCACCCTCCCGGCGACCGTTTTTGATTGTGGCGGGATGCTGCGCACTAATTTGTTGTATTATGTAACGTTAGGGTAAAATATTTTAAAATAGTTTGTGCAAATTCATAAATATTTAACTTTGTTTGTTCTATATAAAATATAATTAAAGAAGCAGTCATTGATTAATTAACCTCATATCCAAATTCTCACTAATGTCTCGAAAACATGTTTTTCACATCACAAAACTATTAAAACTATATATTGATGTGAATGAAAAAGTTTTAGAGTGATCATTTGCACTTGTATATAATTTAAAACAAAATCGGTTTTGCATAAATTTATTTGGACTACGTTCGCTGAGTGATGCTTGTAAGATATAGCCAAAGCCTAAGATATAAACAAACTAATTAACCTAATATAGAAATAATATAAATGTGGAAGAATAAGAATTTAACTCTTACCTCCATCTCTAACGTCCGCGTTACTGGATGTCGGGATGCGCGGTTCGATGATAGTTCGCCGTCGTCCTGGGCGTATTACTGCGTCGACTGGCGGGGCGCGAATGACTACGACTATAGAGTTAGACTACGACCAGTCAAGTGGTAGGGTGGCGGGCGGTGCGCCGGGGGACACGCAGGACGCCTGTCTATTGATCTGCCTCTTGGGCTCTTGCACCCGGGACTCTATACTCAGTAGTCCTGTGTGGCAAACCCGATAATATATAAAACACAGCTTATTTCTATGCGTCGAAACAATGCTATATCGTTTTACATACATTTTTGTACAGTGAAATATTACTAACGATCAGTTACTAAAAAAACTATTTAAATGAATGAAGCAAATAATACTAAGATGCGATCAACAAAAATTTCCATACATGTACTCTATCGCAACAAAACACCAATCATATTGTACTTTTACGTTTTGAAATACTTTTATTGTATTAGTTAATTATATATATTTCTTCCGTGTGGTGACGGAGTAAGAATATAATTCACCACTCTCTATCTTACCCGTGGGTGATCGTAAGAGACGACTAAGAGATATAAAACGCATATAATATCTATGCCAGAGAAAGAAAGCTTGAAACAAATCCCTTAAACCCTATACCAACACGTCTGACCAGCGTTGTATAGTAGTTCAATTTCCCTTCCATTATGGAGGAGGCTCGAGCTCAACAGTGTACATATATGAGCTAAGATGTGACGAGGTGTGACGTATATGAGTTGAGATTTTGATGATGATTTATATATAATTATCGAATATAATAAAAGAATTTCAAAACGTAATTTTTTATTTAAAATTAATGTAATAATATACCACCGGATCAGAATATGGCTCCAAGCTGAGAAGAAACACTAATAAACTCACCGGCCTTGCAATTTTTAAGTGACTTCTTTTAAATTATACTGATTAGTATACAACATACGTACTGAACGTATAGGATCCGTGTGATGGCCTTCTAACCAGATTATATTTCTTTTTCAATTATTTCAATTATCTATATTACAGTCTTGGAGGGAAGGGAGAAGCACGTTCCACGTAACTACCTCAAGCAGAGAACTTTTCCGTGAGCACGATCAAACTTTAAGCTACAAACTAAAGTCAGAATGGTTTTAATAAAAAACTAAATTTCACAGAAAAAAATCACTGTATAAATATTAAATTTCAATTTCACAGGCAAAAATCACTGTATTAATAATTTATAAAATATTTTAAGCTAGTTTATTGTAAATGCGTATACATTTCCTGATGATCGACCTAGTAGATCTTTCAAGACAAATAAGATGTTATGATATTATGGATAACCAGATTGTCCTTATAGCTATATTCCTTAACCTTATAGCATATAACAAACTTCGGTAAATTTATAAAAATACTGGCTTGATTTGTATTTTGAATGGCTATAAGTAGCTTAAGAGAGTCACCATTTTGCCAAAAAATATAGTGACATTTTTCATGTGAACACGATGGACGTCTCTGTATTTATCACATATACATTTTCAAATATGAAGCATGATAAAACTTAGAATGTTTATTACTTAAATTTTTGCTCGGGCTGGCTGCATTATAAATAGCACGGACGGTCCTTTTTTAGAGAACAAAGATGCTATTCAAATGTGGGAAGCTATATAATGATTAAACCAACCCTATCCTAAGAAGTGTATGTTGTACTCTTTTTTATCTACCTGCTTCATTTTCGTTGTTGAAGTATTTATATACTGTACTTACAAGGTAAGGACAAGTATATTCGACAAAAATATTCATTTATTATATTAATTTGCAATATAGAGATATGGGTTATAATCTGATGCAGAATACGATGATATTATAAATTATTCCGTTTGTTTCCTTTTTATAAAATAAGGTGGAAATTGTTTCATGAGATAAATTAATTTAATTGTCTCAGAGCGGTAAAAATTTAAACAAGATTGAGATATCACTTAAAGCAATTCTTTGAACCCCCTCAAAATATATATTTTGAAATTATTGCCAGCTCTATTGCCGTAGTATAATAATTTGATACACCGTAGTGGGATACATATTAGCTGCAAGGAACTAAAAAACTGAGAAACTACGTTGCTATCGACTCCATATTTGAAGGGTGTTGCCAACTAACTAATTTTGACGTATGAAAGTTTAAGTTTAATACCTACATCAAAAATCACTTCATTAAATTATAAAAAAAAAAAGTGATATGTGTAAAGCGTATGTACCATATATTCCATTTGGGTCGAGAGCTTCTAAATGTCATCTTTCAGTCCAATCAGACCAACGGTTTATATAGATTTACCTCTACACTCTTCTTAGACAGCCCAGTTAGTGGACGCTGCATTCTGGCAACGTGATCTCGATTCGCTTAAGCACTTAGCTGGTTTCCTAGTATCATAACTACTACTAGAAGTAGTAGATCTGGGTACAAAAAATTGTATACTAGTTATCATATGTACCTGAAGTAGCGGTAAGAAGGAGGGTCAACATAGATGCTATATTACACAGATGCAACCAACGACAAGAATCAGAGCGAAGTTTATTTATTGTTAAAAGTCCAGAACTTTTATAAAGCTAAAATACCTATATAAAAGTATCTGCTCTTATTATAATCTTCGGCGGATCTCAGCAGTAAATATACTCATAGAAGTAATAGAGGTGCACTATACATATATAAATCCCCTGACACGTAAGCTGGATGTTAGTGACGTATTACTGATCCTTATGATGGATCCAGGTGAGTTCACCTTTGATACGTAAGCTGGATCCGAATTTAGATACCAAATACACACGGTAAGGCATTATGCATTACGTTGAAAAAAAAAACGTGAGTAATTAATATCAGAATTGCGCCTAATTTCTCCTCCATCCATCAGCCTGTAAACGTCCACTGTTTGACATAGGCCTTCCCACGAGAATGCCATTTGCAACGGTTCTGTGCCACCTGCATCCAACGGTTTCCTGCAACCTTGATAATGTCATCAGTCTACCAAGTGAAGGGTTGTCATACGCTGCGTCGTCCGATTCGTGGTCGCCACTCGAGAACCTTTCTTCCCCAACGGTTGTCGGTTCGTCGAGCGATGTGGCCTGCCCTCTTCAACATGCTAATTTCAACAAATTTCACCTACAGCTATCCATTCTTATAATCCTCTTAATTTTTATCAGCCTTATTAACTAGGTAAAAACTTTGCAATAATAATTAATAGTAACAAAATATTTTTTTTCATTTGTTACGGATTAAGAATACAAATTCACCCTTTTTTTTTTTTTTTGGTGGACTATGGATTAGTCTCGCCCCGCCAAATCGGTCCGGGGTGACGGAGAAGGCGGCGCGTGACCCCATAGACCCACCGTAAAAACTCCTCTCTCTTCGCCGTGCGAGCGGGTCACCGGGACCCGATTTTTAACTTCGGTGGCCCGCCCGGCGGTTCACCCTCGCGGGTTCCTCTTGAGAATACAAATACAAATTCACCCTCCTCTCTCTTGCTTGTGGATGTCATAAAGTGGACTCAGGGATATAATATGCAAATAATAGCAATACAAGAGCAGGAAAAATCGACATTAAGTCCAATTCCTACACGTCTGATCAGCATGATATATTACGTCAATTTCCTTTCCATAATGGAGAAACGCTGAGTCCCAGTGAGACTTATCTTGGCCGAGATGACGATGATGATGAAATAAATAAATGTTTTCTAAACATAATTATTTACTATGATTGATGAAAATAAGGATTAAGAAGATCATTAATAAATTAATTATTGCATTCCTTTTATCACTTTAAACTATTTTTATCAAGATTAATCAAAATCCAACAAAGCGAAAGACAAGCACACAAATATGTTTACATTTTAAATATTAGATTACAATACGATACAATTAATTGTAATAAAATTTGTCAAAATACTTAATAAACTATTAGTTTATTAAGTATATGTCTATACCCAGAGTAAAAACTAACAAGAAGCGTTAGACCCACTCTATATCCTGAAAGACGAAATGTGGGCCTTCATGTAATGCTAATAAATGCTAGCATTGTTGTTTAGACCGTCGATTTAGAGAGGCCAGGTGAGCAAAGTATTTAAAAATAGAATAAACTGTTGTTTAATTTTCATGTTTAATTTTATACATTATTTTTTTTGTATCTAGAGGACTTTACATATAATTTAACCTACGTATCACTTCAATATAAAATTACATACATACATACATATCATCACGCCATATTCCTTGCAGGGTAGGCAGGGAGAACAGAGTGCCAGAGAACTCTATCCTTGCATACTTCACTCGCTTCCTTAACATTCATAATTCTCTTCATACACGCTCGCCGGTTTCGGAGACTATTGACTCCACCTTCCTTCAGAACGTGACCAATCTGGTCTAGGTAGGTTAGTCTCGGTCTCCCCCGGTACTTACATCCTTCCACTTTCGTATTGTATATCTAAAAAATAATATATTTATTTAAAAAAACACTGACACAAAGTATCAACCCCTGTACGCCTGAATATTTTTGGACTCTAAAGAGTTCTTCTAATTTGTCTGGCTAAACAAACATATGTTTGAAATATTCTCCTAATTAACATTTACAAAAACTGCCCTGTCGCTGGAGTCATATTCCCGTCCTGCAAAAGCTCACAACGTGAGCTTACATTAGGAGCTTTTATTTTCAATATTCAGATTCTGTCACTTTACATTTACACCATCTTCGTCGCGTCTTAAACGATAATTCTGCATTGACATTGATCCATCATCTAATTACTCTCTTGGCTGCTTATGGCAAATTTAGATACACCAACATTGAATGACGTTGTGCCAATGATTTTATTATGGTGGATATGATCACCTACAATATATTTGATGCATCACCAATATATTGCAGATCTATTGACAAATATTCTGTTGACGTCACGCACTTTCAAGTGTAGACGTCCGCTCGAACTGGTATAGCATTCTGTTGAATGCTTCTAGTTATCATTGCTTGATGGTATACGAATTTGAAAGACGAAGATCCTCCCACACAGATTTACATCCTGTACTACTATTATAAATTATAAAGCTGAAGAGTTTATTTGTTTATTTTAACGAGCATTGACTCTATATATATATATATATCATCATCATACTCCTACTCTTATCCCAATTACTTGGGGTCGATACAATATGTACTCTTCTTTCATAGTACATATTGTAAAAGTTACTGGCAATAGTTTTATGACCGGCTGCCTGCCAGACGTCAAGACATATATATATATATATATATATATATATATATATATATATATACTAGCTTTTGCCCGCGACTTCGTCCACGCAGAACTCATCTCTGACAGAGTTAAATAGAAAAAGCAATGCAAGGTGTTGAAGGTTTGTCGCTAGGACGATAATCAACAGTATCAGAAACTGCAATGCAGTCGTCGCCTTCTGCGAGTTAGTTGTCTAACGTAATTAGGCAATAGGTGGGTCTGAGAGAAAATACTCTAGGTTGACACGCTCTACCGTCTGGCTTCGACTCGAGATGATACCCGGTTGCGGTGACCCGCCCGCACAACGTAGATGTGTACGGCGCGCGTGTGTCTATATACCATAGCCGGTCACCAAAGAAAAAGGTGGCTCAAAGTTCTATTCATTCTACAAATTATATTGCCATTAATATACTATTTACGGTATGACCATGGGATAAAAATATAATTATCGCCACCCTTTATTTGACTGTTTTGTTTCACCAGCAGAGTTGCGATCTCGTTAGATATGATTTATTATTTGAGTTATAAAATTAACATTTTTGAAGCTAAACTTAACCTGTATCTTAAACCATTAGGTAAGAACCTATTGCTGTCTACTATGTGTATCGTGTGAGCTCTCACGCCGACACTGGTGCGTGGGTGATGGAGAGGGAGACAGAAACACGTGTTTATTTATTTTTACCGCAGAATATTTGTACGTAATTTGAAAAGAATCGATAAAGAAATTTTCTCCTTATACACACTTTGTCACTTTGTTACACCCCCTTTTTTTGGCGGCGGGCTACGGTACAAACCTTAAATTTGGTAGGAATATTTCTTTCGCTGATTAGAGGTCAGTTAAGAACGGATTTTACGAAATTCCACTTGCAAGGGGAGTTGCTGGGGTGTAAAAATCACATTTTTAAATATAGCTCCTACAGACGTGAATTACGGTCCGTAGGCATATTTGTGTTACGCTACAGAAGTAAACTAAGAAGGGCTTTTTAAAAACTCCACCCCTAAAGGGGATTGCGTAGGTGTTAACTCAAAAAATTCACATTTCCCAATATTGGCCCTACAGATTTGGCATTTGGTGTGGACTTTCTTTCTGCCCTGTTAAGGTCAGATGAAGTAAGATTTTAAGAAATTCCTTCTCCGAATGGAATTCTGTGCAGCGAAAGTGAACTACACAACTGAACTAACCTAACCGAAGCGAAGCGAGGGCAGGTCGCTAGTTCTTAATAAAGTACCTATTTAAAGAAAATATGAAAAAGGATTTATGGTTAGTTGATAATTATCAACTGATGATAATCAAACATTAGATATGATTATAATCAAACACTAACCACCATCTCTACCACCCATCAACAAACTTTATATAAAAATACGTACCTAATTTACATAATGAATAGATTTGTTTTTATTTAAAAATTTCTTCGCTATTAAAACAGCTTTTAATTTAAATGCTTGAAGCATTTAAATTAAAATAAGATTTTAAAATATCTTTTTACGTCTTATGTCCTTTACTTCGAAAGGGTTCACAATTTGTTCATCTTATTGCAATCAGTCGTTCTTATGGTCACTATCCATCATCGTCATCATTAGATGGTGAATATCACTTAGAGTTATAAATGTACACAACAACAAACGTAAACAAATGGATGCATGTGGATGCAATTTATATCCCATATATATAAGTCCGTTACTGCGACAGAAATATCTACTGCTTACTGCAGTGTTCCTCTTTAAAAACTCATAACTATTAAATTCAAAATAAGAATATAGGTATTGAAATTAATTTAAATTGTATGATCGTTATTAAATAATTCTAAAAATAATACTTATTATATACATTATTATTGTCAATTCAATTTAACTAGACTACTAAAAATAGTATTTGCTGTCTGCTAACTTTTTGAAGTGGGTTTAAAGGCTTAGGTACGTTTTAACATACAATTGTAAAATAAATATTGATTTCTTTATCGTTATTTTGTTTCTAAAATTAACAACCGAGACGTGAAAATGATTAAATTCAGTTCAGTTTATTGAATTGTATTTACACAATGAACAAATGGATAACTCTGTTCTTGATTGGTAAATATAGAATATTTATGCATTTTAGATATCATTGCAATATTAATTTAATATATTATCTATTTTTTTAGGTATATGTATTATAGGATGCGCTGGCCGAGATCCTTTCCGACCAAAACACGGTACGATACCCTTTTTGGTAAGTGTATATCACCTATATATCATCATCATCATCACAGCCCATAATTGTCCCACTGTTGGGCTCGGGCCTCCTCCGTAATAGGAGGGAAATTAACCTACTATACCCCGCTGGTCAGACGTGTTGGTATAGGGTTTTGTTTCGAGTTTTCCTTCTCTCGCATAGATATTATATGCGTTTTATATCCCTTAGTCGTCTCGTACGATCACCCACGGGTAAGCTATGGGGTGGTGAATAGTATTCTTACTCCGTCACCATACTGAAATCACCTATACATACCTTCACCAATTTATTAAATAGGTAGGTATATTGTTCCATATAAAAAATAAATTTCGTACATTTGCGGATCAATTTATCTCTACAATCCAAAGCCTTTGACTTTTCTTTGGTACAAAAGAAGAACTATATATATATGATTATTTGTAAATGAAAAAAGGTAAATATAAGAAATTTCCTTTCGTTTATTAAAGTTGGCTTTTCTATCTAGCAATGATGAGCACCGAAACAAATCATTTATTATGTATAAGTAATTTGAAAAGAATCGATAAAGATTTTTTCTCTGAACATTTTTTAAATTAACATAACTTTTTTATTTATAAACCAATTTACATAAAATAAAGCCTAAATGTTAAGTGAAACTTATCACAATATATTAGTGAACACCGCATCTAAATCGGATAAGCCGTTTCTGAGATTAGCGTGCACACAGACAAACAGATAAACAGGCAAAAATGTACAAAATCATTGTTTGGGGTTCTATTTGTGTTGATAAAGGTCCCAGTAATATTTTTTCTCATATATATATATATATATATATATATATATATTTATTTATTTCGATACACAACTACCATTACAGGTAATACAACCCAATTCGATAGCGGAAGACAGTATTAGTACATAAGTATATATTACGATAATTCTAAACATTACAAATTTCTTATTTCTATGTACTTAAAATTAAAATAGTGGTCAGTGTTAATTCGTTCAGTGAACACGAGAATAAATCTCTTCGTGTTGAGACCTCGTTGAGCACACGTAGAGCGCGCGTGAATGGCGCGTGCTTAACAAGTTGGTGCGAGCGCGCGGCGCCCTCAGGAGCGGTGGCTGCCGCCGCCGTCCCGCGTATTCGTCTGGTACATACAGTCGAATCGCCTGCAGAATAGCTGGGTTGTGGATTAGGCCCCGCAATACTTTAAATATGTACAAGACGAGAGCTATTTCTCGTCTAACTTCTAATTTATAAAATCCTACCATACCCAATATAAATGCGGTTGGATATAGTAATGGGTATCCTGGATATATCCCGAACTGTTTTAAATATAAAAATCGTAAAAATTTATTTTGTATTCGCTCCATCATTACTATATGTTTAGCTTCATGCGGAGCCCATACTATGGCATTGTATTCCAAGTGACTTCTTACTAGAGCCTCGAATAAAGCCTTTAAAGTTCTGGTGTTAGTGAATTGATTTTCCTGACGCAAGACAAAACCTAAATTTCGGTAAGCCCTCTTACAAACATCTATAATATGCTGTCTAAAATTCAGATCAGCTGTAAACCGAACACCTAAGTCTTTGACTTCTGTGAAGCGTATCGGCGGTTCGCTATTTATGTGGTATTGGTGATGATTAGGGGTGCGCGCCCTACTGAACGATAAAACTGAGCACTTAGATACATTAAATTGTAACTGATTTGCCAAACTCCATGCCGTTATACTATTGATATCATCCTGAAGTGATTTATTGTCTCTTTCTTTTTGATTTCAAGAACTAATTTTAAGTCGTCTGCAAATAGTAAGGGAGTAGATGTTTTGACTATTTTAGGCAAATCATTGATCATTAAAATAAACAGAAGGGGCCCAAGGTTTACTACCTTGACTGACCCCAGATCTTGTGTAATAAGGTTTGGAAAGATGTCCACCGTAATCAACGTATTGGCGCCTATCTCTCAAATAACTGGCAAAGAACGCTAATGTATGCGGAGTGAAACCTGCATTCGCTAATTTCAAAAGCAGACGATCATTATGAACCGTATCAAATGCCCGCCGAAAATCGAAGTAGGCAACATCCACTTGTCGAACTGCATCGACTGCTGGCACTAGTCTTGTCATCAAGTGAAGTAAGTTACCTGTAGTCCCCCTACCAGGGCGAAAACCGTGTTGTGCTTCGGATAATTGGGCACTTACCTGTTTGTATATACAACTGTGAATGGCTGACTCGAACACTTTGGCTGGAGTGCAAAGGACTGCAATAGGTCTATAATCACTGGGTGTCGAACCTCCGCTACCTTTTGGAACAGGTACGACTCGGGTCACTTTCCAGCGATCAGGAAACAGTGCACGTTGAATACATGCGTTAAATAAGTGTAGCAACGGATTAATTAAAACTGAATTACAGTCTTTAAAGACGAATGCCGGTATACCATCGGGGCCTGCGCTCCATTTTGGCGGTAAATGAGCTAGCGCACATTGTACGTCCACGGTGTTTAAGCGAGCGAGATGCACTCACGCACCTGGCGCGTCTGCTGCCGTCGCACTCGCTACCGCTACGCTCAGCACGGGCGGGTTCGGGTTGTATACAGAGTGAAAGAATCGAGCAAATTCACTGGCACTTTCCTGTTCAGATAGAGCTCGTCCGTTGTTGATTAGCTTTTGTTTCTTTGACATACCTTTTCTAGATCTCATATAAGCCCAGAAAGCTTGAGGTTCTGTTGCCAAATGGTTTTGTACGCGATCGACGTATCGCTCAAGCGCTCGAGTCGTCTGTGCTTTCACTCTTGCTCTGCACAATGAAAACGCCTGATAATCACAGTCCAATTTCCTGGATTGAAACTTTTTATGTAATTTGTGTTTTAGCTTAATATCTTTAATATATATATATATATATATATGTATATAAGAGAGATCCACCTATGTATTGACTCATCGCGCTATCTATGGAACCATAAGGCCTACAGACTTTAATTTTGGGAGGAATATTCCTTTCACCGAGTCGAGGTCAGCTAAGAAGGGATTTTATGAAATTCCACCCGCAAGTGGGATTGCTGAGGTGTAAAAATCACATTTTTAAATATAGCTCCTACAGGCTTGGAATTTGGTGTAGACTTTCTTTCTATCCTGTAAAGGTCAGATGAAGTAGGATTTTAAGAAATTCCTTATCCGATAGGAAATCTATGTCGTAAAAGTAAACTGCACAACTGAACTCACGTAACCGAAGTGAAGCGAGGGCGGGTCGCTAGTATTTAAATATATAAATGTCCATATGTGTGAAACAGGTATATTTTGCATCACGACAAAGAGGTTTGTGCACTGGTACTCTTGTATCTAAAACAGCAGTGATAACAACACTGGTGTGTGTAATGAATCCAACGGCGAATACAAAAGATACTCGATCTATCAACGTTGTTGTTGGCTCCAGCTACAGACATCCCCGTCGAGGCATTAGAGTGCAGGTTACTAAGATTCTTATCCAAAACTGTGAGTATTTGTTATTATATATATATATATTATATTATATATATATATATATATATATATATATATATATATATATATATATATATATTATTAATAATAATAATTAAAAAATATGATTTTTAATATATGAAAAGTATAGTGAGTTGTTTGCCGTGTGGTGATGGAGTAAGAATACAATTCACTACCTACCCCATATCTTACCCGTGATCGTAAGAGACGACTAAACGAGAAAAACTAAGACGAGGGATATAAAACGCATAGGAGGAGGCTCGAGTCCAACAATGGGACATATATGAGCTGAGATGATGATAGTGAATTGAATTTCCGTGCTTTGTTTAGTTAGTGAGTCATTCAGATATCATAGTGAACTTTTGAGTTAATTTGTGCATACTTTGTATCGTACCATCTTAAATAAACACATACACACACTAGTGTAGGTAGTCTATATTCAATACTTCACACAGTTCAAGATAAGAAATTAATTTATTATTTCATATACGTCGTTATTGGCAGATATATTATTATTGATTATATAAAGTTATTGGCAATAGTTTTACGACCGGCCGCCTGCCTGACGTCAACCCTCCTTGGGCATGTAGTGAGTATGTGAGTTGGCACAGGTCGTTATAAGGCTCTTAGTCGTCTTTTACGACATCCACGAGCAAAGTAAGGGTTGGTAGTATTCGTAGCCGCTACTACACGACGCAAAAAGGCGTCAGAATATACATACATACATATCATCACGCCATATCCCTTGCAGGGTAGGCAGAGAGAACAGAGTGCCAGAGAACTCTATCTCTGCATACTTCACTCGCTTCCTCAACATTCATAATTCTCTTCATACACGCTCGCCGGTTTCGGAGACTCTTGACTCCACCTTCCTTCAGTATATGACCGATCTGATCTAGGTAGGTTAGGCTCGGTCTCCCTCGGTACCTACATCCTTCCACTTTCGCATTGTATATCTTCTTAACCAGACGTTCTTTCGGCATTCTTTCCACATGTCCGAACCATCGGAGCATTCCCTTTCGCATCTTTACACCAATACTCTCTTTCATACCTACTCACTCTCTTACGTCGTCGTTACGAATGCGGTCGGTCAGCCTAACTCCACAGATTTTCCGCAGAGATCGCATTTCGACCGCATTAATTTTACTTTCATACTCATTTCTGCATACCCAACTCTCGCTTCCATACAGTAATGTTGGGACAAGCACTGCGTTATGTATTGCTACACGTGCTTTCTGGCTGAGGTGGTGGCTGCCGAGAAGTTGCCCCAACGCTACGTTCACTCTATTTCCCGCATTCACTCGTCGCTCTATATCAGTGGTGTACCTTCCATCTCGGCTAAATCCACATCCAAGATATACAAATTCATCCACTTGCTCTAGTACATCATTACCTATTGTTACTCTTACATCTGTTCTGGCTTCATCTCTTTCAAAGACCATTATTTTGGTTTTGCTCACATTCACGCGTAGACCCCTTTTCTTACAATCTTCTGTCACTGTGTCGACTAGGGTCTGCAGGTCAGTCGCTGACTGTGCCAGCAGGATTGCATCATCTGCATAAAGCAGAGCAGTGACCACTGAGTCGCCCATCTGGATTGCCCATATTCATATTGTTCAATCTTTGGAGACATTTATCCAGATATATAATAAACAGCCTGGCTGACAGAACGCACCCCTGCTTAACGCCGATATTGACGTCAAACCATGGTGACATTCCATCATCCAGCCGCACACAGACTCTACAGCCCATGTAACTGGACTGCACAGCCTGTAGCAGTTTACCGTTAATACCATACTCCGGTAAAATGTCCCAAAGTTCCTTTCGTATAACCGTGTCAAATACTCTCTCCAGATCCACAAAACTGCAGAAAACCCTCTGACCTAAAGCCAGATGCTTCTCCACAATGTTGCGCAGAGAGAACACTTGATCCATGCATCCCCTTCCACTCCTGAAACCTCCTTGTGTCTCACACAGTAAACCATCGGACACCAACCTCATTCTCCTTTCAATAATTTTACCGTACACTTTTGCTGCCAAACTGGTCAAGCTTACGGCTCTGTAATTTGCGCAGTCATAACGTGAACCCTTGTTTTTAAACAAAGGCACGATGACTGCGCTATTCCAGTCCCCGGGAATCATTCCCGAACTCCAACATAAATTGAGGAGCAACAGGAACGCCTCCCAGACACAGGAGCCACCAAGCTTAATCATCTCGGCAGACACCATATCAATGCACGCTGCCTTACCATTTTTCAAACTTCTTATCGCCCATTCAACTTCATCCATACTGATGCCATCGGAGGACGCCGTTGTCGAATGTTGATCTACTAAACCACATGCAAAACCAGCGCCAACCGTAGCATCCGCATACATATCGCCAAAATATTCACTCCATCGGCTTAACACGTCAGAATATAAGTAATAAAAAACCCCATTTCGATAATGAACTTTACATTTTTCTAGTGAATAACATTCCCATGGAGAATCGCGCTTACTATAAGATAAAATCATGTGCCATTTTGCTTCTGAAGAGACAAGTACCCGATATATTGGTTGAAATTCCATTAAGACCTATTAAGATAGACTACAAAGGGGAAGAAGTATTAAATCTACACGACGAATGCCTTATGCCAGGCTGGCACTTCTTTTACAAAGGGGTAATGTTACATCATTTTTTTTATTAAATACTTCTTTATTCTATAAAACAAGTACTGACATTTACTATAAAACAAGTACTTACTCTTATTTGTTGAAGAATTTTAATTTACACTTTCTGAAAAATTTTGCTTTGTTTGTAACTTTCTTTTTTATATATTTGGTAGGATAAAATTAACTTACAAATAAGGAGAGTTTCATAAAAGTAATTAATAAAAATATCGCCGATTAAATTCTCTCGCCGTTATAAGCAAATAATAGCCATAAGTAAATAAGTACAATTAAAATTATAATTATCCTATTGCACGCCTCGTCGTGTTGAGGTTGCTTGCCTTGCTCTACTATCGATATATGAAAATCAAGCACTTTTCAAACCTAAAAATGATTGTATTTTTCTCACATTACACTTATAGGATAATATTATCATACATTTGTCAAGAAAAAACATTCGTTTAAACGTCTTTGATATTTTTAAAAAGCAATTATTTTGTTTAAAGTAATAAAAAAGTCGAATAAAAAAAATTCGAGGACGTCGGATAAAAATATTCTAGATCTGGCACGATTACGACCGTAAAAATTAATGTATCTAAATATTTATTTTTTTAAAAGCTTCATAACCGCAACGCGCTGTTTCCTTTCGAAAATGGCTTGGTAATTCTTTGTCGATTAATTACAATTAATAAAAAACTAAACTGCTTAGTCATTAGTGTAAGTATACCTTATGGAAATTGGGTTCGCTTACATTTTTTTAGCGTCCATTCGGACAGGCAAAGGAAACAAATCCCATACAGCCTATTGTAAATAAGTTTAACAATACGTCGAGAATGGCACCAAATTTCAAAAGTATTTTTCTTTCATTTTTATTTATGGCATTGACTACTAGTAAATGATAAATAAAATTAAAAATTATGCGGCGTGCACTTTTGGATTTGCCAATTTATTTATTTCTACATTCATTCATTCATTTTTATTTAAGTATGATATATGGTGGACAAAACTTATACCATCAATAAATTTAGTTTCTAAATCTACTAAAGTAAATAGAAACAACTTATTTACTAAAAAAAACTAACGTAGATAAATTTTGCAACTTCTAGGCTAGAAAATTAACATAGAGAAAGAGGCTTTCAGTATAGTCCACGCTGATTTTCCGTTAGTCATAAATGGGGCCAACTCATCTGGAATATTACCACTCTCAATGAAAATCGCCATCTAAGTGATAGCAATTTTCTACTGCGCTTCGTTAAGTTAGCGAGAAAGCTGATGATCTGAACCCACTCCCCTTCTTCCCCGTCATCATTCCATTCTCTCTAATCTTGTACCTGTGGTAGACAGCTACTTAGATATACACTTAATATTATTTAAGTCTATATGTGATAGTTATCATTTACCATCAAGTAGGCTACTTGTTCATCTATAAACAAAGACAATAAAACATAAATTCATATAAGATGGATTAATAAAAATGGGTTAATAAAAATGAATCGAACATCTCACATTTTTGAACATTTAAAACAATCAAGTGTTTATATCCTTAGAGGCCGTTCATAAATTACGTAAGGGATTTTGAAGAATGATTTGAACAGCCCCAAACCGTAAGTCATCATAAGATTGCAACTACTCCCGCATGCCCCTTAATAAGAATTTTTGTAAGAGAGGGCCCTTTTTGATCAAATATAACTCCGTTTATTCTGAAAATATCTTTTATTACAATCAATTCAATTACAATACTACAAGTAGGTATCATTCGTCATCATCATCTCAGCTCATATATGTCCCACTGTTGGGCTCTCGCCTCCTCCATAATGGGAGGGAAATGACTTACAATACCACGCTAGTCCGGTGTGTTGGTATAAGGTTTTGTTTCGAGGTTTCCATCTCTAGCATAGATGTTATAATTATGCGGTTTATATCCCTCAGTCGTCTCATACCATCACTCACGGGTAAGAAAGGCGTGGTGAATTGTATTCTTACTCCGTCACCTCACGGAAAAGTAGGTGTCATTAACTCATTGCAATAACATTAATCTTATTAATCTATCATAGTTTTGACTAAAATTATTCATTTTCAATTTAATACGTAACGTCAAGTAAATACACTAGAAATGACTATAGTAAGAAATTATAATATTCAGTTAACACCACCTCATAAACGTCTTACATAATTTATGAATGGCCCCTTAACCTTTATTATCCTTTTTTAATGTGTAAATATTGGATTATTTTCTATAAAACCATTTTATTACTATTATCACTACAAGGTTTTCCCATTATCCCATAAATATTAATTAAAACAGTTTAAGATAAATAAACACAGCATAGACGTTCGTAATCGTTTCCAGTTAGGGTCCGCCTACCTGTAAAGGTCGGTAGATTTAATAACAGAACGGACTCTAGTACCAATCTACACAATGCTGTTGATAAGATTATTCAAAAATAATTCTCTAAGCGTTATTGTAGGTGAAGCTAAGTTGAACACAATAGTAACAATCCCATAACACTTGTTTCCTAACAATGTTAGTTCGCGACAAACAAGCCATTCGCCCATTTTATGTTAATATTTTATTATCATCATTATTGTGATAATGATGCTTTTATACGTCCCATAATTGGGGTCGAGTCTTCTCTATAATAGTGGGAATACATCCTACAATACCACGTTAGGCGTCTGCCTATCGAGGTATTTTAATACGTCTGTATTGCTATAGTTTTATTTCAAGTTTTGTTACTCTTGGAGTGATGTCATCTGTATATTATCTCCTTTACATGTTTACGATACCTAAGGATAAGAGAGAGATGGTAAATTGTATGTTTATTTCGTTACCCCAGAGAAAATATTTTACTAATTGTATGGATAATGTTATAACTTGTAGTTAGATTAAATAGTTGCATAAAGTTTTCCGTGTGGTGACGGAGTAAGAATACAATTCACCAACACATATCTTGGCCATGGGTGTCGTAAAATACTACTAAGAGATATGATATGCATACAACATTTATGCAAGAGAAGGAAAACACAAATTAAAATGCTATACGAATCCGTCTCACTGGCGTGATATAATAGGTTAATTTCCACCGTTTTGAGCCTAGTAATAAAACGTGTATAAGCTAAACTAATAATATATGGTTAAGTTTAAAAAAAACACTAATTGTACAGATATAGCTCAAGTTGTAAGCGAAATTTGAAACATGATCAAAAAAGAACAATTTAAGTCCCGTCAAACCCCCGATACCATCTTGCACATGTTTCAACATTTGTTTAACATGTGTGTGAGTTCTTTCTCTTTTATACTTAAGGTTTAAATAAAATAACTAAATACAAATCACATATCTATTCATCACAGCTAGTACATAGAGATATCGATGAGCGAGTATTATATATATTGAATGGTTGGTTTATTTGATTTCTATTTTGAATCGTGATAAACCTTTAATTTAATAAACACATATACTTAAAATCAGTAGAAAGTTAAAAACAATAGAATTTTTTAACGACTTGTGTTTTGTAATTATCGGATTTTTTTGAACGTAACAACCCTTTGTTACGTTCAAAAAATTCTAATTTTTTGGCAAGATATTGAACAATTTTTTGGCAAGATATTGAAGTATGAATGAGGGAAAAAAATTAAAACACATGAAGTAATTTTTAGATGTTTGTGAATATATATTTTGAAAAGTATTATAATTCTGCAATTTTGTTGCATTTTGTGTGTGTCACAGCTTTGCTTGCACCTTCGAAGATTTTAGTATGTTCACAAATCACAAAGCCGTGCCCAAGACGGACCGTGACGCATTAAAATCCTGAAAATATATCGATGCCTACATTTATTTTATATGTAGGTACTTTTTTACAGACGTCGTGATGGAGTTTTAACAAGGCCGTGGAGGGAGTTTCAATGGCCGGGCTAATACCGTGCCGTAAACGGTCGCTGCGACGTCTCATACACGTTAGCGAATTGCTTGAAAAATATGAATTCAAAAAAATGCATACATATGTTACACTTGGTATGGGTACATTCCCCTATATCTCTTATTTGTCTTTATCGACATCCACGGTCAAGAAAGACGATAGTGAATTGTATTCTTGCTCCGTTATCACTCGGATATCACTATAAATATAAATAATATAGATATACTTTTATTAAATGTCAATTTTGGAGTTACAATAATTGCCAATGAAATGATTGAGTATACTAACTAGGATTGCATATTATACTAGAGACACTCAGAAAAACAAAAAATTACTCGACTGCGTTTTAATTAGACTGTAAAAAAAATTCATTGAAGACAAGAGCAGATGGCAATGCACAGATGGTGGAGTAGTTAAGATGACGAAAGCCGACGGTCGTCGATCCGAGACGATATCCGAAAGGGTAACCCACAGGATGGGCCACTGATAACAAAGACCGGGTTCCAGTGGCCCGTCCGCACAGCATAGAGGTACGTTGTACGGCAGGTTATGAAGTCGCTCGCAGTCCCCTTCGTCGCCCCGGGCGTATCGAGCAGGGTGTGACTATAACGTGCCACAAAAAAGGTATTCTTTTTAAAAAAATCAAACATAATGAAAAAGTAGTTATCAAATCGCATAAAAACTATACATGCATAACAGATTTTACTTAATATTTAGTCATTTAAAAATATTTAATAAAACTCACTTACTATACACTCAAAATATTTAATAAAACTCACTACTAAAACCTGGTCCTTAGGGCATATCAATATCGCTAATAAATATGAATACTTTATTACATATGTAAAGTCTGACATTCCATTTTAGGATAAAATTTTTCCAGTACACAAATTTCTTCTGCAAAAAAGTCTCAGAGTACAATACTTAAGCATCGCAAAGAAGAGTCTGTGGTGTGAAGCACTGGCCATTAAACTACAGAAAGCATCAAGTAACCTAGGCTTTCTTGGATACATAGACAGATCATCCAGTATCTGTGTCAGAGATGTAAGAAAAAATTATTATATAAATTTCTACCATGTTTATTAATTATATTTTACGATTATTGGATGCCCAGTTCAATTTGAAATATTTTAATATATTTGATTGATCGTATCTTTTTGTGTAATTTCTATTGATACTTAGTCCAGACTTCTTATTTCAAGAGCTACATAATTAGGGTGTTAGGGTAGTATTAGGATAAAGACCATTTAAAGTTTGTACTCCATTAAGAACTGTGACCTCCCCGCATGAATGTGTGAAAAAGAATTATAATTCCAGCATTTGATTACGAACAGGTCATTGAACAGAGATATGCGAATAAAAAGGAAGTGGTCCGAATCAATTGATTGTATATATATATGTATATATATATATACAAAAAATAGTTAAAAGCAAAATTGTGCATGTGGTGTGTTTTTCTTGGGATTCGTAAAAATCAGCTAAAGGAGCACCAGGAAATTTAGAAATATTCTCCTGAGCAGATCGGCAATTGCGATTGCTAATACGACTGCTCTGCCATTCAGCTGCATCAGGGAGGCGCTCCGATTTCATGGGGTGCCCTTGTACCTGAGGCGGCTGGTGGCGGACTATTTGGAGGAGCGCAGTGTCCTCTGCGCGGGTCCCGCTGGGGACAATGTGCGGACGCCCATGTCATGCGGTTTTCCGCAGGGGTCAGTTCTGGGGCCGACTCTGTGGGACATCGGGTACGACTGAGCGTTGCGAGGGAGTCTCCCCGCCGGGCTGAGCTTGATATGCTATGCTGACGATACGCTCGTCACAGCCCGGGGCAGGACACTCGAAGAGGCGGCGCGCCTGGCCACTCTCGGCACCGAGGAGATGGTCAGGCGAATCGAGGCGCTGGGGCTCAGGGTGGCCCTAAGCAAGACGGAGGCCCTCCTATTCCATGGGCCTCGTGTAAGGCTGCCTATCGGCGCCTCGATAGTCGTCAACTCCATCCACATCAGTATCCAGGCCCATATGAAGTACTTGGGCCTGTTGCTGGACGGGCGATGGGCGTTCTGGGAGCATTTCCGCTGAATTGCTCCCCGGCTGGTCGGCGCGGCGTCCGCCCTATCACGGCTCATACCGAACGTGGGCGGACCCAGCTTTGAGGGCCGACGGCTGTATGCGGGGGTGATCCGCTCGATGGCCATATACGGCGCACCCGTGTGGGCAAGATCTCTGACCCTTCGGCTGAGGGCCTTTCTGTGGCGCCCTCAGAGAATCATGACAGACTGAGCCATCCGCGGATACCGCACGGTGTCGACAGAGGCGGCAGGCGTGTTGGCCAGGACACCCCTGTGGGACATAGAGGCGGAGATGCTCTCCGACCTCTACCGGCGGGTCACCTCAGTGCGCGAAGCAGGTGGCTCCCCATCGCTTAGCGAGATAGCCACCTAGCGCGAGGACGCCCGCCGAGACGTCATCGCTCGCTGGGCTACGCGGCTGGAGAGGCCTAGGCACGGTGTTCTTACCGTAGAGGCTCTCCGGCCCGCATTGACGGAGTGGATGGAGCGGCGGCACGGAGTCCTCTCTTTCCGGTTGGTGCAGGTGCCCCGACAGGGCACGGGTGCTTCGGCAAATACCTGCACAAGATCGCAAGGAGGGAGTCGACTCCGTCCTGCCACCAGAGCGGCAGTGACGAGAACACTGCGCAACACACGCTGGAGGTCTTCGTGACCTGGGCTCGGCAACGCTGTGACCTCATCGCTGTCATCGGTGCAGACCTGACGCTGGCGGCTGTCACGAAAGCGATGGTCGACAGCATCAGGAACTGGGACGCGGTCGCCGCCTTCTGCGAGGCTGTCATCTCGCAGAAGGAGGCCGTGGAACGGGTCCGGGTGGATTCCCAGTATCCGGGCCGCCGCCAGCGGCCGGGGCGGCGCAGGTGCGAGTATCTGCGCCTGATGCCGCCCTAACCGAGGCTTCGGGTGATCGGACCGGGGAATTGCCCGGTCACCCGACGTGAGGCCACCGCGTGAGGACGACGCCCCGACGGCGAAAGCTGTCGGGGCATCGACAAGAGAGGAACCCGCAAGGGTATACCGCCGGGCGGGCCACCGAAGTCAAAGATCGGGTACCGGTGGCCCGCTCGCACGGCGAAGAGAGGTGTTTGCAAGGTGGGTCCATGGGGTTGCGTGCCGCCTCTTCTGTCGCCCCGAACGTTTTTGTCGGGGCGCGACCACATCCATGGTCTACCTTGCGGAAAAAAAAAAAAAATACGACTGCCAATTCTAATGATTATGAAATCATCTCCTAGTGGAGTTGCTTATTTCCAATATAGAATATCAATAGACGGAGAGAATATAATAGAGTGGACGAAATAGGATAGATGGAAATGCATAAAGTGTGTAAGTATGATAATATTTTTTTTTCTTTTTTTTTTATTGCCGGTGGTGGCAAACGAGCCAGCAGCACACCTGATGGTAAGTGACACTGCCGCTCATGGACTCTTGCAATACCAGGGCATAACTAGGCCGCTGCCTACCGTGAAGAAAGTGCTCTTCTTAAACCTCGTTTAAAAAAGGATAATATGTAGGTATATGGATCGTCGGTCGGATCCTCGTTTAATATGTAGGTATATGGATGAAAGTTTATCGCTGAACATACATAAGTGAACGTCCTGTGGCTATTTTAAAAACGTTACCAATTTTTATCTTACAGCCGGACCGAAGAGCGCAACCGTGTCATGTAAGTTATCAACGGCTATTAATAGCGCAATCTATAAATATTATCAAACAATTTAAACTTATATGTTGCGGAATTTCATAAGGTCACTGCACGCTATTAAACCCACAACCTCGCATTATAATAGAATCAAGCTATTTCTCCTTGGAGGTACTCTAGTACTCCACACTATAATAATGGTGTCTAAGAGAAACCATAGATCAAAATCTACTACTATTTTCTTATGAAATGAAAAATATTATACAAGAATCGTAATATTTTAGATTTATGAAACGTTATATTTCTCTTTTCGTCCATAAATACTTATTATTTTTGCTGCCATATATTATATGTATTGGTAAGAGCTGGAATGTTCTATATTTTATTCATTACCTTCCTGCTGGACTCATGAAAAGCAGCTGAATTATCATCGGGAAAGTGGGCCAGTCCCAGGATAGTACCTACTGGGACAGATTCTTAACTTCATCATCATCATCATCACAGCCCATATATGTTCCACTGTTGGGCTCGGGCCTCCTCCATAATGGGAGGAAAGTTAACCTACTATACCGCGCTGGTCGGACGTGTTGGTATAGAGTTTTGTTTCGAATTTTCCTTCTCTTGCATAGATGTTATATGCGTTTTATATCCCTTAGTCGTCTCTTGTGATCACCCACGGGTAAGATAGGGTGGTGAATTGTATTCTTACTCCATCACCATACGTATAAATTAACTCTTAACTTAGATTTTTTAAAAGTGGCTTACTATTGTAGATTTCTTATTGTAGATCTATTGTTCGTTAACAAGCGGTAGGTAAGAAGCTTTCGTAATTTCTATCATCACATTATTGATCTCTAGATACGAGATATGATGTTGTCAGTTTCTTTTTTCTCTAAATATGTATCTGTAGTCATAGCTGTGAATTCTTTGCATTATCTCCTGCGAGCTGAATGATCCTGTGAATTGGATATAATAACAGCTGGAATGACATAACTAGCATTTATTTGGTAAATGGGGTGGTGATCGCAATAGGGTGTTATTCTTCTTAATATTTCTCATCTATTAACTATAAAATCACTCAGTTTTAACAGCAAACGTAACCTATTTTACTAATGGCATCTTTTATCACAGGGCATGTATGGAGCTCCATTGATATGTAAGGGTAAGGCCGTCGGCATGTTAATGGCTCCTGACGCCCAGTGGTCCAACTGCACAGGATTTAGCAACCTTATTCATCTCTTTTCTGAAAAAAATCAGGCCGATTTTATGACATGTGTTAGCAGGTACGTCACATTCTATCTTTGACATTATACATACATACATATCATCACGCCATATCCCTTGCAGGGTAGGCAGAGAGAACAGAGTGCCAGAGAACTCTATCCTTGCATACTTCACTCACTTCTTCAACATTCATAATTCTCTTCATACACGCTCGCCGGTTTCGGAGACTCTTGACTCCACCTTGTTTCAGCACGTGACCAATCTGGTCTAGGTAGGTGAGTATTTTGATATTATGAGCTTATCAATTTCCTCTTAGTCTATATTCTAGTCTTATAGACTAGAATATAATATAAATTGCTATTAATTTAATAATACATAATATAAAAATAAATTGAAATAAAAAAAAATGTTGTCAATCAACTTGCTGAGAATCCAAATTAATTATTTCCTGGCCGCCCCTTAGACCTGGTAATCAAAAGAGTGATAATCAAGATAAGCGGTATGTGATGTTCATATAACATTCATTTTATGATAGCAATAATATATAATACTGCGTCACATTTCAAAGGTATGCTTTATCATAACGAAAGCGGATGTCCTACAGGATACAGCATTCCTTGTGGAACGATATTGCTTTTTTTCACTAAAATTTTATTACTTTGATTGTTTTGTTGAGCGACTAACTAACTGATGTACCTAATAGCCTGTAATTGGTTAGTTAACCCTACTTTATACCTGTCGATCGTACACAATACGATCTTAAAAAAAAACAGATAAAAATGTTCATGTTTTAGATAGTCGTCCTAAAAATATAAAAGATTTCACGAATATATTTTGTGACCGGAACCTGTATAGCTTGTTTTTTTATTCAAACGTCACATATCGCCAACGCGCCATCTTACTCCTTTTCTTTTTTCGATTAACATTCATTGTAGCATGATATTTCTTCTTTTTATCCTTTCGTTAAAATTGCATCCAGTGTTTTAAAAAAGATATTTAATTCGTATATCTTTGAGAGTAAGGTATATGTATACCTACACAGCGTTCCGTAGTAATATTATAATACCTACTATTTTAGTCTATATTAATATTGAAGAGCAGTAATTTCTATTACGTCAATCACATCACTAAGTAAACGTTTCATATTTATAATCATCATCATCATCATCATCAGAGCCCATATATGTCCCACTATTGGGTTCGGGCCTCCTCCGTAATGGAAGGGAAGTTAACCTGCTATACCGCGCTGGTCAGACGTGTTGATATAGGGTTTTGTTTCTTTCTTACATAGATGTTATATGCGTTTTATATCCCTTAGTCGTATGTTACGATCACCCACGGGTAAGATAGGGTGGTGAATTGTATTCTTACTCCGTCACCACACGGATAGGTAATACATGTTTATAAAATCATTTCAATATTACAATAGTTGATTAGATAACGTTTATTAGGATGGATTATATCTATATAAAATTAAAAAAGGATAAGTAATGAAACGTCTTAGAACAGTTTGTTTGATGCTGTAGGACATAAATAATGAGACTAAAACACAAACATTTACCTTTTTCTTATATTGTCGTGTATGTGTATAAGTATAAATACATATACTATAGAACTACAGCTTCAACAAAAAAAAAGTTTTTCGTTTTAGATCGCCTGTTTATCAATAGAAATAGATACAGGAAGCTTACAGTGGGTGTTTTTAAGAATAATAACATTTGAAATAAAACTACTTTTACGGATTATGTCGTGTTTGTATTTGATTTTTAATGTTCCGACGTTTCGAACACTTTACAGTGATCATGGTTCACGGGAGGACTAAGGTGTCTTACGTCCAATATGTAGAATGGCATATTGGACGTGACCATGATCACTGTAAAGTGTTTGAAACGTTGGGAAAATTAAAAATTAAATACAAACGCGATAGAATCCGTAAAAGTAGTTTTATTTCAAATGTGCAATACTCGCGTAAACATTAGAAATCATTAATTATAACATTTTAAATTTTAGCTTATTCACTCCTGATGTCACAGTAGATTGGTATGGAATGCAGAACTCAATACGTGATTATGTATCTGAGGAATACGATCCTGTGCCAGAAATGTACGACCGCCTGGACGCCAGAGTCTCCAGTGGTTCGACTGAAGAACTGTGAATAAAATGATAACAAAAATAGATCAGTTTTATTTTAGAATTACTCCTTTAAAGTGTTAGTGAGTCATCGTTAGATTTACTAGAGAGAGTGTGATATATACTATAATACTACCTACAAAAAAATAAGACTAATTTGGGAACTATTGACATAAAAACATTAGATACCTCAAGCAAGCTTTAAAATCATACTTTTTCGATAATTGTTACAATGTGCTTCCATGTAACTTTACTACCGATGACTTTTGAGTCTCACTTAATAGGTAGAAGACATGTCTTAATAGTTGCTGTCTGCCAGGTACACTAAGCTTTGTACTATTATTTTGAATTACCTGGCTGACGTTCCTTGTTCTGGTCAACATAAAAATAAAACTTCTTCAGGATCAACACTTGCTCGCTGAAGACCAATAAGGCAATTAAAATGAAAGGATAATAAACTGTATTCAAACTTCCTACCAAGTATTTCCATTAGCATGTGGTTTTATAATGGATATATTCACTTACTTTGCTCGTGGATGTCGTAAAAGACGACTAAGGAATATAATATGTATATAACCATAGCTGGGGATTAACTCGTTAATCCGTTAATCCTTAATTAACGAAGTTAACATTTGGATTAATTTTTAAAGATGTTAACGGACACGTTAACTTCCGTTAATATACAGAAATCCGTTAATCGTTAATCCAATGCCTAATAACCTGTTAACTTCCAGAACCTAAACCAACAGGTTTTATAAGTTCACTAATGCAAAGATATAAAGATGCAATTTTAAACATATTATGCGGATAATATATACGGTAATATTAACGGATTAACGATTAACGTTAACTTGCGTTAATTCTTCCGAAATGTAACGCTTTAACGTTTAACGAAGCTATCTTTTTTTTGTAGCGGATTAACGATTAACGAAGTTAACTATTTGATTAACGGTGTCCAGCTATGTATATAACATCCATGCAAGAGTAGTAAACCGGGCAATAAAACCATATACCAACTCGCCTGACCAGCGTAGTATGGTAGTCAATTTCTCTCTTATTGTGGAGAAAGCTTGAGCCCAGCAGTGGGATTTATATAAGCTGACATGATAGAGAATAATTGATCTGTCTGTTACTCCGAGATTTTGAATAAAACAAAATCTCGTTGCTTGCTTTCAGATAACGAGTAGGTACACACTGGTAACTCTATAATCATCATAATCCTGCTCTTATCCTAATTACTTGAGATCGACGCAATATGTGCTCCTCTTCCATCGTACTCATAACAAAAGTTACTGACAATAGTTTTAAAATCGGCCCATAGAGGAAGAGAATAAGATAAGAGCTGGTGAATTCTATTCTTACTCCGTCCACACAGAGAAATCAATTACGTCAAAAATCAATTATATCACTTTAATTATTCTTCTTCTTCGTTTTGAGTAATGGTTATGTGACTAGTTTGCGCAATTCGGCCAATTTCTGTTATGGTAGTGTCGTAAACAAAGTAGGTAGAGTAAGTAAAAAAATTCTTGCACTTTTTTTTCACGTTACACTTTCCGTGTGGTGACGGAGTCAGAATACTATTTACCACCCCATATCTTACCCGTGGGTGATCGTACGAGACAACTAAGGGATATAAAACGCAAATAACATCTATACGAGAGAAGGAAAACTTGAAACAAAACCCTATACCAAAACGTCTGACCAGCGCGGTATAATAGGTTAATTTCCCTCTCATTACAGAGGAGGCCCGAGCCCAATAGTGGGACATTTATGGGCTGTGATGATGATGAAGAAAAATTTGGCGGGTTTACAATGCTGATGAAGTGAGAGTGATGAATTTAAGTTAAGGTTTGGGATATTATTTACATTACAACAATGTAGAATATAGTTAAACTGAACAATTTTATTACGTTATTAAAACAAAGATAGTTACAGCTTGATATTGTTCTTATTAATAAATTGAGACAGTATTATAAAAATTTGTAGAGAAGGTATAGGAAAGAACTTTAATTATTATCCCTAGGTAAGACTTGACATTCCGTAGAGCAAGTCTGACCAAGAGCAAGGCAGAAACACATCATTCTCCTGCTCTGATCTCAATTACCTGGGATCGATACAAATTATGTACTCTTCTTTTATAGTACATATCGTAAAAGTTATTGGCAATAGTTTTATGACCGGCCGCCTGCCAGACGTCAATCTTGGGAATGTAATTGTTGACCAAACGGCATCAGATGGAGTTGGTCCAGGTCGTTATAAGGCTTTTAGTCGTCTTTTACGGAATCCACGAGCAAAGGGTTGGTAGTATTCGTAGCCGCTACCACACAGCAGAAACACCTGAAAGCACGTAAATTTTCTCGAATTGCTATAAGATCCATATAATATATACTACAACAGACGAGACTTGCAAGCTGTCTGAGATCGTGCTCGTTACGCCAGTGATCGCACTCCCAGAGGTTGCTGTGCAAATGTAGAAGATTGACATAATGGCGACGACACGATTTTAAAAGAAAATAATTTACTTTTGAAGTTGCCATGACCACATACTATCATATCCAGGCGCTTGTGAAAGCGTGGAAAAAACAGATCTTAAGGAGACTGGAAAGCTGGTAGTTATTGAAATAACCAAGACATACTTGAAAATTGCATTTTATTTCGTCATCATAACGTATATGCCTATTAATTTTACATAAAAACTATGTCAAAGTAAATTTTACTAATAAAAATGTACATAAAACCATAAAATCATTCGTAATTATATAACTAATATAAATAAATAATAATTAACTTATTATAAAGGGTAAATAAATTATTTTACATACTTATTTTTAATTTATCATTATTAGGTAGGTACGTACTACATGGTAGTTATATTTTTTTTTTATTTAATATTAAGCCTCTTTAACTCATAGAATTAAAAAAATAGTACCAATTCAAATAACATTGTTTACTGGTAACACGTCCTATTACGAAAACAATTTGAGTTTACATAAATTTTACAAAATTGCTATCACGCCTCATATTATAATATTCTTTTCACTGGAAGAATTAATTAAAAAAAAATATTAACGTCCTCTTTTTCCTAACAATCGCCAAAGAATTAATACAAAGCATTCTTACTCCACTATAGTTAATCAAACATAGAAAATAGTGCACGTTAAAGTGAAGAGACTGTCGACTGGCCGACATTTTAAATTAACTACACATAAACAGAATTAGCTTGTGTATTTTTATTAATGTAACAATTTTCATCAAAATATTACTTTTTAACGCGTGTAATTAGTGCAAAGATGGCCAATTAACAATATAGAAAATAATAACATTAAGCAGATTTTTTTTTATTTATAGGAGGAAATGGAGACAAAATCATATATGGATGGTGGTGGACCTATACGCTATTAAGCCACTAAATTTTTAACTCTCATTTTTTTTATAAATACATTAGTTAATAGAAATATATAAAAAAAAATACAGTGCACACACATTTCTAGCTGACGAATGGATTATTACAAGATTCTATTGTAAATTAAAAACGTTCTGTATTTTTTTTTAATTATTAAATATATTTTACGACTGACAATGAATATAACATCAAATTTGTTTAAAAATACAATACATTCTAAAAAATATTGCAACATATTCGAAATCATATCTTAATGACTAACGTTACCAGCTATAACATATTCAAATAATAAGGTAACAACTTTTAAGGTCGATACCTTAAAAGTTAATTCATGTAATTTAACTTAAAGAATACTTGTGATGATGTTCGTTATCAAATCTTATCTGACGTATCCATTAAAATTATAACAAGAATATCATTGATACATATTATCGATAAAAAATACAACGTTTTACGTGAACATTTAGACATCTTAATAAATAATAATGTATGCTCAACCTTTTGGCCTTTATATGCTCTTACGCTCTTAAACCAATTATTCAATTGTGATGAAAATTTGTACATCTTATCATAGAAGCAGGCTTGTGAAGGCTCCTATAAAAAAGAAATATACTATAATGAAGAAATATGGTCAATAAAACGTCAACTAATGATTTAGAAACAGAAACAGTAAAAAAACATTATTTTAATCATAATTATTAATTATGAATAACATTCAAACCAAACTGAATCGCGAACACGGCTGCGGTGAATTAAACGAATAAGAATTTAAAAAATAAGTGACATTGGCGACAACGAGAACAATGACAAATTGTTCTGTAATGCTGATACTATATGAATGTATTATATATAGAAGACGACGCCTCACTTCTACATCTCCTATATTGAAGAAATTTGTTCTTTAAGAAATGTAGTTTGATTATATTCTACGTAATAACGTACTAGCGTAAACGACTACTATATAATTCCTAAATTACTATTAAAAAAGCTGAATTTGTATATTTATTGTGTTAATCGCTAATATATAATAATAATTGTGCTGATCTCAAATACTAACAATCGAATTTATAAAAACTCACGTTGTATATAGGCTTATTATATTATACGTCTATATTGCTTATTATGTGTCTGTTTAGGCTATTAGATGAAAAAAAAATATAAAACATAACGACATAGCGAATAGGAAGTATTAGCATACAATATTAGCAAATCGAACAAATCAATTACTAAACAATTGAGTTAGTTATAACAACTGCTGACATAAGAAATTTCAATTGTCATTAAATATTGTATATTAATTATAATAAAATTAATCATTTATCACCATAACATTTTACAGTACGTAAAATATTATGAATTAAAGTATTATTAATAAATAAGTCATGATAATTTAACATAATCATGATTATGTTAAAAGTCTATGCTAGCGAAACTGCAGGCACAACTAGTCACTATACAAATAAATATATTTAGATATCGAAACGTATAATTTTGTCTAGTTATAATCGGCAGGCGCTTACTGTCGATTTTATTCGAATGAATCACTAAGAAATAATACATGCTCGAAGTAATTTTTTTTGTGGCGAGTTATGGTCTGGGCACACACCGTCCGTTCCATCCAGGGCGACGGAAAGGCGGCGCGTGGCCCCATAACCCACCGTATTCCGCGAGACGACTGTCTCGCAGAAGGCGGCGACTGTGTCCCAGTTTCTGACGCTATCGAGCATCGCATTAGCGATGGTCAGCAGCGTCAGATCGGCGCTGATGGTTAAAGGTATCTTAACCATTACGCCATTTGTGCAGTCAATTGACCATTGATGTTATATATGCCTTAGATTTTACCTAAAATATAAGTATCGTTGGTGAAAACTGCGTCATATCCTAAGTGTAACATCTAAAGCTATTTATTTATATTTAATGTACAAATCGGCAGTAAACATTCATCAAATCACAACTATATATTGCACAAGTTTGATAGCCGAGATGAAAATATTACGTAAAACGTATCAAAAAATCTCTCGCTGTATTTTAATCATTTGTACGATTTACATAATTTTTACTATACAAATATTGTAAATAATGCAAAATTTGTGTTAGCTTGTATGTAAGGGTAATTCTATTAAACTACTGAGCCGATTCTTTTTTCTTCCAATAACAAAGAGTTACGGCTGTATCTGATATAGATTTTTTTTTATCAGGGTTCCGTACCCATAGGGGAAAACGGGACCCTATTACTATGACCCCGCTGTATGTTCGTTCGCTTGTCTGTCACCAGGCTGTATCTCATGAACCGTGATAGTTAAGCCATTGAAATTTTGACAAATGATTGTATTCCTGTTATTGCTATAACAATAAATACTAAAAAAACAGAATAAAATAAATATTTAAGGGGCTTCCAAACAACAAACGTGATTTTTTTGCCGAATAATAGCACGGAACCCTTCGTGCGCGAATTCGATTCGCACTTGACCGGTTTTTAAATTTGGAATCGTTGCGCTAAAAAAATATGTATATATAACATATATAGATAGGCACTATATAGTTAGCTTATTTATACTATAGCATTAGTAACTTTTATTGTAAAAAATATTTTTAAATTACAGATACTATTAAGGGCAACATTTTCATTTGCAACATGGATGGATCATTAATCCATCATTCCATCTTTGCAAATGTAATATTATGTAATAAAGAATTGATCATTTTCTTTAGGGTTGAGTAATCCAAGTAACTCACAGACAATTAAAATGTATGATCAATTATTAATTTTTAACTAAGCAGTGAGATACAACAAAGGAGCTAAGTTGCCAAGCTCTCTTTATTTTTATAGGACACAATAGGGAATATGCACGTGCCTCCAAAGTGAACAAAATATTTTTATTTGTAATCTTTATTGCTTAAAAAACATACCTATACAATTATTTTTGAAATTCATCATTATTTAATAATGAAATTTAATTATCAAAAATCGGCTTTTTTGAAATTCGCTCGCAAATTTCTAAAACGTGACGCGATTGGTTGTTCAAAACGTGACGTCATCGTGCACTCGAATCTTCTGGTATCAAGGTGTTTCTAGTGATTATTTTGTATCGTTACCTAGTTATTTCATGAGTTATTAGTTTTCTGTGATCAAGTATTAATCCTTGTGAATAAGAGACTTAACAAACGGCACTTTTTCTCCCTGTTCTAATGCCATTATTTTGTATTGCATATAATTCTCTGTATCCTTTTCTATGTGAAATCCAATATAAAGATGAATAATAAATAACTTCGTACTTTTCTCTTACTCTAATAAGTTACATGTTTTCATTTATAGGTAGGTATCATAGATGACTAAACACATAATACTTTTATGGATAAAGACCCATATACCTATTAGATATTGAGAATACATCTTTAAGAACTTTACGTAAACTAGGTAGGTATGTGTACGTCGAAGTTTGTAAACAAAACAAGTATGCGCATGTAATTAAGGAAAAATGATTCTTTTATGTACTTCATCATTTCTCTAATGTGTTTACTTACGTTAAAATGATCTTCACAACAGTATAAACAGCTCAAACACGACGCATTGTCTGTTCTCATCGCCTTGCACCATTTTTTTTCTTATTTATTACATTTCTCGGCATAAAAAATATACTTTGTTAGGTTCAGTTTTGATAATATTTTGGCACATAGGAACGGCACAATATTTATAATGCGGTTTTCTGTTCTTTTCCATGGTAATAAGTTGAATTTACACTCACTTTTTTAATTTTCAATAACTTCGTGAACCAAACATTTCGTTGTTGCATCCAACGAGTGTGTGTATTCGGACGTCAAAGAAGCGCGCCATAATAGCCGCGTTTAAATCGCCCAAAAATGATAGTGATTTTAATAATTTCTTTTTTAACTTAATGGTTTATATTTTGGATGTGTTATATTTATTTTTGGTAATGTAATAATTAGTAGAAACGTTTAAAAAAATTAAAAAAACATCATGCATATTCCCCATTCGTAAAGTGCGAACAGGATCTGCAAGATTTAATTTCGCTACCTTCTCTCCGAAATGAAGGGTTTGAAGATTATAAGCGCGTACCAATCAGCATAGTACATGGATAGACATGATGATAATGGAATAAACTATTACACATTTTTTCCACCATCCACGACTAGGTTCGGTTGTTGTCGACTAACATCGTTGCCATAGAACATAAGGCGGCTCTATGCTACCATAAATGTCGGTGTTACTATCAAGCCGTATCGCATACCATTCGCTATTAAATACATACATACATACATAAATATCATCACGTCATATCCCTTGCAGGGTAGGCAGAGAGAACAGAGTGCCAGAGAACCCTATCTCTGCATACTTCACTCGCTTCCTCAACATTCATAATTCTCTTCATACACGCTCGCCGGTTTCGGAGACTCTTGACTCCACCTTCCTTCAGTACATGACCGATCTGATCTAGGTAGGTTAGTCTCGGTCTCCCTCGGTACCTACATCCTTCCACTTTCGCATTGTATATCTATAAGCCGGTCGCTATTAAATACTGATGCAAATGCACGCATTAGACCGATAATAAACGATTCTACGCGTGATCTACTTCTCGGTTATTTATAAAAAAAAAATAAACATATTACTCCCCTTCTTTCATCCTCAATTTATTCTATTATGATCTAATTGCAAGGCTTTAATATATAATATTGCAAAATAATTAGCCTTTTTAAAATACTAATTGAATGCTTGGCAGTAATTTATGTCATTCGAAATGTGCTGTAATAATTATCATGGAAAGCACGACGAGAATGTCAATAGAAAGAGAAGTTAAAGATAATAAATTAACTAATTGGTTACAATCCTAGGAGTCAACATTATTAATTATTATATTCTAAACTATTTGCTATTAAAAGATTATCATACAGTTTATATCACTTAGCTACAAAAATGATTTGAAATTTATACTAAGAAACGGTCTAAATACATTTAAATTATAACAAAAAGAATTAATATTATTAATAATAGACCCATTAGTATTCCTATTGCGAGCCATTGACGACGATCTGAAACAAAGCAATTAAATACATTATTTTAATAAATATATCTCTAAATACCCGATTACGAAACGAAAAATGATGTCACAAGCGGGGTTCGAACCCGCACCTATTGGGAATCCGGCCCAACCGTGCTGCCACTTACACCATCGTGAACTATTTTAGGACATGCAAATTTCGCTTCATATTATATCTTACGTCTTCAAGGTGACGTATGCCATTTATCGGACAATGTTTACACATTGTATAGGCTTAATACTTCAAACTTTACAGTTAGAATTGTATTAAACGATGACACAACCTTGTTATTCAAATTACTTAAAATTTTTAGCATTATGCTTAATTATTTATAAATACCCGATTACGAAACGAAAAATGACGGTTGGGCCGGATTCCCAATAGGTGCGGGTTCGAACCCCGCTTGTGACATCATTTTTCGTTTCGTAATCGGGTATTTATAAATAATTAAGCGTATTAATGCTAATGCTAAAAATTTTCAGTAATTTAAATATATCTCTGTTATTCTTCTTTAGAAAAATTAAATAAACGTAATAAAGTTTTTTGTTATTTGTCAATTTTCATCTTGTGAGTGTAAAAAAGGAGATTCAATTTTGCGGTGATACTCTTATTGAATTAAAAGTTATCTAATTACTAGACAGCGTCACACTATTATTATGTAGATTCACTAAAGGAATATTTTGAAAATCATCCCCTCAAAAGATATATTCCTGCTCACATAGATACATACACATATATCATCACGCCATATCCCTTGCAGGGTTATTATATATTATTCCTGCCTAAGAATGTAAAATAAAGAGGTAGGTACCGGGGGAGACCGATACTAACCTAACTAGACCAGATTGCTCACGTACTGAAGGAAGTTGGAGTCAAGAGTCTCCGAAACCGGCGAGCGTGTATGAAGAGAATTTATGAATGTTGAGGAAGCGAGTGAAGTATGCAAGGATAGAGTTCTCTGGCACACTGTTCTCTCTGCCTACCCTGCAAGGGATATGGCGTGATGATATGTATGTATGTAAGAATTTAAAATAGGTGGTGAATTTAGTTTTGACAATTTTCACCGTACAACACAAAGAATGAAAATCATATTTAACGGAGACATTAGGCATGATATCTACGCAATTATTTATAAAGTATTTCATGTAACTCTAAATCAATGACGATTCGAATCAAATTTAATATTTAGACAAGATATTGCTTTTAAAATATGTCTATCGTTATCATGACATACATCTGACAACAATGCTATTTTAGTTACGAACATATTTTCATACCACCAAGTCGTAAACTTTTAGGATGCTTTCTTTTGTGTTATTAAGTGTAATGACACTAACAATAACAAGAACTTAATGATTACAAGGAATTTATATTTACTTAATCAATTAAATTCTCCGAATGTTCCGATGGTTCGGACATGTGGAAAGAACGTCTGGTTAAGAAGATATACAATGCGAAAGTGGAAGGATGTAGGTACCGGGGGACCGGGGGAGACCGAGACTCACCTACCTAGACCAGATTGGTCACGTACTGAAGAAAAGTGGAGTCAAGAGTCGCCGAAACCGGCGAGCGTGTATGAAGAGAGTTATGAATGTTGAGGAAGCGAGTGAAGTATGCAAGGATAGAGTTCTCTGGCACTCTGTTCTCTCTGCCTAGTGCCTACCCTGCAAGAGATATGGCGTGATGATATGTATGTATGTATTAAATTTTTCAAGTTCATCTCAATAATTATAAACTCATTTCAGCGTATATAATGATAAAAATTGATTTCCACATAGTGTATTTATTAACAGGCTAACAGCGACATGTCTTTATTTCGCTTCGATATTCGATCGCTCTGTCCTCGCTTTTTAAATCTTAAGAGCTTCAAGGATATTCATTTTAATAATATGCTTTAAAGGGCAATTTTTATTTACTTAAATGCATCACGTATCTGATTTATTTAATTGGGTAAAGTGTAATACTGTATAGTTAAAATTGCTTCCTAAATAACCTATTATTTTTTTAGTATTGTGTAAAGATAGACATGGTTTAAATTACTGAAATTTAGCATTTAATATGCTTAATTATTTAGACATGGTTACTATCGAGTGCATTTTTGTAGATATTTTTAAAATTTACAATTTCGTAGTATATAAATCTCGTAAGGATTAACGAGCGTTTTTTTTTCTTTTTTTATTGTCTTTGGTGGCAAACGAGCAAACAGCACACCTGATGGTAAGTGTTACTGCCACTCATGGAATTTCGCCATACCAGAGTATAGCTAGGCCACTGCCTACCAAATAAAACCCCAAACCCACCCAAAAAGCTGGGCTTCCGGCTCTCTCGCTCACCGAACGAAGCACAGCAGCACATTGCCACTGTTCAGACGTCGATTTTTTGCAAGAGTGTGGTACTACCCCCGACGGACCGGCCCGCGGCTGTACACAGAAAACTGTCAACATCGTGGACCTACCACTATTGATTTTACAATACAAACGTTAGTGTTTACAATACAAACGCATAATTTTTAATTTACGACATCACATTACTAATATTTGAAATTCTCAGCTTTTCTTTACTATAATATGCGTGTATTATCCACATAAACCTTCCTTTTGAATCACTCTGTCTATCGACTGAAACCGCATTAAAATCCGTTACGTAGTTCAAAAAATTAACCGTACAGGCAACGGCGCGGCGGCGACTTTATTTTATACTACATATAGATATAGATAGAAGGATAGAATTCAATTATATATTCTATAGCCTATACTATCAATTTCTTTAACCATAAACCGCAAGCGTGACTAGGTATCATATTATCAAGCCCACAACTCCGATTTAAAATCACGATCTTTTTAGAATACATACATACATATATATATATATATATATATATATATATATATATATATATATATATATATATATATATATATATATATATATATATATATATATATATATATATATATATATATATATATATATATATATATATATATATATCATCACGCCATATCCCTTGCAGGGTAGGCAGAGAGAACAGAGTGCCAGAGAACTCTATCCTTGCATACTTTACTCGCTTCCTCAACATTCATAATTCTCTTCATACACGCTCGCCGGTTTCGAAGACTTTACACCTTCACCTTCCATCAGTACGTGACCAATCTGGTCTAGGTAAGTTAGTCTCGGTATCCCCCGGTACCTACATCCTTCCACTTTCGCAAAATATAATAAATAATGCTAAAACATTAAATACATATACATATATTTATTTAAGTACACTCTTTTCAATGTGATAAGATTAAGTAGAGAGGAAGAATAGTGATGATAGTAAAGAGAATAGAGCGAAAAAATAGAAGAGAGTAAAGAAGTAAATGAAATGCCGTGACCGTAACATAAACTATCGACTATACAAAGTGGAAAATCTATTAGAAATCTTAACCTGATATAAAAATTTTGAATAATTTTGGATAAGGTCGGGTTCTGCATAAAAGACGTTACAATAGATTTTATTTCAACTGACCGAACCGAAAATATAAACGTAAACTCCTACAAAGGGGAATCATACGATAAACACTACGATTAGGCTTCCCCTTTTACAAGTAATGTTCGATAACTGTAAATAAAACTGTGTAAAACTTGTTGGATAAACCGAAATAATACCATGTCTGAAACTGGTATAATTTTCATCTAATATCCGTATCTCTTAATATCCATTAGATCCGATTTTTTTAATTACTGGCAGGATGTTATTCTATGGTAGAAATGAGTTTTGTTCAGTGTTGTCATACTAGAAATGAGTTTTGTTCAGTGTTGTAACATACGAAATCTGTACCTTTTAATGGTGTTCCGTTAAAAGGTATAGATTTCGTAAACTATATATTAAGACAGAAAATCAAACAAGAATCTCACCATTATTCATATGAAGCACCCTCGCAACCTTCTTTATCGTGGAGTCTAATTTAGAATCGGCATTCTCAAGCTCCGCATTCAAATCATCTAACATACTGAAACAATTAAAAAGTTATTACATAATGTTACATACGGTTTAATATTCACCAACAGAGTCGCAATATGACGCTTTTATAACGAAAGTAGTAATAACTTTAAAATTTATGCCACACCCAGTGAAAAAGTATTACGTCATATACTCGACAAATGACAGGGCTCTAACGAAATTATTTTACAATACATAACTAAATAAAACTTTATAACAATTTTTTGTATTCAATTTATTTAATTGCTACATAAAATATGTACTTTGTGGTTATGTAAACAATTATTTAAACGCTTCCATGTTGCCCTGCCCATTGTTTACATACGCTTACACTAGCCGCCGTTTGAGTAATGGCGACTAGCGCCTAGTATGAGCGTATTAACTCCATACGTGTTATATCGACTTTGATATACTTTATATCATAGCAAACATTATTATTATGAGACCCTTCATTCTTTAAAGGGTATATTTGTCTCATTTTATCATAATAAAAAGGCAATTGCCTGTCCGTGTACATTGGAAGAGGATTTCTCCGAAAAGAAAACCTCATACCAACGCGTTTGATCAGGACAATAAATGATATGCTAATTTCTCTACTATTATGGATGCCCATCGTCAATTAAGCGATAAATATGGCTTGTAAAGGAGAAAAGAAATTGAAAATCTTTTTATATATCTCTTTAAATCAGACTCATATAAAATTATATAAAATATTATATATTAATAATAGACAGGGAAAAGCGATTTAGAGTTGTTTTAATAATAATATATTACATATTAATTACACTTACACAGCCTGCTCGTCAATTTCAATTCCAATCTGCTTAGAGACAGTTTTTAATGATCCGACTGAATTACTAATTACTTGAAGCTGATCATTCTGGTTAACGAGCATCTTTTCCTGCATAGACATTATGTCACTGTCATAATCGAACCTATTCGGGCTGTCTGTTTGGTTCGCCAATTTTGAATATTTCGTATATTTAGGCGTTGATGTCCATACATTACTTAAATGTATGGGACTCTCTTCGCCAAGCAGCGGCTCACGAGCCGTACCGTCATTGTCCCTGTTTCTGTTCAAACTCATTTTACTCTTCATGACCTGTAAAAATAGGACACTCACTAGAATACAGGCTCGTAACCAAGACACTAAATCAACTTGATTACGACTATTATATGTTAGAGTCCACGAATTAATTCCACGTAAATTTCATATAAAAGAAAGTGTAACAAAATCGTCAATATGTTAACTTGTTTTAATATTATAAACTGCATTAATTTTCTGAAATATTTTTACAAAATATTCTATATCCGCTGCAGATTGTATTCATTTTTAAATGAAGACTTAAATTACAACTATACATGTAAGTATTTATATTTTATATACATTCTAACAACTCATATCGCCCTTTAGTAGATGAACTTTAAAATAACAAAAGCATATTTCAACAAAAAAAGGATTTGCTGTAACAGAGTTAGTTACTCACTTTAACTTCTTGTTTTGTTGCCTCGATGAAACTTCTCCTTTCTGATATTTCTTTATTGTCAATTTTAAACTTTGAAGAATTCTTTTCTACGATGCGTGTTTTTATGTATTAAGGCAAATATGTCTTGTTTATTGCATAATTTAATATTATTACCAGAAAATATACCAAATTGCATTTATTTTGTCAATAAATTTAATACAAATCCCAGTCCCCAATTAATGGCACGTACTCATTTAAAACTCAGATAAAAAAAATCATACTTTAACCTTAAAACAAAACTAGTAAAGGCGAATCTAACGAGCCCAAATTCGATGAGACTACTAATAGGCAATCCAGAATTTCGTCTCCTTCCTTCAAGTTCCATTATCAGAGTAGCTCATTATTATTAAAAATTGATGTTTTAAATGTTAGTTAGCACAGAGGGACAGAGAGATACACAGACACGTTATACTTATAACACCCCTCTTTTTACAGCGGAAGATAAATACAAGAACATCCAAATATTATTCGCTAATAACTAAAAGCAGACAATCTAATTTTGAGCAAGGTCTATCAAAAATGTGATATCCAGTGCGATTCTTAATTAGATGAAGTTCGAACCAAAACCTAAATGCTGGCCTTCAGCTAACAAAAATTCTTTTTTACTGGTATCCTATGATCGCACCGTACTGCCAATTCTGGCTAATAGCAGAGGAGCATAGAACCGCTTAACCCGCTGTGCTACTACTTCCAACAATTGAGGGACCACCGGCACCTTAAGTGGTTAAAGTCAGTGGCAAAAATTGCATAACTCGAGACATAGACATACAGAGCATTTAATAGTGGTAGTATCACACTGTGGACAGTTCTCTGTGTATAGTCGCGGGTCCGGGGTAGTACCACACTCTCGCAGAAGATCGACGTCTGAGTAATGGCAATGTGATATTGCGCTTCGTTCTGTAAGCGAGAGAGCCGGAAGCCCAACTGGGGTGGGTTTGGGGTTTGCATTGGTAGGCAGCGGGCTACCCTTGATATATCAAAGGTCCATGGGCGGCAGTGACACTTACCATCAGGTGTGCTATCAGCTTGTTTGCCACCATAAGCAATAAAAAAAAAACTTTCGCGTCAAAATATGACCTTTTAATACATATCAGATAAAACTGCGTAACTATGGCCTAAAATCGACAGGGGACTCCCGTGACCACGACGGGAACAATTAAAAAGGATATTAATAGTATCTTCTAAGTCTTCAAGATCCCATTCAATACTACGGAGTGCGTTTCTTAGCTCTGTAGAAGTCCATTCCACTTCAGGACTGTTGGGTATGGCCGACACCTTCGAGATCTCCTGCCACCGCAAATATAAGCCGCGTGTCTTGTTCAATGCTTTGAACACCTCACTGCGTAATCAAAAAAATATTAAACTAAAGTGAATGTCTGCTGTATTTTATCAACATTACTAACTGTAGGCACTGATAAAAAGTTAAAGACATATTTTTATCAATTCCTAACATGGGTATGTATAAACTATGGAACTAAGAATAAGTATAGCCTGCCGGAATAGCTACCGAAGTCAAAGAATCGTATAGGGTTACCTGCTCAATTGGTGGAAAAGAATAATATGACATGTCTGGGAGCTTAGGCCACTCTTCCCTCCTGCGAAACGGTGTGACAGAAAGTGACTAAACAGATAACGTCACTACAAAACAAAGAGAACTTGAGTTCAAATTGATCTGCCAAGTTCACATGGTATCGCAAGCCAACTTCGCTCTCATTATCCATATCCAATAGGTTACAGATATGTACCGATATGAAATAAAAAGCCGAAATCATAACTAGTATGAATCTTTTTAGCCATCGACGTTATAAGTGATGCCATCTGTCACGAAGTATATCTATACTGAGATATATAGATACAAGAAGTCCGAACGTAATGTTAAACGAATGGTCTCAATTTAGGGGCCAGAACTTTTGCCGCTAGAGCGCGCTACTTTTCAAGAAATACTCGTTTAAATTCTTACCGGGGAAGTTTTGTTCTTATTGACAGCACTAGAATTTTATATTTAAATTAATTAAATTTAACATTCGCGAGCTAACGCGTGTTTACGTGTGATAATAATAATAGCATCAGTACGTCCTAAATTCTAGCGCAGCCAGTGGTAGAAAAGAGAACTAAGATCTGGTGTTATTATTGTGTACATGAATACTAACTATATGAAAAAGCCTATACCGTTCGGACTCCTTGGATCTATATGTTTGTGCCATCTGCCATAACTTTATCAAGAGATTATGATGTGATGACAAATGATGATGAGATCATTATGATAATGGGTTGAAAGTACTCTTATGCGACATCCAGGGGCTTTATGGTCGAGCACAAAGGTATAAAATATAAATTATGTCACATCATAACTAAAGTCATATTTATTGTCTTTGCAATTTTTTTTATCTGTTTGTTCAACTTATTACTATAAATTTTTTACACGCCATCTATAACCACCCACCACACCACAGGACCTGCTGTCAACCTAATGAGCTATCCTCAGGTAAATTCAAAAATTCATTGACCATTTTCTCTTTTAACCATCAACCATCTTATAGAAACATTATTTTGAAATGAAGCAATTTATTAAATACAGGGCAGTTTCTAACAAATAAAAAAAACCGGAGGTGTCAAGGGACACCCGGATGGAACGAAGTTCTATTTTAATTATATAATTTTTTTCTGCCTTAAGCGATTTTTATCGTTATATTTTAGCCAATTTGCAAAATATCTTTATAAATTATAGCCTATGTGTTATTCTGATGTGCAAGCTATATTACTATAAATTTCATCAAAATCCATTCAGTTCAGTAGTTTTTACGTGAAAGAGCAACAAACATGTTCACATCCATACATTATTACAAACTTTCACGTTTATAATATTAATAATAGGATATACAATTCCACTAGACTACCAAAACTTTTCGGCCCCGAGCTCGAACGCGAGCCGGCCACGCGGCCCGGTCACGGGCGAAAATAATTTCGTTGCGCATTATTTTGATTTTGCTATATCTCTTAAGGTATTGATTAAATTTGCATGGTCTGAAGGAAAAAAAATATCTTCATGAAATGCTCAAGCCAACTAATGTATTTAAAATGATAAGGATTAATACAGTATTTGTGTAAATAGCTTTTCAATTACCGTTTTATAATAGAACATTTTTTAAAGTATTAAAATGATTTTGTATGTTATCCTTAAGAGATAGATATATACCATCGCGGACTTTTTTGTAGGCCTTTTTAAGCTGTATAATACTGTAGTACTTTATTTTGATCTATTTCGTAGGGTTCAGCCAGCGTTTGCAATGTAAGCGCAAAATAATGTGTTTATTTACGACATCACATTAGAAACCTCTAAAATTATCAGTGTTTCTCTAGTACATTATGCATATATTATACATATAAACCTTCCTCTTGAATCACTCTATCTATAAAAAAATCGTCGCGACACCACACTGTTCAATGCGAAATAGAAATGAAAATATCTGGCTTGCTTTCTATAAGAGAGCCGACGAGCGACGCCGCACAGCTTACAATAGCTTACTATAGCAAAAAGTGTCGTGACAACTTTTCGTAAGAATTTTTTCCGTCTAGCTCCCTTTCACAACGCGCGATAAGGAACTTCGTTCCAATTATTTAAGTTCCATTCACAAATCATTTTCTTCTTTTTAAAATGGAACGCTAGTTAGCAATCCACCTCATAAATATATAAACAAAAGACTGTATTTGTTAAAGTCAGTTTATAAAGTCGAAAGATTTATTTAGGAACTTTTGACGGGAATTTGAAAACGTCATGTGGTACTCTTGTATTATATTCGATATCTTAGTGTTTTAACGTGTTATATTAGATAATTTTGATGGCATTTTATGTAATGTGATGTGCGGAAATACTGGGATGTAGTGAATATCATATAAAACTGCTTTACAACGTTTTCGTTTTCCATCAAAATTCCCACAAGATACCATTAACAGTGTGGCCATTGCACTGTTAATGGTGACAATTTGATTTAGACAACGACTGACTTGAAAGACTAAAAACGTGAAAATATTTATATCTTGACACTGGCACCAATAGCTTGTATATGTAGCTGATTGCCAATACATAAGAAGAAGAAGAAGATGATTTATTTAGTGAGGGGATGTAAATACTAAAGTACAGGCAGTCCTCGACTTACGTCGTTTCGATTTACGTCGATTCAAGTTACGTCGAACAATGTTTTGACACTATTCCTCAAGCATACGTCACTTGTTTCGATTTCCGGCATAGGAGAATTCACTTGTCGCGAGGTCAAAGTCCGTGGCCCGACGGGGCGCGGTGTTGGCGTGCGGGGATTACCCCGCACATGCTGCTGATTTTGTTTAGCTATTTTAGGGACAACGGATAATCAAGACATAGGCAGTAGTCTTGCAGAAGGAGTCGGCGGAGCGCGTGCGCGAGGAGCGTCTCCTCGACGACGCGAGCCGTCGCCGGCGACTGGGGCGGCGTAGGCGCGATTACCTGCGCCTTATGCCGCCCTAGCCGAGGCCGCGGGTGACTGGACCGGGGAATTAAAAACAAATAGTCCGTCACCCGCCGAGAGGCTGACTGCGAGGAAAAGACCGACGTCCTCCCCGAGGGAGGGGATGTCGCTCAAGAAGAGGGTACCCCTCGGGGGTATATATATATATGATTAGATATTAAAGTTTTATTATTATTAAAACTAATAACACACAAATACCAAAAATAACTAGCAATTTCATTAGTAGGTACATATATAATTATTTTAAGAACTTACTTTTGATAATAAAGTACATGTACCTATATCCTTTGTAATAAATGCAGTTTTCTTTTTAATTTTGAGTCCGTGTGGATCCTAACCCATGAATTTTACATGTAAATATATGAAAAAATATGTCTCAACTTACGTCGTTTCGATTTACGTCGCGTATTTCGAGAACGTAACATGCCGTAAGTACGAGGACTGCCTGTATATCCATATTCTTTTCCAAATAAATACCATAGTTAGTAGTATAATTTTGAATGTATACTTCAATATCTAGCTAGGTATTAGTTAAAATCAAATTTAAATATTACTTATTGAATTTCAGTTTGTATACATTTCGGTTCAGTTCAGTTCTTTAATAAGTTTGGCCCCATCGATGACTGTTGATTCTGCCAAAGTCAGGTGAAGAGAAAATTTTATATACATTCAATAGAAACTATAATTTCAACATTACAAACACCCTTCAATTTTATTAAGTACTAGCGACCCGCCCTCGCTTCGCTTCGGTTACGTCCATGCAGTTGTGTAGTTTACTTTCGCTACATAGAATTCATTTCGGAGAAGTAATTTCTTAAAATCCTACCTCATTTGACCTTCAGAGGGCAAAAAGAAAGTCCACACCAAATGCCAAGTCTGTAGGAGCTATATTTAATAATGTGATTTTTACACCCCAGCAACCCCCCTTACGAGTGGAATTTCGTAAAATCCGTTCTTAGCTGACCTCTACTCGGCGAAAGGAATATTCCTACTAAATTTAAAGTCTGTAGGCCTTATGGTTCCAGAGATATCGTGATGAGTCAATACATAGGTAATATAATCTCTTATATGTATATATAGATAGAAGATAGATTATAAGAGGAACACCAAACTAGCGACATAGATATAATTTATTACACATAAATCTACATAATTACATATAACTCATTAACTAGCTTTCTACCATAGCTATGATATCACAACCTAATGCGTCTACGTGTATGTGTATCTTGTCCACTATTTATAAACCTTGTTCACCACGAAACCTCTCAGCAATCAACAACAGCAACTCTAATGTTGCCAGATAACACTCTCAGAATTACCACCACTCCATGGACGATAACTGTATAACTAGATAGGATAATTTATTTAATGCAAACTAATCATTCTAATTTTAAAAAAAAATACTTTAAAGAGAATTATGGTTAGACTAGACAGGTTGCTATCTACCATAAATATTACTGAAGTTTCTGCCTCTTTTGCTTATCAAAAGGAGCACAAGTCTTAATTTACTGTGAGAATGTGCTCTTATCCCAAATGAGCTTGCAATTTATGTCTGCAGTTAGAAGACTATCAAACACATAGCTCTGCTAAGTAAATTATGATCATTGGTATTAAAAGTTTTCAGGCTCAAAATTTGCATTACAGCATTCAAATATGTGAGTTAGCTACCAACACTTGTTTTTTTTTATTAATGGCATTCACAAAATTTCACCAATAACTCAATTTAGATTAATGGTGGCACCACACTTCGCTATGTGTTATTCATTATGCGCGTTATTGGCCGCATGCGACGAAGTGTGGAGGTCTCATTCGTCTATAGGTATTTGCTTTACGCGCACACATAACGCATAAGCACGAATAGCAAATACGCGTATCTATCCACTTGTCGGTTTTTCACACACTTCAAAGGACACAAATAAGCCAAATATGTGTGTCTACTGCCCAGACTTCGTTCATTCATTCGTTATGTTCACTCGCTACGTCGCGGTCATGTCTACACGGTCTTTTTGTAACTTGGTACTTATACAACAGGTATTGGTCAGATGCATCGAAGTAAAAATAAGCTGCCGCCACAGTCAACACGTCCATTTTCTATTTATGTGTCGGCGTGCCAAATATTTGGCATGATGGTACGAAGTGTGGAGTAGCATGTTCGTAATAAAGTGTTTGTCAAATATTTGGGCAAATAAATAGTAGCCGCATAACAAATAACGCATAACGAAGTGTGGTACCACCATAACAGTTATAGGAGTTAGGAAAGACCAAGACATGTTGCCTAAGAAATACTGAGACAGATAATAACATACCCACAGATAGTTAAATAATTAAAAAGAAATGAAACAATTTTATTATTATTTTGGCGATATGTATGCGGATACTACGGTTGGCGCCGGTGTCGCATGTGGTTTAGTAGATCAACATTCAGTACCGGCGTCCTCCGATGGCATCAGTATGGATGAAGTTGAATGGGCGATAAGAAGTTTGAAAAATGGTAAGGCAGCAGGCATTGATTTGATGTCTGCTGAGATGATCAAGCTTGGTGGCTCCTGTGTCTGGGAGGCGTTCCTGTTGCTCCTCAATTTATGTTGGAGCTCGGGAATGGTACCCAGGAACTGGAATAGTGCAGTCATCGTGCCTTTGTTTAAAAACAAGGGTAGGTCAATTTCCCTTCTAGTATGGATGAGGCTCGAGCCCAACAGTGGGACATATACGAGCTGAGATGATATTATATCGTGGTTTGAAGAACACCACACTGAAGCTAACCTTAAAAGAAGTAATTTAATAACAAAAAAGTCAAACGCGCTGTATTTTGCCGGATCTTTTCAGTGACAGTTGCGTTCCGATCCGGTGGAAGGTAATTGGATTAAAATAAGGCAAAATATCAAAATTTAAAATACGCAGATGTATTCCTACTCAGAGCGAAACATATTGTTGCTTTGGGTAAACCACCATCATTATCCATCGAGCGTTTAAACCAGAGTTGCTTTTAACAAACTCTGCTATTAGGAAGATGTTTCATTACTTATTCTATCACTCTGTTTTGTCTAGGTAATCCTCAGTCTTTTGGTAGCAGCCTGCACTGCTGGTGTAGTGCGCGAGAAGCGCGGCTACATTAGCAGCGGCTGGGATAGCGGATCTAGTAGTGGATACAGCAGCAGTCTGGGCGTCTGCTCTATGCAGATGATGCAGTCCTGCTGGCACAGGCAGCGACTGACCTGCAGACCCTAGTCGACACAATGACAGAAGATTTTAAGAAAAGGGGTCTACGCGTGAATGTGAGAAAAAACAAAAATAATGGTCTTTGAAAGAGATGAAGGCAGAACAGATGTAATAGTAACAATAGATAATGATGTACTAGAGCAAATGGATGAATTTGTATATCTTGGATGTGGATTTAGCCGAGATATTACTTCACTGATATAGAGCGAAGAGTGAATGCGTGAAATAGAGTGAACGGAGCATTGGGACAACTTCTCGGCAGCCACCACCTCAGCCAGAAGGCATGTGTAGTACATAACGCAGTGCTTGTCCCAACATTACTGTATGGAAGCGAGAGTTGGGTATGCAGAAAAGAGTATGAAAGTAAAATTAATGCGGTCGAAATGCGATCTCTACGGAAAATCGGTGGAGTTAGGCTCACCGACCGCATTCGTAACGACGACGTAAGAGAGCGAGTAGGTATGAAAGACAGTATTGGTGTAAAGATGCGAAAGGGAATGCTCCGATGGTCCGGACATGTGGAAAGAATGCCGAACGAACGTCTGGTTAAGAAGATATACAATGCGAAAGTGGAAGGATGTAGGTACCGGGGGAGACCGAGACTCACTTACCTAGACCAGATCGGTCATGTACTGAAGGAAGGTGGAGTCAAGAGTCTCCGAAACCGGCGAGCTTGTATGAAGAGAATTATGAATGTTGAGGAAGCGAGTGAAGTATGCAAGGATAGAGTTCTCTGGCACTCTGTTCTCTCTGCCTACCCTGCAAGGGATATGGCGTGATGATATGTATGTATGTAAATGAAACAATAGATTAATTAACAGATGCTGAAATAAATTCTAGAGAATATTATTAATGTTGTTATTAGTTATATAGGACATAAGCTGTTAACTCTTGCAATAATATATCACAGATAAGCATATAAGTGAATAATGAAACTGACAAGATTTTTAAAAGTATACATACTGAAACATTTAGAGCTTTTATTTAGTATTTTTTCTCAAGGGAGTATGTAGATATTATGTTTTTTTTTTTCACTAAGAAAGGGGTGTTGTATATATTAGGAACAGACTCCAAGGTACATACTCCTATATACTTAAATAAAAACCTAACATCTTTTTTGTCCAATACATGATTTAATTACTTCATAGTTGATAATCAAATAGTACTATTAAACAAATGAAACATTTTTTCAATTTATTGTTCACATAATTTTCAAAGGTACAAAAAAAATTGTATTTTAATTGATTAATAAAATTTAAATTTTCATCCACGCCATCAGTAACTTAAAAAACAAAATAATTATCTCAATTTGAATACATATATGCAATAACACATTTTGTATTTAATTATGTTAAACATTGCCTATAGAAGCAACAATTATACACCAGAATAATATATATATACTTACTCTTTGACGACGTAAAATGGGTCTTCTAAAGTCATGTCAAACAATAATAACAACGCTTTAGCTCAAGGTGATTCATGTGATCAGGGATATATGCACAATAACTTGCAAATAAATATCTACACAGAAGGATAAACACAGGTATCCACACTATCCTTCGCCTATCCCACAAAATATTGACAAGAAGATGCGAACTTACTCTGTGTATAACTCGCTCGATGAAATCGGTATTCTCCGTCCTTTGCTAACTCATGTAAAGAAGCGATTACTTGAGGTGCGTAACACCACAACGTTTCAATGCGCAATCGCACCAGGGTCGCTATGAGTAGTAGGGACGGCTTGATGCGACATCGTCCCCCACACTCTCCTTAGTTATACTTATTAGGAGTCTTCTCCACGATTTCACCCAACCCCCTATGTCGGAGGAATTTTCCCAACCCCAATTCTCACCTCCTCGTATTTACACAGTATGTCAAAGTCAATTCTTTTTTTAACGTCATTATAATGAAATGTCAAAATTGTAACATTTCTAAAGATAGTTATGAGATTAGCCAAGGACTTTTGACGGGAATTTCAAAACGTTATGTGGTGCTCTTGTATTATATTCGATATCTTAGTGTTTTAACGTGTTATATCAGATAATTTTGATGGCATTTTATCTAATGAGATGTGGCGGAACTACTAGGATGTAATGAATATCATATAAAAGTGCTTTACAACGTTTTCGTTTTCCATCAAAATTCCCACAAGATACCATTAACAGTGTGGCCATAGCGCTGTTGATGGCGACAATTTGACTTAGACAATGACTAACCTGAAAGACTAAAAACGTGAAGATATTTATAACTTGACATTGGCACCAATAGCTCGTATAAGTAGCTGATTGCCAATACATAAGAAGAAAAGATTCGCCAAATACGTTGTTATTATGTCCAAATTCATGGTTAACAGTTTAGTTTCAAAATTCTTTACTTAAAAATCATCCATGATGAATTCCATGAGACCTGCCAGTCTAAAGATCGCAAAAGCTACAAACTCCAAGAAGACATAGTTATTTACCCATGGAGACTTGCACTCTCCATAGAGTGTGGAAATCATTGCAAAGGTAGACAGACGGGACTCTGTTGCGATATGTGTGGCAAAATACCTGTTAATAAGTAATTGTGGAGGTTTACGTATAATAAATTAATATATATCACTGATTTAGTGTTCCTCTTATACACATGACTAACTTTGTCATATATTGTAATGCTAGCTACTTTTTTTTTATGGGGACTCTAAAACCAGGCAGCTAAACTTAGGATGAGTGTAAACATTTTAAAAAGGATTTTATTATGTTGCAGTTTAAAGGCAACAATTTTGGTACCTTAGTATTGTTTACAGGGTAGAAATGAACCGCTCCCGAAAACAAATACAGGTGACTCTACTAGTCTCACTTGTAATGATAGGCTAGAAAAAAATCGATTTGGATGGAAAAAGAAAAATTTTCACAACTATTTCATAGTTTTCTACATTCCATCATATTAAGACAGTGCCGTGTAACAATAATTCCATAAAAAATACGTAACTTTACTCAAATAAGAATAAACGCAATGTATTCAAAACATAAAATATATGCTTCATAGTACAACGACCGTAACCCATTATATTCCTACACGCCCGCGGTCACTAGCGTGCACATTTTTTTAGACTATCATTACAAGTAGGACTAGTAAAGTCTTTGTTTTCGAGAGCGGTCCACTTCCATCCTGTATAAGGCCGAAGCATTGTGATCGAAACATCCTATCAACTTCCACTAAATTAAAGTCCAGTAAAAGGAATACTATTAGAAATTTTACTAGATCAGAAAAGCACATAGTATATCAGTGCTTCCCCCTACGGATAAGATGCTTGTATTAGGGGAAGCTGTAAAAGAAATAAAGACATACCTACTATTTAGTATTACGACAATTTACAAAGCAATTTTAATAAAAATTTAGCTCTGAGAAACCCTAGTTTTGATTGATAACTTCAATTATGAGTGCAAAAAATTAAATATTTTTTCGTGATTACTATAACTCTAAATAACAGTTTATCGTATAAATCACGTATTTTGTGTATATTTTAATCACCTATTGTACGTATGTTTAACCATGTATTTGAATCTGTTAAAATACATTGAGTGCTTAATTACTGTTTATGTAAATGGTAACAATTCAACGTCTGGCAACCCTGTTAAACAAACTTTGAAATATGAAGTCTTGAAGTTTTCCTTTTGAAACGTAGCTTACTTCGTAGCCATTCAGTACTTAGGTAGTTGGTAGTGTGTGTTAACTGTTAGTTTTTTAGGTTGTTCCCTCTGTTTCAGTTCAGTATTTCACAGTGTATGCTAGTATATTTTAGTTTTTCTATTTCTATTATTTTCTACTTCTAATTTAGTTTCATTACTGTAAAATGAATTCAGTCTTAAATCCAGAGGCTCCTGAATTTCATCCACATATAACAACTCTAACAAAGGTAAGTGATTCAGCTACTTTCGTGACTTCAATGACAACTAGCATGGTATTATGGTGTCGAAGTTCCAAAATTCTGCGTCATAATAGTGTTTACTTGCCATTGTAATAATATTTTTGTTATTATACATATTATTTAAACGCTTTGCCTTGAGGTTCCAACTATGATATTACGTATTGTCCTCATTTTTTAGACGTTATAATCACTTATTTTTGGACATTCTGAAGTGAATGTAATATTCCAGTCTTTCGGAATAAACACGTGTTGCTAGCAATACTGAATTTAAATTTTTGGACCTGAATGAGTCTAGTCTCAAAAAAATGCCAATACCCACTTTCTCAATTTATACATGTTGAAAAGTTTTTGCTTTGACTAGATTTCTGTTTGACATTGCACTGTCTGTTGTATATTTTCTTTGTTTACCTGCAATCATACACCCAATAACTGTTTTCCAGTGAATTTATTATTTATAAACTTAGATTATTTACTTCCTAATATAACCATTTACATGAGAGTATAGCAGATATTGCAACTACCTTTCTGTGGTTTCATATAATTTCTGTTATTATATAGTAGTTACTTCATTTTAATATTTTGTCATATTTAAAGATATATATATATATTTATATGGTCATTGCTAACATCCTGTGGGATATTTTTTTTTACATACAATAATTAGGTTGTATGTACACATAAAAAGAGAAAGTACACAAACATACATACTTTAATTTTTAATGCTAAAAGGGCCAATTTAATCAATTATAGCACATAAGAGATGTCCTATTTGATACAGATCTCCAATGGAGTATAGTGCTACTCTCGGCAGCCGTATTGATACTTGCAGTTGGTGTTATACGTTTTCTTGGAGAATAGGAGCCAATTCTCCTAATATTTCCTCAGTTGGTTTATAAGACTCCCATGAGATAGTAAGGGTTTATACCCATATTATATAACCTGTTCAGGATGTTTCTTCAAAATACTACACTTGAACAAAATGGACGCATTTTATATTGTGAGCGGTCATGCAAGGGAGAGGATTAAAATTACAAATACTATGCCTCACGGTATGAATATGTTCTCCAAGGAATAATGACACATTGTATTCTTAAACATCCTGTCACCGTTTTTGTCTTTACCCTATATAAGCCCTATTGTTAGAGCATAGGCTTTCTCCATGATGAAAACCCTCTTTCTCAGGAACTAATATCTCATCTTGGCCTGGTGGGTTTTAATAATATGTAATCTTACAAGGTCATCACATGGAAATATTAATTTCTGTGTATTGATGAAGTAAGAATACAATTCACTAACCTCCCTTTCCTGGGTGGGGGTGGTAAAAGAGGACTAACGGGTATAATATACAGATGACATCTATGCAAGTGAAAGAAATCTAAAAGGTTTTCTTGTTGATATCATATGTTTATGCAAGATATGCTTGTATACCTCAGCAAACGGTTTAATTCCAGATTGTCATGAATAGTGACAGAGTATGAACACAATTCACCATTCCTCTATAAGGCCTGTAGGTGTCATAAAAGATGATTATTATATCCCTTAATACTCTCACTATTCATGACAATCTGGAATTAAACTGCTGAGGTATATACCTTGCATATGCATTACAAATGCTTAAAATACTGTTAGGCATACAGAACATTGTGCAGGCCACTGGTGACAAGGACTCGGCACTAGTGGTCAACCTAAATTACATCCAGCAGGCTGAATCATAACTGCTTATTGAAGTTTCAATCTTACTATTTATGGATATAAATATTCTGCAATAAAGAATGATAAAATATTTTTGAAGAAATAAGAATATAAAATATATTTTTTTCTTTTGTCCGCAACTTTGTTTCCATAGAAATCACATGTGATTCCTCGTTAAACAATAACTTCAATGTTTTTCTTGAAAAATGTAAAGTTAAAATTCACGCTATATTTTAAATCTTATGCTCTGAGGTGCTGATTTTCAAAATATTCCTTTTTAACAAAAAACATCGCTCTATATCATACAAGGCATCAACTATTTAGTACTTATTTGTGCTAATTATTAATTAGATAAGAAGTCAAGTATTACTGCACTATTTAACACCTTATTTTACACCCCTAGGTGATGAAAATCAACTCACTGAAATTGTGAAACACATGTCGATTTATTTTTGTTGAACAGTATTTGCACTTAATTTTAAGATAATGTTTAAAGTTTCTTCTTCTTCCCCTACAAACATTTCCAATGCTTTTACACATTTTTGGAATAGAACTTCATCACAAAAAGAAAGTTTTGTACAAATTACATATTCCTATCTTCAGTAATTTCATTTTGGTTTTGATGAATTGGTCAACCAGCTTCTTTATTATTTTGGCATACCTCACAGACTGGTTGTTGCACTTGGTGTTATAACTTCTCAGGAGCCTGCTATTGCCCAATTTCTTGTTGTATATGATCATGTACAGTAAGTATTCAATGTCTTATTTTTTGTGGGTATCCAGTTAAAAAATCACTAGAAGAATAGATGTTAGCATTCTCCTGGGCAACATATTATGTACCAACTGTAATCTATCTCATAAAAAAAAATGACGAGCCCACTGAGTTTCTTGCCGGATCTTCTCAGTATGTGGCTGCTTTCCGATCCGGTGGTAGATTAATTAAATTTAATTATTAAAAAAAACAATGTAAAATTGACAATATGTAAGTGCCCCTATGGGGCTTATGCAAAATAAATGATTTGATTTGATTTGATTTGATAAGCATAATGGTTATGGCATTGGCTTTCATTGTGTGAAGGCTTTTCCACAATGGACATTGGTAGACCGATGGATAAAATTCTATTACCAGGTACTAAATAAAAATGATTTTATAGCTAGTTTTTATTAATTTGAGTTCTTAACATCATACAATGATGAAATAAGTGCCAATATTCATTAAAGAACAAGTAAAAGATACATTCACACAATGTAACCACACCTACTTATTGATTTAGGGATTTATGCCATATATTGATTATTAACTCAGGTTTGATATAATGATGACTTAAGATTTGTTAAACGCCTGCTTATGTGTTTAACTAATAATTTAGAGTATGGTATGGTCACTCTGCTAACAGTTTTCTGCAGTGTTAAATGGTCAATTTATGTAGGAAAGCACCATAATTGTGTATAAAAACCAATGATGAAAAACTACGGGTGAACTAAACACAAAAACAAAATTAAAAGCTCTTCCCAGACCACACGCAAAATATGTGTTATTTATATCCTTTACTAATAATTCTTGTTTGCAAGGCTATTAAACACCTTGAGATATCTTTCCTTACAAGTTTCAAAGTAACAAATCACAAACAACATAAAATTTCAAATGTTTGAAAAGGAAAAGTTTATAATGTTTGTAGGAGCTCACATTTGAGTAGCTTTACTCAGGGAGAACTACGTAATTACGTTTAACCTAACTTCTGATGAGCTAGATTAAAAACATTCAGAATAAGGTAAAAATGCATAAAATAAAACAATTTACAAAACATGAAAAATGGTCATTTTACTATTTAATTCTTGATAACCTTAATGAGTTGGTTTGATTTAATACTGAACACAGAGCAATAATTTTGAACTGATAAGTTGAAAATAAAAAAAAAATTCCACTATTCTAAGGATTTAAAACTAATATTAAAATAATATTGAGCAGCGCATTATGTACTTGTTAATTCTTCTTAATAATTTAAGTAACAATTTAATTGTAATGTAAGCAAGGATTTGTACCTTAAATTGAGATGTGATTTCTAAATAAAATTTTCAGAATACCTTCAAATACACATAATGAAACTTTAAACTTACACATTCTAGAATGCAGAAAATAATAATTGCCTGAAAAGGAAATTAACTTAAATTTACTGAAATTTTAGCATTTAATATGCTTAATTTATAAAATCCGATTACGAAATGAAAAATTGATGTCGCAAGCGGGATTCGAACCCGCGCCTATTGGGATTCCGGCCCAATCGTGCTGCCACTACACTACCTACTACCCAATAGGCGCGGGTTCGAATCCCGCTTGCGACATCAATTTTTCATTTCGTAATCGGATTTTATAAATTAAGCATATTAAATGCTAAAATTTCAGTAAATTTAAATAACAAGGTTGTGTCATCGTTTAATACAATTCTAACTGTAAAGTTTGAAGTATTAAGCCTATAACATTGTGTAAACATTGTCGGGTAGATAGCACACCGTCACCTTAAGACGTAAATACAATACGAGATGAAAATTTGCATGTCCTACAATTGGTCGCGGTAGTGTAGTGGCAGCACGATTGGGCCGGAATCCCAATAGGCGCGGGTTCGAATCCCGCTTGCGACATCAATTTTTCATTTCGTAATCGGATTTTATAGGAAATTAACTATCTTAATTTGGGCATTACTTGCTATTAATTATCAATTAAACTTGTGGGATTCATTCTTCAACTAATATAAATCTGGATGTTCAATCTGAATGTGCTTCACAATGAAGGAGTATAGTTTGCTATCCGACACTGGTCAGATGTTAGGATTTTTTATTTTGAGTTTTCCTTTACTTGCAGTGCTGTTATCTACTGGTATTGTTTGGTCATCATTTACGGCACTCGCTGCTACAAAATTGGGGTGAAGACAAACTAATCTGTTAGCCCGTGGATTCAAATTGTTAGTTTTTTTTTTGTATCGAAATGTTGAACCAATTATTAATAACTTCTTGTTGCTGCAAAGGTTGCGTCTCAATTAGTGAGCATCCATGTTAAATCTTTTAGTTTATCTCTTATTTTATTATCTATTTCTAATTATTGATTATTTTTAACTACATATACATACATACATATCATCGCGCCATATCCCTTGCAGGGTAGGCAGAGAGAACAGAGTGAGATAATTTATTATAACTTTGTAATTATTATCACTTTATAATAATATATATAATTTATTATCACTTTATAACTTCATATATTTGTTTATAAATACAATATCTGGCCTAACATATGATGAGTATATTGTACTTCTGCCCATATTGTTGCTGTATTATTTAAAAATCTTAAAACCTATAAATAAAATTAAGGATTTTTACAATAGTTATATTAAAATTCAGTAATTATCATAGTAATATCATATTAACATACTAATAATTAGTAAATTTTAAGACAATCGTGTTTTATTTATTATTAATACAGAAAATTAAACATTATCGTCATTTGATAATTTTAAAAGCATTTTAACAGGTATGCAATAGTGAACAAACAGGTCCGATGAAACACTGCAAACGGAAATGTTAAATTAATTAAGATCAATAGAATGAAGAGATTGGTCTATAGTAATTTAGTTTGATGGTATGACAAAGTACTATGGAAGCCATTGAGGCGTGCACACTGTGCAAAAAATCAATATAAAAACTTGTGTTCCTTGAACATGCAATGAGAAGTCAGGAGGACTTAACAAACGTCTTTGCTTCATTGGTAACATTGTCTGTCTGAGAAATATGTGGAAATCTTATCAAAATCAAACTCGTTATGAATGCCTTGTTGAGATAGCCATAAAGGAAAAGTTATCTTGCATTAGCCGTACATAGTACAAAATGACTCGTGACAGGCTGAAGTAAGGGTGTAAACAAAAGGACAGTTCTTGTTTGATGTACCGTGACACGTAACAGTGCGAGTAGCTGTCATTCTAAGTACTTATATAATAACCTTGGACAGAATTTCGCCTAAAATGTAGTTTAACAATTTAAAAAATAACATCTTTAAATTTTGGTGTCGGCTTTTAAATTTGTCGTATTATTTTGGTTTATAATTTAAAACTGTATTATCAACTTAAAGACATTTATTCATGCTGTCATATTATAAAATCGTTTCATTTTGTTTCTTCCTTATGGTCTCGTGTCAATTGTCATTGTTTCGCAACGTATTAACCTTGCCGGTAAATAATAAAAAGAATTAGCCCTTATACTATATAAAACTTGCGACCCGCCCTCGATTCGCTTCGGTAACGTCAGTTCAGTTGTGTAGTTTACTTCCACGATATAGACTTCCTTTCGGAGAAGGAATTTCTTAAAACCCTACTACTTTTTTGAGTTAAAACCTACGCCTTTAGAGGTGAAATATTTAAAAAGTGGTTCATATTTTACCTATGTCTCGTAACACAAATATGCTTACCAAATTTCAAGTCTGTAGGAGCTATATTTTAAAAATGTGATTTTTACACCCCAGCAACCCCTCTTGCGGGTGGAATTTTATAAAATCCATTCTTAGCTGATCTCTACTCGGCGAAAGGAATATTCCTACCAAATTTAAAATCTGTAGACCTTATAGTTCCAGAGATATCGTGATGAGTCAACATAGAGATAGATAATATATAGATATAGTACATAGGTGGAAATCTCTTATATATATACACACACATACATACATATCATCACGCCATATCCCTTGCAGGGTAGGCAGAGACAACAGAGTGCCAGAGAACTCTATGCTTGCATACTTCACTCGCTTCCTCAACATTCATAATTCTCTTCATACACGCTCGCCGGTTTCGGAGACTCTTGACTCCACCTTCCTTCAGTACATGACCGATCTGGTCTAGGAAGGTTAGTCTCGGTCTCCCCCGGTACCTACATCCTTCCACTTTCGCATTGTATATCTTCTTAACCAGACGTTCGTTCGGCATTCTTTCCACATGTCCGAACCATCGGAGCATTCCCTTTCGCATCTTTACACCGATACTCTCTTTCATACCTACTCGCTCTCTTACGTCGTCGTTACGAATGCGGTCGGTCAGCCTAACTCCACTCCTGACAACGAATTTTAAGTTTTTTTCACATTCCATCGTATTAGGACAGTGCTATATAACGATAATTCTATAAAAAATACGTAACTATACTCAGATGACAAAAGACGCAATCTATTCAAAACTCACGATCATATGTTCAAGAGTTCAACGACCTAGCGTGGTGAAAAATTTTTTTTTTTCATCCGTATCGATTTTTTTCTAGCCTATCATTACAAGTAGGACTAGTAGGGTTACCTGTCTTTATTTTCGGGAGCGGTACCCTTACACCCTATATATAGATAGATGAAGAGAATAGAAGGTATGTTGGGATGTAAGGGATAGTGTATGACAAAACAAGATATATAATATAAATATAAAAAAAAACTACCTACTTGCGCCAACGACAAAGAATAGAAACAACGGACAAGTTTATTATTTTTTATAATACCCACAGCCACGTCTTGTGTATCGCTACAGAAGAATGAATAATTTCTAATATAATTCTGATAGCCTTTTTTATTGCTGTGAGTTTACAAAATCTACCAATTATAAAAGTAATGCCAAAAGTTTTGTAATATAGGTATACGTTGAAAGGAGAGTACCCATTCCGTTGCCCCCAAATAATTCGTATAAGAGCAGGATTATGATGATGGTGAATAGCCTTCTAAAATTAAATTAACATTTGGAATAAAAAAATACAACCTGTACAGTTATGGAGTAAAGCGTCAATTACTATAGGACACCTAGATTTTTTTTTTTCAGAACCATTTACCATAACTTCATAGTATGTACACATCTCTTGTAATTCAAGTAAGTGTAATCACAAAATAAAAAATGGCACAAATGAAACATTACGTGCTAGCAAGGCCTTTAGCTATTACTTATTATTCGAGTTTCTAGTTTCACACACATTAACGACCCCAATTTTTTTCTACTTGTGCAAAGAACATCACAATATATTCAAAACTGCAGTTTAGAAAATAATCTTAACAAAAATTAATACATTTTATGCATTAGTCATACTTGTACATTATGATATATTTAGGTTTATAATATAAAAGCTGTGCCTACAGCTTCGCTTGCATTGATTATTTGTATATTTAATGTTATTATTTTATTACAAAATTGCCGGCGTTCTGCGACATTAATAACAATAATAATAATATTCAAAATATAATAAAGAGAAATTGTTATATTAATATAAAAAAAACATGCAATTATAAATAGTGCGTTCATCAACGTCAGTCTGTAATGATTTTATTGCTAATGTCCTTGGTAAAGCATTAGAGCAGAAATGTTAATATAACATTCAAAAATCCAAAGGCTTTCGTTTACTTATTTAACAAATAAATTGATATAATAATGTTTCTTCTGCCAGTTGATCTGTTAATAAAATATTATTTCATTGATTGTCTTCAGTGCACAATTAAATACCACCATAGAATGCCAATACTTAATGCCATTGCCAATGTTAAATATTAGAAGGTTGAATGTATATCTTTATTAAAATGAAATAAACTAAAAGAACAAAACTCGCGCTTATAGGGATATTATCGCGAAGGAAATTTTACAGTTTCCTCTCAAATCAGACAAAAAACTATTGTATAGTTTTTAGACTGGCAAGACATTAACTGATTATAATTTACCAAAAATAAATCAAAATTGTTCCTCAATATTTATTTTTCGACCCTACTGTACAGCCATCAGCCTACCACCGACTTTAATTAAAGGATAATGATTCAAGAATATCTTATATTAACTTTAAATGAAATTTATTTAAATTTCGTACCGTAACCTCTAAAAATTAAATGTTTTAGTGATGAGATTAAAATATAAGTAATGATAATACGTTACCCGCGAGGGTAAACCGCCGGGCGGGCCACCGAAGGCAAAGACCGGGTTCCGGTGGCCCGCTCGCACGCCATGGAGAGGTACTTGTAGGGCGGGTCTATGGGGTCGTGCGCCGCTTCTTTTGTCGCCCTGGACGGATTTCACGGGGCGTGCCAACTCCATAGCCGACCGCCAAAAAAAAAAAATTAATGATAATACGTACTGCTATAAGGGAGAGCAAGGCAACTCTATAATTTTATATTTCATTTATAGCTCTGTCTCGTTCCCTTAAGAATTAACTCTTTCAAGTGACATTATCAAAATTGCCTAGCAGTTCTGACAAAAAAACAAGCATACTTTATTCACGCCATATTACGAAATTTTGCTTTTATCTGAAAGTTTTCTATAAGTGATTGTAGTAGTCTCCTTGGGTAAAAAAAATCATCATCATCATTCTTTCGCCGCGTATTGCTGAGTGCAGAGCTGCCCCATAGACTACCATATAGTGAGGTCATCCTTTAGTCAATTATTGTCATAATCCCCACGCTTGACAATTAGATCGGCATTCGCAGTAAGGTGTTATAATGTTGTCCAGAATAGCGCCCATGCACATTCTCCTAGTAATCCATCAACCGAACTTTACAACGATCACGTGCAAGTAAGGGGTGCCGACAACTGTAATCTTATTCCGTCATCTCACGGGGAGAATAAATAAATTATAGTTTAAAAATAAAACTAAAACCACGAAATACTTTATAATAATCCACTAAAATTGAAAAATAAATTACAGTTTAAAATAATAAAAAAAAGTACCTTAAAATGCTTGACATCAAATGTTCGCTTGTTATTTAAAAAAACTAACAGTACAAAGGACTCTTGACTCTTTTTTAATGTAATTTATATCTAAGTTTTAATTTTATTATTGAATTATGTTTTTAAAGTATAATTTATTTTTAAACTATAATTTATTTTATATAGTTATATAAAAAAAACCTAATTATAATATATTACAGTTGTAATATATTATAATTAGGTTTTTAAACTATAATTTATTTATTTGTCTCACAAAGTTACCTAATTCGTTGTCATCTTAGAAACGAAAGCGGACTATGAATTTAGACTCCGAAGAAGCGAAAATAATTTTTCACTGCAATAAAAATAAATATGTTTTGGTAAAGTTCAAATTCCAAATATTTTTAAGGCACTTATGTGATTCTGTCTTTTCATGGTTAGTTGCCATTACGTTAATGAAAGTTTGTTGACTCTGATTATAATACTCATATGGTTGTCAATTATTTGTCCCAATATCTAAAATTCTTATTCTTCGTTTCATCTTCTCTTCTTTCTATCTTATTACACAACATTATAGAGAACACATTTTCCCGTGTGGCGACGGGATAGAATACATGTGTCGCCACCTCTTGCTTGCCCGTGGGAGCCGTAAAAATCGGCTGAGGGTTCACCAGGAGAGTGGGCAGCAGCTCTCTCCTGGGATACGTATAACACCACACTGCGATCGCCAACCCGCCTGCCAAGCGTGGCGATTATAGCTTTAAACCCCTTAATGAGTAACACAATTAAAAAACGGCCCCCAGTCACGGCAGCTCCAATATCCTACGGTCTCATCGTGGTAGCGGGCCTGGTAGCGATGGAGTAGGGGGTGCTAAGAATCCCTGCGATCCGGCTACCAATCAAAAACGACCCTTGGCCCTTGTAACACACAACATTCGGACCGGACACTTAGGACTGACGAGAAGGTCATCGAGCTGGAAGAGGAATTGAGCAAAATCCGCTGGGACATTGTAGGATTATCAGAAGTGCGAAGAGGGGGCGAGGGCACGATGATCCTCCGGTCTGGAAACTTGCTCTTCTACCGGGAGGGAGATCACCCGTCCCAAGGCGGTATAGGGTTTATCGTTCGCAGGTCTCTCGTAGGCAACGTGGAGAGGATCGAGAGTGTGTCGACAAGGGTAGCATACCTAATACTCGGAATTACCAAACGGTATTCGTTGAAGGTCATACAGGTATACGCACCGACCTCGGCATACTCCGACGACGAGGTGGAGGCCTTTTACGAGGATATCTCGAAAGCCATACACGCGTCCAAAACCCACTTCACGGTGGTTATGGGAGACTTTAACGCGAAACTAGGCAAAGGGAGTGATGATGAGTTGAGAGTGGGGAAACATGAATATGGACAGAGAAACCAGAGGGGCCAGAAACTGGCTGAATTTCTGGAGAAGGAAAGCCTCTTTATGATGAATTCCTTCTTCAGAAAGCAGCCACAAAGGAAATGGACCTGGATTAGCCCCGATGGTTCAACAAAAAACGAGATAGACTTCATCTTGTCGGACAAACGACATATATTTAGTGATGTCTCAGTGATCAGCAGGATTAAAACTGGGAGCGATCACCGAATAGTACGAGGCACATTAAATATCCACACAAAAGTCGAACGGTCACGCTTAATGAAGTTTATCCTCCAACCTATACCTGTCCAATACCAGAACCTCGAAAGCTTTCAACTCGAACTACACAATCGCTTCCAATGTCTAAGACGAGTGCGAATCTCCGAACGATATGAACAACAGGTTCGTGGAAACTGTCCACGCGGTTGGGTCGAAGTTTTTCAAGGCTCACCGCGCCAATAGACCTAAAAAACTTTCTGACCAGACTCTCAGGCTCATGGAGCGGAGAGAAGAAATGACAGTACAGTCTTCAGCTGATTGGTCCGAATACAGGCAGCTAAATAGGCAGATCTCCCGGTCTGTGCGTCGCGATATTTGCCAATTTAATACGCTCCGTGTTAAAGAAGCGATACAGCGGAACCGAGGCTCAAAAGTGTTCGCACAAGATCTGTCTATTGGGCAAAGCCAAATGACTAAGCTGAAGACCGATGACGGCACTGTCATTTCATCCCAAAGTGAGATCTTGGGAGAGGTCGAAAGGTTCTATGGACAGTTATATAAATCATCCCGAAATCCTGTTGTCGGTTTGGTCCAAGATCCCAGATCCAAGCTAACTCGGCACTATACCGAAGAAATCCCGGACATTAGCTTGTGCGAGATCAGAATGGCTCTCGAACAACTTAGAAACGGTAAGGCACCGGGAGATGACGGAATTACGGCAGAGCTTCTGAAGGCAGGCGGCAAGCCGCTCTTAAAAGCCCTTCAGAAGCTATTTAATTCCGTTATCCTCGGGGGCGACGTTCCAGAGTCGTGGACCAAGAGTGTGGTGGTGCTGTTCTTCAAGAAGGGCGACAAAGCTCTTCTAATGAACTACAGACCCATCTCCCTCTTGAGCCACGTCTACAAGTTGTTTTCGAGGGTCATTACCAATCGACTCACGTGCAAGCTCGATGACTTCCAGCCGCCCGAACAAGCTGGCTGCCGAAAAGGCTATAGCACCATAGACCATATCCTCACGCTTCGGCAGATTATCCAGAAGACCGAGGAGTACAATCGGCCTCTGTGTATAGCGTTTGTGGACTATGAGTAAGCCTTTGATTCAGTCGAAACTTGGGCAGTGCTGCAGTCCCTTCAGCGGTGCCAAATCGACTATCGTTATATCGAAGTGCTGAAGTGTTTGTATAGGAACGCCACAATGTCAGTCCGTATCCGGGATAAGAGTACGAAACCGATCCAGTTGCAGAAAGGTGTGAGACAGGGAGATGTCATCTCTCCGAAACTGTTCACCACTGCACTGGAAGATGTCTTCAAGCTCTTAGACTGGACCGGACTCGGTATTAACATTAACGGCGAATACATCACTCAACTTCGATTTGCAGACGATATCGTCGTTATGGCAGAATCCATGGAGGACCTTGGCACTATGCTCAACGATCTCAGCTGAGTATCCCAACTGGTGGGGTTACGAATGAACATGGACAAGACGAAAGTCATGTCAAATGCCCATGTCATTTCTGTACCGGTCCTAGTTGGCAATGCGACTCTCGAAATTGTCGATCATTATGTTTACCTTGGACAAACAGCTCAGTTAGGTAGATCTAATTTCGAGAAAGAGGTCAGCCGACGAATCCAACTCGGCTGGGCAGCGTTTGGGTAACTTACTTCTCATCCAACATACAGTGTCTGAAAACACAGGTCTACGACCAGTGTGTGTTACCAGTGATGACTTACGGCACGGAAACGTGGTCCCTAAATGTAGGCCTCATAACCAAGCTCAAAGTTGCTCAGCGTGCTATGGAGCGAGCTATGCTCGGGATTTCTCTGCGTGATAGAATCCGTAATACGGAAATCCGCAGAAAAACGGGTGTAACCGACATAGCACGAAGAATTAGCACGCTGAAGTGGCAATGGGCAGGCCACATCGCTCGAAGAACCGACAACCGCTGGGTAAAAAAGGTTCTAGAGTGGCAACCACGTACCGGACGACGCAGTGTAGCACGCCCCCCGTTGCTAGGCGTCGATGGATGCAGACGGCACAGGACCGCACTCTGTGGCGTACCACGAGGGAGGCCTACGTCCAGCAGTGGATGGTGATAGGCTGAATTGATGAATGATGATGATATAGAACATAATAGTCAAATATAATTAGGTTGCCATACTCTATCTTACCATCATTTATGCAAATTTTATTATAAGAATTGGATGGATTATGATTAGAAGGTTAGTATTGTATTCTGTAGGTAACGAAGCATTACGTACTTACGTATCCTAAAGAATATTGAATATGGAGTACCTATTCACATGTTAACCTAAAAAAAATCCCTGAACTATTAATATTTTTTACCTGAAAGATGAACAAACAGATTTGTCTAGTTTTTCTTGTTCGTATGTATTGATATTAGCATAACGACGAAACAAATCTATTTCGATTATCATTATACGGAGACTTAATGTTGCTGAAACAATTTGGATAGGATGGAGATAGGATTCATATGAACCAGATTAGGAATGTTATAGAACTATGTAACCGTAACTAAAATTATTCTGTATCTAAAATGAAAATATATCCAAAACTGTAACAGAAAATTTCAAATGGCTTTAGTGTCTGCAATGAGACACGTTATGATAAGTTTTTTCTTTCAACCAACCGGAACTGATTCCCTAAACATAAGACTCTTTAAAAGTGAATAACACGATAATTACCACTTAGCATTTATTATTTACAGTTAAAAATCTAATATCTATAAACGAAACTATTTGAATCCGTATTCGAAACCGGTACAATGTTATTCTATAATCCAAATCCGAAACCTCGTATTTTCTACAGCATTAATTCAGAACATGTTTTTGCTCAAGAAAGTTTATACCTTCTATTCCGATACAGACCAGGTTATGCTTAACGTGTAAAGCAATGAATTGATTTATATTTTTCTATACAACGGTACTATTTCCAGGATATCATCATTCATTCATCTCAGCTCACACACGTCTATTGAGCTCGAGCCTGCTCCAAACGGGCAGGATATTAACTTACTATACCACGCTGGTCAGACGTGTTGGAATAGGAATATCTGCATTAATCCTTCAAATCTTTCCGTGTCATGACTGAGTAAAAATACAATTCGCCATCCCCTATCTTACCTGTGGGTGACGGTAAAAGACGACTAAGGGAACAAAACCCTATATCAACACGCTTGACCAGCGTGGTATAGTAAGTTCCTTAATATCCTTCTCGTTTGGAGGAGGCTCGAGCCCAATAGACGTGTGTGAGCTGAGATGAATGAATGATGAAATCTTGGAAATGGTACCGTTGTATAGAAAAATATAAATACAAATGTATATTCTGTATCTACATTCATACATACACTACCGTCCAAAAGTTTGGAAGCAGCAAGGTAAAATCGAATAAAACCAAACTAAGTCATTTAAATTTAAATGTATTGATAAAAAAATAAAGAACAAACAGAAACTAACTTAAACAAAATAAAAAAATAATATACAATGGTAAATTAGATTAAATTTTAGCTTCATCAAAGTGTCCACCTTTCTCCTTTATAATCTTCTCACATATTCTGGGCATTCTATTAATCAATTTTTTAAAATAATCTTTATCTAATTTGTTCCATTCGTTCTCTAATAGCTGGCACAAATGTTCTGAGCTCGTAGGACAACGACTTTTCACCCTCCTGTCAAGTTCATCCCAAACAAGTTCAATGGGAGAAAGATCAGGGGATTGAGATGGCCATTGCATGATGTTTAAAATGTTTTCAGCTTTTTTCTTGTTTAAAAAGTTCTGGCACAATTTAGACGAATGCTTAGGATCATTATCCTGTTGAAAAATGAATCCAGAACCAATGAGACTTAGTCCACTGGGTATGGCAGAATCTTGGAGAATTTTTAAATAGCCTTCCTTGTTTAATTTTCCGGTTATCCTCACAAGATTGCCGGGTTTACTGTTGCCAAAACACCCCCAAACCATGACATTACCACCACCATGTTTGATGGTAGGCACTGTACATGCCTCTGAAACCCTCTCTTCTTTTGACCGGCGTACAAAGACACGTCTATTGGATCCGAAAATCTGAAATTTTGATTCGTCACTCCAAAGGACATTTTCCCATTGTTCTATAGTCCAGTTTTTATGCGCTTTTGCCCATTCTAGTCTATTTTTCTTATGTCGATTTGTTAGTTTGGGTTTTTTAGCAGCAACACATCCTCTTAATCCCGCAGACAGTAAGCGTCTTTTAACAGTAGTTGTTGAAATGGGTGTTTCTCGCGTATCATTCAGAGCTGCAGTGATCTGTGGTGCAGTTAAGCGTCGATTCCGTTTAGAAAGAACTCTAATGAAGTTGTCCTCTTGATTTGTTGTGGATTTGGGCCTACCAGATCTCTTTCTATCTTCATTTTTCCCCGTTTCTTGTTTTCTAGCAAGGGTATAGTGGACACCTTTACAAGAAATTCCGAGCCTTTCTGCGATTTGACGTTCACTGTATCCTTCCTCGCGTAGAGTGCAAATAGCGCTTCGCTGTCCAAGCGTGATTTGCTTGCGTTTTGCCATTTTCAGAAGAAAAAATACGGTCAAAGTAGTAGCCGATATCTTTCGAATACAGACAATGTTAATATCACAACTTTCACGTGCCAATGCTCAAGTGCGACTGAATAAGGTCTAAAAAAGTTAAAACCAGCAAACATTATCAATAAAACTACACCATTGCATAGGATAAAGTAGCCGACGGATTAAGTCATAAAACACGTGTTTCGTCAATATTAAGGAATTCCATAAAACTTGATGAATGTAGGATAATAATCCTTTTGTGTTTGTGTAGACAGTCGTAAAAGGTTGTAAAACTTAAGATTATTGCTAATTTTTACCGCTATTAGTCGGCATTTATTTGTTTTGTTTGAAAACAGGTGTGCTTCCAAACTTTTGGACGGTAGTGTATATTTATTTAAAGTTTTTTGACAGATCGTTCCGTATCTCATTTGCTAACACGCTATGGCTTGTCTAGAGCATTTGCGGTAATGAAATAAAGTATAATTCCATTTGTCTATTGTCATTTAATATATTTTAAAATTACGCATTTTTATGAACGTGACAAAAACGTCATTTATATTTTATTATCCTAGACAACATTGTCGGCAAGGCAAATTAAAGTCCTTAATACATGTTATGTTACTAATAGTATTTCTTTTTTGCAGGATGGATATACAACGGTGTGCAAAACGATTAAGTCGACTAAATCCTGGCCTTATAAAGTATCATATCAAATATATAAAACCTATACTGATTTCAACGTTGTTACAGCACAAATAAGCGAAAATGTTATTAAAACATCAAATCAAATAGTTTCTACTGAGTTACCCTTGGTTAGGTTTAAATGGTACGTGATTTTATTTTATACTATAACTGTAAACTATTTCTATAATTTATTAAGCAAAAATTAACTATTCAGGTAAAATTTAGTACGTGCAAGTTGATAAACTCAATTAATTTGCTAATGTAGGTATTTTTATACTCACCGCGTAAGTGAAAAAACACATCACGAACACGTCTTCCCGACTACGTTCGTTTAGGAATGGTATTATAAAAATTCTGAAACTATTTTGAAGTTTTTGTCCACCAGGATCTTTACCGGGTAATTTTCTCAAGCTATCCAGATTAAAGCAGATTTTATCTACTTTAGTCGGTTAAATGATATCATTATCGAATCGACAACCGTTGGGAAATAAAGGTACTCGAGTGGCGATCACAAAATGAACGACACAGCGTAGGACGATCCCCCACCAGTTGTACTGACGACATCTTAAAAGTCGCAGGAAACCTTGGATCTGCATCCAAGGTTTCCTGCAACTTTGGCACAAATCTATTATAAATGGTAATATCTTGGGGAAGACTACGTCCAACAGCATACGTCTAGGGGCTGATGGGATGGATAGGTATCAAAAGATTATGTATCTATCTTATATCTTCCTTATGGTGATGGAGGAAGAATTCAGGATACCTTATCTTGCCCTTGGGTGTCTGAAAAGACGAATACGTGATGTAATGTGCAGATAATGATCTAAGCAATAGAAGGCAAACTCGAAATAAAATCCTATACTAATACGCCTGACTAATATGATAGAGTAGGTGAATTTCTATTCTATAATGGTGGAGGCTTGAGTTCAGCAGTCGAGGGAGGTATGTGTACTGAAATGGATCTATTTACATATATTCTTTAAGCAATTTCATAGGTTAATTGACAAATTATTCCAGAGTCCATTATGTTAAAGAGGCAGCTCGTTAATCTTCGTGAATATATGAATAAAACTTGTTTTAAAACTTTGTTCCTGAAGTTCATTTTTTTTTTACAATGCTTATTATATTTCCATAATGGGAGGGAAGTTGATCCACATTACCACGCTGGTCAGACGTGTTGGAATAGGAATATCTACATCAATCCTTCAAATATTTCCGTGTGATAACGGAGTAAGAGTACAATTCACCACCCCCCATTTCTTGTTGTGGTGTCGTAAGACTATTAAGAGATATTATATGCAAATAAATGCAAGAGAAGTCGAAATAAAATATGCCAACCTCTCTTGACCAGCGTGATAGTTGTAGGTAGTTCAGTTTCATTCCTGTTGGGGAGGAAATTTGAACCCAACCGTGAGACGTATATGAGTCGACATAATAAGGTGAATTATAATGATATTGAGATAGTTATAATAAAATGAATCTACCTTTTTTCGGGGACTATAGTATGATCATACCCTTTTTTTCTTTACGGTGGGCTATGGTTTGGTCACACCCCGCTAAATCCGTCCGGGGCAACAGAAGAAGCGCCGCGCGACCTCATAGACCCGCCTCGCAATGCACCTTTCTTCGCCGAGCGAGCGGGCCACCGGAACCCGGACTTTGGCTTCGGTTGTCCGCCCGATGGTATGATCATACCCTGCCCGATCGCGAGGGCGAGGGGACTGCGTGTAGTCCCATAATTTGTCATACGTTTCTTATATCATGTGAGCAGTCCACCAGTACTTGTCCTCGTTGGCTAACTGAAAACCTTTCTTGTTTTTTTTTGTTATAGCAGTGACCTCGAATATAATACGGATTTACTCATCGACGCCAATGATACTTTTCTGGACAGAATTAGTATAAACATTGATACGGAGAGCGGTGTGAACAAACCGAGTGAGAATTTTCTCAAAGGAGTTTTGCAAAAACGTGATGTCTCTTCCTGGAACAACGCTCCTATTATAACAAAAAAACAGGTATGGTCTATATATAAAGCCTGTAATTTATGCGTATTATAATTTGAATAGTATTTTTACATGTTTTCAAAGATGTCATTTTACATTTGGTATTTAATTGTAAAGTACGTTATAAAAATACTATTATTAGAAATATACTTTTAATTTTAAATCGAGAATCTCTGTCACGGTGCCTGAATGGCACATAAAAATTTGTCGGGCATTCTTATATATTCAGATTCATCATCATCATCACAGCCCATAAATGTCCCAGTGTTGGGCTCGGGCCTCCTCCGTAATGGGAGCGAAATTAACCTACTATACCGCGCTGGTCAGACGTGTTGGTATAGGGTTTTGTTTCGAGTTTACCTTCTCTCACATAGATGTTATGTGTTTTATACCCCTTAGTCGTCTCTTACGATCACACACAGGTAAGATATGGAGTGGTGAATTGTATTCTTACTCCGTCACCACACGGGAAATATTCAGACTGCTCGGGTAGAATGTCCACTTTGCGTGATAAACGCTGACTTAGGATGATTATTAGGATCGCAAGGATATTTGTTTTAAGTTGAATCGTTCTAATCTTATTCGTCATGGCAAGCCATTATTTAAATTCATCTGTGCAATAAATTTAAACATTTCAAATTATTATAATTCTAGTTCGTTGGTTTACTAAAATGCACTTATCACATATTGTTGGTCGAAGAAATATCAGATTTTAATTTTGGCAGTTGGCTTACACCGAGATCACGACACAAACTTGCCGTCCACTTGGCGAAGTGATTTCCATAGAGTTGCGCACCAAAGAACAGAGATACTAAAGCTATCTTGCATAAAGTTATTTGGTTGAACTTAAAATACAATTATTAAAATACTACAGATTCAATAAGTCTAATGTGACTCGTGTGTTGACGCCCACGTACCAAGGCGACGCATTGAAGTCGCGGGTAAGGAAGAGGCCTTGAGTTGGCCTCACGTTCAATGCAATTCGCTGATAAACACATTTAAATTGGTCACAACTCGTCACTTGAGGCTTTTAAGAGTGATATAAGATAATTGTTTTACAATTAATTGTATATTTTTTTGCATTTCTATTGTACCATTGTTAGACCATAAGCCGTGATGGTGGTTACGGTTAGCCGATGGTGGGTCCATTTCGAGTTGAATTTGTTGACTTCATACGCTTTTATAAAATCTCTCGCGGTTGCTCAATGTGGGCTTTCATCGACAATAGGAGGAAAAATTGCCTATTATCCCCTTCAGGCCCTGCGGGAAAAAGGCAATTCATGCGATTCTTCTTCAAAAAAAGATAAAGGCGTGCTCACAATTCGGCGCACGAATACGCCTATTTATGTTTATGCGGACGCGTATTCATCGTACTTACTCTGTTTCTTATTTTATATAATACATGCTTAGTGGCTAGGTTATTCACAAGTTTGGAATATTTATGGAGAGCATTTCAGACCAGTCTCTTAGAATATTTTTGTTTCTCAAATGTTAAGTACTTTAATCCGTGTGGTGACGGAGTAAGAATACAATTCACCACCCCGTCTTACCCGTGGGTGATCGTAAGAGACGACTAAGGGATATAAAATGCATATAACATCTATGCAAGAGAAGGGAAGTTCGAAACAAAACCCTATACCAATACGTCTCACCAGCGTGGTATAGTAGGTCAATTTCTTTCTCATTATGGAGGAGGCTCGAACTCAGCAATGGCAGGTATAAGAGCTGATATGATGATTATGAAGTGATGTCAGAATAGTTTTGTAAATGCAAGACATCATTCTGTAGCTATTGGCTAAATCATAGATAGTCAACGTGATAGTAGGAGAAATTGAACAAAATTGCAACATTCTTTAAAAGGGCTTAAAGTAAGGCTTCTTTAAAGGGCCTATAAGGTTAATCTATATAGCGACTTTCATGCCGAATATCGAGAGTTCGATCTTTACGCGGGACAATACTTTGTACCATCTACAAATGATTTTTCTTAGTCCGGTGTATTATTTGAGTCGGTTAATAGTATTTTTGTAAACTTCACGTTATACAAGGATTTATTCCTTATCATAATAGTTGTCTTTAAAAAAATTAAAGAAACGAGCTAGTTCAGTACTCGTTGTTTTGCCGCGATATTTTTCTCTTTCTTAGCCATTTTACTTCCGTGTGCGATTATATCTATTATTATGTAAAACAAGATAATAAACAAAATATAATAATAAGCATATTTTAAAATAAACAATATAAAATTCCTTACGGAGTTTCTACATCACGGATGCTTTGATTTGCTATTAGGCCAATGTAACTGCATGCATGCAGTATAATATCGCTGACGGCTGATAAATATGTACTGCACAATTCGAAGGTTTGTTCATTAGTTTTCATATTATAAATGTCACAGGTTCCTATTTAGCATTTTTGTTAACTAATACAAAAGTAAATATTGCTGCTCCATGTTTTAATTAACATTTTTTTATTAATTTGTTCAAAAGAAAGTGTTCTGTATGGTAACGGCTACAAATACTACCAACCTTGCTTGCTGGAGGAGCTCGTAAAAGACAATTAAAATTAAGAGTTTTATATCGACTTAGACCAGGGGACGGCAATCTACGGCTCGCGAGCCACATGCAGCTCTTTGGATCTGAAGTTGCGGCTCTTTAGTTCTTCTATACGCAAAAAAAATAATAAATATGAATTATAAAATAATAAAGGAAACATTTAAAAATGGCACTGAATTGATTAAAGAGGATTAGGCACAGATAATTGTGGACAAAAAAAATGTAGCTCTTTAAAAACTTTAAACCATTAAAATTCTAATTTTTGGCTCTTCCGACTCAAAAGGACCACTGACCTAGGCCAACTTCAGCTGATGCTATCCGGTCAACAATTATATTCCCAAGCAGGGTCGTCTGGCAGGTCATAAAACGATTGCTAATGAGTTTTGCAATATGCATTGTGAAAGAGGAGCAAATATAGTCGTTTCCAAGTTATTGGGATATGAGCAAGAGAATGATGATGATTTGGTCAATTGTAAGATAGGCGAGGCGACACAGCAAAATTTATCGAATTTACCAGGCAAATTATACGTAAATTTATATCTTCTATTCGTTTTTAAATTTAGAAATCTTTATATTGACTTGGGCCAATTTCATCTGATGCCGTCTGGTCAACAGTTACATTTCCTAGTAGGGTTGACGTCAGACACGCGGCCATTTATAACAGGTTGCCGGTCATAAAGCTATTTAACCAAGCCCAATAACTTTACAATATGTATGATGGAAGAGGAGTCCTTATTGTGTTGACTCCAAAGTAATTGGGATTAGAGCAGGATGATGAAATTAGAAATCTTCACCCGAGTGAGCACGGTTACGAATAATCGTACCCTTGGTGAGAAAGTATCCTACATACCCTCGAGAACGAGGGAAGTTGTTCTACTATTATATCAGCCAGACGGCTGACATGAGGTTTCATTTCGGTGTTTTTCTTTTCTTGCAGTGATCTTACTCCTCATACCCGGTTTCTTACGACATCCGGGACAGTAGTGGTGACAAATTCATTCTTTATTACTCATCACGTGAAAAGTATTTAATATTAAAGTTTCTATTTTAATAAACTTATCGATAAAAGAGGGCGACGAATTGCAAGCTATTTTTTGGTTAAAATGGATAAATACCTTTTGCTAGCGACGTGTTGCCAAAGTTCTTTACTAAAAAAAAAGTAATTATACGCACTCGTCACTTACAAATGATGTGCATTGCTATTGTTTATCAATTGCTGAAAATGATAAGACAATATCTTGCGGAAGTACACGAATCGCAGAATTAGCCGATAGTGTGTGAAGTCTGATAAACCACGACTAGAGAACCATTACCTGCCGTGGGACAGCAATGATTTAATGATGAAATGATACAAAAGTGTGTAACAATGAACATTGTCTCTTAACATTGTTAACTAATCATGTTGGCCTCGTTTGCCGACAGCCACAGAGACTGAAATACATACTTATCTTCGACCCTGAATATTAGTATACCCATTACTTAAAAGCTAGAGGTTAAAACGACTGCTGCCGAATGCAATATGCACTTATCGATAAATAAGTTGACGTTATGAATTTCTTAGTGCATTATTGAGTCGAGTAAACATATATTTGTTTTAATAAGAAAATGATGATATAGTAATATTTACAAGTAGGTCACAGAAATACTACTATGTGACAATTCTAATTTATGATGTATTGAGTATTTGCTGACCAAATATTTGTCAGCTGACCAAACATGGTCTCTCAATGTCGTCCTCATTAAAAGCCTCAATATCGCTCTGCGTGCTCTGAAGAGGGTTACGCTTGGTATTTCTCTACGTGATAAAATCCGGAATACGGAAGTCCGTAGAACGGGTGTAGTCGATGTCGCTCGAAGAATTAGCACGTAGAAGTAGCAATGGGCGGGCCACATTCCATGTCACCGTCAACGGTTAAAGAAGGAAGGTTCTCAAGTGGCAACCACGTATCAAACGACGCAACCTAGGATGACCCCCCACTAGGTGGGTAGTAGTGCCGGACGGACCACCGAAGACAAAGACCGGGTTCCGGGTGGCCCGCTCGCTCGGCGTAGATTGGTACATGTAGGGCGGGTCCATGGGGTCGTGCACCGCTTCTTCTGTCGCTCCGGATGGATTAGCGGGGTGTGACAAAACCATTGCCCGCCGCCAAAAAAAAAGGTGGGTAGTAGTGGTGACGACACCTCAAGCCGTTAGATCAAGTACCATAACACCGTTCTGGGTAACATTCTTGTCGAGAAGCTTATATCCAACAGTGTAGTCTATAGACTGATGGATGGACTTGGTTCTATTCGATTTTTAATTACATAGAGTATATATATGAATACATAATACTTTATACTGCTTATCTCCTATTTTAAACAATGCGATAATTTATAGACTCTGTATTTTTACCGAGTTATTGTAGATTATATCTAAGAAATTAAAAAAGAAATCTGTTGTACTTTTCAGTTGACGTATAGACGAACAGATAAAAATTATAAAAAACTATATTTTGATATAAATATCATGCCTTGCTATCTATACTGATTATTATTTTTTATTTAATGTACATTATTGACTTAAACAATTTACGAACCAGTACATCACGGTAAGCGCGTAGTCAGACACTTGTCTGAATCTGAATATGGGATTTTATTTCGAGTTTTCACGGGAAAGGAAGGAATGGTGAAATATATTATTATGAAAGTACTACGTAGTTTGTATGCTAGGTATTCTTCTTGAGGGCGACACCGCGTCATTTTAGCCGGGGTCGACAGAGGATAGTACCAGTCAAGTGGGCTACCGATGTCAAGGAATAGGTACCGATGGTTAGCCTACATGGCGTGGGGAGGTAACACGACAGATAAGTACCCGCACGGCCACCCTTTCATTCATGCCGAACGGTTTGATCGGTATGTGTCCAGATCATAGTCTGTCACAAAAAAAAAGAAACAAAATATAAACTATTGTGCATCTCGTTTAGACGCAAAATTGTTTATGTTTTGATTCTTTTTCTTTTTTTTTTTGGTTGAACTAACAGATTTTATGATATTTTTTATATGGAACTACTTGATTTGGATTATAGTATGTCTATTAAGTGTAAAAGTAAAAAGTGTGAGATGTTTTTTTTTAATTAGCTGACAATTTGTATGTTATAGTGTATAATTTAAATTAATTCAGGATGTCGACTATTATGTGTATGAATGTTGTGAGTGCAGATATGACGGCTGATAGAAGATTGTGGAAGGCAAGAACGTGTTGTGCCGACCCCACTTAGCGTGGGATGAGGGCAGGCAAATGATGATGTCGACTATTATGTCCGGTTTGTGTCTACATATGTACATAAATCAAGAATATACTGACATTATTAGCTTTGTCACTTAACCTTTCTTTATTCTTTTTTTTTTGCGGTGTCACATCCCGCTAAATCCTTCTAGGGCGACAGATGAAGCGGCGCGCGACCCCATGGACCCACCTCGCAATGTACCTCTTCACGCCGTGAGAGTGGGCCACTGGAACCCGGTCTTTGTCTTCGGTGGCCCACCAAACGGTCTATCCTCGCGGGTATCCTCCCGACTCGATGTCCAAATAGCTCGACAAAAGTCTCGCCATCGAGGCGTCGTCCTCACGAGGTATGCTGCGCCGTGTCCACGTCAATACCGCACTGTTGGCAGAACGGAGTCAATTCCCTCCTTGCGACCGTGTATGCAGGTACTTGCCGAAGCAACCATGCCCCGACAAAACCTGCACTAGTCAGAAAGAGAGGACTCCGTGCTGCCGCTCCATCTACTATATCAGCACGGGCCAGAGAGCCTCAACAGTACGAATACCGAATCGAGACCTCTCCAGCCGCGTAACTCAATGGGTAATGACATCCCGGCCGGCGTCTTCACGCCAGGCGGCTAGCTCGCTAGGCGATATAATGCCGCCTTCGTCGCGTATTGTAGACACCCGTCACTAGAGAGCGGAGAGCACCGCCTCCAGGTCCCATGGGGCAGGTCCGACCAATGCAGCTGCTTGGGTCGCCACCGTGCGGTAACCGCGAATGGCCCTGACCGCCATGACTCTCTGTGGATGCCACAGAAGAGCCCTAAGCCGGACGATCAGAGACCTCGCCCGTGCCCTTCAGTGCCATTCGCCGTCGACCTTCCACGTTGGGTCCGCCCACGTTCGGCATGAGCCGTGAGAGGGCGGATGCAACGCCGACGAGCCGGGGAGCAAGTCTGCTTAAATGCTGCCGGAACCACCGATGCCCATCGAGTACCAGGCCCAAATACTTCATATGAGCCCGGATATTGATAGAGATGGAAATGGCGACTATCAAGACGCAACAGGTGGCCCCATACAGAGCCCATGGTACAAAAGGACCGCCGACTTATCTAGATAAGTGACCCCAGGGCCACCCTAAGTCCCAAAGTCTCGATTCGCCTGAACATCTCAGTGCCGAGAGTGTTAGGCCCATCGCCGCTTCGAGGGTCCTGCCCCGGGCTGTGACGAGCGTGTCGTTAGCGAAGCATATTAGCCCCAGCCCGTTTGGGGGTGACTCCCCTCTCTTTGTCATTTAACCTAACAGCTAGAGATTAATGTTGTAACACGTGTATGAGTAATGAGTAAGCGCAAAGGTTCGATTTGAAATAACCCCAGTTTATATAAATTTTCTTGACTTTGTTGCAATCAAAGTCGATAACACGATTGTAGAATCAACAAGCTTTTGTTGGCGCCTATATTTTATGACGCAAATCTAATTAGCGTCTTTATGAAATTGAATATCCCTGTTTGTTTATGCATTAGAACTGGAAATACTCGGATTTGTTAGTAGAGTTAAATTGTATCTTAAATTCCTGCAATGTATACATAAATATGTTGATGCAAGTTCATATAACAATGCACATCTAAAGAAGAATTAGAAATCTTTAATTTATTCTATTAACTTATCAACACGTCAACCCACACTGTTGGACATAAGGCCTCCTACAGGAGGGACTGTGAGGATAGTGCCATAATCAACACGCTCGGCGATGTTGACGATAACAGTTAGTGTTCTAAATTTCACAGGCGATATTTACAACTGCAACGTAATAAATAATTAACTTACTATTCGCGATATTTAAGGAATTTACCAATATCACTTAACCCGTTTAGGGGAGGAGTTTTCGAAAACACCACGCTTTGTCACAAGCTCAGGGAAGATTTTCATCACACAAGAGCTGTTAAATTTATTCAATAAATGCTTTAAAACTGATTTGATTGTAATTATAGGTTCACTCATTCTTGGCATTACGCGGCAAGAGCGCCATATTAATAAAGATACGTTCGAGCCAAATTGATAATTTTTGAACTTCCTGTTTGCAATCAATGATTTAATGCTAGACATTTTACGGATATATTGTTGTTGATTGGGATACGGATATTAGAATATCATTATACCGATTTCAGTTAGGATTACAGATATGAAAATATTGGCGGCGCGCTATGGTGTTGTCACGTCCCGTTAAATCCATCCGGGGTAACAGAAGAAACAGCGCGCGCGACCTCATAGAACCGCCTACATGTACCTATCAATGCCTCGCGAGCGGGCCACCGGAACCTGGTCTTTCGGTGGCCTGACCGGTGGTTTACCTCGCGGGTATGCTCTCGAGAATACCCGCGAGGAATCTCAAAATCTGACAGTTTCGTATAGTTAAAGGCAAATGCTAAATGCGGTTATTATCGTATTATCCCCCTTTGTAGATCACATCACCAGACCATCATGTTTCGCTTGTAATCGGGTTTTTATAAATAATCAAGCATACTAAATGCTAAATTTCAGTAATTTGGGTTTCGGATATGATTTCATTTTGGATATCCGATAGTTTCAGTTACAGTTACGCAGATTCATAACATCCCTATTTGAAACCATATTAATAAATAGTACATAATTATACTACATTAAAACTAGTGGAAATGGTTTCTGGATGTATACAAGTGGTCTTAAAATACAAAAAAATACGTTATTTAGTTAATGGATACTAATTCTATCAACTATATCGAAATACCCATACAATGAAAGCCGAAACTTGCTTCAATTTACATTTCCTAATGGTTCATGAACTAGACCTTACTGTGCAATTGCATCGACCTTCACTTGCTACTAACAAGATGCGTCCCCTTCTCATTGATAGCAGACTCGTGTACATCGTCAGATCGCATTGCGTGTTATATTTTAAAGTATGGAACTTTAACGTTTGTGAGTAATGAGAATATTATTTTGCATAGCGCTGATGTAATTCTTTTGATATAATACACATGAACCAAGCTTTCTCTGTCGAAGTTTGATCCTTCTTAGGATAGGCTATGGTTCGTTCACTCCACGCCTAAACCGCCCAAAGCGGCAAAAAAGCGCAGCGTGCAACCTCGTGAGAGGCCGCTCATAAATTACGTAAGGAATTTTGAAGAATGATTTGGCTCCCTCTCCCCTACTGTGAGACATCATAAAATTGCAACTGCACGCCTACCCCTGTCCCTTAATAAGAATTTTTGTAAGAAATGGCTCTATTGATCAAATATATACTCCGTTTATTCTGAAAATATCTTTCATTACAATCTTCTTATTACAAGTATTATTAACTCACTGCAATAACATTACTCTTATTAATCTATCACAGTTTTGACCAAAATTTGTAATTTTCAATTTAATATCTTACGTAATGTCAGGTTCGCTACCCCCTCCCTGTCTATATAGGAAGTTATAATATTCAGTCAACAACCCAAACGCCTTACATAATTTATGAATGTCCCCTAACGCGTTATACACTACCTCTCTTTAAACATTTGGACGGGATAGCGGTATCGTGGGATTATCTTAAGTGGTCTGTGTTGCATCCCTGGGCGTGTTGCGACGGGTTAAAATTACATTATGTTACCTAACCCTTATTTATTCGTGTGAGGGATAAAAAACCAACAGAGTAGCATCGAGATCAACTCTTTCTTGGAAAACTTATGTCGCTAACAGTGAACATCATTCGGTTAATTGATAGATGTATGATTTCACGTTAACATTAGTTAGAAAGGTATTTATATTGGGTATATCGTTTCGTGTGGTGATGGAGTAAGAATACAATTCACCATCCCCTATCTTACCCGTGGGTGATCGTATGAGACGACTAAGGGATATAAAACGCATTTAAACATCTATGCCAGAGAAGGAAAACTCGAAACAAAACCCTATACCAACACGTCTGACTAGCGTGGTATAGTAGGTCAATTACGCACCCATTATGGAGGAGGCTTTAGATCAGCATGGAACATATATGAGCTGAGATGATGATGATGATGTCATTTTGATCTACGTCTATAAACCATGTCTCATAATTGCGTAAACGTGTGATGATGAAAATACTAGATTTATTGTCTTTATAATAGATGCACTAATAATTTTATATTTCTCGCATACTATTAAGGAAGTCAAATGTTGAGGTTCAATAGATACTAGATTTATGTAAATAATCTGACTATGAGAATTTCAAAAGTCATAATAAATAAATAATAGCAAACATTTTTGGTTGTGGACAAAAAACCAGTTCTAAAAGTTTTAAAATTAAAAATAAAGTCAAAAAGTTTTAAAATTACTTAAGAATGTTACATATTTTTTTTATATATTGGCTGTGTGGTAGCGGCTACGAATACTACCAACCCCTACTTTGCTCGTGGATGTCGTAAAAGACGACTAAGAGCCTTAGAACGACGTAGTCCAATTCCATCTGATGCCGTTTGGTCTACAATTACATTCTCAAGGAGGGTTGACGTCAAGCAGCCGGCCGGCCATAAAACTACTGCCAATAACTTTTGCAATATTTATAATAGAAGTGGAGTACATATGCTTTAACCTCAAGTAATGTAGATAAGAGCAGGAGAGAATGATGATGATGACGACAATAGTACAGTAACCATTGCATTATGAGGTAGGCACGTACCTATCAACATATATAGGTATATCCTAACTTATATATCCAAACAGAAAATCCTAACTGACTGACGAACATATCTTCACGAAATCCTTTCTTGCCCGTGAATGTCGTAAAAGATCGATAAGTGACATGTTGATATTGATAAATGTAATTGTTGACCTTTTTTTTTGTTGCGGTGGACTATGGTCGTGGTCTCGGCCCGCCAAATCGGTCCGAGGTGACGGAAGAGGCGGAGCGTGACCCCATAGACCCACCATGCAACTCTCCTCTCTTCACCGTGCGAGCAGGCCACCGGTACCCGATCTTTGTCTTCGGTGGCCATGTAATTATTGACCTGAAAGTGGAGTTGGCCCAGGTTGATATAAAGCTTTTACGTCATCCACGAGCGAAGTAAGGTAGTATTTGTCACCGTTACCACACAACAAAAGTTACTGTACTATTGTATGGGTAGGAATATGTCCTACGCAGAGTTTTGATAAATAATCTCATGTATATCTATCCATGACCAGAGTGTTATAGTAGCATATAGTGTCATCTGACACTTTTTTTTTGGCGGCGGGCTACGGTACGTCAAACCCCGCTAATCCGTCCGGAGCGACAGGAAAAGCGGCGTAAGACCCCGTAGAGCCGCTCTACAATATACCTCTCGACGCCGTGCGGGTGGGTCACTGGTGCGCGGTCTTTTTCTTCAGTGGCCCACCCGGCAGTGTCATCTGACACTATGGTACTATATCACTCTGGTCAGTTCGATAACTGCTCATATGCTATAGTTGTTTTTAGGGTACTGGTTTTTAAAGGCGCTTTAGGGTGCATAATGCACCCATTCTTATTTCTATATCACGCGGAAAATTGTGCCTTCGAATTATTTACATATTAAAATAATATTGCAGTTGGGATCGGCGATTTTCATCGGTGCTAAAAATATACCGCGGCCACAGTTAAACTTCAAAGACGCTATTGACAATTCCGAGAGTTTATGGGTGCCAAAAATATCGGATAAACCAAACAATATAAAGCCACTTGCTTTGAATATATTATACAATGAAGATGGTGAGGCGGTTGGGTAAGTTTTTTTTTATAATTCCTAACATTTTATCCATGTTTTCATTATTGCCTATAATATCAGACGAACAAGCAAACCACCTAGAATAGTACGCAGTAATTGTCGTTTATACACTTCAGCAACTAGGAGCACATACAGATCGCGGTCTATCTTAAGGATTGAAAGGAATTGAATAGGGACAGCAAGAGAGGAATAAAATTTGACATCCAGATCTCTCGTTCACATTATATTATATTAAGTTAATGATAATTATATGGTGCTATATGAATAGAATAATGCGAAGTCATATGAATCGAATATTTGGTGATGATTTTTGATGATTATAAAAATAAACTGAAAATCGTTAGAATTCAATTTGATACAGTCACACGAAATGTCCTAACGAGGACGAAATTTGATACGTGGCTGCATTATAATAATTAAAACACTAATTGTTAGTGTCTAATGTAATTTATTTCAATATATCTCTTTCTTTTCGATAATAATATACACTCCAATAATCCTTCCTTACAATTAGAGGCAATTTCATATACTGTTATTAGTATAGTAAGGCTAGTAGATAGGGAGGTGCTGATCAGATGACTTGGCATAGAGTTTAGTAGCCCGGCGCGGTACCCATTTGGGTATAATTTCGAGTAGACGCCTCGGCAGTTTTTGCTATCAAAGCATTCCTCTCACGCGGTCGTCTCTGCCCGTGCCTGTCTAATCCTCGGTCTGTCCACCCAAGATCTCGGTTTCGATCAATTTTCGCATTAGGTTCGCGAAAAATACTGGTGCGTGTTTATTTAGTTAAGTGCAGATCAACTACTGAATAGCATATCGTTCAGCACTTTCCCTTTTTAAAATTAGCATTACAATAAATTCCCAGAAATATTTTTTTTTAACATGTACCTACATTGCAATCAAAGCTATTATATAAATTTCAAATCTATACACAAAAATAAAAATAAAATCATAATAACTGCGCCTAAACTATCTCATTAACGAATATATTACGGCTAGAAATATAAATTAAAAATAATTATTTTTCAGATACGAACATCCTTATAAAGTTGAGTTGGATTTGTATCATCCACCTGAGGATTTACTAATGCCGGGCCCCGAGGATCCCGCATTTCCTGCACCGATTAAAGATACGCCATACACATATATCGATACCGAAGCTAAATTGAACGAACTTGTGGAACATTTGAACAATGTGAGAGAACTAGCCGTGGACTTAGAGCACCACTCCTATAGAACATACCAAGGTAAGTTTTAACCAAGATTCATCATTATCCTACTGTTGTTCTAATTACTTGGAGTCGATACAATACGTACTCTTCTTTCATAGTACATATTGTAAAAGTTATTGGCAAAATGTAATTGTTGACCAAATGGCATCAGATGGAGTTGGCCCAGGTTGTTATAGGGCTCTTAGTCGTCTTTTACGACATCCACGAACAAACTAAGGGTTAGTAGTATTCGTAGCCACAGAAGCCAGCCACACAGCTAAGTTTTAACCAAGATTATGCTTCAATTTAAGAATACTTTCTTACCACTTTCAAAATATATAACTTTATTTGCTATACTATATTGTGGTACTTTGCAGTCATTATAATAGAAAGGGATATATGAGGAACATCGCTACAAGAGTAGGGGAAACGTGGAAATAAAAACTTAGGCCAACCCCACTGTGGTATAATAGGAGATTTCCTTCCCAACCTGGAAGTGATACGTACTCAACAGAATGGACCGAATTTGACTTAAGATTTCGATTCGTTTCATATAGGATTTATAATTAACATCATCTCAGCTCATATATTATACGCTCCACTGCTAGGCTCAAGCCCGCTCCAAAATAGAAGGGAAATTGCCTCCATACTACGCTGGTCAGGCTGGTTGATATAGGGTTTTATTTCAAGTTCGCCTTCTCTTGCGTAGATATTATATGCATATTTTATTTTTTAGTCAACTTTTACCACGCCCAAGAAAGGTTGTATGGTTAACTCCGTCACTATAGGAACAAAAAACGGGTTTGTATGAGATGAGATGAATAAACACAGGTTTATTTAGTAAACAGATAGATGACTTCAACATAAAATAATTACAATATTGATTGAAATGAAAGTGTGTTGCACTCTGGTTACTCTGCGAAGATAAAGCCAGGATATTAAAATAACTATACATTGTATGATATCGATTTAGGGTCGAAGCAATAAACTATCACTTATCTATAATAGTTCAATTGACATGAGCTGTGTGCACGTGTATGTTGCATAGTTACATTTATATTACACTGTTACCAGCTACGACCGTTTTAAGTATCCCTCTGATAGTGATTTTCAATATAGAATTTATTATATACACGTAAATCATCACGTTATATATTATCTAATACAGAAATGTTTAATTGTATGATGTGATGTATAAAATATAAGCATATTGCTACTACGCAGTTGTTAGGCACTAAAACCTGTGCGTTTATGATAAATAAATAAATTATGACCAATCGTATTGATGGTTGGTGGATTTCTAACTTGATTATTTTTATAAAGTTTTATTTACTTCGTGAATCCTACAGTTGTTTATTGATACTTCCAAAATAGAACAGTGGTCAAGATATGTGAGGGTATCGTTTCCGTATAACGACTACTGTTGTTGTTTACGATAGACAGACTATGTACTTTTTTTATTGCTTATAGTTGCAGAAGAGCAAGCAGCACACCTGATGGTAAGTGTCACTGCGGCCCATGGATCCTTGCAATATCTAGGGTATAGCTAGGCCGCTACCTACTAATACAAACCCACCCAGTTAGGTTGCCGGTTCTCTCGCTCACCGAACGAAGCGCAATAGCACATTGCCATTACTCAGACGTCGATCTTCTGCGAAAGTGTACTACTACCCCGGACGGACTGGCTGTAGATAGACGAATGTGTACAGCGTGGTCCTATCACTACACAGTACTTAACATTTACTTTGAAGCGCGAAAATCTATTTTTTTTAAACTGTTACATATTTCATATCTTTGAGAGACTAGACTTGCTTTAACAGCGAAAACAGTCATAATAACCAACAAACTAAATGCACATTATTTTTATTATTATCACAGCTGGGCGTTAACCCTCAACTCTCGCGTCTCACTGCTACGCTCGATCCACTCATACATGTTGGTAAAGGATTTTATTTCGACAGTTTTTTCTCTTGTATAGATATTACATACTTTACATACATACATACATATCATCACGCCATATCCCTTGCAGGGTAGGCAGAGAGAACAGAGTGCCAGAGAACTCTATCTCTGCATACTTCACTCGCTTCCTCAACATTCATAATTCTCTTCATACACGCTCGCCGGTTTCGGAGACTCTTGACTCCACCTTCTTTCAGTACCTGACCGATCTGGTCTAGGTAGGTTAGTCTCGGTCTCCCTCGGTACCTACATCCTTCCACTTTCGCATTGTATATCTTCTTAACCAGACGTTCGTTCGGCATTCTTTCCACATGTCCGAACCATCGGAGCATTCCCTTTCGCATCTTTACACCAATACTCTCTTTCATACCTACTTGCTCTCTTACGTCGTCGTTACGAATGCGGTCGGTCAGCCTAACTCCACAGATTTTCCGAAGAGATCGCATTTCGACCGCATTAATTTTACTTTCATACTCTTTTCTGCATACCCAACTCTCGCTTCCATACAGTAATGTTGGGACAAGCAGTGCGTTATGTATTGCTACACGTGCCTTCTGGCTGAGGTGGTGGCTGCCGAGAAGTTGCCCCAACGCTCCGTTCACTCTATTTCCCGCATTCAGTCTTCGCTCTATATCAGTGGTGTACCGTCCATCTCGGCTAAATCCACATCCAAGATATACAAATTCATCCACTTGCTCTAGTACATCATTACCTATTGTTACTCTTACATCTGTTCTGGCTTCGTCTCTTTCAAAGACCATTATTTTGGTTTTGCTCACATTCACGCGTAGACCCCTTTTCTTACAATCTTCTGTCATTGTGTCGACTAGGGTCTGCAGGTCAGTCGCTGACTGTGCCAGCAGGACTGCATCATCTGCATAAAGCAGAGCAGAGACCACTGAGTCACCCATCTGGACACCCACATTCATATCGTTCAACCTTTGGAGACATTTATCCAGATATATGATAAACAGCCTGGCTGATAGAACGCAGCCCTGCTTAACGCCGATATTGACGTCAAACCAAGGCGACATTCCACCATCCAGCCGCACACATACATATTATATATATAGGAGAGATAAAGGGTGATGAATTGTATTCTTACTCTGTCACTACACAGTAATACACATCATCATTCTTCTGGCTCTTGTCCCAATTACTTGTGGTCGACGCAATATGTACCCCTCTTCCTACATATTGCAATAGTTTTATGACTGGCCGCCTGCCTGACATCAACCCTTCTTAGGAATGCGATTGCTGACCAAAACCAAATGACATCAGGTAGTGTTGGCCCAGGTCGATATAAGGCTCTTAGTCGACTTTTACGACATCCACGAGCAAAGTAAAGGTTGGTAGTATTCGTAGCCGCTACCACGCAGCAACTATACGGTAATACACATATAAACTTCGAAAACCTTAAGATGCCTGTTGTAATTGGAGACCGGGAGTTCTGCGTCAATCTATTGACATTTTATTTTATAACTGCTTTTTATAATTCTATAATTCTTTAGCCATTCTATGATTATCTACTATACATTTTGAGTTATTCTTTTTATGATCTATGCTTAGTACAAATAATGCATAGATGACTGCAATGATACTTCATAAACTACACTTCCTTGTTTAGCATGCTATCTAACTCTAAAGAGAACGAAACCGTACCATTAGTTTCTGAGATTAGCTAGTTGACACAGACGTAGGTGAAGATAAAGTTAATATAACACGTGTACAATGTTTTATTGTAAGCAGATCCTAAAATATATATACATATCTATACGCCAAAAACCTTGACTCAATTTCCTTTCTTATCATTCGCCTCACGTGTACGACAACATTCTTTGAGGATGTAGTTGTATTGTATATTTTTTTATCTGTATTCACCTTAACCTTTGTGCAGTTTTATTGTGTGTAAACAGACGTGGTGTTAATAATTTCATTGTAATATTTTTATTCCTGTATTTTGTTGCTGTTATCTTAAATGAATCATTTCGTACAGCGTAATCTATATTTCCATAATAAACAAAAACATTGTATGAGCTCAATACTTCAAAGTTTGCAATTAGAATTGTTTTAGACGATGACACCACCTTGTTATTCAAATTACCGAAATTTAGCATTTAATATGCTTAATTGTTTATAAAAACCCGATTACCTCCTCAAAATAGCAATAAATAAGTAAGTATCCCGCTGGCATTATTTTTGTAATTGGACTTCTTGTCAGCCTTTAAATACATCAACTGTTTGGACATGAGCATAAATTGATGATAAATATAGCTTAATCATTGTTATATTCTATTTCCTGTGTGGTAGCGGCTACGAATACTATCAACCCTTACTTTGGTCGTGGATGTCGTAAAAGACGACTAAGAGCCTCATGACGATCTGTGTCAACTCTATCTGATGCCGTTTGGTCAACAATTACATTCCCATGGAGGGTTGACGTCAGGCAGGCGGCCGGTCATAAAACTATTGCCAATAACTTTTATAATATGTACTATGAAAGAAGAATACGTATTATATCGACTCCAAGCAATTGGGATAAAAGTAGGAGAATGATGATGATTACCGAGACATGGTACATACAAGGTCTGCATAAATAATGGAATCGTTCATATCTATAATAAAGAGTAAAGAGAATAAAACCCTGTGGCATTACCATGTTTATAAATAGTCTAGATGAACTCACATCGTTAATATCTTTACATTTAACTTTTTCTCGTAGTATAATGCAATATGATTATAGCACAACGTTTTTATAACCTTAATTGGGTTAGAATTTGTAGATATGATAAGTTCTACACTGTCAAAAGCTTTGGTATGCTTTTGTCTTGTTTGACGACAAGAGAAATGATCAAGCACTAGCTGTTTTAAATATAATAAAATCGATTTAATGTATCATAATATTTTTGTTTCAGGAATAACATGTCTCCTACAAATTTCAACCGATGAAGGTGGCGATTTCATTGTGGACGCGCTCGCAGTCAGGGAACATATTCACAAACTGAATCAGGCATTTACCGACCCTAAAAAGCTAAAGGTAGCTAATCATATATTTTTTATTGCACACATGCAGAAAACGTCTCTGAATTTTAGCACCCTTGTTCATCACCGCCCGTAATGTTTGACGGGGAATGAGTAGTAATGAAATTAAGGGAAGGAGAAAGAAAGATACGATCCTTCATCAATTCCCTTATCTTAATGTATTGTATCTTCAAGGGCTCATGCGGTCCGTGCGTCTATAGGTCTGTCAGAATGTATTGTTTATTATAATTTAATATTGATAACAATAATAAAGTATATTTTCCTTTTAGGTGTTCCATGGTGCGGATTGTGATGTACTGTGGCTGCAGAGGGATTTTGGTGTGTATCTGGTTGGCTTGTTCGACACACATCAAGCAGCCAGAATCCTCAAACTTACTGGACTGTCACTCAAGTATCTCCTCATGAAATACTGCGGAGTAGATGTTGATAAAAAGTAATTATTTTATTTAATACTACACCCCTAAAAGCAGTGATAATAATTTATATCCCGATTAGATATGAGCCTCCTGTATAATTGAGGCGAAAGTTTTATATTTATTCACTTCTCATCCGTTATTTTTGAGTTTGTCCATTTGGAAGCGTATAGGGAATCTACACCGAATGTTACAAACTGATTTAAGAAATTCTTCTTAAACATGGCTATAAAACATAACGCTGCAATCCTCAGCAGCAAAAAATTGATCAAGTATATTAGTAAAAGTACGGGTGGATTGAGATTGGGTTAAGAGCACAATGTGTTGCCTCTTGTATGGGGTAGACCATGAGCAGCGTACGACATTGTACCATTTTCAGGATGGCCTATACATGCCTATATATGGCATCCGATTGCTTTATAGATCAATGAAATGGCTAACGGGATAATTAGTGCGTTTGGCACTAGAATTAGTTACGTATATATATTTTATCTTATCATCTCTGTATTCATACTCTTTCTATTAATATTATGGTTCACACAATCCATCTTTTCTTTGGTCTTCTTTTACCATTAAAACCTTCGACATTTATACTTAATTTTTTTTTACATTATTATTTTCACCCCATCTCATCACATAGCCATAACAGACATTCACTCTTTAATTTGCCGTCACTGGCTTAATTTTAAAACTTTTTGTAATACAGTCTTTCATGTATTTCTATGCAATTTTGTTCGTTCTATGCAAATTGTATCGTATCTTAGCATTCCCATCACCGCTGCATAAAAAGAAATATATTTATGAGTTGAAATCAATGATTGTATCCAGATATCAACTGGCTGATTGGCGCATGCGTCCTTTGCCGGAAGAGTTATTAGAGTATGCTCGAATGGACACTCACTACTTACTGTTCATCTGGAGACAGATGAGAGCCGAGTTATTGAGTAAGGCGTCGTCGCAGCCACATCTACTATTGTCTGTGTTTGAACAAAGCCGACAGATCGCGTTAGCTGTGAGTACATATATGTACATCTATTAGCTATATTATTATTATAAAGCTGAAAAGTTTAGTTTTTTAACGCGCTAATCTTAACTACTATCAGAAGGTCCTAAAAGAAATCCTTCAGAAAATCTTATTGTTTCATATAACCTGATTATCGAAAAAAAATATATACTATAACGCTAGATCCGTGCATATGAACGGATCAGTGACAGTGTCTTCAAATGTTATCGAACCCCGAAAAATAATAATGGTGCAGTCGCCGTCGTCATGACAACTGCGGAGAAAACGAAAATTATGATTAATGTGTTCTGGATATTATTACTGAAGTTTCAAAATATTTTATATTTATGTAACTATACTAGTTTAGATAGAAACTCATGTCTGCATTAAACACGAGTTTAGTAGTAGTAGTAGTTTCTCAGTATAACGTGCTGGCGGCTACAGTTAAGTGAATCGGGGACAATACGCCTTACATGGCAAAATTTCAATGCGCCAGGCATTCGCTAGGTTGATAAATAAGTTCTATAACTACGAAGTCCACGTGAGCCTAGCTAGTTAGATAATATTAGTATTTAATTAATTTTTACAATTCATTTTAACATCTCACATAGTACGAACTTCTGCTCATTAAAATAATATATTGGTCTGTTGAACAACGCTGACCCGGTTGGCATAGTCAATAGTGGAACGAGTAATCTGTTATTAAGAAAGTTATATGCCATAAAATACAACCGCGTACAAGTTGCGAAAACAATGCACTGACCATTAAGTCGTGATATGATCTCATTAGGTAGCCTGTAGGCCAGATTCCACAATTGTTTCCATATCGTAACACGATAATCATATACCGACGTATTCGTATGTCTCGGCACTAGTTCTAGTTCCAAAATACGCTTTTAATTATAGGGAAGGACCCTGCAATGAATTAAATTGGGAAAAGATAAATTAGAGGAGTTACAAAGATTCTATTTCCCTCTTATGCAAAGCGGGAGACATGAAGCATCATCATCTCAACTAAAATGTCCCACAGCTGGGCTGGAGGAATCTCATCCTCCAAAGTGGGAATGAAATTGACCTGCTATACCACGCTGATCAGGCGGGTTGGTATATGGTTTTATTTCAAGTTTTCTTTCTCTTCCATGCAGTTTATGGTGGTGACCATGATATTATTACTCCGTCACCACACGGATAACATATGGACGAGAAACACAATTGCATAATCAGAAAATAAACAAGATACACAGTTACGATTTCCGTGTAGTGACAGTGTAAGAATATAATTCCCCACCCCCCTATCTTACCCGTGCGTGATCGTAGGAGACGACTAAGGGATATAAAACGCATATAACATCTATGCGAGAGAAGGAAAACTATAAACTAAACCTTATACCAACACGTCTGACCAGCGTGGTGTAGTAGATTTATTTCTCTTCCATTATGGGGGAGGCTCGAGCTCAATAGTGGGACATTTATGAGCTGAGATGATGATGATGACAGCTACGATAAGGTCATTGCTACATTATCACAGAAATGGCAAACCTTAAGGGTAGGCCACTTATGTAAGCCTTAAGATTGATTGCAATAGTAGTTATGGTGGCAACAATATATTATGTGTATTACTGATTGCCATTAATATTTATCAACAGACCTACAATAAGGAGGTGATCTCGGAGACGTCTCATATGCCGCTTTATCTTCGTTCGCGGAAGTCCTTCAACACTCAACAGATGGCAGCTCTCAAAATGCTTTATAAGTGGCGTGATGCGCAGGCGCGATTGCTCGATGAAAGTTGCACGTTAGTACAAATAAATATTCTTTAGTTTAACGTGCATTCCACAATTGGGCCTGGCGCTATACTTTTTTAGTATTAAAATTATCGTGAGTTTGACACATTTAATATGGCTCTATAATGACTGTTCTCAAGAATTTACATTTCTTTAATTCAGGGGAGTCAAAGAGCCTGTTTTTGGTGACCGCCTGTAATATACGGCCAAGACCTAACTTTGTTCCAGCGTAGTATATTACCGGGCTGGCCACGGATGTCAAAGAAGCGGTACCAGTGGCCGGCCCGATGGCGATGTGGAGGGAATACGGTGGGTAATGGGGCCGCGCGCCGCCCTTTCTTCGGCCCGGATTGTTTGGACGGGGTGTGTCCAGACCATAGACTGCCAAAAAAAGCGTAGTATATTTGAAGCCCCCTCTCGCTCCTAAATAGCTCACATGGTTTGAATATATACCAAAATATTCACAGATGGCGGTGTCGGTAAGGTATCTAGCGTGCAAAGTATCATGGTTTCGATTCCCACGCAGGACTTTGTGCGATCAGTAAAAACAGTGCAGGATATTTGTGTGCCTTTAGAAATATAGAAAGTTAGAACACAGTTCATGTTTTCCATCTTCGATCACCCCTTGCATTACCGCAAGATTTCAAAAAGCTCTCTGAGAGATAATCTCAAGAATGTACAGCAAACGTTCTCTTCATAAACTAGTAACACGAACTACGATCGCCAACCCGTCAATTAAGCATGATTATATTATATCCATTCGTAAAAGCTTTGATGATTGGATGTAAAATTACTTTTCATTTCATCATCTCAGCTCATATATGTCCTACTGCTGGGCTCAAGCCTCCTCCATAACAGGCGGAAAATTGACCTGCTATACCACGCCAGTCAGATTTGTGGGTTTTGTTTCAAGTTTTCCTTTTCTTAGATGTTATATGCGTATATATCCCTTAGTCGTGTTTTACGACATCCACAGCAAAATAGGGGCTGGTGATCATCACATTGACAATAATAAATGTAATTTGACTGCATAAATGACGTAATGGTTAAGATACCGACCTTCCGTGCCAGTGTCGTGCATTCGATTCCTACGCAGGATAATACTTTGTGGGATCCACAAAGTGTTGTTTTGCGTCTAGGTGTAATTTGTCTGCGTGAATAGTATATTTATAAAGTCCCCCACAATACAAGGATTATATTTTGGGTGCATGGTGGTGTATTAAAAAAAATTGTGCTATTTGTGTGTTGTCATGTTTAGTTCTTAAGATACAATAGTGTGACCATGTAAAAATAATGTTATTTTCGATACAGGTATCTTATCCCGAATCATATGATGATGTCGTTAGCCGAGATGTTGCCGCGCGAGTTGCAGGGTGTCAACGCAATGTGCAATCCTATGCCGCCATTTGTGAAGCAGAACCTTATCGTCATCCACAAAATGCTTTTATCGGTTAGTTAGTCAATTATGCATTTGCCCTATGCGTTTTTTTTTCTTTGCGTTATTTCTTTTCATTAACATATCATAATAAACTCTTATAGAAACTTTTGCATAATCATTTAATTAACATGTCCTACATATTAACAAATCACCTTCTAGCAATCTCAATAGATAATAGATGCTTCATATTTTAATAGTTGCTTTTTTTTGTTAACTCATATATTTTCTAGAATATATTAAAGTATAATTGGACCTAATTTTATGCGAAAAGATTTTGTCGTCATGTTAAAATCGCGTTGGAATATAACGTAGTAATGTAGTTTTACTTAAAAACGCTTCCCAATTTTGAGACAATTAATAAAAATTTCTAGATTATCTCAAATTTGAGAAGTTTTTATTAGTAAGGCTGTAAGTTCCTAAAATTTAACATTTCATATGTTAAATACTGTTTGGTTGATACTTTTCGCATAACTGTGTCCATTAGACTTTCTTTATTGATTTCGTTCTTGCATCTTTATCAATTATTTTGCTTTTAATGCTTATTTGGCTGCGCATATCTGCTATCTCTGTCTGAAATTTGCAAATGTATATCATTGTTATTATAAACTGGTTTATTGTAAATAATCATCTTCACACTTTTAGTTAACGCTTTGCTAAAAATATTTAGTAGCAGTTGGCATGCCGACAGCACATCTACATATAATTACTTGGTATAAGATTTTTACATTGAAAAACATTTTATAAAATATGTACATTGTATTTGCAAGATCCAATATGAGTTTCTGGTGCTAAAAATAATAGCAAAATATGTGATTGGTTTTAAATTATCAAATACAGAATTTTATTACCAATCCACCGCATCTGCTCTTCTTAATCTTAAGTGTCCACTATTGGGCAAGAGTACCATTTGAAAAGAATTAGATTACTGGCCTGAAGGGTTGTTAATGCGTTTCGAGGTTTCATTCCCTTCTACTTACGATTATCTGCAATGAGAAGTGAATTGTATTCAGAGTTCGTCACCACAAAGAAACAAATAAACGTCCACAATAATAATTGATTTATTTATTATTATAATTGCTTAATTGTAATCTGCATAAGAAAATACAAAGTAGTAAAAGAACTGCATATAACTACTTCAAATATCATTATCAGACAAATGTATTTAACTGCAATATTCACGAGCGAGACGCGTTTGCGCAGTCACATTAATGATGAGCATTGGATATGCTCGAAACCTGAGTCGACATAGTCGATTTTAACGCGTGAGTTTTCTCGTTAAATACATTTGTCTAATATGTGTCAAACTCACGATAATTTTAACAGAAATCATTATTATCCTTTATGCTAATAACTTGGGATTGACGCAGTATGTACTTTTCCTCCATTGGTTTTGGCAATAGTTTTAAGACCGGCCATCATTATGATGTCAACTCTCCATGTTGATAATGTAATTGTTGACCAATCGGTCTTTAACGGCAGCATATGAATTTGGCTAAGTCTATGTAAAGCTTCTAGACGCCTTTTACTACACCTACAAGAAATACAAGAATTGGTAACATTTGCAGTCGCCACTTCAAATCCATTTTATACAGGTTATTTCATTAACCATATTATTTAGGAAAATTTACTAAATTTAAATTCTATTGGCAACAGATAAAATCATTGCACGATAAATGAAACCATACATCAACCCGTCTGGCTAAAGTGGTATATTTGAATAATTTCCTTCATATGGAGGCACATACATGTACCCAAGGACCGAGAAAAAGGTTTATTTTGCATTATACTCAAATAATTTTTAGCATGAGATGCCTATATAAATATATCCATCCATCCATCAGCCCGTAAACGTTCACTGTTGGATATAGGCCTCCCCACGAGAATGCCACACAGAACAGTCCTGCGTCACTTGCATTCAACGGCTTCCTGCGAATCATAAGATATCGTCAGTCCACTTAGTGCGGGGTATCATAGGGTTATATTATTTCATAAATGTATAATAAGGGTAATATTATACATTCAAATACTACATTGTAATTATCGTTGCATAGTAATATTATTGGTTAAATAGTAGTTTTATGTTTTTGTAACCTTTAAGTCATGCAAAAAAAACAATATTCTCGAAATGTAATGTTAATGTATGTAAAGTCCAACCGTCTGAGCAGCGTCGTTTAAAAATCCATCAATTTTACTATCACTGTGGAAAATGTTCTATCCTAATATATGGAGTATGTGGGCTGAGAAGGACACAGAAGTAAAGGTCTATCAATACTTATAGGGGACGAATTGCACTATACATTTGCACCATTGTAACTCCTTTAAGCCAGGATTCACAATGATCTTCATAAATCACACAATTTATTATGTCTATAAGCTTTCATGTAATTACTAACTCATCTAACATATTCTGTTCTGCACAAATCTAAAAGAAAATATAAGTAAGAATATGAGTAAAATGCCTGTCAATCGATCGCAGCGCCACCCATTGGATTCATGGCTCACGTAAACCATTCTTTTATCAATCATTAAATTCCATCAAAATAGGTCCAGCCTTTTGTATGTGACTGAACTCTTCAAGAGTTCAGTCACATACAAACATACAGGAAAATATTGTAAAGATATTTTTTAATTTTTGAGTGGGTATTATTAATTTTTTTAACAAACAATTGGGTTTGTTACTGTATATACCATTTATTGCCTGGACTGATGTATATATGCATCAATCAACTATAATGCTTACTGCCGTAGGTGACCAGCTATAAAGCATTTATGTAACTAAGTCTTAATACAATTGAAATGTGAAAAAAACATTTGCCAAGTCAAGCTCATGAGCAGTGCCGCTTCCGGAGGTGTTGGGATAGATATTCCATGGAATCATCTATGCAGTAATCTTAACATGATCGCAATAAGTCTTTGTTTGGTCATGGCGAATAAAGGTTCAGATAGTTATTTCTGAACGAACACTTAAAACTTGCGAATAATAACGGCCGTGCGATAACAGCGCAATAATTCCAAATAACAGCAATACATGCAATAAGCAGAATAATTCTCATTTTCACCGACAAACTCTAACTTTTAAGTAATACCTAAGGCCATATAAATGACAAATAAAATTGATATCATTTATGATAATAATATTTTTTATGTATCTTATTTCCTTTATATCGCCTTGGGTCGTACAAAATTTATTTATTAACATCGAAAAACTTAATTAAACTCAATGTTATGTGGCGTTCATATTGGCTAAGTATAACCTAAAATTTAGGAGCCGTTGGTGAAAATGGGCATGAGGCTGGTAAGCTAGGCGAACGAAGCTACGGGTGCAGCTAGTATAACTCACGATCTTAGTATTTCTCATAGATATATTTATACCTACCCTAGGAATTATTTAATTAGTTTTTGAGAGAAACAACCATGCCTGTGCAGTTTTCATTAATCACCTGGGGGCGACCGCCAATAGCAAAATGTAAAAGAAATCTAGACTCGATAGATGACGTTATTGCTGTTTGGTTGCGGCCTAGAGTACTAACAACTTTTACATTGCTCGTGGATGTCGTATAAGACAACTTAGAGCCTTCCATAGACGTAAGATAGCTCCATCTATACTGTCTGATCCACGACTTCACTTCAAAGTGGGTTGGCGTCAGTCAGGCGACAGGTCATAAAACTATTGTCGAAACTTTTGCATATACTCTACAGTTGTAAGTTGGGATACTCTGTAGTTGGGATAAGAGCAGGATGATGACGATGATATATATACCTACCCTATTTTTATAAATTCTATTTAAAGTGACATGTGAACTGAATATAAGGGTTCCTTGTTTAGTTTTATAGGATCGAAATCAACGGAGGATTAATTAGTTAGCGTTTCACAAATTATTTTGGTGAGGGAAATTGACCTACTATCAGACGCTTTAGTACAGGGTGTTTATTGCGAATTTTCCTTCTCTTGCATATATGTTATATATTATATGCCTTAGTCAACCTTTACGACAGCCATTGGCAAGATAGGGTGTGGTGAATTGTATTCTTACCCCATCATCACACTCCAGTTTTAAATATTATTCCTAGTTGTTGTATCGTAATTAGTAACTCAAGATTTTTTAACGCGGCGTTTTAATTCTTGTTAAGAGCGTTCCGAAAATTACCTCATCATCTGTGCATTCATAATCACTACGCTTGGCAGTTAAATTGACAATAGCAGTCGGTTTTATCATTCAAATAGCATAGTAGATGTCTTAAAATACGATTAAGGGATATAATATTAAAACAACCTATATGCAAGAGAAGGAAATTCGAAATAAAACTATACCCATCTAACTAGTTATAGTAAGTCAAATTTCCCTCCTACTAAAGAAAAGGCTGGAGTGGCACGTATATGAGTTAAGGATGATGAGAAGTTAAATGTAAAATTATTTTATATATGGTCATTATGGACGTTGACAATGTTGAATATATATAAAATGTTCGTTATATAGTGTCGCGAGTTACCGAACGAGCCTCAACTGTACCAAATGCCGTCCAGCATCAGGACTATGGTGAACGAACACCAGTTGCACACTTATACAGTACACGACTTACCTCCTGAATTCAAGTGAGTTTATTTATATAACATTTTGATCATCAAGTTAGGGGAGGGGTCCTGTTTATTTTTGCTGATTTACGTACAGTGTTTGCGCGTATGAAGCATTTGCATTATACAACAGACTGGGTGTTTTAGAACTTAAGATTGACAGCCAATGTTTAGGGAATATATTACCCATATAACATGATATGTTTAGGAAAAGGCGGTCTTCAATACCACACATTTTTTTTGGGTAGGCTATGGTCTGGAGACACGCCGTACATGTCCGGAGCGATGGAAGGGCGGGGTGTGGCCTCATTACCCACCGTGTTCCCTCTCCATTGCCATTGGACAAGCCACTGGTACCGCTTCCTTGACATCTGTGACCAGCCCAGCATCAATACTACACTGGAATAAAATTAAGTCTTAGCCATAAACTAGGGGTGGTCATCTAGGGAGGTTTAAAAAATGTAATAGAAGGATCATGTAGTATGGGTACATTCTCTTAAATACTACGTTAGTTTTCTTCCTCAGTGCATATACAGCTATATAATAACAAAGTTTTCTATAATGAAGAGAATACTATAATGTGGCATAAAGTATTTTCTATCAGGGGCATGTCTACTTGCATCTCTTAACTTCATTCCGTAGATATTATCATACGTCAATTGAGGAAAAGGAAGGGGTATTTACTCATTACATTTACCAAACAGTAATCCTTGCGCGTTTTGTCTAAAAAATTATGTTTGTTTGTACAGCGAGGAGTACGAGATGAGTGTGGAGCTGTCTGATGAGTTATACGACATGTATAACCAGTATTGTACTTCAGCGCCGGCACCGAGTATGCCGATCGTTTCCTCTGATCAACACACGAAAGCGTATGAGACCATTGTAGGTAACATATGAATATGCAATACTAACCTTAACTTATATTTTATTTATCTTAAGATAATGCAACTGCCACCGAGGGCAAGGAGTTGGTACTGGTGGGCAGCTAGGAGATAACGCGATAGGCTATGGGGACGCACGCCGCCTGCCTATTGCTGAAGACTCCCAATTCATATTAAATAAAACACTGAAGAAAATAATAAATGTAGGTAGCTGAATATAAGTAAGATAACTGCTAATAAACATCATCGGCAGTTCAGCTGCGTGACTGAATCGTATAAAGGCGATTTATGCTACTAATGACAACGATATTCCGTGTGATGACGGTGTAAGAATACAATTCACCACCCTCTGTCTTACCCGTGGGTGATCGTAAGAGACGACTAAGGGATATAAAACGCATATAACATATATTTAAGAGAAGGAACTCTCGAAACAAAACCCTATACCAACATGTCTGACTAGCGTGATATAGTAGGTCAATTTTCCTTCCATTATGGTGGAGGCTCGAGCTCAGCTGTGGGACATATATGAACTGAGATGATAATGGTTATAACGATATACAGTTTATTACAGTTATCATATAGTACTGTCTACATAGCTCTACCCATACTGGCCTAATTAATAAGGAATTGTAGTAAGTACACAACCTATGTTATTTGGTGGTATAATTTACAAAGTGGTAGCGACTTTGCAAGCGGACCTATCGCTGCCCGAAATAGTCTCCCCGACAAATATTAGTTTATTGTGACTTCATGCCGTTTGCATGCGAGAGCCCCACCTATTTACTTTTAATAAGTATTTCCGCCTATTGTTAATCTTTATATAGGTATAGCCTATTATTAATATTATGATAACCGCTGCTAACATCCTTAAATATATGTAGCATCAAGAGCAGCTGAACAGAGACCCTATATAAAAATAAATATCATAAAAATCCAACAGAAGTAGGGTAATGGCCGATGTCCTCTTTGCGTTGACGATACGGCCAATGAAAATATTTAACGGCAATGAAAGCGTGCACAAATAGTATAATAGTGTTAACTTTATTTATGTTGTATCTATTATATATCACAAAACTTATTGCGACTGCATAGATGGGGGAAATGGTTAAGATACCAACCTTCCGTGCCGGAGCCGTGAGTTCGATTCCTATGCAGGACAATACTTTTTGCGTTAATTATATGTTTGTAAATTCTAACCGCAATACAAGGATTACTACGTTAGTTCAGGGTTGGTGCATTGAAAAATAAAAAAATTGCTAAATATGTCATTATGTTACATATTTTGTTCACAGGTATCGGATTTGAATGCAGAGGCAAAACAATTTATTCCACCGTTTGACAGATATAGAAAATATCGTTCGTTAGCTCAGGTACTTACAGTAACAGTTATGTAGCTTGCATGAGCCGTATTTAGTGTGAAGTTTTTATGATATAGAGTATACAAAATGACACGTTTTCACAGATGGAAGAAATTAAAGAATTCAAAGAGAAAGAAGCTAAAATCGCTGCTATAGGAAAAGGCAACGAGTTGATCAAAAGTGAAGTACTTGTTAAGTTACAACAAGCGAAGACGCAAATTGAAAATGAAGAGAAAAGAATTGTACCAACTGAAATTATTGAGATTGACGATGATGACACATCAACGAAAACACAGCAGCGCAAAAGGAAAATATCACCTGACAAAATGGAAATCAAGGAGACTTTAGACAACACTCTAGATCATAAGAAAACGGAACTAGCGAACAGCAGTAATCAAAAAACTGATGGTAACCCGAAACCATACGACTATAAAAATGTTAACTACAAAAAGTTTTACAATGACATGAAAAAGGACTTTAAACAGAAACAACCGAAAATGAAGTTTAAGAAATATAAAAAGTGATTATATATTCATTAAGCGAAACTATACATTAATGTATATAATTCGTTTTATTCTAAACAGCAGTTTTATTTACCCAATCCTTTATATCTGCAAATTTAGATTATTAAAGTGTCTGCGAGCTCCGACTTGATACCATCATCATCCTGCTCTAATCCCAATCACTTTGGGTCGACGCAATATGTCATGTTCTTCCATATACCTTTATCAGACGTCACCTCTGTAGACACTCCCAGACTATCCATGTCATACCTCATGCAGTCCATCCACCTTTTCGGTCTTCCTTGACCCCAAAAGCCTTCAACATTCACACGTAAAACTTTTCTCACAACATTACTTTCATCTCGCCTCATCACATGTCTATACTATGGTCATCCGTTCACTCCTTAATTTTTCTGTCACTGGCGCAACTTTTAAATTTCCTCTAATGTATTCATTTCTTACTTTATCCAAGCACTACCTTGAACTACGCCAAAATCGGCATATTGGAGCCCGTCTAGTTGCTAGCAAATTTGTCATAATCCCAAGCAAACTGTTATTTTGTATCTTTACCAACTACGTAAAAGTAATAAGGAAAACAAGGGGTCCCATATCTTCAGTAAGTATTTTATAAAACATAAAATAACACGATTTCTAAAAAAGTAACAAAATATTAACGACGGCATTCAATGTTGCCACTTATACGAAAAAGTCCCCTGTGACTATTACTTATTGTATTTGATTACTATTATTATATTTTATAATCATCATCTATATAGGCTCATATACCTCCCACTGTAGGCTCCATCCCATCCGCAATGGGAGGAAAATTGACCACGCTATTCATCTGAACCATCTAGTTTAGTATAAGGTTTTTTTCGAGTTTTCGTTCGTATTATATGTTATAATATTCGTTCTTTATTATTTTAATGGTGTTCTTTCCAAGATTTAAAATATCCTATTATTATTAATGACCACTGGGTAGCGTAGTGAACAGCGTATCTGTCTGGACAGTGTATACTAACTTTGTTAAGGAGTTCTAAGTATTTAAATCTCTTTAATATAGTTTTACTAGTTAAATATAACCCATAAATATTCCTTCAATATATACAATATTTTATCACTCATATTGTATAACCATATTATTATTTTTTGTTTCTAAACCTTATTATATTATACATAAATAAACTTTTAAAAATGAAGAACCCATACTTATACCATTTCCTAAATATCCGTTAATCGGGTACAGTTAAGCTGGCAATACAATTTTTCACGCACATTAATATTCTTGCAAAATATTTTATGCACACTAGAATATAGTTTCCGCACTTATAGAACTCTTATTTTTAGTGAGTACTGTATCTAGTCGGAACTCGTGACGACATAACAATCTAAGTTTGCAAATATATATATTTACATACATACATAGCCTCACGCCTGTTTCCCAGAGTAGGCAGAGACTACGGATTGCCACAAACCACGATCCTAACATACCTCCATCGCTTCATTCACACTCATCACAGTCTCTTCATGCATGATCTACGGTTACGCGTACTCTTAATCTGACCTTTCGCCAACACATCTCCAATTTGATCTAGAAAAGTATGACGTGGTCTTCCCCTTGTAATCGTCCCACTCGCACTCGCTTTGTATACTTGCTTAGGCATTCACTCAAATCCAATCCACCTCAGCATACCATAGGGATGTGAGATTAATGGAAAAGAATCGATTAAATAAAAAATCGATTTTCTTTATTCAATATTAATCGATTTGCCAAAAATCGATTTTAATAAAAATAAATAATCGATTTTTCTATTATTTAAAAATCTATATGCTTTTTGTATTCCAGTAATAAATCTAAGAGATATTAACAATTTATCGGATTAAAAATTAAATAAAATGATATAAATAAAAAAATAACCAATTCATAACTAAAAATCAAACCGATTTTTTAACATCCCTAGCATACCATTTTTAATCTTTGTCGCTACTTCTTTATTTACACCACAGCGCTGTCTTATAACAGTGTTCATAATTTTGTCTTTCAGACTTACACCACACATACTACGAAGAGCTCCCATCTCTACAGCATTTATTCTACTTTAATGTCTTCTCTGCCAAATCCAAGTTTCAGTGCCATACAATATATATATTTAGGTATATAAATAAAAGTTCACAACGTACGAGTATATATGTATTGCTAATTATTACATACTATATATATATATAATTATTTAATAATAATTAGGAATATTAGTCAATTTGTTTGTTTCGGAGCTGCAATATACATCACAGGCTTATTTGGGATCTTAGAATTTCTCTTACACTTATCTCTATGAAAATAATATAGGCATTATTAGCTAACTTTACAAACGCAAATTTCTTATGTATTTAAATATATCGCAAATTTGATTATTCTGAGATATCATCCGATATATCTTCTCTAGCTTTTAGTTTGTTCTTAATGATTCTTCTGTTAGCGTACGTGCCTGATTCGTTGCGATCCTTGATGACTCCTTTGCCTTCCACTTTAGACTTGCTCCTGAAGTGTAACTTCTTGCTCATTCTAGTTGTATCCTCTCCTCGTAGTAACACTTTGCTGTTTCTATGTACGACTCGCGGTGCATGCGCTTCTGTTACCACCGACACCTTTTCTTCGGCATGAGACTCTCGTTTCAATACACTTTTGAATGTCTGTCCCCGCGTTGGCTCGTGAATTGAGAAAGTTATTCTATCGTGATGTATCTGTAGAACATGTAAGACGAATAAATATTTTGTAAATATATTACTGAACAATGAGCACCGATGTTCCAGACGTTAGGTTTGTCTTTATTTTTTTAAAAGATGTAATGTGAATCTTGGAGTATTGCTCATATGTACCTACATTATTGGCTAGCATCCCTGAAAAAGTTCTATGCGAGTTTAGAGTTACTAGGTGAGAAACTTAGCTAAATAGGACAAACTTATTTTAATTGTTTATGCTTGATTTTTATATATGTTACTGCACATTTAGGCCATCCTGTATTTCGCTACGCTTCTAGCAAATGCAGGATTAATAAAGCACGTGCGAGTGGACATAACTGGTATAAATAGATACAAAATAGCTTATTCTGATTAATCTTTCTGACTGTCCTCTAAAACTACTGTTTGTTAAATACGACTTGCCAATTGAAATCTCTTGTATGTGTATCTGTTATATGACTTTTATAAAGTTCAATCATTGTAGATATACAATAGGGATTATTGCCTGATTTGCTCTTTCTGTGTATTTAAAATACGTTTATTTTGGATTAATCAGAGTAGTTGAAAGCAATTCAGAAATAAAAATTGTAGCAAGTTTTTGACAGATTGTAGAAGTATAAAAAAAATATTACCCTATATTCAATAGTCAAAAAACATTCCTCTTCGTCTTCACAAATGAGAGAATTTACATCTGCAGGTTTCGCGACGTTCGCTGGCCGACGTCCCACTCGTACGAAACGCCACAATGAACGAATTCTTGGACCACAGGCCGCAATAATTTCACTCACCTGTTTACATAATAATACCGTTGAACAGCTAATTAAATTATTAAAGATGTGCCGAATTTAGTTTTGGCCAACTAGCTGATTAGTCGGCTGTAAAGAGACCGGCTAGTCGGTCGACTATTCGGTGGAGCAGGGTGACTGACTCATCAATACCTAGCCGAAATGACTGAAGCTAGAAACATGATTTTTTTGCAAGTACCTACATATTTTTTTTCGTGACGTATAAACTCGTTAAGGATTTAACAAAATTCTAATCAGAAGGGGATGAAACAGAGTGATAAATTTTGTATTGTGAGAAAAGAAAATGTTTATCATTCTTTTCGAATTATGCACAAATACTCTTTAGTAAAAATAAATAATTACGTGTTTCAGCATTTATTAATTTTCATTCTCTGAGAATGAAAAAGGGATTAAAGTTTGCGGTGACACTTGTACACTGATCTGTTATTGACTTAAAAATTACGTCAAATAAATACCAAATGGCCGGCTTTACCGACTAGTCGGCACATCTTTAATAATTACATATATTAAATTTTAAACAATGGTTGTTGTGGATAATTACCTTCATTTGCTCAGCACCATCACACATACCAGTTGTACGAGATTCTATGCCGAAGCTATTAATACAGGCACGATCCTCGGGTAGAAGTGAATCTATTTGGAAGGCACATTTCGGTAAAGCATCAGTGCGTTCCTGTGGGCCAATATATAAAGGTGTAATAAATATTTTAAATGATTAAGTTGACGCGCATCTACGCATGTAATATCTATGTAAAAGAAATAAGAAAAGAACAACTTTGAGCATTATAATAACACACAGGACCAGCGTGCGATATAGTATAACTGCCCTCCTATTGAGGAAAAGGTTAGACCCCAACAATGGGATGTATATGAGCGGAGCTGGTCCAACTTTATCCTAATTTGTATGAGGCCGAGACATCTCATCATAGGTTGACGAAAAGTAAAATATTCTGTATAGATTTTGACTATATTTATGATTGCCAATCGGCTTAACGTCAATGCTTCGTCAGAAACGTTATCAATGACCACGAGGCTTTAGGTAGAATTAACAAAAATAGTTAATAGTATCTAGATACTATAGATCTAGATATATATAGATCTAGATATCTCCTTTAGCCAAGGAAATTTACCCCCCAAATATAACCCCTCACTGTTTACTAGTTTACCAACAAGTCTACCAACTGACTGGTTGGTATTATTTAAAGTTTTTCTTCTCATGTGATCATTGGCTTCTTACTCTTATCATTTTAAATAATAAAAATTAGACATGCGCGAAACAGTACTTCGCGAAGTGATGTGATATGGCATTACATTTCGTGCCGAGTAATATTACATTTAACCATCACTTCAAACATCACACATGACATTTCATGTCATGTGTGATGCGTAATGCGATAGCGCTCTAAACATACGGCGCGCGGCATCAAGAAATATAAGCCTTAACGATCTGAAAATAAAGATCAAAATAAATATTGAATTGCCAGACACCGAACATTGCAGAACAGTACACGGGTGTTCGCGTCATGTTTAATGTGATGTGATGTTTAGTCGCGTAATGAGTCAGTACACGGTCGGGTAATATTACGTGTGATACATCACTCGCATTACTTACACATGTCTAATGAAAATTCGTGGCTATTGCATTGTATAAGTAGCAGTACAAATTATATTAGGAAGTAGATAACTTACCCATCCTACATCATCACAATGTTTGGGTTCATCATAACAAATGTAATAATTGATTGCCTTAGAACCATCTGTCCTTTTCTCAGTTGACCAGGTGTACCAATTCTCTCCAAATTTAAACATACTATTTATATGCCTCTGACGGTATATCAGAGGAAAAATCATTTCATTTGGATGTTGCTGTTTAGTTTTATCAGTTGTAGTTTTGTCTTCTTCGATATATTCTACTTTATCTTCAACAGTCACAGCATGTTTATTATGTGTTCTAAGGAATGGTAACATAGTGGCGTCTTGCCTTTTGTGGTCCCAAGACTCAGTGTGTACCACTTCGTCGTCCTCCAACTTGGAGTCGTCCTGGTCTGAGTGCATCACTACTTTAACTTTGACCGCAATAATGGCCTGCAGTAGACACACACTATACACCAGTATACTTAACCGTTCCATTTTCAAATGAGCCGTTTATTTAGATTTCGCGTTAAATTCTGCTCCGTTTCAATTGTTCTAACGACATAAAGGAAGTTATTATTGTGGTAGCTATTGCGATAAAACTAATGTTTATAAATAATTCTTCAGTTCAATCATTCATAGGGCAAAAGAAATAGAGTTATTGTTATGTTTCTATTTTTCGTATACATTGATAACGGTATGTAATTTGAAGTCAAAGAAAATCATTTATAGGTATGAAATAAAAGTGAAACAACAAGCTTAGATTATTGCTTTTATTTGGGTACAAAGATGTAGAGTATAAAATAAAAATACTGCATTTGGTATCGACCATTTCCATAAAACTTTATGAAAATTAAGCATTTCGACAAATACATGTTTTATCTCTATAAAATAAAGATTAAAGCATAAGTTGTATTTCTAGACTAATATTTATGATAATTTCTTTATCTATATAGAAATTGTATAATCATATAGTACAAATAAAAAAGCGAGTGAAGTTTGGACCATTGTTAGGAATTTTAAGTTTTCCATAGTGCTCGATATATTACATCAGCCATAAGAATTCGTATTTACAAGATAGAGTACATTATAATTTCGTTCTAACTTGATATTTTCGTCATAGCATTAGGGATAAGAATAGCATCACTAAGGCAAAGAGGGTGTTTTATTGTACATTATTATTAATGCCTAAAATTACACACTAACGATACATTAGCATGAGGGAATGAGATTTCGTTATAAAACTACTCTTTCTCTCTCTCTCACCTACATTATTACGTAGTAACTATTAGCTAAGAAATTAAAATGACATGGAAAGTAAATGCACATTTATTACTACATAGCCTTTCTTACGAAATAATTAGAGCTCTATGTTCATAAGTCTAAATAACATTGGTTCCTTTTGTGTCACATTACAGCTGTAGAGGACACCGCGCACATTTGCATAAATATAATATCAATATGCATAATTATATGTAAAATATATTAATCGCTCCATAGTGCGTCACATTTATGATATAGAAAAGCAGGAACAGTAATAACTATTATGAAATAAAAGCAAAATCTGGCAATGATAATTAAAAATACTTAATAAATATAAACAATAAATATATTTTATAAATGACGGAGGCATTTGCAAAAGTTTCAAATGAAAGTTTAAATAGGGAACTAATTGGTTAACATACATACATACATATCATCACGCCATATACCATGCAGGGTAGGCAGAGAGAACAGAGTGCCAGATTGGTTAAGCTTTCGGTAAGTTACATTAGTACATAATCATTTAATTAAAAAGTATTAAGTACCTACTAGTTAAATACAAATGTAACGCGTTGATTTATTAACACTTATGTGGGCAACATGAAATAATAAATAAGGGAATTAATGTTTAATCAATAAATACCCTAAAAATATCTACCATATGAATTAACTCGGACAAGATCCAGACGTCGTAAAGTGACATTGCTGTTTTTAATATATACATACACATACATACATATCATCACGCCAAATCCCTTGCAGGGTAGGCAGAGTGCCAGAGAACTCTATCTCTGCACTCTGTTGTCTATATCTGTCACTCTCTCTCTCGTAATAAATATTGCCGATATTAAAAACAAGTAATCGAATAAGACAATCTATCTTATCTATAGATAGACCTATAGGTCTAGACGTGTATATTGAGAAATTAAAGTTGTGCAACGTTCATTTTAGACAGCTTATGAAATGGTAACATCACGTCGAACCATCTGGATAAAGGTAAGGGTGGCATACAATTGACAATATTACTAATTCTTTTAATATATTTGGTTAGTACCAAAGACGGATCATTTAACACTACTGAACCAACATCAATTTTATTAAAACGTAAACTTCGGCACCGCGATTCGATGTATTAGTTTCATAAAAAAAAAATAAGTACATATATTTTTCTATAAGTACACGAATCTTTCAAATATATTAAATACATTATCAACAAATAACATTGAATCGAATATGTACGTGTTATCCTCTACATTATGATTTTAGTGATACAAATTTGACTAAATTGCAACCTAAATATCGCTTAATACTACCTAGTGCTTAATATATTATGTGTTTAAAGTTTAATATTATGCTATTTCCACAAGGAGAAGACGTTAGAGTTACAAGCACGAAGTATAGATACAAGGAGTCCGAACGTAATGTTGAACGAACGGTCTCAATTTAGAGGACAGAATTTTTGCCGGTAGAGTGCACCCCTTTTCAAGAAGTACTCGTTTAAATCCGTACGCGGGAAGTTTTGTTGGTATTGACAGCTCTGGCATGTTTTGTTGCTATTGACAGCTCTGGAATTTTATATTTAAATTAATTAAGTTCAACATTCGCGCGTATTTACGTGTAATAATAATAATAACATCGGTACGTCCCAAATTCTAGCGCAACCAGTGGCAGAAAAGAGAACTAAGATCTGGGTTTATTACTGTGTCCATGAATACTATGGAAATGCCGTTCGGACTCCTTGTGGAATACTTTGTGGTTACAGAGAATATCTGGAAGCTTACGTTCTGATACATGCATGATTTTTTTTAAATTATATTATAAATAAAAGATAAGTTTTAAAATATGAGTATTGTATACGACTACAACGATGTATGAGATATTTAAAATACTGTTTAGAGTTTAAATGAGAATAAATATTATTTAAAACCAATCTCAGTGTTAGTTTCATAACATGTATCGAACGCAATTAGCGAACTAGTCGCTACGCTAAACTTATATTGTCATTTTCTGTTCAACCTACATACAATACAGTAAACTACGGAAAATAGACAAATCTCAACAGCTATATATTTATAAATATAATAAAACTATTCGTGATAGGTCGTTAATTCTTTGTTTAGGCCTACAGTTACTCGGAATATATTTCTAAGGTTTTTTTTTTAAATAAAAGTGTTATATTCAATAGCATTATTTCGTGTACCAAAATGCTGAGATGTGTCCACTTCAATTGCGAACGGAATGCTCTGTTTGTCAAAATATATATAACACCTTAATTTAAATACAGTTCTATATCTAAATATTGTCGTTAGATGAAAATTACAATTAACTACCGTGACTTATTATTGTGGGCAAAAACGTTGAATATTTTACTTTAAAAACATAATGCAATCAGAAGAAATCCTAAACTTTGTTCAATTCATTTACGCTTTTGATATTTTTAGTCATAATAAAAAAATGTTTACCTTTTTTCTAAATGAAGAATTTGTTATGATTAAGTTATTTAATTGAACTAGGATTGAAATTTAATAGTACTGGTGTACTTTTATAGTTCGAAGCGAAACCTATACAAACTACCGACTTCGTTATTTTGTCGGTGGGTAATAAATGAGAAGTCAGCCAATCGGCTAGAAATATCTTAGAATGTTAACATATTAGCAGTTATCAGAAATATTAATATGTAGAATCATATATAAATATATAAAAAATTAAGTCCATTCATTAATATTGGAGCATTTGGAGCTAGATGACAGTCAATGTCGTTATTAATTTTTCGTTAATATATAGCAGTCCTAAATCAGCAAGTCATTCGTTTATTATCATTCGTTTTTTTTTCAAGTTTGTTTACTTTGTAATATGGAGGGTAAAAACTAAGGAGAACCATCTTGTTTGGGGGAATAGTCCAAAAAGTGTCCACTTGTAAACAGCAAATTATTGTTCGAACACTCACCGAAATAGCGCTAGTGTAGCAAGTGGAAATGATATGAATGTAGCAGTAATAAGCAGAGTGAAGTGTGCTGAGTTACGTAGTCAACTGTGATTTGATAAATAATAACCTATGAACCTATGAAATTTGTGGCGCTCTTTTTAAAATGCTTCCACTTGCTATTATAGCGCCACCATAATAATTCGTTCAATGGACACTTCTTAATACACTGAGATGGTCCTCCTTAGTTTTTACCCTCCATACTTTGTAATTTTGAACAATACACTATTATATTGTTACTTAACTATGATAATTTACATTATTTTTTATAACAAATTATATTCGATGGGATCTTCATCAGAAACTAACGTTTGCCATTTTATATAATATAATAAAATCTATGTAACAATATGTAGGTACCTAATATTAATAAATTTATTCAAATGTAGAATTATTTAGTATATTAATATTTGCTGATTGTTTATGAAATGTGTTGTATGAAAATAAATAATTTTAAGTTGTAACTCCATCTAGATTCAAATAATTTAAACTTTAGTATGTATTTTTATGTGTGTATGTATGTGTATATATGTGTGTGTGTGTGTGTGGAAGAATTTTGGATTTGATTAAAGCGATTCGTTGCTCATAAAAAAATAAAGTGCTACATATGCAGTCTAGTAGGTGTAGAAGGCGGAATCACAAACATACAAGAGTAAAATGTGAAGAAAAGTCAGTCACTTATCTATTATACATGGGTCACACTTGAAACTTATATATTATAGCTACTTGCAGCTTTTGACCAGTTTTTATTGGTCATTAGTCAACTTTCTAAGGGGCTGACCATCAAAATGGTGTTTGGATATTTAAATTTTTGAATTAATATTAACAATTTTAGGCCATTTTTGAAATATTCTAGGCCGTTTTCGTAGATGCTCCGTCATAACAGTCGAAGAGGTTGAAATAAAAATGTCATAATGCAATTTATGTTTCGCCAGCCCCTTCACTCACTAATCTCGACTAAAGCTCAGCAATTATTTTCAGTATGAGATTTTGACAGACAACTTTAGTCTTTATAATATATATAGAATAAAATTTCCCTATAATCTATTCACTGCAGTATCTGTTAGCTGCCGTACTAATTATATTACGATAAAATGTATATAAAAGTTCCGTAATCAATACGGTTAATGTTCCTAGCGGTATATGCCTTTCTAATGGCAAACCGGACCACTCTCAAGCCGTGCACAAAGCCGATCGGAACGTGTGAAGCTCTAAGAAGACACTAAATAAGTACAAAAACCATCACGCCCGCTGGAAACACACTTGTACATTAATAAATCGGAGCAAATGTCGAGTATACACCGAGTCGAACATTACTTATTGCACTATATTGTCGTTAGTTATCTATAGACTAATAAATAGAGGATTCTATAAAAGTTTTAATGTCGGCTCGGTGATGTGTTGTGCGACTTTAAAACCGCGTGGTCATTTCTGGTGCCGCACGGTAGCAATCACATACATCATCTATTACACAACCATTGCTCCGATTTGTATGTTAATAACTCATGCCCGTATAGATTGTCGGGCATGGGAGGTGCCAGGATCACGTGGTGCTATAATTGAGTGTTTTACGTTGGAGGAAAATGTGTATTTCGGCGAATGTTGGACGATCAATGTCGTCTCTTCGCCAGCATTCACACATTATATCGTATAAGTCTCTTGGACAACCCGATGGACGATCTATGTATTCGAACATGCCGTCGTCAGCTTGTAAATGCGTTAGGTTTTCTAGCACCTGTAACAATAAAATTTTATTTTACTAAAACAAAACAAATATAATTAGCATGTTAAGTTTTTATTTTATATAGTTAACCTACGCTCCAGGCCGACGCCCGGCCTAACTAAGCCGGGGCGTCGGCGGGGTATGGTTCCCGAAAGGGTAACCCGCCGGGCTGACCACTGATCTTAAGGAAGCGATCCCAATGGCGATGGGGAGGGAATACGGCGGGTTATGAGATCACGCGCTGACCTTCCGTCGCCCCGAACGGAATGGACGGCGTCAGTCCCGACCATAGCCTATGTAAAAATGATATATAGTTAATCTATTATACATTAACTCTTATCGGTCATAAGTTACTTCTGACGTGACAAAAATAACTTTCCGCAGCGTTAGTATGGCACGTGTGAAGTGACAAGACAGGTAGTATCGAAACATGCTATCTAAATTATCATTTTATCTATAATAAACGATCATATGATGCTCTTTTGAGTTTATCGTTACCAAAAGAGCAATTAACTTGTGCAATTAAATTTTAATACAGGTATTTTTTCGTTATTTTCTAAGGTTTGAATTTATTTTTTATGTTTATTAGAAATAATTATAATCTGGTGAGGATTAAGTATGCGAAAAGTCGTTCGATAAGGGTTAATATGTATTAAAAAAAAATACTAAAACATTATTGTAATGCCCGATCAGGTCAGCTGTTGCTACTATAATAAATATTCTCGTATCTAAGAATACAATAGTTATTACCCTAAGGGGTAAGCCTAATCATGGATATTGTAAATATCAATGTAATAAGACAGTATCATTACATGAGAAGGCAAACTCGAAATAAAACCATAACGCCAGCGTGATGATGTATGGTAATTTCGTTCATCTAAAGGAGGCCTGCGACATACAGTGAGACGTATACGGGCTGAGAAAAGGAATAAACATTTATATTTAAAATGTGTTTCATTTCTGCCTAACTTAGACTAAAATCTGTTCACAAATACCTCATTATCAGTCAAATGTTCATAGGGCCTTCGTCTGCACAGTGTAAATATTTCATGTAGAGTAACTGCGAAGGCCCATACGTCGCTCTTGGTTGTGTACTTCGCCCTGAGCACAGACTCCCACGCCGCCCACCGCAATGGGAGTGGGATACGGCCATCGACCTTGTAGTAGTCACAAGCATACGCCTCGTTGTCAGTACCGAAGTCACTAATCTTCACTTGGAAGTTTTTGCCTAGCAGGCAATTTCTGTCAACAAACATGACATTTAATTGATATAAATGCTTTAATAAAAAGAAAATAATCGTGTGGTGACGGAGTAAGAGTAAAATTCACCCATTATCTTACCCGTGGGTCATCCTAAGAGATGACTAAGGAATACAAAACGCATATAACATCTATGCAAGAGAAGGAAAACTCGGAACAAAACCCTATACCAACACGTCTGACCAGCGTGGTATAGTAGGTCAATTTACCGCCCATTGTGGAGGAGGCTCGAACCTACTAGTGGGACATATATGAGCTGAGATGATGATGCATACAGTAAAAATCTATTATTAAAATATTGCAAATAGACATTTCAACTTTATTTCTATAGACATTCTATAGGATATTACAATAGCCACATCATCGTTTTTAATTTACGTTGAGCCAAGTCAACCAAGCCAGTTACAGTGCCGAGCTGTTAGTCGACTCTTACGATATCTATGAGCATTACATTAGACACAATAATATACATAAACAAATACAAAAAGTTGTAAATCGATCACCCCGCCGCAATTACACGTGTAAAACGGATTTCTAATAGATGAAGGGCATAAGTCTAACATATTAACGGTTTGCTCACAAATGAGTTTTTAATAATTTTCTACAATGTCAAATGCTAAATAAACAATAATTTAAAACATATATTATAAGACATGCTTACCTGGCCGCTAAGTCGCGATGAACAAAATTAAGCGACTCTAAATACTGCATGCCAGTTGCGATCTGGGTCGCTAAATGCAATAGAGTGTGAGCAGTCGGCGGTGCTGCACTCCTGAGAAAAGCACACAAATCACCCAGCTCCAAATACTCCAGTACCACGGCTAAAGGGGGTGAACGACAAGCTCCCAGCACGCGAGCTAGATTAGGCGATGACAAAGCAGCGAGAATACGGACATCGCGCTCAAACTCCTCCCTAAAAAAAGAAAAGGTATTAGATTCATAGAAAGAATAAAAACCAAGCAATTTATACTAAAATTATTGCTAGCAGTTGATATGAAAATGATATTATTGCGACTAAAATAAAGCAATGTTGTTTTAATGTTTCAATATTAAATGACGGCAATGTATTTTAATTAGCATGTTTTAATGTTTACTAGTAATGAATTTCATTGGATAGTGATTGAAATAGCAAACTTCAATGGCGATTTTAAACGCTTTGATAATTCATTAGTGTATGTTTTCACTATGGGTTTAATAAAATAATAATTATGTTTGTAAAATCGTGCCTTATTGTGAGAAAAATGTTATAAAAATAGTTAAACTTAAGCTACCATATACATTTCATTGTATGCTTACTGTAACGGTTTTAAATAATACGTCTGTTAGGTTTGGATGAAAACTAATTAAAAATGTGGCTGTCATATTTGAAAATAAAAATTTCGATATTTACTTTCTACATATTAATTGTAGTATTGTTTTACAGCGGCGTATTACCACATTTGGTCCTACATGAAATTTTGTTTTCGAAAATAACTACTCAAATCGAATATATGTATAACGAAAAAAATCTGCTGATTGCCTTGATGATGTGATTGGGTTTTTTAATTTCCTTTTGAAAAAGCCACCTCACACATAAATAAACACTTGTATTGCGATGTACTTTAAAGAAAAAAAAATGGATACAAATTACACCGAGACTAGAATTTACGACACCTAACATAGTTAGTCGGTATCTTAACCACTATGCCATCTGTGCAATCGCATAAAAGGTATTATTAAGTGGAATAATTTCCAAATTTTGATGTAAAAGGCTTGTCTCAGGAATTAATCATCCGATGTTAACAATTTCTTCAATAGTACGAGGCTGTATCAACACTGATTACAATAAGCTACTTCTTCTAAATCAGATATATCTCGTACAGAATAAAAATGTTCACGATAATATTTAACTAAACCATTTTTCACCATCTCATTCATTACATATAAACACAAAATTAAATAAACGTTTTTTTTTTAAATCGAGCTATTCTTATTGACTACTTAGTACTCTCATAAACTATACACTAACCGGTTATACTCAGCCATAGACTATTTAATATCTTAAAACTAAACAGTACAGAAATAAATTAATTACGGAAGAATGATAGAGCAGAAGTAAGATGGACAGATATGTAAATAACCAAGCGTGATCATACATGATATACCTCTCCTTAACGGTAGCGTCATGGCATAAGAACTTAACGGCCACAAGACGCTTTTCTGAAGTAATGGTCCCACTGTATTCTGGTACTCCATCTGCTTCTGCTACATATACCTGGGAATGAGTTTAATGTTCTTTATACATATACTTATACAATTAGATTCAATTCTATCAAATAAGATTTAACAGTAGTCCGTACGAAGGAAACATCAATTCTCAATGTTCTCTCCATGATATGTATTAACTAATTAATACATCAAACTTCGTGTAGCGTCAAGCTGTGTGGTAGCGGCTTCGAATACTACCAACCCTTACTTTGCTCGTGGATGTAAAAGGCGACTGAGAGCCTTATAACGACCTAGGCCAGGGGTCGGCAAATTGCGGCTCGCGAGCCACATGTGGCTCTCTGGATGTGAAGTTGCGGCTGTTTAGTTCTATACGCAAAAAAATATTTTATAATGAAAACATTTGAAAAAGGTTCTGAATTGATTAATGAGGATTAGGCACAAATTATAGTTGGCAAAAAAAATAGTGGCTCTTTAAAAACTTTAACCTAAAACCTTTATAAATTCTAATTTTTGGCTCTGCCGACTCAAAAGGTTGCCGGCCCCTGACCTAGGCCAACTCCATCTGATGCCATTTGGTCAACAATTACATACCCAAGGAGGATAGACGTCTGGCAGGCGGGCCGGTGATAAAACTATTGCCAATATTTACTATGAAAGAAGAGTACATGCAAACAGAAAGAGTACTATGAAAGAGTTGTATCGACCCTAAGTAATTGGGATAAGAGTAGGAGAATGATGATGATGACATCCAACTTCGTGTATTGATAAGTAATTATTTCTTAAAATTCCACTTTATATATGTAATGGATCTTATGATAAGTACTCACAGTGCCAAATGCACCTTCAGCTAACTTTGAGATCATTCGTAGTCTATGCCTGGGAAACTCTGGCACATTGATAGTTTCCAATCGTCTCTTTAAATCTAAGAACACTTCCTGTTGACTTGGTGACTGTAACAAATAACAATTTTATCAAATGCAAGAAGATAATAAGTTGCTTTTAATTATATACAACAGATAGACGGTCAAATGCAATTGTACTTTCAACTCTCGCTGTCCTTGAAGATTGTGCAAGAGTAAAATAGTAAGATATACATCTTAATATATATAAATTACGCGTCACGTTGTTTGTCCGCGATGGACTCCTAAAGTACTTAACTGATTTTAATCAAATTTGCACAGCATGTGTACTTTGATCCAACTTAAAAGATAGAATAGCTTTCATCTCAATTTATAGTAATATTATTTTAATGCAAAATATTTGTTTATTATTTGATCGTCACTATTATCTGTTATTTCCAAACGATTCTAACAGATGGCGGTATCTATTGACTGGATTTAGTAAGTGTTTAATAGATGGCGCTATCTTAAACGTACAAACGTTTCATATAAGCTATAATTTATTGGCATAACCACCACGTGTTATTGAGGCTACCTTAGCCAGAGCAACGCGTGGCCGGTCTGCTAGTTATATATATAATAATACATATATATCTTCATGCCTGCTCCCATAGGGGTCGCCAGAGAGTACGGATCGTCACAAGTCACGATCCTGGTATACCTCTATTGCTTCATTCACACTCACGAGATATGCGTATATACCATATATGTATTATATGTATGTAGCAGAATAATATTAAAAAACAGTAACTAAATTACTTTTTAATTTAGTTATTTTTGTTTATCCTAATGTTCTTTAGTAAAATTATAACATATATGACCATAGGACTAAAATTACCCAAAAACAATATTAAAGTTCTGATATATCAGCTCGAGAAGGTTTAATTTATAAACTTTGATAACATATCGTACACTCATTATTTTGTGTTCAAATATAAATACATTTGCATATACATATAAATTAAAAAAATATATAATTGTATTGACATTTTTAATAGAACATTCTAGAAATTTCCGTGTTATGACAAAGTAAGAGTACAATTCGTCATCCCTTCCCTTATCTTACCCGTGAAAAGGCGACTAGGTCATAGAAGTCGGACTCAAAATAGAATCTTATAACAACCAGTCTGACCAGCGCGGTACAGTTGGTTAATTTGCCTTACACAGTGAAAGATGCTAGGGCCGCGAAGTAAAGGACGCATACGAGCTCACATGACAATAATTCTGACGGGTAAATTATTAAAATATAGTATTTTATTATTTTTTTTTTATGAAAATATTTCAATTATTGTACATATTCGAATGCCTTACTTGAAGTATTCCATTGTTGAATGGCCGAGCGAGGTACATATTTATGTATTTTCTATTTGTTATATACCTACTATTAATTATGTATTAATCTCCAAGGAGGGTTGACGTCAGGCACGCGGCCGGTCATAAAACTAATGTCAATAACTTTTGCCATATGTATCAGTATATACTGCGTCAACCAGTCAGCAGGGGAATAATAAAAAAACTATCAATTATGTACTCTGTAATCTATAAAATCTAAATCCTGTATTTGCAATAAATATTTTAACTTTTTGAAAACAGTGTTGTTACTATGGTTTAAGCTCTTTTCATTTCTAAATAAGCTCTGCGTCCAAATACGGGGCCAATAAATAAAATAAAAATGTTGATATTTGAAAGATTTCATGCGGTGAATAAATAATATTACAATTTACCGTAACACTACGTTTAGAGCGGCCAGATCCTGCGGACCGTCTGGTATCCATCTCTAACAGTTTCTCATCGATCATCAACTCAGTGGCGTGCTCCGATAGTGAATCTAACCGACGTTTGGTTAGTAAGGGCGCTGATGACAATTCCGGAACAGCGTAGTCATAGTTTGAACTATCTGTATAAAAAAAAATACTAATTAATTACAAACCAGTAGTATATTACCAATGATTACTTATTTTTTAATTAATTACTTAGATAATTAGAATTTTAAAATTAATTTTATATTATAGATGACATCATGTCTTAATTTATAACTCTAGCGACATATCGCTGAAAACTATATTCAATTCCATATTCCAGGTTTTGTATGATATATAGACATAGACATATTACAATTATATGTATAGATAAGTCAGATGACATCGTTTATCTATTTTGACGTCCGATTACTTTAAGACCGCTACACGGTGAGACCTAAACTATTACTTAGAGACATTTTAATTTATAAAACCGCAGTAATGATATATAAGCATTAGATTTGAGTTTGTATAAAGAATTCGGAGCTCAGTTTTAAAAAAAACCTAATCTAACCATGGATTTTTGAGATATTATGTATATTTTTTTCAAATACTGTCTGAACTTAATAAAAAAAGAATTACTTACCACTACTCTACATAAAAAATAAATACTACCACGTAAAAAAAAACTTTTTCGTGTGGTGACGGAGTAAGAATACATTTCACCACCCCCAATCTTACGCGTGGGTGATCGTACGAGACGACTAAGGGATATAAAACGCATATAACATCTATGCGAGAGAAGGAGGAAATCTCGAATCAAACCCCTATACCAACACGTCTGACCAGCGTGGTATAGTAGGTCAATTTCGCTCCCATTATAGAGGAGGCTCGAGCCCAACAGTGGGACATATGTGGGCTGAGATGATGATGATGATGATGATACGGTTATATATCTTTAGTATAGCATTTTGTTTTTTAAACAAAAGTAAATACCTGAGAGCGCCGTATTGGAATCCTTAACGAAGTCTTTCATCTCGAGCAATACAGTACTATAACTAAAATATGGCGAACACTTGAGAGCCTGATATGGTTCCTGATATTCGTCCGATTTAACATCTAAACCGCAGTCTATTATCATTTTATTATCTGGAAGCATCGACGTCCCACAACCACTGTAATTATCCATAGTTCTCTTTTGTGAAACGGTGGAAGCTGCTATTGGAGAAGCGAAGCATTTCCTATGCCTGTGTCTATGGACTATAAGGAAAATGGCAACGGCCAATAAGATCACTAAAGCAGTTAGTACTCCTACTACAATTGCTACGTATAGTGGGTCTTCCTGATGTGCGGTAGATATGGGGACTTCTTTATTAAGCGGTGTCAGCCTCTTGTCTTTCCCAGCGACTGGTTTGAGGCTTTCCGGAGTGTAATTTCCTTGAGCAACGTCTGTAATAAATACTTAATATATTATACCAAATTTTATAGTGGTATAGAGACAAATTAAGAATATATAGCGTCACCATTTATTATATTACTACATATATACTAAGGGCCCTGAACCAAAAGTAAAAAAACATCGCTGCAAGGTAAGAAAACTGGACATATAACTATGCGAACTCAATCAGCTCAATAGGCTAACTATTGTGGCAACACCATATCATGAGTATTCTTATAATATAATGAAGTTTGTAAATTAATTTTAGTTTTGTAAATTTCTTATTAGTTTTCTCAATAGGAACTACAGAACGGAAATTCGATTCAAGTGAAATGGAGAGATAGATATTCTGAATTAATCAATAAAAAAATAATACTGAAACGCACAAAACATAAGCAAAACTCGCAAGAGTACATATATATTATACGAGGGCAAGGCTGCAGTTTTAAGCAGTAGCTATATTATGAAATTAGGCTTATTGCTATTACGCCAGCATTTTAAATTACCAAAATATGACTCACCAGAATCAAATACAATTTCACTTATAAGTATCCATCGGGCGGAAAATTGTAATTCTATGCGCACCCACTTCCCAATACGATGGTGCAGTTTGACGCTGACATTACGTGACGACTCAAAGATACTGTCCTCCACGTATGTGTAGCGAATCGGCTCTCCTTGGAAATGTCGTCCACCAATCGAAAACGATATTGTTGCTTCTGAGAATACCTGTACAGAAAAATGAAAATTTATCTAGAGCTTCAGCGTCAAATATGTATGTATCAACAAGTGACAACGAAAAAATATCGTACTCGTTAATTCTATTAGAATAAGAACTACATGGATTAATATTGCGGCATCCAAAAAGAAATAATTTTAATTTAAAATACAATTTGATATAGCATTTGGTGTTTAGTTACACCAATACAATTAGTGGTTGAACTCTAAAATATGGCTGTCTCTAATTTAAAATAATACTAATATAATTTTAAAGAATTACCGCCGACCGAGCAACTGATGAGGAGATGCAAGCCAGCTTTTGTCTCTGACGTCGCATTAGCCAAACAAAGGTATGCGTACAACTAAAAGTGGACTGTGCACTAATCATAATAAAGTCTACTGTTTTGACGCGATATCTCATCGTATGCAGGTACATCATTCAAGAGGTAGGTGCTCAAATTTGTAATCCCCTCGGCGGATTACTGAATCAAGTCTTTACCATACCAGTCCACTCAAAAGTTGGACAGCGGGTCATGGGACATTAGGTTGGCCTTTTGTAAGATATAATATTATAAATATGAAGTTTTGTGATGATGTATGAATGTTTGTTACTCGATCAGAAGTAAATTTCAAAATTTAAAAAATTAGAAAACTAACTATAGTCTAGTAGTATTGTAGAGGCTAATAAGAAACAAACTACGTTTAATTACTATGTAAGTTCATATATATCTATTGTCCAATTGAAATTATATTATTATATGTCAAAGACATTATAATTTTTGAAACTTTCATTCAGGAAATAAAATACATATTAGGACTTTAGAAAAATATAATTAACCGACACAAATTACAACCAAAGATAAAAAAATATGTGGATCGAACAAATCATTGTCCTGCGTGGAGTTCGAATCTTTAATACCCGGCGCAGCATAGTGCTATCTTAGCCAATACGTTGTTTGTGCATATAACCTATAGTTTGCGCATAACTACTAAAGTATTGTGGGTCCGGTCGAATTCCAACTGTAGATTTATGCAGATAAATTGAAACAAGTTATGGCTGATTCTCAAAAAAAAATCGAAATTGGTGTCCTTGATCATTTTTATAAACCAGAATCGTGAATTATGAAAAGTTGTTTTTTTTTTAATAAAACGACGTACTATATCTACGAATGTATGAAACAAATTTATTTTTTATATGATAAACAACAAAGACATGTCCAAGAAAGTAACCTGAAAATCATTTCTTCACTATGTCCCAAGCGCTAAATTTGAAGATAATCATTAACTTAAAACATAAACGGACATGTGGAAAGAATGCCGAACGAACGTCTGATTAAGAAGATATACAATGCGAAAGTGGAAGGATGTAGGTACCGAGGGAGACCGAGACTAACCTACCTAGACCAGATCGGTCATGTACTGAAGGAAGGTGGAGTCAAGAGTCGCCGAAACCGGCGAGCGTGTATGAAGAGAATTATGAATGTTGAGGAAACGAGTGAAGTATGCAAAGATAGAGTTCTCTGGCACTCTGTTCTCTCTGCCTACCCTGCAAGGGATATGGCGTGATGATATGTATGTATGTAAAACATAAAATTCCTAACAAATTGTTTATTATCATATTTTTTATTTATATAGGATAGTATTGACTATACCTATATGAGTTCATAGTTTCATAAATGCGAATGGAAATATTTTTAAATATAATTCAAAATTTGTCCATAAAAAAAGTATCATTCCCTCACCGTTTTGTAACAGTGTGATTGGAGCAATACTCCAAAGCCTACCAAGTCCCACCATATTTTTTTTGTAGTTGGCAACACTGCCCTTGAGAACATACACTAGAGTGGACAATTGAAGAAAGGATGTTTTCTTAAAATCAATTTGACAAAAAGTTTTTTGATTATTACATTTTTAATGTCATTTCCTCATGTAATGTTATCAAAAGATAAGCATTTTTTTTTAATAATCATAACATATTTTTATATGTTTTCGGTAGTAATAAAGTAATGTTTACAATTCGTAAGAAAGTAAGGTTATGTTCCTAAGTTTGTAGCAATTTTGTTTCGTTTTGTCATTCCCTCATCGTCATTCCCTCATAAAAAATTTTAATGCGGGAATGAATTATTTTCTAATAAATATAGAATACTTTGACAAAAAGTTTGTTGAATATTACATTTTTAATGTCATTATCTCATGTAATGTTATTAAAAGGTAAGCATTTTTTTATTTAATAATCATAGCATATTTTTATACTCTATATATATTTTTTATATTCAATTCAAACTCAAAACAGTTGGGGACCACTATAATATTTTTCTCAAACAAGACATATACTACAACTTGAGCAAAAAAAATTCGATCACGAGTTAAAAAAAAACTGATCAACTCGATAAAGCCATTTTCGACTTTTTTTGAGAATCAGCCTTATACCTATTATTATTCGCAATTAAAAAAAAAACATAATACAAACATTAATAAATTAAATTAGGAAATTTTTAGTGATGAGCTTACAAACGTACTGAAATTAATTGTTATTCATATGAGTAAATAATTGATATTCCTATAATAGATGTGACTATTATAATAGCATGTCCAAGCTAATGACGTATCATTAAAACCGTAGCCGTAGCATCGCCACCAATAAAATATTCAGTTGATATGACTTTATGTAATTATAATAACATGGCTACTAATCACACGAGAACCGTAAAAGAAAAATAGTGAAATGACGTGTAAAGAAAGTGGACATCAAATTAGAGTAACTGTTCACACCACAACTGAACAGATAGCTACCAATTGTGGATACAGTCTTACATGATATATAACAATTTTTTATCGGTAGACTATGACCACAGGATATCCAGATTAGCGGAGAATGGTCACTGTCACTACGAATCCTGTCTTGATTTTTTAATGAATAATACCATTATTCACGTATACACATTTTCTTAAATTAGGCTATGGTAAAAAAATCAGATTGTGCATGTATATTTATATAGAGAACTCATCAACGTCTTCAGACGAAGTGGTAGGAGAGAGGAGAAAAATTTGCTTCAACCTCGTGGTCACCTTGGTTCTCCCTTGAGTGAACGTCTGCAAGTGACAGCGATAATAAAATAAACTTACTCTAGCTCCTTGATAGTACAAAACTGTAATGCAAGTGTGAAATAAAAGGTAGCTCCACTAGTGTTGCAAAAATGAACGCTAGTACTTTTAAAATACATATAGCGAACTTTCATTGAAAATGTAGCTCGACGTTAATAAGCGACAAAGCAAGAAGAGAAAGTACTTAATTAGCATAACGTAAACAAGTTACCTGAACATCTCGCATGAATTTGTTATTGCAGTGGAGATGAACTGTACTGAATTCCCGAACTTTATCAAACTCGAATGTGATTACAGGTAGATTTGGTCGGGAATCGTTTCGCCACCCAACCCACGCAGAATTCTTATTCGCTTCTCGGATTTCATCACCTCCAAATATGCCGTCCACTAGCTGACCAAGACCACCACGGAGTTCTTCACCCCATTGTCCATCATACGTCACATCGGTCAACTCTATACCATTACTTCTTTTATCTCCTTTTGGCATTGAGTAGGAGACGATGCCCGCTGTAAAATAATAAATAATCATACATTATTTAATCTTAAATTATTTATCTTATAGATATTATTACTAAAACCATTTGAAATAAAACTGTTTTACAGATTCTATTGCGTTTGTATTTGATTTTTATTTATGTTTCGAACACTTTACGGCGTTCACGTTCACGATCAGACTAAGATGTCTCACGTGTAATAAGACATCGTTATTAGAGAGATTTAGCGTAGATAAGATAGCGTAGATAAAAATCTAATGTAAATCAAATACAAACGCGATAGAATCCGTAAAAATTGTTTTATTTTAAATGTGTAATACTGGCGTAAACATCAGGAATCATTATTACAAAAACCAGTTTTAGGCAAAAATATTTTGTAAAATTTTAGGAGATTTCACTGTTGCTGTAGCTTAACATTATTATTTGTACAAAGAAAAGGTGTCTGGAACACGTATATATTGCCCATACTATAATAATTAAATTGAACCCGTTCTTAATTCGAAACTATTATTATATAGTATTAAAACTCATCATACTAGTACATCATTTTCCTACTCTTATCCCAATTACTTGGGGACGATACAATATGTACTCTTCTTTCATAGGATGATGATTTCATAGTATATATTATATATATTGTAAAGGTTATTGGCAATAGTTTTATGACCAGCCGCCTGCCAGACGTCAATCCTCCTTGGGAATTAGTATTAAAACTATAAAATGTTTTATATTACAGTATTTTGCAGTTCGTTCGGCATAAAAATAATGTTTGCTAATTACTAAAAATGGCAAATAACCAGACTAAACTGTAGCAGCGCTGAAATACCTTATTGTTTTATAAAATACTAAACAAAATTACTTAACCATTAATTAAAATTTTCAAGTGGAGGTACGCAACTGCGGGCAGGTAAGCCAGCAATGTTTGCGAATACCGGAAATTATCCAGCCAACAACTTTTAGCTGGGAAGGAATGCTTTCGATACTACCAGTACTATTTATGCATGCACAGTTCAGATTTTCTTACCCAGCTTTGAATTGAAACTTTGAATTTACAATTGAATGTAATTTGAGATTTCAATTAATAATGATATCTATTTAAAGATCGCGAAGTAGAATATTTATATGTATATTATTACAGTTTACTTGACTATTTAGTAAATTTTTTAGGCATAGAAATTTTTCAAGAAGATGAAAGGTAGTATTTAATACACACGGATAATCTAGGTTGCAATTAGTGGAACAATTTTCAAAATCGATTCCGCAGGTGGTATCTGGATTTCTGTAGTAGGTATGTCTAAATCTCTGGAGATTAAAGTGTATATCTAAACTTTACTTCTTCAAAATATATAACGATTGTAAAATGGTGTCAAAATCTAAAAGTATTGTATAATAGAGTAGCATTGTTACATTCAAGTTCTGTGTATCCAAATATTTAGACGAAATGTGCATAATATATTTCAATCTCATTGACTAATACGATGACAATACCAGTTTGTCGGCTAACTAGTGATATGGTAATATGTTGTGTTATATTTTTAGCAAAGGAAGATATGATTCCTGTGTCCAATCTTGAGTATGACGAATTGTACCGGAACTCGTGCTTACCACAAAGCATGTGTGCGGAATACTAAATAAACAAAGTTTTATAATACTTCGACTATATTTAAATCTAAACGAAAATTTATTTAAATTTAAGCAATAAGGTCATTATTATTGATTTTAGGTTACATTAGGTGTGCCCACTGTTTCAGTTGACAGACGTTTACGTCAGATATCTATTATTTTGTAGAGATACCGTTAGTAGAGGCTTTATTGCGCACATAATTATAATCCAGCAACGGTATGGTTATACAATTTGTTAAACGTTAATAAGCATTCTTAATGATTACTTATTTATTTGTTATTTATTATTCTTAAACCTTGATACATACGAAAGAATCAATCGTTAATTTAATGAAAACATTAAATTGAGACATTGTCTTAATTTTTGTCATTAGAGGCAAAGAATATTGTAGGGGTTACGAATACTACCAACCCATACTTTGCTCGTGGATGTCGTAAAAGACGACTAAGAGCCATATAACGACCTGGGCCAACTCCACCTGATGCCGTTTGGTCAACAATTACATTCCCAAGGAGGGTTGACGTCTGGGAGGCGGCCGGTTATAAAACTATTGCCAATAACTTTTAGAATATGTACTATGAAAGAAGAGTACATATTGTATCGACCCCAAGTAATTGGAATAAGAGTAAGAGAATGATGATGAGAGGCAAAGAATAAAGATTATCTTCGAACTATCAAAATAGCGTATCAAACATTAATGACGTCCAGTATCATCGCAGATGTTTTTAAACTGATTATTTAGCCTCTGGGAAATAAAATATAGATTTAGAAATAGTAGCAAAATTTTGAAGATTTCATTCAAGTCGTTTCAATTTGCTTTTACTTAGATTACATCTTGGTGTTTCATTAAAGGTGTAACCCAAATTAGGTGATCTTTTCAGAGGGGGAGGGGTCCTTAGAATACCGTGCTTGGTCACAAGGGCGAGAAGAGTAGGATAGGTCTTCGTCATGTAGTCGAGCTAAATTCATACATCATCTACTTTCTTTTCATTTCCTGTTTGCAAAAAATGAAAAAAAAAGGCATATTAATGACAATGTGAAAACTAAAGGAAGAAGGGGGTGTTGGCGTATATTACGGTTGCTTCCCGAGAAGGGAAGGGATTAGAAAACAAAAAAATTCAAGTAGTATGAGAAGATACCTACCTTTTTTTTTTTTGGTGGTGGGCTACGCACCGGTCACGCCCCGCTAATCCGTCCGGGGCGACGGGAAAAGCGGCGCACGACCCCGTAGACCTACCCTACAATGTACCTCTCTACGCCGCAATGTGTGGGCCACTGGTACGCGTTCTTTTCTTCAGTGGCCCATCCGGTCTACCCTCACGGGTATCCTCTCGGATCGACGCCCTATCATCTCGACTAATATTATGTCTCGATGTCGGGGCGTCGTCTTCACGCGGTGGCCTCTCTCCAAGGGTGACCAGACTAATCCCCGGTCCGTTCACCCGCTGCCTCGGCTAGGACGGCATAAGGCGGAGGTATTCTCGCCTTCGCCGCCCCAGTCGCCGGCAGCGGCGCGAATCCTCGAAGAGGAGATCCTCCCAGATGAGAACGTACCTTAAGCTGAATAAATTATAACAGATAACAATCTAAGCTAATGAACCTACCTCCTATACAATGAAAATCGTAGGTAATAAAAGAATGACCTATCTCCCTCTAAATATCTGATAAATATCTCATCCGCAACATTAAAAATTTAGTCTATTTTAGCGCGCTAGGTAAATTGAGTTGGAATAGGATCGTAGTATGAGTTTGCCATCTCAAAAGAAGTACTAACATTAGTACAAATAGTACTTTACTACAAATAATAATGTTACTTGCTCATGTCCTTTAGATATCTATTACAAAACACGCAGTAAAGGAGTGAATATTGATAGATGTATTTTTGAATAGTAGCAACCGCATTTATACAGTTTCAGGTACGATGCATCATATCTGCGTTGATAAAATTCTACATTCTATCATCGCACCTAACATAATAATATATTCGCTATCTACTGTAACCAGACCCTAGTCGACACAATGACAGAAGATTGTAAGAAAAGGGGTCTACGCGTGAATGTGAGCAATACCAAAATAATGGTCTTTGAAAGAGGTGAAGCCAGAACAGATGTAAGAGTAATAATAGGTAATGATGTACTAGAGCAAGTGGATGAATTTGTATATCTTGGATATGGATTTAGCCGAGATGGAAGGTACACCACTGATATAGAGCGAAGAGTGAATGCGGGAAATAGAGTGAACCGAGCGTTGGGGCAACTTCTTGGTAGCCACCACCTCAGCCAGAAGGCACGTGTAGCAATACATAACGCAGTGCTTGTCCCAACATTACTGTATGGAAGCGAGAGTTGGGTTTGCAGAAAAGAGTTTGAAAGTAAAATTAATGCGGTCGAAATGCGATCTCTGCGGCAAATTTGTGGAGTTAGGATGACCGACCGCATTCGCAACGACGACGTAAGAGAACGAGTAGGTATGAAAGAGAGTATTGGTGTAAAGATGCGAAAGGGAATGCTGCGATGGTTCGGACATGTAGAAAGAATGCCGAACGTACGTCTGGTTAAGAAGATATACAATGCGAAAGTGGAAGGATGTAGGTACTGAGGGAGACCGAGACTAACCTACCTAGACCAGATCGGTCCTGTACTGAAGGAAGGTGAAGTCAAGAGTCTCCGAAACCGGCGAACGTGTATGAAGAGAATTATGAATGTTGAGGAAGGGAGTGAAGTATGCAAAGATAGAGTTCTCTGGCACTCTGTTCTCTCTGCCTACCCTGCAAGGGATATGGCGTGATGATATGTATGTATGTACTGTAACCGGTTTCGGAAGCATTTTATTTTCAACAGAGCGACTATCATTTTATTTCTGCAGTTGACAAGATTTGCAAAGGTTCTCTGTATATTAGACGACTCTTTATACTAGCTGCCTATAATTCAAATTCATATGTGACACTAAATTACATATGTATAACTACAGAGGTAGAACTAGTAAAATAATCAAAGCGGACTCTCAACTGAGCATCAAGCCCCTATTTGACAGCAGTGGATTACAAATAGTCTCGAATATTGGAAACAGAAATTTAGTTGCTTTGCTATCAGCGACTGGTCAAGCTTATAACCAATATGAGTTTGATGAAATGGAAACAGCCTTTTGATTTAGACCACTTTGATATGAATATTATGTATGAGTTATTTTAAAGTTTATACTGTATCATGAAACATCAGATGTTCATTAGATAAATTGAGTGCGTTTACATTAGAAGGTACACATACATATCATCACGCCATATCCCTTGCAGGGTAGGCAGAGAGAACAGAGTGCCAAAGAACTCTATCCTTGCATACTTCACTCACTTCCTCAACATTCATAATTCTCTTCATACACGCTCGCCGGCTTCGGAGACACTTGACTCCACCTTCCTTCAGTACGTGACCAATCTGGTCTCGGTAAGTTAGTCTCGGTCGCCCCCGGTACCTACATCCTTCCACTTTTGCATTCGCATTACATCAGAAGGTATATTTTTAATAATCATTATGGTACATAAAACTGCTAAAGGCACATGTCAATACATATAAGTATAAACGTTTAATTTATTTGTCGTCAGCCTTATTACAAAGCAAAAGATATTGTTTAAAACACCAAGAATATAAGTGAGTCCATCTTCCAAGAAAAGGACACAACATGACGAGGCTCTTAATGCGATGCTTCGCTACGTATGTATCGCCGATTTAATATTTGTCGCTAAGTTTTACAAAAAGACTGCCGCTTGAAAATGCAATGTTCGTATCCCGCCGCGACAAAAATACCGTCTAGGGTATAACAACTGCATTTATTTATATATTAGCCACATAGTGAGTGAATCAATTCGTGTTTTATTTATAATCCTCGTGCATTAATGGTAACAGACACCTGTCTATAAATCCCAAAGGATTAAATATTTTGATTTAAACACTGCTTATATATATTCTTCATCAAAAGAATCCTTTGTTACGGAAATATGCGTAATTAATGTTGTGAACTTGAGATTCGTCATCGATTGTTAAATAATAAAGGACTGTATTGTACGTATCTCTGTGAATTAATCATAATTAAGTGTGTACCTAGTTCAGATAAAATGCGATATATATCTGTAAACTTGCCTCCCTTTTATATTAAGCAATGTAATATATGTTTAAAGTTCAAGGGATGTTTCAAATGTAAAATAAACACGTTTACCACTGAATTACAAGTTGTTAAAATAATGGAACATCATTCATCAGTAATAAATGAGATTCAATATTCATTGCTGTATTCACTACTTCAATGTGAGCAACTGCGAATCACTGAAATGTTAAAACAAACTAAATATTGAAACTTTACTAAATTCAAAACGAAATCCATTTACTTGTTTAATGAACTCTATAAATACTTATAGGCAAACTACAGCGAATATTCAAATACTATATTTGAATAGTTGTAAATAAAGTCTTGTTGGCAATGTGAAAACGTTCACAAAAATGTGTATCAAAACAAAATCAATAACGTACAAATATTTTAGTTGCAGGCAGCTTATATCGGAGTAGAGTAAACAAATATTCATTAGAGTGGAATGTGTTCATAACAGTTGCAAGTTATAATATCGACATCAGTGGCGTGCGGCTACCAGTGAAACGGCAAACGAAAGCAGTTTTAAAAATGCAGACATATGATTAACCCTAGTAATTTTCTATTTTTTTATACGACAATTTACATGCCGTCCTTGTAGCTTAGTGTACATTCAATGGCAAATTTCATAGAATTCACTATTACACTGTCGACTCTGACTACTAACGTTGTGGTAACCAAACTATTAATGCTGTTATCACGACGCATTGTAATATCTGTGACACGCTACATAATTAACTTAATTTTAATGAACTTCGTACACGGTCCGAACATTATTTTGATTATTTTATGAGCTATGGGAACGTTCTTGCGAGTAATTACTTTTAGAAACCCTTCACATACAAAATTTAATGTAGAAGGACATTATGTGGCAAAATAATTATAAGCACCTTGTATTAGGTTAGACATTTTATTTTGGCTAAGGGGCCATTATCTAAAAATAAATTTAATTAACAGCTAGGAGGAATTTTATGGTCAGATAGAAGGCGATGGACGCATACATATGTGGTTACAATCAGATATTTAATTATCGATAACACAAACGTGAATTCAAATGGTAAAGATTAAACAAATAATTCAGGATTTTTATTAATAACAAAATGTTCATGACCGATTTGAATTAAGGATGCCAAGTTCAAACATGACTATCTATTTTTGACGTTATGACGTAGTGCATACATACGTGCACTCATTAAGTCAAGGAGAGAAAGAGAAATCATTTACATGTCTAGTGAAGAATACTACAGGTCAGGTGATAACAGCAAACAATCACTCGTCAGTTAATCTGATACAAGTACGCTTATGTTCGCTGTCTGTTGCGGATCAGTGAACATAACAGACTGTCAACGTCTTTAATAATGAGAGTAAACCATACATACAATACTAGAACAAAGGATATGTAAGCTTGGGTATAGAATTCAAACCGAGAATACGTCTTATCAGTGCAATATGCATTGGGATGATGTGCCTTGCCAATACAATATGATTGACATTCGATTAAGTGTTCGTCCTATCTACATGCATAGAGTGCTTCTATTCAGGTATTCACAGAATATACATGTATATATAGCAATTAAATTACCGGAGTATTAACTCTCGTCTAATCTATTATTAAGATGTGTGTCTTGATTAAAATGCATGGCTTACGTTCCCCTCACGTAGCCAAAAGTAGATATAAGTCTAGACAACGTATAGACGTGTAGTCATGCTACCTATAAAATGTCAAAGAAAAAAATATAGGTATATTATTTACTTACAAAACTGGCTACAAAATATAAGTTTTTTTCTTGAACAAAAAGAAAAGTTTTTTACAATATGTCATCGCCCCACAGGTTCGTTATTTAAAGCAACTAAGAGAATAACTTGATTAGCTGGTTTATATACATAATACAGTGGCAAGTTTTTATCTACAGCTATTTAATAGAGCCCTAAATAATACAAATCACATTCCAATATGATATTGGGTCAAATATATAATCAATACTAATATACGTCATAACTGTAATGTACATACATACATATCATCACGCCATCTCCCTTGCAGGGTAGGCAGAGAGAACAGAGTGCCAGAGAACCCTATCTCTGCATACTTCACTCGCTTCCTAAACATTCATAATTCTCTTCATACACGCTCACCGGTTTCGGAGACTCTTGACTCCACCTTCCTTCAGTACATGACCGATCTGGTCTAGGTAGGTTAGTCTCGGTCTCCCTCGGTACCTACATCCTTCCACTTTCGCATTGTATATCTTCTTAACCAGACGTTCGTTCGGCATTCTTTCCACATGTCCGAACCATCGGAGCATGCCCTTTCGCATCTTTACACCAATACTCTCTTTCATACCTACTCGCTCTCTTACGTCGTCGTTACGAATGCGGTCGGTCAGCCTAACTCCACGGATTTATCGCAGAGATCGCATTTCGACCGCATTAATTTTACTTTCATACTCTTTTCTGCATACCCAACTCTCGCTTCCATACAGTAATGTTGGGACAAGCACTGCGTTATGTATTGCTACACGTGCCTTCTGGCTGAGGTGGTGGCTGCCGAGAAGTTGCCCCAACGCTCCGCTCACTCTATTTCCCGCATTCACTCTTCGCTCTATATCAGTGGTGTACCTTCCATCTCGCCTAAATCCACATCCAAGATATACAAACTCATCCACTTGCTCTAGTATATCATTACCTATTGTTACTCTTACATCTGTTCTGGCTTCGTCTCTTTCAAAGACCATTATTTTGGTTTTGCTCACATTCACGCGTAGACCCCTTTTCTTACAATCTTCTGTCATTGTGTCGACCAGGGTCTGCAGGTCAGTCGCTGACTGTGCCAGTAGGACTGCATCATCTGCATAAAGCAGAGCAGTGACCACTGAGTCGCCCATCTGGACTCCCACATTCATATCGTTCAACCTTTGGAGACATTTATCCAGATATATGATAAACAGCCTGGCTGACAGAACGCACCTCTGCTTAACGCCGATATTGACGTCAAACCAAGGCGACATTTCATCATCCAGCCTCTACAGCCCATGTAACTGGACTGCACAACCTGTAGCAGTTTACCGTTAATACCATACTCCGGTAAAATGTCCCAAAGTTCCTTTCGTACAACCGTGTCAAATGCTCTCTCCAGATCCACAAAACTGCAGAAAACCCTCTGACCTAGAGCCAGATGCTTCTTCACAATGTTGCGCAGAGAGAACACATGATCCATGCATCCCCTTCCACTCCTGAAACCTCCTTGTGTCTCACACAGTAAACCATCGGACACCATCCTCATTCTCCTTTCAATAATTTTACCATACACTTTTGCTGCCAAACTGGTCAAGCTTATGGCTCTGTTATTTGCGCAGTCATAACGTGAACCCTTGTTTTTAAACAAAGGCATGATAACTGCGCTATTCCAGTCCCGGGAACCATTCCCGAGCTCCAACATAAATTGAGGAGCAACAGGAACGCCTCCCAGACACAGGAGCCACCAAGCTTGATCATCTCGGCAGACACCATATCAAAGCCCGCTGCCTTACCATTTTTCAAACTTCTTATCGCCCATACAACTTCATCCATACTGATGCCATCGGAGGACGCAGCTGTCGAATGTTGTTCTACTAAACCACATGGGACACCGGCGTCAACCGTAGCATCCGCATACATATCGCTAAAATATTCACACCATCGGCTTAACACGTCTTGTGTTTGTGTAAGAATGTCTCCACCTTTAGACCTTATTTTATTCATTCTGAAGGCTGACCAACCACCCCGAGACTTCTTCACCTCCCTCCAAAAGAGTTTGGTGTTACTCTCGAAGTTTTTAGTCAGCCTATCTTCTGCACTCATACTTGCTCTTTCACGTTTATCTTTCACTAAGGCCTTGGTGTCATTCTTACATTGCCGATATATTTCTTTCTTCTGTTCAGTCATACTGTCATTCCGATTCAAAGAAGAGACATAGTCCAGCCACGCTTTCTTCTTTTGCTCTACGGAAGCTGCCACTTCCGCATCCCACCATGCATCACCATTTGTTTTTCTATGCTTCTTTGAACTGTAATGTAACTTATTTAAATGTCGGCAATAATTAGTTAATTTAAAAATAACTTCATAAATCTTAAAAAATCAAATGTGTAGATACTATTATTATTAAAATATTAGTATTTGAAATAAAACTATTTTTACGGATTCTATCGCGTTTGTATTTGATTTTTAATTATCCGCTGTTTCAAACACTTTACAGCATTCATGGCGACGGAAGGACACGGTCCGAAACGTCGGGAAATTATAAATGAAATAGAAACGCGATAGAATCCGTAAGAAAATAGTTTTATTTCAAATGTGTAATACTTGTAACGTCGTAACTATGTAAACACGTAATTACGTAAACACCAGAAATCGCTAATGTTAAAATTATAATTATATATATATTTTAATATAATAATAAAAACATCCATAATTCTTGCATCGCGAAATATTATGTACAATTAATAATTACAAACAAAATGTAAATAACATGCAGACTCGGAACAATAATTTATACGTCACACAAAGACTTCTTCTGTATGGAGATCGAGCCCATGACACTCACATGAATAAAATAATAGTAACAACCAAAGATTATTACAATAGAGGCGAGGGATTAAAGTTGATTATAAATATTAGTCACGTTTTTAAAATGTTTGCGTTCATTGCGTTTGGGTGAGACCGCCGAGGACAAAGGACTTCGTTGCCGGTGATCTACCCAAAGAGCAATAGTATAGTAATGTATACTACGGCAGGTTATAAGGAATGCATATTGTCACTCCTGCCGCCCCGGGCGGTTTCGGTGGGGTGTGACCGCATAGCTTTTCCTAAAAAACAACAAACGCTAATTTTCATAACCGTTAAAGTACGAGTTTAATCTGATCTACATAATCAATACGAATTTTAGTACAATACTTCCGGTTTGCATGACGTTTCTTCACGTTTTTATGGGCCGCGCTACTTTTACAAACAAGGGCTAGTATCATACATATTTATATTATAGTTTCATGTCTTTATCCAGCTTTCGTGTAGTATCGAATAGGTATAATATTCGGCACGCTGCAATTAGTCTTGCCCTTGGGTGTCGTAAAAGACGACTACGGGATATATTATACGTATAACATTTGTGCAAGAAAAGGAAAACTCGAAATACATCCCTATTATTTTATACCATACCTCCGTAGTCTTTTTAGTATTCTTTTTTTTTTTAAATAAAATACGTATTTAGATATTACAAAATAATTGATGAAAGAATGAAAAAAATATATAAAACTTAAAAAAGGGAAACCAATAATTAAGCTGAGGCTGTCTGATTAAGCGACTGCTTGATTTCCCAACTGAGCTATTCCTGATGACAGTGGCTAAATTAAACTTCATATTCTAATATATTTTTTCATTGGTTAGATCGATTTATCGCTCCCGAAACCTTCCTGCACACACAACCTTCACAACCTTCCTGCACACAAATTTCATGAAAATCGCTAGAGCTGTTGCCGACATTCTGAATATATAGAAATATACAAAAATTACTCGTTTAAAGATATTGGATAGACAGATTAACATCTGACGGGGATGGTCTTTGGATCAGAAATTGTCAGTAGACATCTACTCGTATGTCTACTGCGAATTTCAAAATGACAAACTCAATGACGCTCAAAACAGAATTTAAATCCGTCACTTGGGGTTAATTTAGTTTCCTTTGCTCGTGGATGTCGTAAAAGATGAAAGCCTTATAATGACCTGGGCCAACTCCATCTGACACCGTTTGGTCAACAATTACATTCCCAAGGAGGGTTGACACCTGGCAGGCGGCTGGTCATAAAACTATTGCCAATAACTTTTACAATATGTATTATGACAAAAGAGTACATATTGTATCGACCCCAAGTAATTGGGATAAGAGTAGGAGAATGATGACTTGGGGTTAATTTACTTTAAATAAAGATAACTCTTACAGTGATTTCAATGTTGAAAATAATTATTTTAATCCTATACCTCGCATTAATTTATTACTCCAATTATTACAAAGATCACAGAAAATAGAAAAATAATGCACATAAATTACACCCAGACTCAAAACAACTTCTTATGGATCGAACAAAAACATGCCCTTAGGAATTAAACCCTGACTCTCGATCCGGGAGCCCATTACTTCACTATGCTATCTGTGTAACCAATTAAAATTTGTATGGAAATTACTGTCAAAATTTTTATTGTGGTAGGACCACGCTGTGGACAGTTTTCTGTCTACAGCCGCGGGCCGGTCCGTCCGGGGTAGTACCACACTCTCGCAGAAGATCGACGTCTGAGTAATGGCAATTTGCTATTGCGCTTCGTTTGGTGAGCGAGAGCCGGCAGCCCAACTGGGGTGGGTTCGGGGTTTGTATTGGTTGGCAGCGGCCTAGCTATACCATTGGCAAAGGTCCATGGGCGGCAGTGACACTTACCATCAGGTGTGCTGTCTGCTCGTTTGCCACCATAAGCAAAAAAAAAAAAAAAAAAAAAAATTTAGAATTGCTGCCAATTAAGTAGCTTGTTTGAAGAGTAGCGGTTGTGACTTAACAGAATTATGTGCATATGTAAGCATAAATTACAACTGATGAAGGAATACATCGTGACATTTAATTAGGCGCACACAGTAGTTTAATTATCAGTAAATTGCATTTCAGAAGGTAGATGCAGTGGCTGAATGCTTCAATCACACAAACACGCATTCACTGCAGAGTGGGTGTTAAATAACAATTTGTTCTCTTAAAGGTGCAACATATGAAGTATATGAGCACTCATTAACTCTATATATATATAAATTGAATATTTTTTATAAATTACCTATTATTTACACGTCCAATAATTGAGCGCGAAGGTCTTGCTTTCATAATAAATAAAATTGAATGTCAAATTACTCCGCTCAGATGGTTAATATTATGCTATGGAGCTCCATAACCATAGAAGTTTGGAATAATTTTGAATAGGATCTTGGGTTATTTGGACTAAACGATAGCCGAAACCATTCCAAAATCCTTCCAAATGGACATTGTGCGATAAAGACCATGCTTAGTAATAGCAAAAATCCAATATCCGTAACTTTTTTTTTACTATAGACATCGCCCTGCACTAAGGAAATAATCCTTGTATTGCGTGGGACTTTACAAACATATAAATTAACGCAAACATATTACACTCAGACTCAGAACAACAATTTGTGGATCGCACAAAGTAATATCCCGCGTAGGAATCGAGCCTATGTCTGGCGTAGAAGGTCTGTATCTTCACCACTACGACATCTGTGACAGACTGAAACTATTGGATAATTTAAAATAATTTCATTGTCTTAACCGTATCTGAAATATTATCATCATTTCCATTAATCCATCAGCCCTTAAACGTCCACTGTTGGATATAGGCCTCCCCACGAGAATACCATTTGCAACGGTCCTGTGCCACCTGCCTCCAACGGTTTCCTGCGACCTTGACAGCGGGACTGCCGTGACTGGGGGCCGAGATTTTATTTGCATCCATTTTTTTTTTGGGTGGGAATAATGCCATAATCGACACGCTTGGCAGGCGTAGATGTTATGAAGTTGCCCGGAAGATAGCCGCTGCCCACTCTCCCGGTGTGACCATTAGCCGGTTTTTACGACTCCCGTAAGGGCTAACGACAATTGTATTCTTTACCCGTCGCCACACGGGGAATCTAAAATGGGTATAATGAATATTTTCTTATATATGTTTCCGTATCCAGATCCGACACTTCATATCAGCAACATCCCTTTCTTTATTTTTTGTTGGTAGGCTATGGTCTGGACACACCCCGCCTATTCCGGGGCAACGGAAGAGTGGCGTGTGGCCTGTTAACCCACCGTGTGCCCTCCCCATCGGCAATCAGCAACATCCCTAGTTAATATTTAACACCCATGCGTGTAATATCTACAAGTCACCTATATATTATTACTATTGGTTACATACATTTTTTTAAGTTGGTATTTAAAATGTTTAGAATTTGATTTGTACATCTGTTGTAAATTATCAGAAAGCTAATTCAATAAAAAAAGGAAATAAGTATTTTTCAACTATTTCTCCGTAACAATTATTCGTCCTAGGTACATTATATTTATATATGAATTCTCAATTATTGGTCCTAGGTACTTCATATTTATCTTTATATGAATTTATTCTCAGGTAGTTGGGTCTGCTCTTCTCTTCCAACAATGTTGGTTTATTAATTTCAGTGAGAATGATAAATTTTAAATTGTCAAATATATTCATCACTTTACAATATTTAAATATTATTAAGCGTAAGTAAATAAGTTATTATAAAGCGTAAATAGCATAATAAAATACTCACCACTCCAATAACAGCCGTAAAGCTCGACTCTCATGCACACTGTACGTCGATGTGAGCTGTTGGGAATGAAGCGTATCTTCGAAGCCCATATGGGAGGCTCTAAATGGTTCTTTTTCTCTAAATATGTGTTTGTGTTACCCGGTAGAATCTGTAAACAAAGTTGATATTTCAGATACTAAACTGGAATGTAAACATTAAATAGTTTCAACATGCTATTTACATGACAGTAAATAGCTAAAAGTCGAATCTACGCGAGGCAGGAGTATGTACAAAAGACAATCAAATCAAATAGGGCATTCAAAATATATATGTATATAAAAAATACTTATTATTATATTTAAGTTTTTTATATATATTTAGATTTTTAAGGTTGAGTAGTCAGTTCTTATAAATCTTATTATTGAATAAGAGCCACTTACATAAAGATAGAAGCGAAATACGTCTACAACTATATCATGCTAGTTAGGCGACATAGCAAAGGGTTTTATTTTACCTTTACTGTCCTACAGGTATGTAATCTAGTTGCGCTCATTACATCACCCACGGGAAAGGAAAGGGTGATAACATCCTTTATTTTGCATTGTATGTGTATATCATTATGGCACAATACTACACGGAACTGAATTCATTTATTTGTTCGAATATTTGAAAACGTTAAAATATTTTCACTGTGCAGTTTCATTTGGATTATTTAGTTAAACAGCAAAGTGGTGAACTCAGTGATTTAGACAACATTCAGTACTCTTAGCCGCGCATTATTACGTAGTTCTATACAACCTCGCCACAAAGGAATTCGAAATTTAGACTTCTTTACATAATATAAGCAAGGCAGTATTTATTAAGTACTTGCCGTGTTGTGCCGAAGTAAGAATACATTTCACCACTACCATTCTTCTCTGTGGGTGTCATAAATCACTACTAAGCAAGTCATCATTTGCCTGCCCTCATCCCACGCTAAGTGGAGTCGGCACAACATGTTCCTGCCCTCCATAATCTTCTATCAGCCGTCATATCTGCACTCATAACTTTCATACACATATCCTCGTTTACACCATCCATCCATCTCTTTTTGGGTCTCCCGCGATTCTTACGCCCATCCACAAGCATATTGATAACCCTCCTTGTCACATGTCTTTCATCCCTCCTCATCATATGTCCAAGATAATCTCGCACTCCTAATCTTCTCTATCACTGGTGCTACTTTCAAACTTCCTCTAATATACTCATTTCGTATCTTATCCAATCTTGTTACCCCACACATCCATCTTAATATACGCATCTCAGTAGCATGCAATCGTCTCTCATCCATCTTTTTCAATGCCCAACATTCAGATCCATACATAACTACAGATCTAATGACACTCTTGTAGATTTCAAATCACTACTAAGCAAGTACGCAAGAAAAAAAAACTCGGCATAAAAATCTATATCAATCCGTCTAAACAGTGTGATTATAGTGGGTCAATTGAGGCGGAGGTTCCAGTCCAGCAGTGGGATGTATATGAGCTGGAAGGTTGATGACAATGATGAATATTTATTATTTGTACAGTACCCGGCAAGTAATATTGAACATCGATCCTTGTAAAGAAGCAATAGTTTAATTACACCTTCGTAGAGTACAGGGACAACCCTATCGCGCAATACCTGTGTGACTTTTATCAGTCGTACAAATGCGAAAGTATATCCAAGCATCCAATCGTCCAATCAAGAAGATATTTAAAAAAAGCTTTTTGTCGTATTTTATTTAGTAACAAAAAGTTATAGTTTATTTTACAGCTTCTAATAGATATCAGATTGTGTGTGTTTCGTACGACATCACATAGGTAATGTGCGACAGGGACTACGCTAAACGAAGGCGAAATTAGTAGATTATCTCTTTCCAAGGGTTGATGTGCAATATTTATCTACTGGTACTGCACTTATAGAGAAACATGTGTAAACTGAATTAATATTTTGTATGATGTTGGACTTTTCTTGTCTATTAGTTGGTAGGTTATAATTTGTAAATAAACGCTGAGGACCTATTGATCTGGATTGTGTCGATACGGAAAATCTAAAACAATATAAAATAAGACACAATGCACACTGAGTAACATCAAGTTAAAGGCTACTCAGCTCAAATACGTCCCACGGGGGTGGTGAAATGTATTCTTACTCTATCATCATAGAGAATCCAATGGATTCATTAAAGAAACTTATCAATGGCTTGGTGCAAAATTCTAGATCCGTAATCACTCATTATATCGAATAAATTGTGAACCTCTACTCTCAATGAAATAAAAAATGGCCGATAAGACAAGCCGCTAGCGATTATATAAGCTTTTCGATGGCTATTCATTGTCATCTTTCTTAGCACCGATATTCTAGAAGTCATGAATTAGGAATACGGTACTCTTCTTTATGAAAAATAAAAAAACGCTTTAAAATAAGGACAGACTAATGTCAGTCTTCAATCATGTTCACAATTTGTTTTCAATAACTACCCAAATTGTCTCAAACACTCTGGACCAGTCAGAACAGGCACAGGACTGTTCTGAGTGGCATACTTATGACAGTCCTATCCCATGTAGGAACTGCCAGTCTTCAACGATGGGGCCAAGCTTGGGCCAATTCTGGGCAACAAGCCTCGGCTGTCCAATGCTGGCCCAAGCCTGGACCGACCTTGTGCAATTGAGCCGTAACTTTTTTTTATCTTGGCCCAAGCTCGGGCCAGTCACGAGCAACCAAGCCTCGGCTATTCGATGCTGGTCCGAGCTTGGGCCAGTCTTGAACAGCCGAGGCTCGGCTATTCGATGCTGGCCCGAACTTGGGCCAGTCTTGAACTACCAAGCCTCGGCTACCTGGTGCTGAACCGAGCTTGGGTCAGACCTTGATTAGCTGGGCGTCGGCTATTCGATGCTGGTCCGAGCTTGGGCCAGCCTTGAACAGCCGAGGCTCGGCTATTCGACGCTGGCCCGAGCTTGGGCCAGCCTTGAACAGCCGAGGCTCGGTTATTCGATGCTGGCCCAAGCTTGGGCCAGTCTTAAACAGCCGAGGCTCGGCTATTCGATGCTGGCCCGAACTTGGTCCAGTCTTGAACTACCAAGCCTCGGCTACCCTGTGCTGATCCGAGCTTGGGCCACACCTTGATTTGCCGGGCGTCGGCTATTCGATGCTGGTCCAAGCTTGGGCCAGTCTTGAACAGCCGAGGCTCGGCTATTCGATACTGGCCCGAGCTTGGGCCAGTCTTGTACAGCCAAGCCTCGGCTACTCGGTGCTGAACCGAGCTTGGGCCACACCTTGATTAGCCGGGCGTCGACTATTCGATGCTGGTCCGAGCTTGAGCCAGTCTTGAACAGCCGAGGCTCGGCTATTCGATGTTGGTCCGAGCTTGGGCCAGTCTTGAACAGCCGAGGATCGGCTTTTCGATGCTGGCCCGAGCTTGGGCCAGTCTTGAACAGCCAAGCCTCGGCTACACGGTACTAATCCAAACTTGGGCCAGTCCTTAATCAGCCGAGCGTCGGCTATTCGATGCTAGCCCGAGCTTGGGCCAGTCTTGAACAGCCGAAGCTCGGCTATTCGATGCTGGTCCGAGCTTGGGCCAGCCTTGAACAGCCGAGGCTCGGCTATTCGATACTGGCCCGAGCTTGGGCCAGTCTTGTACAGCCAAGCCTCGGCTACTCGGTGCTGAACCGAGCTTGGGCCAGACCTTGATTAGCCGGGCGTCGGCTTTTCGATGCTGGCCCGAGCTTGGGCCAGTCTTGAACAGCCAAGCCTCGGCTACACGGCAATAATCCAAACTTGGGCCAGTCCTTAATCAGCCGAGCGTCGGCTATTCGATGCTAGCCCGAGCTTGGGCCAGCCTTGAACAGGCGAGGCTCGGCTATTCAATGCTGGCCCAAACTTGGGCCAGTCTTGAACGACCAAGCCTCGGCTACTCGGTGCTGCACCGAGCTTGGGCCCGACCTTGATTTGCCGGGTGTCGGCTATTCCATGCTGGTCCAAGCTTGGGCCAGTCTTGAACAGCCGAGGCTCGGCTATTCGATACTGGCCCGAGCTTGGGCCAGTCTTGTACAGCCAAGCCTCGGCTACTCGGTGCTGAACCGAGCTTGGGCCAGACCTTGATTAGCCGGGCGTCGGCTATTCGATGCTGGTCCGAGCTTGGGCCAGTCTTGAACAGCCGAGGCTCGGCTATTCGATGCTGGGCCGAACTTGGGCCAGTCTTGTACAGCCAAGCCTCGGCTACTCGGTGCTGAACCGAGCTTAGGCCAGACCTTGATTAGCCGGGCGTCGGCTATTCGATGCTGGCCCAAGCTTGGGCCAGTCTCGAACAGCCGAGCCTCGGCTATTCGATGCTGGCCCGAGCTTGGGCCAGTCTTGTACACCCAAGCCTCGGCTACTCGGTGCTGAACCGAGCTTGGGCCAGACCTTGATTAGCCGAGGCTCGGCTATTCGATGCTGGTCCGAGCTTGGCCCAATCTTGAACAGACGAGGATCGGCTATTCGATGCTGGCCCGAGCTTGGGCCAGCCTTGAACAGCCAAGGCTCGGCTACTCGGTGCTAATCCAAACTTGGGCCACTCCTTAATCAGCCGAGCGTCGGCTATTCGATGCTAGCCCGAGCTTGGGCCAGTCTTGAACAGCCGAGGCTCGGCTATTCGATGCTGGTCCGAGCCTTTTCAAGACTATATTCATCATCTACTGTTTATGGTACTATAGAAAATCTAAGAAAAGAAATCTTTGAATTCCCCACTCCGTCAATAGATGTTGGTGTTATGAAATTAGTTTCTTGTGAAAAAGGATAAAATACTGTTCGAAATTCAATACGTACATTGAAAATGTATTTCATTTTAATGTACCTAAACAAGTGTCAATATAATTGACTTAATTCTAGGTTCATAATTATTTAAGTAGATGAGCGACGGCAAATAAGGATTTATATTAAAAACTTAAATATATATTTTTTAAACTTAATGTTTATACTAATTTTATTTTGTTTAAATATAGAATTTAAATAACATAAAATATTTCAATAGAATAGAAGGAGGTGGCCGGATGTCCGAAAATATCTAACAAAAGACTTAAAACGTGTTTAGATTTCACTTATCTTTATAAAAACATAATCTGAATTTCCTAAGTTCCTAGTTAAACATATTTAATTTTTCAGTTGAATTCGTAGGTACTATTCTTGCAATAAAAAATTAATAGTCATTTTAGCTTCAACGCCATATTGGTCAGATTGTTGTTGTTGTATTTATAAAATAATAGAGATTGACATATGTATCGATTATGCTTCTGTCGAATCAAAAATACAATTATGAAGATTGCGATACCAGAACGTATTGTTAATGTTTTGTATTTAATGAGTGCATTGGTTATATTAACTTAGCTTAATTATTTTTATATTCAGGCTAGAGATAAAAAAGGAATTTAAGCTCACAAAAACAGAAAATCTCAAATTACAATTACGATCGATCTAGAGTACTTACAACTGTATAGTCAGTATTAGGCTATATTCATCATCGTAATTATCATCATCATCATCATCTTCCGTGTGGTGACAGGGTAAGAATACAATTCACCATCCCATATCTTACCCGTGCGTGATCGTAAGAGACGACAAAGGGATAAAAAACGCATATAACATCTATGCAGGAGAAGTAAACCTCGAAACAAAACCCTATACCAACACGTCTGACCATCGTGGTATAGTAAGTCAATAAAACTCCTATTATGGAGGAGACTCGAGCCCATCAATGTGAAATATATGAGCTGAAATGATGAATCATTATTAAAATCTCAGCATCATCATATACGTATCTCATATATATCTCAATGCTGGACTCGAACCTCTTCTAAGTCGCCTTAGAAAAATTAAACGATATGCGTGTAAATTATAACAATAAAACTGCTAAGTAGGTACCTACAAAAAAAATGATAAACTTTTATTCTACTATTAACGATGCATATGCATAGATCAACATAAAATAATGCAAGCCTTTTAGAAAAGTTTATTAATTTTATTATTTAGTGAATTTTCCATTGATATTATATTTTTAAAAAAATGATCGATACATCGATTCAATAATATATTTGCCATACCGAACGCTGATGTAAATTGTCTGTTAAATAAATATCGAATGGACTCGATTCATCGATATTTAGTGTACTGTGTATGTAAGTGTGTATACTGTGTGTGTCTCTTGTTTGAGACCTTAGGTTTAGTTTTGTTGTTTCAATACGTTATACAAATATACACAATAAATAAAAGAATATGTAAATATTGCTCGCATAAGACAATGTTTAATATCATCATTATCGATGGATCTCCAATATTAAGATATATTGGTTCTTCTTCGTTACTTAATGGTTCTTTGAAATACAGCCAATACACTATACCTACAGGTAAATTTGTTTCACATTAGTCATTATTTATGTAGTGTGTATGCAAGTAATGTGAAATTAACCATCCTTATTTATGTATCCTTGACAGATTTTTACTTGTATCATAATATTCTGTAACAATATTTTAAGATATCGTATAAAATACTTCATTGAATTCACGCTAGTTCAGAATGGAAGATTATGCTAAAAATACCTACGTATTAAAACTATGTTTGCTTTATACTATGCCAAGAATAGAGATTGATCAATGTTTAGTCAAGAAAATTTCCCCATAATAAAAATATAGTCGTACACCATGTGTCTAATAGCCCTTCTTAGAAAAAAATTCATCATGGAATTCTGAGCATCCAGTATGTTAGTATGTACCAACTCTAAAACAGTAAACTGTTTTAGTATTTATTGAGTCTATATTATTAATATATAGAAGTAGATTATAATAAGAACAAGTTTATGTACATGTTCTTATACACCACCACATATATTTAATTAAACTAATGTTTAAATTGTATATATTCTATAATTATGTAATACTATTTGGCTGTACAGTGTGTGGTGACAGTTGAGACTATAATGTGTTGGTGAAGCTAATAATGGATGAATGTCTAACAGTGGATGTCTATATGTGCTGATCGATGAATCCATCCAGGATTATAGCTATATATTTTTTGTTTGATTTACAGAAACATTATTTTTGATTAGAAGCTATTGGTTCCACTAATTATAAAACAGATGTTACAAACATTAATAAAAGTAAAAGGAAACAATATTCAGTTACTGTATAGTGGATGTGGCAGAATGGTCAACGCAGTTGAAAAAAGTATAAAATGACTACTTAATTAAATGTTTATACAAATTATGCATGTAATTATATTTTAATTAATCAATAATAAACATTTCAGATTTTATACTGTCAAAGTATAGTTAATCAAAGGAAAGTGAAAATTATCCATATGATGAGTAAATTGCTAGCAAATTTCTACAAAGGATAGACAGGGCAGCCGATACCAATGATCAAAAAAAGATAAAATGTTACTTTTCATTAATAATTTACATGTATTTATTATGAATATGACTTATGTTTGAACTATGTAATGAGTGTAATTACTATTATATTAATACTCATAATAATAAATGTAATAATGATGCATTATTTAGTTATACAGTGTTTTCTTTTTTATGAATTTCATCATAACATATGTAATATATATGTCATTTTCTATTTTTAGGGCTGCCAATATTTCAGGATTCTGCGAACATTAATTATGCACGGGGTCAACATTCATTGTTAACCTGGGCCCAATGCTGTAAATCAAAGCTAGGCCCAGACATTTTTATCAAGGTTGGCCCAGCATTGTATGCCATGCTCAGGCCAACGTTAATTGCCAGCCTTGGCCCAATGCTGTAAACCAAGCCTGGGCCTTAGTTACCATCCCAATCTTTAACCAAGGTTGGCCCGGCGTTGTATGCCATGCTCGGGCCAACGTAAATTGCCAGCCTTGGCCCAATGCTGTCTACCAAGCCTGGGCCTTAGTTATCATCCCAGAGTTTAACCAAGGTTGGCCCAGCGTTGTATGCCACGCTCGGGCCGATGCTAATAGCCAGCCTTGGCCCAATGCTGTATACCAAGCCTGGGCCTTAGTTATCATCCCAGAGTTTAACCAAGGTTGGCCCAGTGTTGTATGCCACGCTCGGGCCAACGTTAATTGCCAGCCTTGGCCCAATGCTGCCTACCAAGCCTGGGCCTTAGTTATCATCCCAGTCTTTAACCAAGGTTGGCCCAGCGTTGTTTGCCATGCTCGGGCCGACGTGAATTGCCAGCCTTGGCCCAATGCTGTAAACCAAGCCTAGGCCTTAGTTATCATCCCAGAGTTTAACCAAGGTTGGCCCAGCGTTGTATGCCACGCTCGGGCCGACGTTAATTGCCAGCCTTGGCCCAATGCTGTATACCAAGCCTGGGCCTTAGTTATCATCCCAATCTGTAACCAAGGTTGGCCCAACGTTGTTTGCCACGCTCGGGCCAATGTTTCAAGCCAGCCTTGGCCCAATGCTGTAAGCCAAGCCTGGGCCTTAGTTATCATCCCAGACTTTAACCAAGGTTGGCCCAGTGTTGGCATGCAACGTTGGGCCAAGCTTCAACAGGATTGGCGCAGGCTTGGACCAATGCTGGGCCCGTCGTCATTTCCTACATGGGATATCCAACAGAGGACATTTACGGACCGATGAATGAATGACTATTTTATCGCCCGACGCAAAACGAGCTGTGTTAAAAGTTCGATGAATCTGTATGTTTGTTTGTGGCATCATAGATCCTAAGCGAATAGTTCGATTATGATGCCGTTCTTTTGTTTGAAAGATGACAAAAACGAGATGGTTCTTAGCCAAAACTTGTGGCTGTGCAGGCGTTTTTTAGTTACCGTGGTGATCTTAGACGGTTAATTAGTTATTTATTTATTTTCATACTTATCCGTGGACTAATATTAGAAACAACCTATATGATGGTACTGAGCTACTCGCATAATGACGAAATCCTATTTCCTACTAGTAATTTCGTCAAGTATATTTAGGCTCATTTAGATTCGATGTAAACTAGTTATGTTTAAAAAGGTAATAAATAAATATAAAATTAAAAAAAAAAAAAAACGTCGACATAAAAAGAACACTCGAAAAGTTAGGATATAAAAATTTCTTCCAGTCTTATAATTTCAATTAAAGTACTTATTTATGTTTTTAAGATGAGCATGAACGCAGCAAGATATGTTAAGTAAATAAAATGAAATCAGAATACAAATAAAGAGAATATTTATAATGATAAAGCATTTTTGATAAAGTATATATGTACAAGTAAACCCCTTGTGCATACATATCACGCGGCTCCCAAGCGAGCGCCTCATATGTAAGTAGCACAATAAGAACTTAGAAGATCGTAAGGAAGATGGTGTACAAAACTCTTTTTATTGCTTATGGGGGCAGACTAGCAAGCAGCACAGGTGATGGTAAGTGTTACTATCGGCCATAGAACTTTGCAGTACCAGGGATATAACAGCTAAACTGGTGCCTATCAATCAAAACCCCAAAACCATAAAAGTTAGCTAAATTCATACGTACAATTTGAAACTAGTAAATATTTTCTATTCATTACACCTTTTTTTTTTTTTTTTATTGGCGGGCTATGGGTGCGTCTCGCCCCGCCGAATCGGTCCGGGGTGACGGAAAGGCGGCGCGTGACCCCATAGACCCACCGTAAAACCTTCTCTCTTCGCCGTGCGAGCGGACCACCGGTACTCGATTTTAACTTCGGTGGCCCGCCCGGCGGTTTACCCTCGCGGGTTCCTCTCGTCGACGCCCCGACAGATTTCGCCGTCGTCGGGGCGTTCTATTCATTACACCTACGAGTATGTACTCGTAGATATAACTAATTATACTTCTTCTCTTCGTGATCCTGTGACGCAGCGACGCTCATCTTAAAAATACGAATACTCTTTTAATAAAGTTAAAAGGATGTTTTATTTTACTTTAGGAGTCCTTTTTTGTATCAAGGTTTTTTAATAATTTTATATTTATATTATCTAAGCGGGTGGGTAACATTGTTTTCTTTATTTGAAAACATGTCGTTCTAAGTAAATCGCCGTTCTGATTCTAACATTACTGTATGAGAAGAAAACTAATACTATAGTCCTATTACGATACCTCCCTCATCAGCATTGTATAAATAGGCCAAATTTATTCTATGGCCCTCTAGCTTAATAGCAGGATTTAAGTGGCATGTAATAAATACAGACAAGAATATCACAACGCCGATCTCATAGACGTTTTTAAATGTGCAATGGGGCACATTTAAAAATCAAAACATAAAAGCAATTTGTGAATAAAGTTATAACAAATACAACTTGACAACGCATCTATTGAAAAATCATTGCCACTCCTTGTTTTAGAGATAATTATTTGCACTATTGAAACTTCATTCCTATTCCTTTTAAATTGAGACAAGTATTTGAACAATTTTTTGTAACTATTCTTACGAGTTTTATCGAGTTTGTATTTGATTTTTGTAATTAACGAACGACAGTTGGTTAAAGATCTTGATTTGTGTACAAAATTGAACGCTCTACAAAAAAGTTTTCTTATGATTTTTTGATAAATTAAAGATCCTTCAAAAGCAATTTTTCTTACGGTAAATCGAAAAGTGCAATGCGGAGCATTTTAATATTGAAATTAATAGCTCTTCACAGGTTCATTTTTATACCCAAACATAACTTAGAAGCTTAGTCCTCAGAAAATAAGAATTATAGTTCTTAAAATATAGCTTGATCTCTGTGACAGATAGCGACAAAACCGATGAAGTAATTATGAATACGCGTCCATTAACCATTTTGTAAAAGTATGGTGCTTACGCAAGTACAAGATCATACTGAACTGAGAATAAGATAGAGATGGGGTAATCGATAAACGTAAATCGATAACATTCTTATTAATTATTTATAAAACAAGTAAAACCAATGCATTACCTATATAAACCACATAGTTACTCTATAAAATAAGTAAATTGTGTTAATTTAGTATTCAGACATCAGTTATAATATTAATAAGACCATTTCTTTTATATTAAAATGATAATTTCTTTTATAAAATAAACATGATTATTAATTAAATAATCTGCGACCAAGAACTCATCATCAACCTACAGAAATGCCCCAGCGATAATGATAATAGTGACAATGAACTTGGACGTACTCCTTTCGAATAATAAAAAGAATTAATTAACAGCTTTAGTTTAAATTAAATAAAATCCATTAATTTAAATTCAATAAGATTTTCATAAATTATTTTAAATTTATAATCGATTCATCCATCCATTTGATTGAAGTTCAATAAGATTTTCATGTAATGTTTTTCAATTGCAGTAGCAAATAACTTTAAAAAATAAGGAATTATATCGACAAAAATACGGACTGCATCGTAAGCGTGCGGTACTAGTGAGAACTGTCACACAGATCAAGCTATATTTTATAGACTATAGATACATATGTAATCTTTTATATTTGACGTCGTAACATTTCTATAGACTCGTAGTCAAATCTTACTTTATATACCTATGTATTAGTAAGGGTCATAATAAGTAATTGAACAAATTACAGATATTTGTTCAATCACTTTCACAAACATCCAACAGTCCTGCTTAACTATTTACAATCGTAACTTTTTTGTTCTTTATAGCCTAATCAATACAGGTCTCACTGTTCGTCAACTGTCGCAATCAGAGCAACTCGTCTACTATAACAGGATGACCAGGCGAGTTTACACGGTGTTTTTATGAGTTTTCTATACAGTAGTGCTATTGGGTTAAGTGCCTCAATCGTTTTTTACTGTAGTAAGCCTGGGGCAACAAAATAAGATATATCAAGCATTTTATTTTTAGTTATCACCCGGATAAACATAATGCTGAATGCATAATATATAATCTTAATATAATTTACATTGCTTGTTTGCCTTAGTAAATTATTTTTGTCGATAATGTCAAAATGTTTTGCCGATTGAAATTAACAACCTTTAAAAAAATATTTCGAATAATTTTTTTTTTCGGTATTCCTTAGAATTGAGCGGAACACGTTGCTTGAAAAATTTTTCATTGTAAGATCTCATAACTAGAAACTTTGAGCTTAACAATCCTTTTTTTAAATTTCAGTACGACCATTTTTAAAGGAAAACTTGAAAAACCTCAAGAATGTGGAGGCTTTTTTGATTCCTTAATTTTTGCCGCTAGTTTATAATATATAGCTTATTTAAATCAGGCGCAATGCTGTCTTTATATTTTTCAATCAATTAACTATAAAAACGCACGCTGACAAAAAAAAACGAGTTCGTCTGTTCCATTAGCTGACAGCAACTCATTATGTAAGCGTCTTAATAAAAACTGCGAGCAACTTATTTTTAATATTGAACGTTGCAAGTTATTTGAGAGCACTCAATATCACTCTTGGCAACAAAAAAAAAAATAGTTTGCTCACACTATGCAGGCGCCGTTAATATCGTCTACTGAACATTAGAAATGCTGAATTGAGTAGTTACTATAAAAGCCCGATATATGTATCATCTCAGCTCCTCTCATATATCCCACTGTTGGGCTCGAACCTCCTCCGTAATGAGAGGGAAACCCTCACCACACGGATTATATATATATATATATATATATATATATATATATATATATATATATATATATATATATATATATATATATATGTATATATATATGTATATATATATATACATATATATATATATATATATATATATATATATATATATATATATATATATATATATGTATATATATATATATATATATATGTATATATATATATGTATATATATATGTATATATATATGTATATATATATGTATATATATATATATATATATATATGTATATATATAAATATATATATATAAACGTGTGTGTGAGTGGATGTTTATGTGAATGCATATGTGTGTGCGTACGTGGGATTGACATATTTTATATTTTCTAATGCTGATAAATACACTGCTTTTCTTACATAAATTTTATACATATAAAGTGAGGTAGTACTTGACAAATATACAAAAGTATCTATACTTTATAGCCTATCATTATTTGAGATCGGTGAGCCTGTCCAAATGACACATTGTACATTAGCTAGCTATAATGTTTTCTTTGTAGTAGATAGTGGAGACTCTATATTTTTAGGTATCTATATTTGTAGTACTCTATATTTGTAGGTTTTTCCTTTAAGCGCTTAAGATTGTTTGTTTCGGTATTTGCAATACATCTCCAATCTCATCTCAGTTACATAGTTAAGACTTTATCCGTAGTATTTGGCTTTCCTTTAGCCCCCATTCTGTGGACATAGCCTCGTATATATTTAAACCTTGACTGAGCGAATACACTGATTTCATCTCTATTTACGGTTCAATTAAAAACACGGACAATTTTAGGACTAGTCGCATGTTTGTTACTATATAATCATGTAGCATCGGTATAAATATATCAAATCTATTGTGTACTCACTATATCCACAGACAGACAGGAGCGACAAAGTGATAATTAAAATAAATATTTTTCACTATTATAATAGCAACGTTATACAAATATAAATCAAGTACAAAAATAATAATGTAGTTTATTCCCAGGTTTTTACCTCATTAAATATTTTATGGAACCGAAAAATTTCTTCGCCTTAATTTTATAAATTTATATATAAAAAAGAAAGTTGTGTTAGCTTGTTAGCACCACTTTATAACTCAAGAACGGCTGGACCAATTGTTATGATTTTTATGTTTTTGAGTTTTGTCTTCGTCGGGAATAGGATATAGGAAATTAAAATATGATATTAATTAACAAAAAAAAAATTCAATATAAACATCAGTCTAAAAGTTCATTTGGTCACGGTATAACAAAACGCAACTGATAGCTTATGTTATGTTTTCTATGGTTTGAAAATACCGCAAAACGTTGAAATTAAAGTTGACCGGTCGATGTGTTTGTGAGTATGAATTGCGAGTACTGCGAGTTTTTACGAGTATAGTATAATAAAACTCATTGTGTCGAAATTATTATTAACAAAGTTTTGACCAAGAAGATCTAATCTATCACTACAAAGTCGAGGATTCTAAATATCGCGAATGAAACCCTTGAAGAAGAACGATACGTGAAGAGCGCCGCGTTAGTATGGCCCGACTTCGTGCTTCTCAATTACAAGAGCAAAGTGAGGCAGCCCGTGAAACAGCTCGGTTGACAATGCGAAATCGTCGAGCAAATCTCAGAGATTAACAATTGGTTCCGATGGCCCATTCCCACGGCGTGGAGAGAAACATTGCGGGGCGGGCCTATGGGGTCACGTGCCGCTTCATCTTTTTGCCCCGGACGGATTTAGCGGCGTACTAGACCACAGCCGGGGGACTCAATAAAAAAGAGATCAATATAATTAGTTAATTTTCAAAGCGCAAGAAGAAAAATGTTGTTTATCACAAGGTGCTTCTTCGTTTTGTTGGCACGTCATTAAAATACTTGACTTTTTAAATTTATATATATATACTATTTATTATCATAATAAAAAAATATCTTAATAATTTTGAATTAATCGAAATCTGCTCATTCATTGACTGTTAGGCGAAACGAAGTGTGCCTAGTGGGGCCTAGTAATTGATAAAAACATAAATGTCATAAAAGGATTGTAGGTTGTAGGTAGTTGCAATTTATATCACTGCCTTAGAATTTAGCAGTTTATAATCCCTTAGTCTCGTAACCCAAAATTAGCTTTTGACAATAATTCTGGACTTAGCATGTATATAATATACTCCTACCTTATACTGTTACTATAGCAGTTACAGCGGTAGATAGATTTCGCTTTCTAATAATACAATTTAGATTGAATCTGTTTAATAATTGATAATCACGAATAAATTTACTTAATTCAAAATTTTGTATATCGTTGTTAAAAATATATTTTTTAATAAAAATAATATTTTTTTTTTATTATAAGTTAAAAAGTTTTCTCCATATAACCTTTGTACTGTATATCCACGTACCTGGCTAAGCTCAACAAAAGTCGTTTTTCTTGTGAATATAAATAATAAATATAATAATTTATTTATTTTCTCACCACGATACATACATTAAAAATTTAAAAAAAAACAAACTAAAGGAAGATGCCTGTGCAAAAGATATAAATAATCACTGATATTTCTTGTTTGTAATCCGCTAAGGAACACTATATAAAGAAACATTATTACTAATAACAAAATTCACTTACCTCTTGTCCATCCAAGCTCCTATATCGCACCCATTTTGCCAATTTAGGCCTCCAATATTCCAAAACATATGCTTCTGCGTACTCTTGACCCTGGCCGTTGCCGAACCGGCCTTGTGTTCCAGTACCAGTAATCACGTGTACAGAGTGCAGGTCGATCTCTAGCCATTCTAATGACTCTGTGGTGATCTGCGACCTTGGACACCAAGCTCCGCCTTTAATATCTTGGTCCAACCTGGCAAATTGAATATATTATTATTATATAGATAAACTCATGCCACGCAGACTTGAAAAGCAATCGGTTACGTAAGGCACTAAGTGGTAGCCTTCCATATTGTCATGGATATGATGCCCATGCACCACAAATCTTTGTGCGTCCAGAAATAGTTCTGAATTGGGATGATATTTGTATTCCATAATTGAATGTTTGTCCAAATACCGTACTACGGGGAATATACCCCTTGCTCTTGAGAGACATTGTTAAAAAAAAGAGAAAAACGCACGCAGCAGGTAATTGATAATGGGCCTCATGTTGTCTCTAATCTTGAAAGAAATTATTATATACTTTAGAATTCATTATGAAAGCATTACATGTTTTTTAAAATTTTATTATTATTTTATACTTTTTAGAGTTATGTGTACTTTCTTTATTTATTTTCTTCTTTTTTCACAATTACATGTATTGTCATCCGCTTCTGAGCTATGGTCCAAATTTCAAGTACCTACCTCATCGCCAAGTTAGTTTAAAATCAATTACTAAATTTCACCAGAGCAAATATACGAGAAGGTGACTTAATAAAAACATGGTTATATGGTAAAAAAATACTTTAACAACAACACTGGGATCTCTCTTCTAAAAAAAGTATATAAATTTAATGCCTAAAGCATTAGGTAATTAAAAATTAAAACTAAACGTCGTAACGGCAAAGGGCAAAGTTGTCAACTGCTACAGACTATAATTCGATAAATTCATTAATTATTAATTACTTCAGTTGCGACTGGTGCTGCAACAGTTGGTTTCATCGTAAATTGGTAAAGACGTAGTATAGCATTATAAATTTTAAATAACTATAAAAAACTCGATTGGTCTTATTTGGTTACGGTTAACATATTCCAACAGAATTTGAAAATGATTATATCGTCATTGGTCCTTATGTAAGTAACAAACATGTAAGTTTCAAAAATGAGGCCACGTGTAAAAGTTCATAGAATAACGTTGAAAGATTCCGTTAAATGCATACAGACATACAAGTAGAATCGTGTCAAAATAGTTATATTATTCAGTTAATAAACTTAGTCACAATGCAATTTATTTGATGCCTAAATTTCATAGATGTAAAGCTAGTACTTGACAACTATCAGGGGCTACTGTACGGTATGGTGGACCGCGGCGACATTGCTGGCGGGCTACCCGCCTTGGTCACTTATGGCTGAGGCCCTACCGGCTGCGCGTTGCAGTGGTGCAGACCGACGGCAAGCAAATCTTCGTAATGGGACTAGGCAGAGCACTGAAAGGGAGGCCCGAAAGGGAGTCATCCAGCGGTAGAGAGAAGAAATGGAGTCCCCCGTAGCAAGGAGGGGGATTGTGGAGGCGATTGCGCCGCATCGTCACCGCTAGATTATTAAAAGACACGACAGCCTAAGCTTTAGGATGATGCAGGTGCTTACTGCCCACGCGGTCTTTGGTAAGTACCTACACAGAATTGAGAGAGAAGGGGCCCCAGGATGTCATGAGTGTGGCTTCCCAGTAGACGATGCGCGTGACACTCTGGAGATATGCCCCGTCTGGGAGCCCCAGCGCTACGTCCTGTCCGCGGTCATTGGGAGAGACCTGTCGCTATCGAGCATCTTCGCGATTGGTGTTGGTCGTCGATGGCCTCCTTTTGTGAGGCCATCATGGAAAGAAAGCAGGCCGCGGAGCGGGAACACAAATTGCTTGCGTCCGCTGACTCACTCCGCCGCCGGCGACCGGGGAGGAGGAGGTGGCGTCATACGTACCGCTTCCCACCGCCTTGAGGGTCAACAGGACGTTGCCAGACGGCCAAGCTTTGGGGTGCCAGGGATCGTATGTCAGTAGACGATCTCTCCAACGCCCCGTAAAAGCGCAGAAGGGGCCACTTTGATTTTAGTGGGTATTCCAATCGGGTTAGCTGACCGACGAGTCCCACACTCCCCCTCCCCGTCTGTCAACGATGAGGGATAGCGTGTAAATGGGTTTCCACAGCAATAACAAAAAAGTACTTGACAACGTTGCACTTAATGGTACGTGGTAGTCGGTCTTACGTACATGATCGGTATAAGATCTTACATATGTTATTTGAGCTAATAAAAAGCGTGTTAGAAAACAATGAGAAATAATGGAAACATTTATTTAAATGTACATCATTTAAATAAATGTTTCCATTATTTCTCATTGTTTGATACTATAGATATGTCGTACTAGATTAAGAACACATGTGACTAATCATTTTATTTTCACGAGTGACGGTAAGTGACGATAAAGGCACCTGTAGGCCGGCCAATTATCAGCTGTCGGTAAAGATCATCGATAATCATCATCAGGTAAAGACCAAGAGAAGATGGTGATGATGGTCACGATAGCCAGTTTCTGCAAGATCATTCCCTTGTGATAGAAGACAGATAAGGAAAGTACACAGCACAGTGGCTTGTGTACTGTAAAATGACAGAAAACCGTCTAGATGTCTCCCATTTTAAGCAATTCCATCGGCTGTTTCAACTGGTTTCTTTCAACGCGATGTCCACCTTATCACAGCTTACGATGAATTGGGCGAATCCAGAGCTATATGTTAGCAACTTTTGTGGAGACCATAGAGTGCTCTAATAGACAGCTAGGTGACAACCAAATTCAATTGTGATAAATGAAGGTGGAGGATTTTGGTGGGGATCAGTGACACAGGCAGCGAGGGACTGCCAAGACGTCATCGTTCGTTGGATAGTCCGCCTCAACTTGTCCAGCCATTATCGTTTGCACCATAATTGGAATAAAAAATTATAACCTGGTCGATCGATAACCATGTGAGAGCCATTTACCGACCTTCCATGTGGAGAGGTAACAAAAAACAGGTACCTTCCATTATAAGGGAGATTCTAACCTAACAGTGGCCAAGAAATGTATATGGCCTTTAAAGAAGAAAGTAAATTGCAGGAATATTTACACTTCTACTGTGATATTAATAATGTTTACTTTGTAAATAAACATTTTCAATTAAATACTCCGCACAAGTCTCTCTTGAAAATGGAAATAAATAAAATTGCAATAGCTTGCTGGTGATGGCACTAGCAAATATGCAATCTTTTCTTGTTAAGCATTCTCATTTTGACGTTCAATTAATTGGCCAATAGATAGCATCTGGTGAATGCGGTTGTTCCATTACTCGTTGTAAAATGTAGTTATCATTGATCTATCAGTTGCAAGTTAAAAGCTTGTGGCTGCATATTCATGAACACGGCCTTCGTAGCTCGTCATTATGTACGTCAAACAAAATTCACAAGCTTGTTTCGGAGCTATGTCTCTCACATCTCTATAGACTCCAGGTTGAATACGTAATAACATTAGATACGATCGATTTGGGCTGCTCTAACTTGCCATAATGGCTTCGTGTGTAAATATACAAATATATGGGACCAATGTCATCTAGTATTCCATCAATTCATCAGCCCAACAACGTCATGTTGTTGGATATAGAGTTCCCCACGAAGGGAGCATAATTTTATAAACGCCACGCTTATCATACGCCTGAACATGAGTCACAGCCCCGCTTCTTTACTTTTAAGAATCTAAGATGTTGAATAAAATTAACCTCTACCAAGATATAAAAGTTAGTTGGATCGACAATACAAGTCTTAGGAGTATTCTCCACGAAGGGAGCCTAATTTTATAAACGCCACGCTTACCGCATGCCTGAACACGAATCACAGTCCCGCTTCTTTAATTTAAGAATTTAATATGTTGAATAAAGTTGTTGGTAGAAGTTCTACCGAGATTACCTCTTCAAGTTAGTTGGACCAACAATCTTGTACAACTCTTAGGAGTCATTGTTTTCAGGTGCACTACACTTGTCTGACTGGCACTCTGGTAGAGTGGCCTAAGTTCAAGAATGGATGTCGACAGACTAATAAATGTATAAATGAAAGTTAATAATAGAAACTCTAGAAAACTTCAAAATTAAATAAAACAGCACAACCTACATATAAAAAGTTTGATCTCAATCGCCAAGACGACGTCAGCAATTAGCATCTAACTTGTTTCTTACTTTTTTATTTATTACATTTATTTTCACACATTTAAATATAACTTACATTTTAATCAATAGTATTCGTGTCGTAGACTCGTTTAATTTTTTAATATAAAATCAGAAAAGACGAGAAATTATCATTTCAGCCTATCGCCATCCACTGCTGGACGTAAGCCTCCCTCATGTTACGCCACAGAGTGCGGTCCTGTGCCGCCTGCATCCAACGACACCCAGCAACCTTCGCTAGGTCGTCTGTACACCTACCTAGTTGGCGTCCTACACTGCGTCGTCCGGTACGTGGTTGCCACTCTAGAACCTTTCTTCCCTAGCGGTTGTCGATTCTTTGAGCGAGGTGGTCTGGCAGATGGGGATGGGGATCAGGTCTGGTGATGGGCAGACGCCCATTGCCACTTCAGCGTACTAATTCTTCATGCTATGTCGATTACACCCGTTCTTCTGCGGATTTTTGTATTTCGGATTCTATCTCGCAGAGAAATCCCGAGCATAATCCGCTCCATAGCACGCTGAACGACTTTGAGCTTGGTTATGAGACCTACATTTAGTAAACACGTTTCCGTGCCGTAAGTCATCACTGGTAACACACACAGACAGACCTGTGTTTTAAGATAGTGAGGTATGTTGGACGAGAAGATCCTCTTAAGTTTCCCGAACGCTGCCCAACTGAGTTCAATCGTCGGCTGACTTCTCGAAATCGGATCTACCTCACTGGACTGTTTGTCCAAGGTAAACATAATAATCGACCATTTCGAGAATCTCATTGCCAACTAGGACCGGTACAGGAATGACATGGGCATTTGACATGTTCATATTCATTCGTAAACCCACCAGTTTGGATACCCTGCTGAGGTCGTTGAGCATGGTGCCAAGGTCCACCATAGATTCTGCCATAACGACGATATCATCTACAAATCGAAGGTGAGTGGTGTATTCGCCGTTAATGTTGATCCCGAGTCCGGTCTAGTCTAAGAACTTGAAGACTTCAGTGTAGTGGTAAACAGTTGCAGAGAGATGACACCTCCCTGTCTCACGCATTTCTGCAACTGGATCGGTTTCGTACTCTTATCCCGGATACAGACTGACATTGTGGCATTCTTCTACAAACACTTCAGCAATTCGATATAACGATGGTCGATTTGGCACCACTGAAGGGACTGCAGCACCGCCCATGTTTCGATTAAATCAAAAGCTTTCTCATAATCCACAAACGCTATACAGAGGCGGATTGTACTCCTCGATCTTATGGATAATCTGCCGAACCGTAAGGATATGGTCTATGGTGCTTATAGCATTTTTGGAAGCCAGCTTGTTCGGGCGGCTGGAAGTCATCCAGCTTGCACGTGAGTCAAATGGTAATAACCTTCAAAAACAACTTGTAGAAGTGGCTCAAGATTGAGATGAGCCTGTAGTTCTTTAGAAGAGCTTTGTGGCCCTTCTTGAAGAGCAGCACCACCACACTCCTGGTCCACGACTCTGGAACGTCGCTCCCGAGGATAACAGAATCAAATAGCTTCTGAAGAGCTTTTAAGACCGGTTTGCCGCCTGCCTTCAAGAGATCTGTCATCATTCCGTCATCTCCCGGTGCCTTACCGTTTCTTAGATTTTCGAGAGGCATTCCTGATCTCGCACAAGCCGGGATTTAATGTCCGGGATTTCTTCGGTATAGTGCCGTAGCTTGGATCTGGGATCTTGAACCAAGCCGACAACTGGAGTCCATAGAAAACGAGAATTATAAAAGAATAATCCTACCAAGTTTTTTTTAAAGACAACACCCGGCTCTAAGGATATAATCCTAGTATTTCGGGGGACTTTCCAAACATATAATTAACGGACACAAATTACACCCAGACTCAGAACAACAGTGTGCATCGCACAAGATATTGTACTGAGTAGGAATCGAACCCACGGCACTGGCATGGTAGGTCGGTTTCTTAACCATTACACCATCTGGGCAGTAAGTTTACATCAAAAAGTTTATTAATGCAAGTGTCGTATGTAAACTATGTACATAATAGTGTTAGAAAACTGATTTATCTTTTGCATTTTATTTATAAAACAAAAGTTTTTAAACAACAGTTTTTTTTATTATTGAGTAACATTTACAAATATCAATAATAATTTTAATTTTATCTGAAGATTGAAATAATATGCTTTCCTTGGTGTGTATGGGTATACAATATGGGTACACACTTTAAGATTCTCCTATAAATCGCACATCAGAATTATGGGTAAAGGTCTGAAGTTCGATCATTCGCAATAGGGGTTATCTTTCAGTACATTTTACTTTGAGTTTTTATTCACTAATTAATTATATAACTAATTTTATTTACAAGCCAAATATAATAATCAAATCTTAATTTTTTAATTTGCTGTAAATTAGCAATGAAGTTTTTAAGCAGTATTTTTATTATGTTTTAAATATTGTTTTTAAATAGTATTTAATAGGTGTCCTTTTTTTTAAACAAGGACACTATGCACTAAGGTAGTAATCGTTGTACTTGTATTGCGAGGGACTTTACAAACATTCAATTTAATGGACACAATTTACGCAGAGTTTTAGAACCGTTTTATTTCTGGACCGGATAGACGATAAAGTATTGTTTTCTTCGTAGAAATCGAACCAACGACACTGGCACGATAGGTTCATCATCATCATCATCATCTCAGCCCACATAGGTCGCACTGTTGGGCTCAGGCCTCCTTCACAATGGGAGAGAAATTGACCTACTATACCACGCTGGTCAGAGTGTTGGTACAGGGTTTTATTTCGAGTTTTCCTTCTCTTGCACAGATGCCATATACATATTATATCCCTTAATCGTCATTTACGATACCCAAGGCTAAGATAGGGGTTAGTGAATTATATTCTTACTCCGTCACCACACGGAAAGCACGATAGGTTGCTATCGCCATATTTGCAGTCAATTTCAAAATAACTTGTTTTAGACATGCCAGCCCTAGTTTACTAACGTATTAAATCGCTTTGGGTGCATACAAGGTTCGTAACTATGTACATACATACATAAGCAGACGATGGAGCTGTACGTGAATGCCCCGCTCTCCGGGTCGGCATGTCATTCAAATTGAATCTGCCTTATGAGATACAACGTATTTATTCATCGAATATTCCGTATTTAAAAGCTTTTAGTAAATGGATGTATATAATACTACATGACATGTACAATATATATTTTTTTTATATTAACTGTGCTTCCGGTCAATTTCGCTCGTATAATCTTCATGCATATTACTGCAGTATTTTTTTAAAGCTCGATATCATCGATCATTGTCTTAGCGAGGATCGAGTGTTAGGAACTGGGACGTGGTTGCCGCCTACTGTGAGGCAATCGTCTCGCAGAAGGAAGCGTCAGAGCGTATCAGAGGAGATTCTACACGCTGACACTCTGTCGCCGAGGCTCGAGTACCACCACCTGATGCCGCCCTAGATGAAGTCGCGGGTGGATGGACCAGAGATTAGTACGCCACCAGAAGACAGGCCGATCGTATGAGAGCGACGCCTCTTCAACATTCATATGTTACTGGGGCATCGATGGAGATGATAGGTACCCAAAAGTGTAACTCGTCGGGCAATGGCAACAATGGCGATAGCGTGGGGTCACGGTATGTTATGGAGCCTGACGTCGTCTTTCCGTCATACCGGATTAGATGAGGTGTGCAAACTATAGCCTGCTAAAAAAAGGACGCCCATAGGCTGCAAAAATCTTTCGCTTTATTTTAGGTCTAGTCTAATCGACATTCCTATCCCTAAAAATTGGATACAATATTTTTTTTGTTATGTAATGCGATTTTTTATTCGAAGGCAAAGCAGAAGTTTAAGTGAGAACGTTTGAGTTAGTTAACAAAAACATTAACTGGTTTTGAAAATTTGCAGAAATCTTCAACCATTTTCTGACCGACTCATAATACACCCAATACATGACGATTGAGTCGTATGCTTATTTCGCTGTACCAATGTAATAGTCAAAACTGAACCCATTATATGACGCTAATAATTGAGAGTGATTGTGATTTCACAACGCTCAACGATACTTAATATATATCAATCAATTTGAATAATATTGGTGTCGTTATTAGCGCATTCACTTATCATGTGTCATAACGGCCAGTGTAAACGTTTGCACCAATCATATTCCAAGATGAACAATCATTATACACATTGACGCGCCGCCGACCTCCCGCTAGATATCAATGAGGCGTGAGCAAACCTTCATAATTAATAACTTATCATATGTAGCGACAAATATGTTGATACTATTTTATCACATTACCAATTCTTATAAGCAACCGTTCTAGTTTGTTAGGAGAATACTAAATATAATATTTTGTAATTATGCTAGTCCTTGCCATTTATTTAGTTCCACTGTCAACTATTTCACATTAATCAATTTAAAATTCAGTTAAATAACAGTGTTTAACATTAATATTAAAATTTATTCGTTAAAATTGAATGAGTATTGCAGACACTAGAAATAAAACCATATATACATATAGTGCTAAAAATAAGCCTTATTTTATTACCAATTAATCTACTATTACAAGACTAGGCGCGGTTGAATTAAGACGCAATATCCTTAAGACGAGCGTGGTTTAATATATGGTTTACCTCATTATGGACTAAGATCCTAAGATTGGAGTACTCCTATCCACGAATATCGTAAGAACGGAACGTGGGAAATATACATCAAACATGAGAATGCATGTATGTGCTCGGGTTGAGAGCCCTCAAAGCTCACCCACAGTCCGGTTAAAGTTGTCATAGCCATATGAGGCTAACAACTAAGACCGAAAAAAAAAATGCATGAATGTATTATCCGTGTGGTGACGGAGAAAGAATACAATTCACCACCCCTATATTGCCCGTGGGTGATCGTAAGAGGCGACTAAGGGATATAAAACGCATATACCAAGAGAAAAAAAGCTCGAAACATAACCCTATACCAATAGGCCTGACCAGCGTGGTATAGTGGGTCAATTTCCCTCCCATTACGGAGGAGGCTCGAGCCCAACATTGGGACATATGTGAGCTGAAATGATGATGAGAATGCAAGCTCGAGACAACATTAAAAAGAATCGTGGTTTTATATTAACTAAGATTTCTCAATTATATTTTTGGGACTGTATACCCATAGGTACTCTCTTTTTTAACCAGCTATAAAGCATTTCGGGTGTATTTCAATCTCAATATGAATATAACCGGTTATATTCCCAACTCATCTTCAGTACGTAATAGTGGATCTGCATATATCCATAAACATAGTGTATTAACCTAGCCTAGTCCGTTGTACTATCAAGTTTCATCAGCGGTAGTTAATAGGTGGCCGTATCAACATGCTGGCATGTGAATTCATCACTCATATGCCACTGTTGGCAATAAAAAAAAGTATATATAACGTGCAAGCTGTTTATATGTTCGATAAAAGAATAAAGTCGTGGCACCTTTTTAGTATTGATGAGTTATAATAAACAGACAATAACAGTTAGATCACGACCACATGTATGTATTGTATCGTAAACTCGTGAATGTCTTTACTGGTGTTCGCTCACGCACTAAAGTAATAATTCTGGACATTATAAAAGATGAAAATACACCGCGAACGTAAAAAAAGTCTTGACCGTAAGCGTCGTGAATAACTCTAGTGTTAGGAATTCAAATGTCGCTCAGTTTAATAGTGTAAACATTTACGGGGCATTAAAAGGAATCTACAAAAAAAATTACGACGAAAATGTTCAAACGATTTATATCTATGAATGTTTATATGAAAAGTCTTATATAAAAATCGTTTTGCTCAATTAGATGAACATATGGCGCATGAACTATAAATGCGTAGCATGTGTTCGCAAACGGATCTATTCTAGGAAAAAAACTGCGTTTTTCTCTGCGTAGAATTTCGCTCAGTTTTATGATTGACAAACCTAATGTCAATGCTTCAATACTAATGATAATGGCGATTTACGATTTATTCTATCAATCATCCTTTCCATGTGGTGACGGGGTAAGAATACAATTCGTGACCCTTTTGTCCATAATAGCGTAAAAGGCGAAGAAGCAAGAAAAAGAAAACACGAAATAAAACTCTTTACCGACCCTTCTCACCAGCGTGATGTTACTATACTAATCAATTTCTGGTCTTTCTTGTTTTATTTCCAATTTTGAAGGAGGCTTGAGCCCAGTAATACGGACGGGCAGATATGAGCTGAAATAATGACCCCAACCATCAATGTCTACATATGAATAGATGCCTAATTGCCATTCTTTATGGCAACGTGACATTCAGTTTACTAAACAAATTAAATATCAATAAAATTCTACAATAATTGATATTAGTCCGTGAATATCATGTCTTAAAATTATTTTATTGAATAAATTATCTTATTTGGCAGGATATGATGGTCTTTTTTTAGCAGGCTACGGTCTGGACACACCCACTGTCACACACACAAAATAATTGATATTAGGCGATAATAATTGATATAACCGAAATAATTGATATTATCTTTACGTTTTATATAATGTACCTCATATAAGCTGTGTGGTAGCGGTTACGAATACTACCAACCCTTACTTTACTCGTGGATGTCGTAAAAGACGAGCCTTACAACGACCTGGGCCAACTGCATCTGATGCCGTTTGGTTAATAATTACATTCCCAAGGAGAGTTGACGTCTGGCAGGCGGCCGGTCATAAAACTATTGCCAATAATTTTTTTCAATATGTACTATGAGAGTACATATTATATCGACCCCAAGAAATTGGGATAGAGTAGGAGAATGATGATGACAATTAACTTCATATATTCGTAAGGATGTAACGGCGTACTTGAGTTACAAGTATTACATTACATTTTAGGCAAATTAATACAAACCTTCCGTTTTGCGGTGCCACATTGCCATCGTTGTAACAGGAGCTAGCGCTGATGTCCTTGTCGGGAATCAAACCGCTCTTCATTCCGAGTGGCGCGATACATTGAGCTGTAAACATAAACATGTTATAGATTCCTCATTATCATGTCAGATCATATACGACCCACTGCTGGCCTTGAGCCTTGTCACAATAGTAGGGAAATTATTAACTTAATACATCACGCTACTCAGACGGGTTATACCAATTGGTATAGGTATATTTTATTACGAGTTTCCCTTCTCTTGAATGGTTGTCATATGCATATTACATCGCTTAGTTCTCTTTTACGATACTCACAGGCTAGATAGGGAGTGTGGTGGTAGGGAAAGCTACTTTGTTACCACACGGAATAAACATGTTACAATTATAAATAAAAAATATGTATGTAATTAATTATGCGTTGTATTAAAGCGAACAGAGAAACGGTGCATGCGAGTACAAGCGTGTCATATCTCTAGTCAAAATGCATGTTAACAACATATAAAATGGAGATATTTAATATATCTAGTATTTATTTACAGTGTAAAGTAAATATAAAGATAACTTTCACAGAGATAAGCACGTACCTATTTACACTTTAACTTAGAATCTAAAAGGATATTAAACAAATACATACATACATACATATCACGCCATATCCCTTGCAGGGTAGGCAGAGAAAACAGAGAGCCAGAGAACTCTATACTTGCATACTTCACTCGTTTCCTCAACATTCGTAGTTCTCTTCATACATGCTCGCCGGTTTCGGAGACTCTTGACTCCACCTTCCTTCAGTACGTGATCAATCTGGTCTAGGTAGGTTAGTCTCGGTCTCCCCCGGCACCTACATCCTTCCACTTTCGCATTGTATATCTTCTTAACCAGGCGTTCGTTCGGCATTCTTTCCACATGTCCGAACCATCGGAGCATTCCCTTTCGCATCTTTACACCAATACTCTCTTTCATACCTACTCACTCTTTACATCGTCGTTACGAATGCGATCGGTCAGCCTATATTAAACAAATAAACCCTAAAAAAAGGAAAATACAAAGATAACAACAAAATAAAGAATATTAAAACATAATTGATGCAACTATATTAAAATAAAAAATGGGGGCTACCTATGTCGAAATGTTATGATATCAGTAGCTTAAAATAATAACTTATAGAAATATTATTTTTCTTTCAAACACCTGAAAATGACCACGCTTATTCAAAATAAAGAATAAATTAATACTTTTAAATATAACGCACAGCTTGATGCCGCTCAAATGTAGTTAGAATATGTAAACAATTATTATATACAAAATAATACAGTTAACAAAAATAATACAGATGGGCTTGTGTTGTATAATTAATTCTTTACATCATCGCTAATAGTCAATCTATCCAAGGTTTCTAGTGTGCGATAGATATAAGAGTCAATAAACTGATATACATATATACACAACAAACATTTGTGTATTTGATGTATGTTTGACTCATTTAATTAACTGCCAACGACTGATAACTTGCGTTGCATGTGGAACAGGCTATGCATCGCTGACGAGCGAGCGCGGATGTTCTATTGTAATGTCGAAATCATCTTTATTGTTTAAGTCCTTAACGACTTATAAATGATTTATTATGAACTACTATGTACGAAACTATGTTATAATTGAACATACTCATAAGTAGATCATTTGAATATCGTTCTACGAATAGTTAAAACATAACATGTCTCTAAATAACAACGGTACATTAAAATATAGACTCCATATTGTTGGGATCGTTAATATTATTTATTAAAACTGATTAATTCTTTGTAAACTATATATATCGCTAACTCTCATAATTTCCACCGCCTTTTGGGCCACATTGGTCATCAATCATTCTACTGAAGTAACGCTCGTTGTGTGGACTTTATTAGACAAAAATTAAATTTTAAACCGTTACAAAATATCACATTTTCTTTTACAAAATTATAACACAAGATGTAAATGTATAATTAAAATGTGACTATCATTACGTAAATATTTATATATATATATATATATATTACCGCTGGCCACACACGAACCGATCTAACATGATACAAAACATGTGATAATTAGAAAATTATTTAGATAATAGAGATCGTTAACCTAAATTATAACTCCAAAATGAATGCTGTTTATAGTCAGTGGTATTGATATGATTGCAGTAGCTGTCTCACTCTCAGAACGGAACAGGAATAGATTCAAACAGCCATGCCGTAGGTTCTTGACTTGTCTGTTCGATAGCCTTAATTTATATTCACACAGCAACAACGCTTACAAACATGGAGCCGAACATATATTTATATCCATGACAAGTTGCATGACGAATGAACATTGTGTAATCACATAACTGTCTATGCCTACACGTGTTTCTCACGAGCCTGGAATCGTTCAGAACATTTTATTGTCAAATTTACCCAAAAACTGATTCATGCGTAAATTAGAAGTCATTGTGATTCGGTGCTAAGTTTCCCCCTCTACGGAACAAAAGACAAGCGCTTATAGGTCAAATGCAAATAGAATTCGCTTGTTGCGTGTCTCATTATTTAAGCAAACGTCTTGCTGCTCAGCGCTTGAAAACAAATTGCAAACGTCATAAAGGCAGTTTTGAATATTAATAAATATGTATAAATGATTTCGGTTCAAGTAAAAGCATTTAAGTACTAAAACCAGCACTTCGGGAAAAGTGCGCGTGCGTGCTTATGACATCTGGCAAATTGAATATACTTTTTTCGCGTCGGCCAGTTTAGGAATTCCTTACCCTGGTAAAAAGGACGACCGTAATCTCAATGTAGCTATACAATTTCAGTGAGTATTTTCGTAAAGCGAAGAATAAAACGTAGAGAAAGTTTCAGAAGCACTGAGCTCGTGCGTGCTTATACTATTGCGTGACATGTAGTCGTCTAATGAATAATAAACAGCGCAGTGGCGACTCGCTGCTCATTCATATCCATCCACGAAAAGCAATATTCTTTTTTTTTACGTAAAGCGATCGAATATCAACTTACATCGTTTACAATATTGGCTTAAACTCCTATATAGATTTATTTTCAGTGACAACACCTTGAAGCGTCTCCGTTACCTAGATACGTATTCACTTTCACGATATTGCACGTTATAAATACGTTAAGTACCATGTCACATGTTTTTCTTTACGCTCAAAACCACTTCGCGTGATAGCGTTCAACTATTATTTTAATTACTTTCATTGTATGTGAGGTCGTTAGCATTTTGTTTCCTTTTTACCTTCGGTACTTTCAGAAATAATGTGAACAATATTATATATAAGTGACAACTATAATGGTAAGGTAATGACTCTCCGAACTATTCGTTGCGGCAGCACGTATAAGTGTAGAGCAAGTAATAATTACATGGCAATTGATGGCAGATCGATACAAGCAGGGCATTGGAAGCTTAAATAATAAAATAAGCCATTCAAATAAACTCCAAGTAATTTTGTACCGGACGATTTCAATGTGCCAATTGCGTTTCCTTCGATCAATATGAGACGAATATTTAAACAAAATAATAGGATGTACAAAATAATGAGTAACGTAGTTTTAGTTTAGGTACTACCTACAGTAACTGTTATAGTATAAAATAATTGAAGGAAAATATTAAAGCGTCTAAACGCCTCCTGTAAGGATTATCTATGACAACATAAAATATTGCCATGGTATTGTACGCGGGCGTAAGGCAAGCTTTTAATCAATTAAAGCCGGTTATTAGTGAACCACAATGTAACTACTTCGGCCATAAATAATGTCACAATTTAAATCCTTTTTTGTTTGTTTTCTTTATTCTAATTTGAAATGCACTTATATATAAGAAAATTAGATTGCCTGCTTATCGTTTACCTAACACATTTATATATTTATTTGGGATTTTGAAATAGACTCATTATGTATATGGTATGGTTCGGACATGTGGAAAGAATGCCGAACGAACGTCTGGTTAAGAAGATATACAATGCGAAAGTGGAAGGATGTAGGTACCGGGGGAGACCGAGACTAACCTACCTAGACCAGATCGGTCATGTACTGAAGGAAGGTTGAGTCAAGAGTCTCCGAAACCGACGAGCGTGTATGAAGAGAATTATGAATGTTGAGGAAGCGAGTGAAGTATGCAAAGATAGAGTTCTCTGGCACTCTGTTCTCTCTGCCTACCCTGCAAGGGATATGGCGTGATGATATGTATGTATCTATGTATGTATATGGTATAACACAGAGTCCTCAGTTTTTAAGAATTTATAAAAAACTATGCATTAGGTAACCATGAATACGGTAAGGTAATCATCAATCTAGGTCATTTTGTAGCACTTGGGCGATCTTATTTGGGCGAGACTTGGATACCCTAAAAGTAGTTAAATATCCCACAAGTTAATATTAGTGACCTTCTAAACTCAATACTGAAAGTGAGACATCACATTTAGTCATATGCCGCCTGATATTATTCTTAATAGTTAAAATGTCGTACATACAAATGTCTAAGATACATTCGCGGCTTCCGTTTCAATTCTTTAAAACCATGAGACCATGTCGCCATTCGCCATTGTGACAAACACACGAACACCGCACCGGTCGTCTCTACGTGAACTGATTATGAACGCGTCAATGCGAACCGTGAGTATCGTTGCAAATAGAGAATATGAAGTACGTACGAGGATAGACTTAGCAATAAGCTGTTTATAACCTAAGAACACTTTAAAAGGGCTTAGTGACAATAATCATGGATGGAAATGCCGTTGAGTAAGACATTTGTCACACATCTATTTTGTGCATACATATTAATAATCATCTATCATAGACCTCTCCACGAGAATGCCACTCAGAACGGTTCTGTACAACCTGCATGGATTGGTTTCCTGTGATCTTCATAATGTCGTATGTTGTCAGTACACCTGGTGAGAAGTTGTCCTAGCCTGCGCCGTCCGATTCTTGGTTCGACGAGCGATGTGGCCTGTCAATCGCCACTTAAACGTGCTCATTATTCGGGCTATGTCGGTTACACCCGTTCTTCTACGGATTAACGTATTCCGGCTTTTATCACGTGGGGAAAGAACTACCAAACATAACTCTCTGCATAGCACGCTGAGCGACTTTGAACCTTTTTATGAAGCCAATATTTAGAGACCACCTTATATGTATATTGAATTATTGATAAAGGCAGAGTAAATGAGTAATTCGGCGGTACGGGTCCTTTTATTCCAATTAGTGCAGGTCTTTTCGGGCATGGTTAGTTGGGCAAGTAAATGCATATGGTTGGGAGGAGGGACACTCTCCTACCACTACCTACTACGATTGCGATGAGGACACGGTGACGCACATTCTCAAAGTCTGCGTGGCCTGGTTAGAGCAGCGCTGTAAGCCCGCAACGCCGTCATTATCGGTACCGACCTGACGGTGCCATCATTTTAAAAAGAAATAATTATAATTTTAAAATTTTAAAGACTATATTATTTTAATAAATATGAAATATAAAACGTATGGCAGGTAGTATATACAGGATGGAAGTGGACCGCTCCCGAAAACAAAGACAGGGGACCCTACTAGTCCTACTTGTAATGATAGGCTATAAAAAAAATCAATTCAGATGAAGAAAAACAAATTTCCCCACGCGAGGTCGTTGAACTCTTGAACATATGATCGTGAGTTTTGAATAGATTGAGTCTTTTCTCATCTGAGTAAAGGAAGTATTTTTATGGAATTGTCGTTACATGGCACTGTCCTAATACTATGGAATGTGAAAAAAACTTAATATTCGTGGTGAAAAAAAAAATTATCTTTCATACGAATCGATTTTTTCTAGCCTATCATTACAAGTAGGACTAGTAGGGTCACCTGTCTTTGTTTTCGGGAGCAGTCCACTTCTATCCTGTATACAAAACGTATATATTATTTTTTTAGAGGTAGAACCATACTGTTGACAGGTTTTCTGTCTACAGCCACATGCCGGTCGACGTCTGAGTTGCAATGTTCTGCTGAGTTTCGTTCTGTGAGCGAAAGAGCCGGCAGCCCAACTTTCTGGGTGGGTTTAGGGTTTTTATTGTTAGGCAGCAGCCTAACTGTACCCCTGGCATTGCAAGGTCCATGGGCGGTAGTAACACTTACCAAAAGCAATAAAAAAATTGTATATACAAATGCGGACATACAAACTATTAGATGAATAAGTGACGCCGATAATATAAGAAATAAGTCAAGATTAACAATATATTATACACTAGCTTCTGCCCGCGGCTTCGCCCGCGTAAAAGGTTGCTTTCCTAAAGTTTTTGATCCCCTATTTTTATTTTTGACCGTCGGTAATACAGTGCAACGGTATTACAATACTCAGGGTTGGAACTTCATTACTGGACTGCTAGATGGCGTTGAAGAAGCTAGATTTTGAGATTTTTTGACAAACAATTTTTTTATTTTTCATATAAAAATTTAGATTTTTTTTTAATAAAAAGTATCCTATGTTACTTTTAATACCTCCAAGAATATGTGTACAATGTTTCATGATGATCGGTTGAGTAGTTTGAGCGTGAAAGCGTAACAAACAAACTCACATTCACATTTATATATTAGTAGGGATGTATATTGTCATACATGAATATATTTGATAAGGTTCACGGATTAACCACAAGCCCTTACGTTATAGAATAATTATTTCTGACACTTGTAATTACTAATTCTCAATCGCTCTAATTGCTATTAAGTATGTATTTATAGTATAGTAAATACACTTAATAATTTGTAGTTATAGACATAGGACTTCATGTAATGAATGATTAAATAACAATACAGTGTCATTATACAAATTGTTTCAATGATTAGTTGGAAGCAATTTAATAATTGCGGTGTATTCATATCTATTATAATGGATATTAAATGTTATGCTTTCAGTTAGTACGATACGCATTCAACGATTTACGCTTAAGATGAGTCTAGTCATTGGGTGTCCTTACAAATTTATCGGGGCTTTTACTCTATTGCCTGTTATCGTAAAGTTTAATTTTATATACAATATCATTTTATCTATTTTAATTATATGTCATGTTGTTTAAAAGAAATTTTGTAAATTAATATCTCAATTAAAATGCCCACATTTTTGTAAGAATAATAACTAAAGTTCAAATACATGACATAAAATGAATAAAATGTCCAAAACACATATTTGACGGCAATTGTGTTAAAAATCTAAATTTTATATAAAGTTGACATTTTAATCGATTTATTTAACATATTCTTCATAAGACTTTACTGTGTGGTAGCGCGGTTACGAATGCTACCAATCGCTTTGCTCATGGGTGTCGTAAAAGACAACTAAGAGCTTTAAATAGACCTGGGCCAACTCCACCTGATGCCGTTTGGTCAACAATTACATTCCCAAGTAGGGTTGACGTCAGACAGCCGGTCGGTCATAAAACTATTATTGCCAATAACTTTTGTAATATGTACAAGTACATATTGCATTGACCCCAAGTAATTGAGACAAGAGAAAGAAGGAGAACGGGACTCTTCATAAAACTTCTGTTTCTACAACGCTAAATAATATAAAAAATTAGAAGCCTTCATTTGCTCTATTGTATTTGTAACTTGCGTTAAAGTTCACGTGTGTAACTTTTAAATTAGATTTTAAATTCTGACTAAGCACAAATAACATATTTATTATTTATAGATAAATGTACATTTTTGATATGGATTTTAGGAGTTTGCCGATGTTTCGAACACTTTTCAGTGTTCACGATCACGGAAGGAATGGGGTTTTATTAAAAATTGTTCTATGATGTACTAAACAATAGAGTAAAAGGCACCAGAAATTTATATAGACAAACACAGACAAACATAAAATACCCGCCTTATGAACTGCCTACAAAGTTGTTCATATAATGTCGTTTGGATTTTATTCACAGCACAGTCAAGTAATGGTTCTGTATAATAACTAGATTGGTCTACTAATCCATAAACTATAAGTTTTTAGAAAAATATTAATAAGGTTTCAACAATTCATATCATTAATCTCATGTGTATTTTAAGTGGTTACTTAAAATAAGTTTAATATTAAAAAATGTTTTTTTTATAACGGAGCAGAAATTCTCAAATACTTCCTTTTATGACAAGTTTCATCATCTTCTATTACTCCTTGTAAATAAAGCTTTGTGTTTAATATGACAATGAAAACAATAAGGTACGTACACTTAATTATAAATATTAAAGAGAAACTTTTTTTGTTTATTCAAATACACGGACACTCATCGACGAAAGGCTCTTAGGCCCTCTCTTATTATTACAATTATATTATTGGTAACATTTTTTCGTTCAATAACTGATTAAGTGAAGCTGTAAAAACTATTAATTTAACCAAATTTTCGATATACTAATTATCGCTACCAGACAGAAGCCTTAGTCAGAATTGAAATTTTAAAATATAAAGACGCTGAAAGTGACGGCGGAATTTATAATTTTTCTTTTAAGTTTGACGAGGTACGGGCATCCTTGTTGCTTTGGGGAGACGAGAACTTTCTAATTAAATATTAACACAGTTAACACACTATCATCGTCGTAGACGGGAGTTTCTACCATAAATTTTATAGTGTAATTATAACAATATGGGCATAAACATACATACTGTCTGTGATTTCCAACTGTATGTTCAGCAGTTTGATAAAATATTTAAAAGCCTAATTAATTAACATGTTGAAAATTTTCGAAGTTTTAACACCAAGATTATATAATTCAACATTGCGCAAAGTTTTAATATGTTTAATATCATTAAAGAATCTCGCCAAAAGATTGCCTTTCATGAAATATTTTCACAAATTTATACAAATTTGTACATACTTAGTTTTAGTTAGTTAAATATTCAGCTATTATAATACTAATGACGATAAGTAGAACGAAGACAGACAAAGCTTTTATCACTTCAGTTTGTAATTGTCAGGTAAAACAAATAATTATATCAGAAAAAATAAACAAAAACTTGTCAAACCATTAATGGAAATATGAATTAGTTTTAATTACATGACTAAAAAAGTTCACGTAGTTGCATAGAGTAATTATAGGTTGACGGGTAATCGAACAAATGTTACTAATTCTTGTGCCTACAATACATTAAGGGGATATTTTGGTCTGGTGGTAGAAAATTGAAAAGCGCCATTTTTTTTGCATATTTTCAAAGTTTAGGACTCCAAACATATGTCCTTAAAGTCCTTAAACGGATTTTTCAAAATTCGAATTATTTTCGGAGAAAACGAATTTTGTGACGCGGCATCAAAGCGAAGTTACAATTGATCGCTCTGAACTGCGAGTTTATGCTGCTTCAAAAAATCTGGGATCGCCGATTAATCCGAAGGGAGTATTAAATATTATTATCTGAGTTATTCGACTGTAATTGTTTTTCAAAATTCAAACGCGTTTTACTTAAAACTACTTTTTTTGAGGTGGTTGACATGATATCTCAAGTTCTACCTTATCGATTACTTTGAAATTTGGTAGAAATCTTCTTTATATATCTCTCTATCGCGTCTGCTTTGCATTTTGGGAAATTATAATTTAATGTATTTAAAAAAAAAAAAAAAGTCAGTAAAGGTAATATATATTATTTTTATATCGATGCCATTTTGTGAATTTTTATTTTTCTTTGGCTAAGGTGTTCAATACGGTAGCATCTTTACTTACACAGACTTTTTATTTTTTTGTTTTAGGTCACTGCAAGGGTTGGATGTCAACCAGCACCATTAATTTTGTAGCTACCGCTTCACCGGACTATAATTCGACGATTTTTTGTTTTACCATTTTTTAAATTTATTTTTATATTCTTTAATTATCAATAAAAATGGATGACAAAAATGTTTTTCATTTTTTTTATCCAGGTTGAAAACTGCTTAAAATTTAGTCTTCTAGACCGGTATACCCCCTTAATGAACTACTGGAATGGACAGCTATTTAATACATTTTTTTTATAAACACCACTCTGCACTAAGAAAATCCTTATATTGCAAACATATAATTAACGCAGACAAATTACACCCAAACCTGGGGCACAGATAAAACATTACTTATTTTACTGATTGTAGCGCCGCCTACAGATTGGTAGCATAAAGTTAGCTGCCATTTTGTCCTATTTGTCAAAAGTCTGACAACTGAAAATTTTTGTTTTTTGTTTCCAGCGTATGTACTTATTGTCAATAATCTATTTTCAGTTATAGATATGCTTTCTGAAAATGATCTTAATTTTCATTTTTAAGCTTATATTATTGTTGTTTCGTTAACGGCTAATATGGTTCTTTTTTATATTTCAGGGTAGGTCTCATAGTAAAAGAAAATTCTATATATATATATATATATATATATATATATATCACTTCAACTTTAGTTCATCGCCTAAGCAGGCTCCAAGTAGAAACACTTTCCATACATGCATATTTTACCATCGACTTGCCACTCTTTTTCAGTGATATAACCTTACTCTTTGACCCAAACTCAAAACAACACTTTGTGAATTGCACAAAGTATTGTCCTGCGTAGAAATGGCACCCACGGCACCGGCACAGAAGATCTTAGCCACTACGCCATCTGTGCAGTCAAAAATTCAAATGAGTTAATCATACACATCTATATTTATTATTATACGCACCTATACTATATCACCTAATAAAACAGTTTAGCGTTTTTATTACGGACGGATGATAGAAGATTTAAGTCAGTGTTTATATGCTCCCTAATGGTATAAAAACTTATCGCCTGTCTCTGAATAACAGCTTCAATGGTTGTCAAAAGCATCTAAGATAAGCGGTAAGACGCCTCACTTTATTTTTTAAATAGATACGATAATAATTTATCTCAATGAAACAGGTAGGTCAATACCTGAGAGTGATTTCGAATTGTTTACCAGTCACTTATCAACGCCTTTAGGGATTATGTATAAACCGCGACGGCAAAAACCTGCAAGCATACCGCCAGTTATACATCGATAAAAAACTATTAACATTAACTCCGCACGTTATACGATTCGCTACTTTGATAATTTTATTTGTTATTTTGTCATCACGAGCAGCTTTGTTAAGGGGAGAATACCGACTAAAGTTGCAAGATTTGAGAGCCTCGCAAGAGTCTTGCATTTGGGCAACACTATATCACATGCTTAAGAACTTGCCGATGTTTTAAAGAAAATTGGAGAAAGCGTTCTAATTGATGAAAATGCTCAAGTGGCTGCCGCAAATACTTGGTCGAGTTAGAATTTTTAAGTTTCAAATAGGGGTGCGTAGTATAATTGAATGTCACGCGGACGAAGTCGCGGGCATCAGCTAGTTTACTAATAAACTAAATTTAGCAAGACTCGGCAAATCAAGCATAGAGGACAGAGGTGCCTCTGCGGTCCACGCGCGTATTTATTATAGTAACCATTCGTATATATGTCGATATATGTATATGTTGATGAACATGTTATCATCTGAAATTAACTTATTTAATAAAACCTCTTTAACGCGAAACTAGGCAAAGGGAGTGATGATGAGTTGAGTGGGGAAACATGGATATGGACAGAGAAACCAGAGAGGCCAGAAACTAGCTGAATTTCTGGAGAAGGAAAGCCTCTTTATGATGAATTCCTTCTTCAGAAAGCAGCCACAAAGGAAAGGGACCTGGATTAGCCCCGATGGTTCAACAAAAAACGAGATAGACTTCATCTTGTCGGACAAACGACATATATTTAATGATGTCTCAGTGATCAGCAGGATTAAAACTGGGAGCGATCACCGAATAGTACGAGGCACATATCCACACAAAAGTCGAACGGTCACGCTTAATGAAGTATACCCTCCGACCAATACCTGTCCAATACCAGAACCTCGAAAGCTTTCAACTCGAACCACACAATCGCTTCCAATGTCTACACGAGTGCGAATCTCCGAACGATATGAATAACAGGTTCGTGGAAACTGTCCACGCGGTTGGGTCGAAGTTTTTCAAGGCTCACCGCGCGTATAGACCTAAAAAATTTTCTGACCAGACTCTCAGGCTCATGGAGCGGAGAAAAGAAATGGCAGTACAGTCTTCAGCTGATTGGTCCGAATACAAGCGGCTAAAATAGGTAGATCTCCAGGTCTGTGCGTCGCGATATTCGCCAATTTAATACGCTCCGTGTTAAGAAGCGATAGAGCGGAACCGAGGCTCAAAAGTGTTCGCACAAGATCTGTCTATTGGGCAAAGCCAAATGACTAAGCTGAAGGCCGATGACGGCACTGTCATTTCATCCCAAAGTGAGATCTTAGGAGAGGTCGAAAGGTTCTATGGACAGTTATGTATAAATCATTCCGAAATCCTGTTATCGGTTTGGTCCAAGATCCCAGATCCAAGCTAACTCGGCACTATACCGAAGAAATCCCGGACATTAGCTTGTGCGAGATCAGAATGGCTCTCGAACAACTTAGAAACGGTAAGGCACCGGGAGATGACGGAATTACGGCAGAGCTCCTGAAGGCAGGCGGCAAGCCGGTCTTAAAAGCCCTTCAGAAGCTATTTAATTCCGTTATCCTCCGGGGCGACGTTCCAGAGTCGTGGACTAAGAGTGTGGTGGTGCTGTTCTTCAAGAAGGGCGACACAGCTTTTCTAAAGAACTACAGACCCATCTCACTCTTGAGCCACGTCTACAAGTTCTTTTCGAGGGGCATTACCAATCGACTCACGTGCAAGCTCGATGACTTCCAGCCACCCGAACAAGCTGGCGTCCGAAAAGGTTATAGCACCATAGACCATATCCTCACGCTTCGGCAGATTATCCAGAAGACCGAGGAGTACAATCGGCCTCTGTGTATAGCGTTTGTGGACTATGAGAAAGCCTTTGATTCAGTCGAAACTTGGGCGGTCCTGCAGTCCCTTCAGCAGAGACAAATCGACTATCGTTATATCGAAGTGCTGAAGTGTTTGTACAGGAACGCCACAATGTCAGTCCGTATCTGGGATAAGAGTACAAAACCGATCCAGTTGCAGAAAGGTGTGAGACAGGGAGATGTCATCTCTCCGAAACTGTTCACCACTGCACTGGAAGATGTCTTCAAGCTCTTAGACTGGAACGGACTCGGTATTAACATTAACGGCGAATACATCACTCACCTTCGATTTGCAGACGATATCGTCGTTATGGCAGAATCTATGGAGGACCTTGGCACTATGCTCAACGATCTCAGCAGAATATCCCAACTGGTGGGGTTACGAATGAACATGGACAAGACGAAAGTCATGTCAAATGCCCATGTCATTCCTGTACCGGTCCTAGTTGGCAATGCGATTCTCGAAATTGTCGATCATTACGTTTACCTTGGACAAACAGTTCAGTTAGGTAGATCCAATTTCGAGAAAGAGGTCAGCCGACGAATCCAACTCGGCTGGGCAGCGTTCGGGCAACTTAGGAGGATCTTCTCGTCCAACATACCTCAGTGTTAGAAAACACAGGTCTACGACCAGTGTGTGTTACCAGTGATGACTTACGGCACGGAAACGTGGTCCCTAAATGTAGGCCTCATAACCAAGCTCAAAGTCGCTCAGCGTGCTATGGAGCGAGCTATGCTCGGGATTTCTCTGCGTGATAGAATCCGTAATACGAAAATCCGCAGAAAAACGGGTGTAACCGACATAGCACGAAGAATTAGCACGCTGAAATGGCAATGGACAGGCCACATCGCTCGAAGAACCGACAACCGCTGGGTAAAAAAGGTTCTAGAGTGGCGACCACGTACCGGACGACGCAGTGTAGGACGCCCCTCCACTAGGTGGACAGACGACCTGGTGAAAGTTGCTAGGCGTCGATGTATGCAGACGGCACAGGACCGCACTCTGTGGCGTACCATGAGGGAGGCCTACATCCAGCAGTGGACGGTGATGGGCTGAAATGATGATGATGTATAAAACCTCATAGTAGTAGTTCCTCGACACCTGTAATATGTCTATTATGTACTACAATATTTTCTACGTATGCTTGGTCATCTCATCGATTCGCATTAACCTAATGACACATTAGAAACTACTGTCCTACATTTTAAAATTTTCTACTATCCGATTTGACTAAGCGCCCTTTGATTATTAATACGATAGTAGAACTTCGGCTGGGTATAACAGAGATTGTAACATAGTTTTTAGTAGTAGGACCACGCTGTTGACAGTTTTCTGTCTACAGCCGCGGGCCGGTCCGTCCGGGGCAGTACCACACTCGCGCAGAAGATCGACGTCTGAGCAACGGCAATGTGCTGTTCGGTGAGCGAGAGAGCCAGAAGCCCAAATGGGTGGGTTTGGGATTTGTAAGCAGCGGCCTAGCTATACCCTTGGTATTGCAAAGGCCTGTGGGCGGCAGTAACACTTACCATCAGGTGTGCTGCTTACTCGTATGCCTCCATAAGCAAGAAAAATATCAAGGTTTTCTTCAGTTGTTAGATCTCTACAAGTAAAATACCCAAACTAGGGATAATGAGCCAAAAACTAGTCAAATTGCTTATTTTCATATTTAAAGACTAGCTTTTGCCGGCGACTTCGTCCACGCAGAAGTCATCTCTGACAGAGTTAAATAGAAAAAGCAATGTAAGGTGTTGAAGGTTTGTCGCTAGGACGATAATCAACAGCGTCAGAAACTGGAATGCGGTCGCCGCCTTCTGCGAGTTAGTTGTCTAACGGAATTAGGCAATAGAATTAGGGTGGGTTCGAGAGAAAATACTCTAGGTTGACACGCTCTATCGTCGGTGCTTTGGGCGGCGCAAGCGTAAGTATCTGTATTGACGTTCACTGCATGAGGGCTTCGACTCGAGATAATACCCGGTTGCGGTGGCCCGCCCGCACAACGTAGATGTACGTCTACGGCGCGCATATGTCTATATACCATAGCCGGTCACTAAAGAAAAAGGTGGTTCAAAAATCCATTCATTCTACAAATTATATTGCCATTAATATACTATTTACGGTAAAACCATGGGATAAAAATATAATTATCGCCACTATTTATTTGACTGTTTTGTTTCACCAGCAGAGTTGCGACCTCGTTAGATATGATTTATTATTTGAGTTATAGAGTGAACATTTTTGAAGCTAAACTTAATCTGTATCTTAAACCATTAGGCAAGAACCTATTGCCGCCCACTATGTGTATCATGTGAGCTCTCACGTCGGTCGCCACAAAGGCACTGGTGCGGGGTTGATGGAGAGGGGAGAGAAACACGTGTTTATTTATTTTTACCGAAGAATATTTGTACGTAATTTGAAAAGAATCGATAAGGAAATTTTCTCCCCATACACACTTTACTGCTTTGTTATACGCCCTTAGGGGCGGAATTAATAAAATCCTTTCATATTGAATCTATATGTCATAAATAAAAACGTGCTTCAATATTTAATGTTTCTAGCTAATAGTTTTGGCTTGGCGGTAATGAGTCGATCAACCCGTTTCACAGGCCTAATTTACACAACCAGAGGGTGAAAATTGACAAATGCCGGATATTACCCTAGAATATTTGATTCGACTCATAATTTGAAAAGAATCAATTAAGACTTTTTTCTCCCCATACAAACTTTGCCACTCTGCTCGACCCCCTTGGGGGTATAATTTCGTAAAATCCTTTCTTAGTAAATCTCTACGTCATATAAAGAAATCACTGTCAACATTTCAAGTTGCCAGCTTCAATAATATCGGCTTGGCGCTAATGATTTAATGAGTCGTACAACCCGTTTTGCAGGCCTAATTTACACCCCCAGAGGGTGAAAATCAACAAATGCTGAAATACGTGTTTATTTATTTTTACTGGAAAATATTTGTACGTAATTTGAAAAGAATCGATAAAGATTTTTTTCTCCGAACATTTTTTAAATTGACATAACTTTTTTACTTATAAACCAATTGACATAAAATAAAGCGTAAATGTTAAGTGAAGCTTACCACAATATATCAGTGAAAACCGCGTCTAAATCGGATAAGCCATTTCTGAGATTAGCGTGCACAAACACACAGACAAACAGATAAATATATAAATATATTATAAAATTGTTACACCCGTAACAAAGCAGTAAAGTGTGTATGGGGAGAAAATTTCCTTATCGATTCTTTTCAAATTACGTACAAATATTCTTCGGTAAAAATAAATAAACACGTGTTTCTCTCCCCTCTACATCAACCCCGCACCAGTGCCTTTGTGGCGACCAGTGCCGACGTGAGAGCTCACACGATACACATAGTGGGCGGCAATAGGTTCTTGCCTAATGGTTTAAGATACAGGTTAAGTTTAGCTTCAAAAATGTTCACTCTATAATTCAAATAATAAATCATGTCTAACGAGGTCGCAACTCTGCTGGTGAAACAAAACAGTCAAATAAATGGTGGCGATAATTATATTTTTATCCCATGGTCATATCGTAAATAGTATATTAATGGCAATATAATTTGTAGAATGAATAGAACTTTGAACCACCTTTTTCTTTAGTGACCGGCTATGGTATATAGACACACGCGCGCCGTACACGTACATCTACGTTGTGCGGGCGGACCATCGCAACCGGGTACCATCTCGAGTCGAAGCCCTCATGCAGTGAAACTCAATACAGATACTTCCGCTTGCGCCGGCCAAAGCACCGACTATAGAGTGTGCCAACCTTTATTTTTTTTTTTTGGTAAGCTATGGCCCGGTCACACGTCGCCCGCACCGTCCGGGGCGACGGAAGGGGAGCGCGTGGCCCCATAACCCACCTTATTCCCTACCCATCGCCATTGGGCCGGCCACTGGTACCGCTTCCTTGCCTTCCGTGGCCAGCCCGGCGGGAGAGTGTGTCAACCTAGAGTATTTTCTCTCGAACCCACCCTATTGCCTAATTCCGTTAGACAACTAACTCGCAGAAGGCGGCGACCGCATCCCAGTTTCTGACGCTGTTGATTATCGTCCTAGCGACAAACCTTCAACACCTTGCATTGCTTTTTCTATTTAACTCTGTCAGAGATGACTTCTGCGTGGACGAAGTCGCAGGCAAAAGCTAGTAATTATAATAAAAATGTAACGGATCGCTGTCTGTACATGAAAGATATATGAGAAAAAATATTACTGGGACCTTTATCAACACAAACAGAACCCAAAACAATGATTTTTAAAATCTTTGTCTGATTATCTGTTTGTCTGTGCGTTTGTGCACGCTAATCTCAGAAACGGCTCATCCGATTTAGACGTGGTTCTCACTAATTTATTGTGGTAAACTTCACTTAACATTTAGACTTTATTTTACGTCAATTAGTTTATAAATAAAAAAGTTATGTCAATTTAAAAAATGTTCGGAGAAAAAAAAAAAAAAAAAAAAAAAACTTTATCGATTTTTTTTTTTTTTTTCAAATTACGTACAAATTATCTTCAGTAAAAATAAATAAACACGTGTTTCAGTATTTGTTAATTTTCACCCTCTGGGGGTTTAAATTGGGCCTGCAAAGCGGGTTGAACGACTCATTAAGTCATTAGCGCCAAGCCGATATTATTGAAGCTGGCAACTTGAAATGTTGACAGTGGTTTCTTTCTATGACGTAGAGATTTACTAAGAAAGAATTTTACGAAATTATACCCCTAAGGGGGTGGAACAGAGTGGCAAAGTTTGTATGAGGAGAAAAAAAATCTTTATTGATTCTTTTCAAATTACGAGTCGAATCAAATATTCTAGGGTAATATCTGGCACGTCACTGGGCCTCTGTGTCCTAAACAGAGGCTCAGTGAACACGTGTGTGCGACAGCAGGGTGGGTCGATAGTGGACTTGTCATTCGCTAGCCCCGCTGTCGCACCACGAGTGAGGAACTGGCGTGTCCTGGAGGAGGCGGAGACCCTGTCGGATCACCGTTACATCCGGATGGAGGTCTCCCCTCTCCGGGACCCCAGCAGGGGTCACAGGGCGGACCGAGCTCCTGCATTTCCGCGGTGGGCTGTGGGGCGGCTGGATAGGGACCTACTGGCGGAGGCGGCCATCGTGAACACGTGGCTGTCCTCACCACCCCCAGCGGACGGAGTGGACGTTGAGGCTGTCCGCATCCGCAGTGCGTTAACGCAGGTCTGCGATGCGGCCATGCCCAGGGTGCGGCGTCTACCTCCGAGGCAGGGGGTCTACTGGTGGTCCCCAAGACTGGCGGATCTTCGTGCGGCGTGCATTAGTGCCCGAAGGTCCTACACCCGCAGTCGGCGGCGTCGCCGCGATGTTGAGCGGGAGGGCCAGCTGCACGAGGCGTACCGCAGTGCGCGTACCGCCTTTCGGCTGGCCATCCGGTCCGCCAAGGACGCGAGTTGGCAGGAGATGCTGGACGGTCTTGACCGTGACCCCTGGGGTCGCCCGTATCGCGCGTCGCTGAATAAGCTTCGCGCGCAGGGCCCCCCCCTCACCGAGACCCTCCAGCCCGACCTCCTTCGTAGAGTGGTCGAGGAGCTGTTCCCGCAGCAGTCGGAGCACACGCCCCCGGTCATGGCTTCGCCAGATCACGACCGGGAGGCCGTCGAGAGTGTTCCGCCCGTGACGGAGTCGGAAGTGGGGGCAGCCGTGGCGAAGATTCGTTCCGCCACCACGGCCCCCGGCCCGGACGGAGTCCCAGTCCGGGTGTTGACGTTGCTCCTCGAGCATCTCGAACCTCGCCTCAGGCGACTGTTCAACGCCTGTCTGATGTCTGGACAGTTCCCTGAGTGCTGGAAGGAAGGGAGGTTGGTTCTCCTGCCAAAGCCGGGACGGCCCCCGGATTCGCCGTCGGCCTACAGGCCCATTGTGCTTCTGGACGATGTGGGTAAGCTGCTGGAGCGTGTCCTCGCTGCCCGCATCGTCCAGCACCTGGAAGAGGTGGGGCCCGATCTGTCGGACGCTCAATTTGGGTTTCGAAGGGGGCGTTCGACCATCGGGGCCCTGCTACGCCTGAGGCAGACGGCCGCGGAGGCTGTCGCCGGCAAAGGAGTGCTGTTGGCGGTGTCGTTGGACATCGCCAACGCCTTCAATAGTCTGCCATTCAGCTGCATCAGGGAGGCGCTCCGGTTCCACGGAGTGCCCCTGTACCTCAGGCGGCTGGTGGCAGACTATTTGGAGGGGCGCAGTGTTCTCTACGCGAGCCCCGCAGGGGACATTGTGCGGACGCCCATGTCGTGCGGTGTTCCGCAGGGGTCGGTTCTGGGGCCGACTCTGTGGGACATCGGTTACGACTGGGCGTTGAGAGGGAGTCTCCCCCCCGGGCTGAGCGTTATTTGCTATGCTGACGACACGCTCGTCACAGCCCGGGGCAGGACATTCGAAGAGGCGGCGAGCCTGGCCACTCTCGGCACCGAGGAGATGGTCAGGCGGATCGAGGCGCTGGGGCTCAGGGTGGCCCTAAACAAGACGGAGGCTCTACTATTCCATGGGCCCCGTGTGAGGCTGCCCATCGGCGCCTCGTTAGTCGTCAACTCCATCCACATCAGTATCCAGGCCCATATGAGGTACTTGGGTCTGGTGCTCGACGGGCGATGGTGGTTCCGGGAGCATTTTCGTCAAATTGCTCCCCGGCTGGTCGGCGCGGCGTCCGCCCTTTCTCGGCTCATGCCGAACGTGGGCGGACCCAGTTTTCAGGGCCGACGGCTGTATGCGGGGGTGATCCGCTCAATGGCCATGTACGGCGCACCCGTGTGGGCGAGGGCTCTGAACGCCCAACTCAGGGCGGTTCTGTGGAGGCCACAGAGAGTCATGGCGGTCAGAGCCATTCGCGGGTACCGCACGGTGTCGACAGAGGCGGCGTGCCTATTGGCCGGGACACCCCCTTGGGACCTAGAGGCGGAGATGCTCTCCGACCTCTACCGGCGGGTTACCTCAATGCGCGAAGAGGGTGGCTCCCCATCGTTCAACGAGATAGCCACCTGGCGCGAGGACGCCCGCCGAGAAGTCATCGCCCGTTGGGCTACGCGGCTGGAGAGGCCTAGATACGGTGTTATTACCGTTGAGGCCCTCCGGCCCGTACTGATGGAGTGGATGGAGCGGCGGCACGGAGTTCTCTCTTTCCGGTTGGTGCAGGTCTTGTCGGGGCATGGTTGCTTCGGCAAGTACCTGCACACGGTCGTGCGGAGGGAGTGGACTCCGTCCTGCCACCATTGCAGTAGCGACGAGGACACGGCGCAACATACGCTCGAGGTATGTTCGGGCTGGGACGGGCAGCGCCGTGACCTCGTCGCTGTCATCGGTGCCGACCTGACGCTGCCGGCTGTTGCGCGAGCGATGGTCGACAGCGTCAGGAATTGGGACGCGGTCGCCGCCTTCTGCGAGGCTGTCATCTCGCAGAAGGAGGCGGCGGAACGGGCCCGGGAGGATTCCCGTGACCCGGGCCGCCGCCCGCGGCCGGGGCGGCGCAGGCGCGAGTACCTGCGCCTGATGCCGCCCTAACCGAGGCTTCGGGTGATCGGACCGGGGAATTGTCCGGTCACCCGACGTGAGGCCACCGCGTGAGGACGACGCCTCGACGGCGAAAGCTGTCGGGGCGTCGACAAGAGAGGAGCCCAAGAGGGCATACCGCCGAGCGGGCCACCGAAGACAAAGATCGGGTACCGGTGGCCCGCTCGTACGGCGAAGAAGAGGTGCTTGCAGGGTGGGTCAATGGGGTTGCGCGCCGCCTCTTCCGTCACCCCGGACCGATTTGGCGGGGTGCGACGTCCATAGCCCACCGCAAAAAAAAAAAAAAAAAAAAAGGGTAATATCTGGCAACCGAAGTTAAAATCGAGTACCGGTGGTCCGCTCGCACGGCGAAGAGAGAAGGTTTTACGGTGGGTCTATGGGGTCACGCGCCGCCTTTCCGTCACCCCGGACCGATTCAGCGGGGCGAGACGCACCCATAGCCCACCAATAAAAAACAAAAAAAAAAAAAAAAAGGGTAATATCTGGCATTTGTCAATCTTCACCTTCTGGTTGTGTAAATTAGGCCTGTGAAGCGGGTTGAATGACTTATTACCGCCAAGCCGAAACTATTAAAGCTAGGAACATTAAATTTTGAAGCAAGTTTCTAATTATGACATAGAGATTCAATATGAAAGAATTTTATGAATTCCGCCCCTGAGGGGGCGAAGTGTATGGGGAGAAAATTTCTTTACCGATTCTTTTCAAATTACGTACAAATATTCTTCGGTAATAATAAATAAACACGTGTTCCTCTCTCCCTCTCCATCAACCCCGCACCAGTGCCGGCGTGAGAGCTCACACGATACACATAGTAGACAGCAATAGGTTCTTACCTAATGGTTTAAGATACAGGTTAAGTTTAGCTTCAAAAATGTTAACTTTATAACTCAAATAATAAATCATATCTAACGAGGTCGCAACTCTGCTGGTGAAACAAAACAGTCAAATAAAGGGTGGCGATAATTATATTTTTATCCCATGGTCATACCGTAAATAGTATATTAATGGCAATATAATTTGTAGAATGAATAGAACTTTGAGCCACTTTTTCTTTAGTGACCGGCTATGGTATATAGACACACGCGCGCCGTACACATCTACGTTGTGCGGGTGGGCCACCGCAACCGGGTATCATCTCGAGTCGAAGCCGGACGGTAGAGCGTGTCAACCTAGAGTATTTTCTCTCAGACCCACCTATTGCCTAATTCCGTTATGCTCGTTAAAATAAACAAACAAACTCTTCAGCTTTATAATAGTAATACAGAATGTAAATCTGTGTGGGAGGATCTTCGTCTTTCAAATTCGTATACCATCAAGCAATGATAACTAGAAGCGTTCAACAGAATGCTGTACCAGTTCGAGCGGACGTCTACACTTGAAAGTGCGTGACGTCAACAGAATATTTGTCAATAGATCTGCAATATATTGGTGATGCATCAAATATATTGTAGGTGATCATATCCACCATAATAAAATCATTGGCACAACGTCATTCAATGTCGGTGTATCTAAATTTGCCATAAGCAGCCAAGAGAGTAATTAGATGATGGATCAATGTCAATGCAGAATTATCGTTTAAGACGCGACGAAGATGGCGTAAATGTGAAGTGACAGAAAGAATCTGAATATTGAAAATAAAAGCTCCTAATGTAAGCTCACGTTGTGAACTTTTGCAGGACGGGAATATGACTCCAGCGACAGGGCAATGTGACAACATGAAGTTTTATATTGACGAGATACTAAATTTGAAGCTTCTAGTGCAGTAGCGTCTACTGATTATTTTCATATTGAATGCGAATCAAATTTGTACTTTAATAATTAACTGAGGCTATTAGGGAAATGGTAAGGCTTATCAGCTTTAAAGTGAGATTAAAATGCAAAGTCTATGGCGATAGAACTGTAACACGAAAAGAACTTACCCCTTCCTGAATTTAAGGTGAACAATAAAATAAAGAAATCATCATCGTCATCTCAGTTCATATTCGTCCTACTACTGGCGTCGAGGCTCCTTGACAATGGGAGGGTAATTAACTATCTACACGACACTGGTCAGACGTGAAAATAAATTTTTAAATACTTTATTTTTTACAATATTTGCTAAATAATTAGCAACCCATCAAATGTGACATTAAACTTTGTTTAGTCCATTAATGTTGTTTAAAAATATATATCATACACAGGAGCGACTCTAGCACATGCAGCGCCCGGGTGCAATCAATTATCTGGCGCCCTCTTGTATCAAAATTCGTGAAAAAAATGGAATAGGTTGAAAGTTTTTGACACAAAATCAGGTAAACGCGATCGCATTATGAAGTAACAGTGAGCATGGCGACTAAGCAACCTACCCAAACCTGTCAAATAACGCACCCACTACGACTATAGATGGTTAGGCACCCGATGTGGCGCCCCCTAACACCCGGCGCCCGGGTGCACCGCACCCTCTGCACTATAGGTAAAGCCGGCCCTGATTATACATATATTGTGCCTAAAAATCCATCGTAACATTGGCGACTGACCTTCAAACATTTATTTCATGATGTTCATAGCGTAAACGAGACTACAATGAACATTATAAAGCAGCTACCTAAAACTTCCTGTTGGCTTAAGTTTTTACTTAGTCAATAGACAAAGTGCAAACTTTTGCCACACTCAGGGATCCCCGGACAATTTAAAATTACTACTTATATTCATTTCAATTTTAATAGAAAACTGTCCCCCTAATATTTGCTTATGCTGATAAACTTGATGGTAAGGCATACTAGATTCAAGTTTTACTTAACGCACGGAACCAGTTCTTACATCATTTATGAGCGTAATAAGTGAGTAACTAATCCGTGAACAAAACTCCCCACTAGGTGCTGTGCAAATTAACATGCATAAGATCTACTTCACATTTCTTAGTCTGTATTTACTAGAGCCGTAGTTAAGAAAGAGGTGATACAATTGTAATTTTAGCGATTCACTAGACGAATAGGTAGTAGGTAGACTATGCGTCTGTTTTTAATGTTTATACACATTCATTTTTTCTTAGCCCACAATTAACGATAAAATATGTTAGATACAATTACTTCCAAATGATATTAATTTCTAAATTATTTAATGTATAAAACATAAGACACGCACATGATCTGATGGTCTCCACATCAACAGTTTATGTCCTTGTTTACCATAAATATATACAGCAGTTGGAAACTCTTTCTTCAATCGGTTATTCAAGAAAGAGTTTCAACTGCCGTATACATTTAGGTATACAAACTGATCGAACTTTGCGTCATATTGTTATTTGCGTGATATACTCACTAAGAAACGATTTTACAAAATTCAACCCCAAATGAGGTGAAACGCCGAAGTAACGTTATACAACAAACACTGCAAAAGTAAAAATGTGCTTCACAATTTGTCAATTTTCAATTCTTAAAAGTGTATAAAGAGACTTAACTTCTGCGGTGATACTTACACTTCATTTCTTATTGAAATAAAAATTGCCACAAATAAGTACCTATTGGACAGCGTCTTGTTTTTGTTATATAATCACTAACAAGAAATATTCTAAAATTCAGCCCCTCAAAGGATATTTTCCATCCTAGATGGAAAATAGGAGATGCATTTTCAGATATTTTTTACCTTACAACACAAATAGTGACAATCATATCTAACGGGGGCATCACACGTAGTTGATATGTAGATATAAATAATAAATAAATATTATTAAAAACAAATAGAAACTAGTGATAGAACGTGGGCACATTTAATTGAAATAAAAACTCAAATCTCGGTTTCACAAATTTCACGAGATGATTTATTTACGTTAAGATAGTCCAGAGTAAGAGACAAGGGAGGAGTAATTTATTCAAATACACATTATAATATAAATATATATATAATGAATACAAATGTAAATATAAATAGTATAATAATAAAAGAGACACAATCCCGGTTAACAATACAATATGTCACCACCTCTTAATTTCTAATAGGAGACTTAAAAACCACCTGAGAGAACACTGTGCATGTACATCAGGACTCTCTTGGGAATCCGTCTACCAATCGTAGTGATTATTATTACAGTATCCTGCTTGCGGCAAACGTATGAATGAATATGTACTGCGTTATATTACAAAATAAGTGAATAATTAGAAATACATTTAAAAACTCATTTTGAATGTCACTTTAAGAGCTTTTAATAGCTTTTTTTATTGTGGATTGATGAAATACGATTTCCAATGTGAAATGATCGAATATCGACCATTCGGGGACATTTAGTTCTTTTAAAAACAAACACTTTAAATCTGAAAGAGCTGAATTAACAAAAATTAAATCTAAAAGTTCTCTTTGGTCTTTAAAAATTTCCATAGTAATAATGAATCATAAGATAGAAAACACGTCGAATGAGTCTTTTGTGAAAAAAATCTGTGCCAGTTTATTCGCAAACAAAATTATTAAAAGAATAATTCGAGTTCAACAGGTGTTCCATTTCCAAATTTCATCTGCAGCAGTCTGCTTTTAATCTTTCTTAATAATGTATATTTTAACGTTATCAAACAAATGTATACCTATTTGAGTATCTACCTAATATTATCACTCTGCTGTGTTGGCTAATTAAGAATGCAATGTGTCCTTTCCATTCCCTCCATACCGAAGGGTGTCCTAAGAGGCGATTAAGGCGGGAAAGGAGCTGTAGGAGAACACGAAAAAATATATTCGGCGAGTGACATTTCCTTTCAATTGTGCAGATGGTGTGTGCCCAACGACAGTTCGTGTATAAACCTTAAAAAAGCATTACTCTTGTAAATATTACTATAACAGAAAAAAAAACTAGCAATGACAAAATGACATCACCACATGCAACAATTTTTTTATTTACTTTTTATTGCTTATCGTGGCAAACGGGCAAGCAGCGCACCTGATGGTAATTGTTACTATCGAACACGGACCTTTGCAATACCAACGGTATAGCGAGGCCGCTGCCTACCAATACAAACCGAAAACCTGGGTGGGTTTTCGGCTCTCTCGGTCACCGAACGAAGTGCAATAGCACATTGACATTACTCAGACGTCGATATTCTGCGAGAGTGTAGTACTCTAACCCTGACGGACCGGCCCACGGCTGTAGGCAGAATACTGTCAACAGCGTGGTCCTGCCACATTAAAATATGCTCATACCATATATTATAATATATATTCAATTCTTTCAATAATTTTAATGTGTATTTTTCATTTATCTTCGCGTGAAATGGATTATATATTAAAAGCCTGCAAAACAAGGTAATTATTTTCGAACTAAGTGATATGAGTTTACGAACTATTGAATGAAATTAAAATCGCTTCTTTATGCAACTCGTATGGGCTCACGGGAATGTTCAGATAAAATACTTTAATTTCTCTAACAGATATCTCATATCTGAATGTATTCTATCATTGTATATGTTAAAATGAGAGAAGAGAAACTATATAAAATTAATAATTATGGCAATTTAAATTTGATTGTGAGACAAGAATTTACTAAAAGAATAAGTAGGTAAATGTCTCGCGAGAAGGTAGAGAAGACGCGAAAACAAACAGTACTATATTAACATGTTATTATGTTATTATTAACATGTATTATTACACATACATACATACATATCATCACGCCATATCCCTTGCAGGGTGGGCAGAGAGAACAGAGTGCCAGAAAACTCTATCCTTGCATACTTCACTCGCTTCCTCAACATTCATAAGTCTCTTCATACACGCTCGCATGTATTATTACTTATAACATTTATTATTATTTTTCTTGTATATCTGCCCGCGAGAATTTTATAATTGATTTTAAAACTAACGCCCTGATGATAGATACCTGAAATTTGGACCATAGCTCCAAAGTGGATGACAATGTATGAAACCGTGAAAAAAGAAGAAAATAAATATATACATATATATAAATAAAATATTTGATAATCAATTCCAAAATGTGTGTGTACCGAATGATTCACCTAATAATAATAATTAATAAAAAAATAATATACCATGTTTTATAACGGACCCTTATGAAAGATATACATACAGATTTCTAACTTTGCTAAATTATCCTGGTAATTCGTACTTGGCAACTACTAAGACCTATTAAAATACTTGTATAGTTGGAAACGAAAAACGCAACGCATGAATTAGGTAACTGTTAACCCTTCATAATGATTACAGAATTTTTTTTTATACTTTTTAGTCCGTTATAAAAATATTCTATTTTTTTATGAAAATTCTCATTTATTAACACAATTGAAGCGATAGGGCTAGATTGCTCTTATACTACTTCATGGCTACATGAGGAATCTTGATATCTGTTATGCGAGAAGTGATATATAATTACCTACCTAATATAGTGGACTAGTAATATCAATAAAATAAATATCTAACAATAAGAAGATTGGATAGGCATTGTAAATACTGTTTCGTAAACTTAACGATTTTCTAATAAAGATTTCGTGTGATGACGGAGTAAGAATACAATTCACTACCTCCCTATCTTACCCGTGGGTGATCATAAGAGACGATTAAGGGATATAAAACGCATGTAAGACCTATACAAGAGAAGGAAAACTCGAAACAAAACCCTATAGCAACACGTCTGACCAGCTTGGTATAGTAGGTCAATTGCCCTCCCATTATGGAGGAAGCTCGAGCCCAACAGTGGGACATATGTGAGCTGAGATGATGAATAATTTATCTCTCAGATGATATTCGATAAATTTCAAGGTATGCACAAAATTGTGTCATTCATAAACCAATAGCAAATTTTGGTAGTGATAATATAGAGGTATAATCCAAAATCAGTGACAGACAGATGCTATTAGACAGTCGGTTAGTTGAACGGGCGAAAGGGTTCGAATCCTTTGTTTACGGCGATGGATTAGTGCGGAATCTTAATTATATAAATGGAATGTCATTTATCTATGTAAGAAATACAGCAGGTGTCAAAGATGTCAGCAAAGTAAACAACAATTGTAGATATTCGTACTATAAATAAAATATACCACTTATAACTAATTCATTTCAGCTCACATATGTCCCACTGCTGGGCTTGATCCTCCTCCATAACGGGAGGGAAATTGACCTACTATACCACGCTGGTCAGACGTGTTGGTATAGGGTAATAAAACTAATAAAACTTGAAAATTTTATTTAAAATTTGTTGTTCAGGTTAGTAAACATTTTTTATTTATAATCACACTTTACCGCGAAGTAGTAAGTAGTAACACGCCCATATTCTGCCTCGTAATTATTGGTCCCACATAATAAGGGGCAAGGCTATTGCCGGCTATTTACCATTGAACAAAGGTTAATATAATATTTTTTCATAAAATGTCTTGTGGGAATTATTAATAATTAAAAAAACCGTAACAGAGTTGTTTGTATAGCTTCTAACCAATATAATTAATTCGATTAATATCTCATACTCAATATTTTTATTATTGATTAGAGACTTAGTATTAAGAAATATAATTAAGGCTGCCCTAGACGCTGGGTGTACATACAAATCTCTAGTGGTTTTCACTTTCTATTGTTTATTATCGTAACGTATAACTTTAACATAAATTTTAATATATAGGTATGTATATGTTACATTTCGCAGGGGCAGAATTGACAGGTACAAATGTTATAGAAAAAGAGGTTTCATGAAGAAAATTAATATTTCGTTAATAAAGCTTCAATATAATATTAATTTAATTATATAATATAGGTAAATCAAAAAACTTTATGTAAAATCTTGAATAGTAATTTAAATTATAGTAAATTAAAGTAACCTAAATAAATACCCGATACGAAACGAAAAATGATGTCACAAGCGGGGTTCGAACCCGCACCTATTGGGAATCCGGCCCAACCGTGCTGCCACTTACACCATTGTGAACTATTTTAGGACATGCAAATTTCGAATCATATTATATCTTACGTCTTCAAGGTGACGTATGCCATCTATCGGACAATGTTTACACATTGTATAGACTTAATACTTCAAACTTTACAGTTAGAATTGTATTAAACGATGACACAACCTTGTTATTCAAATTACTGAAATTTTTAGCATTTAATATGCTTAATTATTTATAAATACCCGATACGAAACGAAAAATGATGTCACAAGCGGGGTTCGAACCCGCACCTATTGGGAATCCGGCCCAACCGTGCTGCCACTTACACCATTGTGAATCATGAATAAGAAATGGCACTAACATTTCTCTATGTAATAACTTTAGCAGTATCTGTTTAGACACGGTATGTGTCTACTTTACAAAAATTCTTAGAAAGGTCCGTTTATCTCACTGAAATCATTCACTATCAGTTCAAAACCATCATTCTTATCATCTGCTGAAAACAAAGTCACCATTTTTCCTACTCTTATCCCTATTATATTATTACTTGGGGTCGATACAATATGTACTCTTCTTTCATAGTATATACTGTAAAAGATATTGGCAATAGTCGTCTTTCACGACATCCACGAGCAAAGTAAGAGTTGGTAGTATTTGTAGCCGCTACCACACAGTCAATCTACTGAAAACAAAGTAAATACTTATATATTAAGTAGATTTAATTACCTTAGTCAGCCCCTTGATAGATGATTATAATGATAATTATGTTTTTTTTTTATTGCTTACGGTGGCAAACGAGCAGACAGCACACTTGATGGCAAGTGCCGCTGCTGCCCTTGTACCTTTGCAATACCAAGGGTATAAGTTAGGCCGCTGCCTACCAATACAAATCTCAAACCCACCCCAGTTGGGCTTCCGGCGCTCTCATGTTACATACATATAAAATCATATAAAATATAAATTTAACTAATGGATAGAGAATATTTTTCTATGGCTCACTCGTTAACAGTGCCTTTAATGGTGTCAATACAGCTTTGTGTTTGGTAGGTATTAATATTTTTAGTATCGTCGATCCGTAATCTAAAAGCTTTTCAATGTAATACTATTTCTTTTTAAATTTATCATCATCACTCAACTGTATTTTAGCTACAATTTTACTGAGTATTTTTTACTTAAAATAAATTGTAGCTTAGCAATATGGACTTATATATTTGTTTTTTAATTATTATTTATCAGTGTTTTGTTTATATTTTGGCATTTGAATAATAATAATATTATTTTGTTTATATTTTTCGTCAATAATGACAAATTAACATACCCCTATATTTAATTATTGGACTCGAGTTCCCCCGTGGCACATATGTACATAGGTAGTTATTGTGCCGTTTGCGCCGCATAACCATGCGGCGCAAACGGCACAATAACTACCTATGTACATATAGATATATGTAATACAAGGCCAATTCTTGTATTTTGTTATAAACTTAAAATCTCGGCCTAATAAGACCTGCTATACTGCATGGATCAGCCAGCATGTTGGGCGACAAAAGCGACGGATGAGAGACGACTGCATCTAGCAGAGATGCGAGTGTGAGATGGATGTGTGGTGTGCCGAGAATGGATAAAATAAGAAATGAACATATAAGAGGAAGTTTGAAAGTTTCGCCAGTAACGGAGAAGTTAAGGAGTGAAAGGTTGACATGGTATGGGCTTTTTAATTATTCATTATTTAATTTTTTTTCATAATTTTTCATATTACTGGTTATTTAAAACCAGTTAATATTTTTATCATTTTGATAGTATTGAAAATTATTCATATTTTATATGTTTATTATGTAAATTAAATATATTACGAAACTATGTAAGAACCATTTAATATATTACTGAATAATACAATAATTACCAAAATAAAAAAAATCCCGAGCTATCAGTTGTTAATATACACATACTGAATGTAAATAATTGAAACATACTGAAAGTAACATTTATATTGTTGGTTTTCACTTTCATTCAAAAAATCTGCTTGAAAATGAACTACGTAATTACCCGTAATATAATAATAGATACCATATGGTTTAGCAAAAGCTTTTAAATAAAATAGTATAACGAGAATGTGTCTATTTGTGTGAAATTGGCATGGTAATAAAGCTTAATAAAATGGTGCCATACAAATTCAATGATCGTCAATGCCGACATTCATCCCGAGACTGAATTATTGTTCTATACACGGTGACATTTATGTCGTCTTACAAAAGCAGTTCAGTTAACGTACCCAGTATCTACAATTCATTCGTACAATTAAAAGGTTAAAAAATGATTACATTTTTTACTAAAAATTATTAAAATAATTATTAATTAAAATAGTAAGAGAACAGCATGTAGCGAGCGGTAGGCTAGCTACTCGACATAACCTACATACTGTTTAAGTACTACCTAGGCGTAGGTACTCTTTGGAATAGCAGTCCACGTGGACTTTGTAGCTGTGATTGTCTAACGTAGTGTTTTTCAACCTTTTTCACGACACGGCCTCTTTAGAATGAAGGAATATTCCGCGACCCCCCTACCTGTTTTATTTTGTGAAAATATTAACTTGTGATCATCGTCATAAGAAAATGGACTTGTGTTTATCGTCTCTAGAATCAAATCACTTCAATTCATTTTCTTCGACAGTCTTTTATTAAAGAAGTCGGATGTGAGATAAACATCAAGAAATTTATACCTGATATGAAAATGGTGTTAGAACAGTTGAAAGAAGAACTGTGTCATTACTTCTCAATGCAAGAGATATCGAACAATACTGTGCAAAGGTGGATCTTGAATCCGTTTTTAAATGCAGCTATAAATCGATTATATCTGGAAAAGATTTAATTCACAGTGTAGTAAAAACGAATCCACGATGGGAGAAATTGTTTAATGAAAAACAAGCGCAACCTTCACATAAAGAGTTTTTTTTTAATGTTAATTTGATACAAATGTTTAAGATGCAAGAGATCTCATGAGTTTTTATTTTTGTTTATTTGATACAAATGATCCTTTAGCTAACATATTTCTTAATAAATCTTTTAAACTTTATTGTTTTTTCACTGCTCTCTCCCAACCTTTTGCAACACCGCTTTAGAAGCTTCGCGACCCCCTTAAAGAGGCTTCGCGACCCCCTGGGGGGTGGGACCCACACGTTGAAAAACACTGGTCTAACGTAATTACGTTAGCCAATCATTATCATGCGGAATGCCGTATGATTTCTTTTGTTTAAAATGTAAACATTATAACCAGGTTGTTACAAAATATTAACTTTAATTTATTTTATTCTGTTATTTTTTTATCACTACCACTATTGAACAATTAAATATGTTAGATATGTTTCTTTGGTCGGATACTTTTATGGCACTGCTTTTGTAAGACGATATAAATGTCATAGTGTATACCTACACAAACAAAAGGATTTGTGATGTGAATTATTTATATCGTTGATTATTACGAATTTTTGGTGACATACTTAAATATTTAATTGATATAATAAATAAAAAAAGTGTGTGTGTCAGCTCTGACGCACGACTGGAGTTTACTCCTTAAGTACGATTATCAAAACAGGCGCAAAAAAAGCTCATTTGACTAAAAATAATATATATATATTTTTATTTATTAAAACTGTTCAGTGAAGTATTATCTCACGTCAGAAAGGTGCTCAAAATAGGTTGCGCACCAAAAATGTAACGTGGTCATTCGATCACTAGATTTTACTCCTCAAATTTTCTCATACCGGGCACCTTATATGAAAATCGATTCTTAAGGAGTAAACTCCAATAAAATCTTATCAGTAATAAATTGCAATTCAAGTAAATATATAATTGTTATAAAAACAAAGATTTATGAATGTTATGCAATGATTTGATCAACATCTATCAGGTGGAGATGGCACTCATACTTTCACAACAGATATAATTAATATATTTTTCGGTTCAAATTATACCCTCTACGTAAGAAACTGCTAAAATAATATTTTAATATATATTTTTTAAAGCTACAAAATAAAATAATAAGTATGTAGGTAGGTACCTGCCGATGTTAGTTTGTTTCATAATGTTTTATGCGAATCAGTCAACCGAGTCATAATACGTAGTACGTATTACATTAATTATATAGTTCTTTTATAATTGGAAATGGTAATGAAGCAAGGAGACACCGAAAAGCTTAGCAAGAAGTGCTATCCACTTCATGGTAGCACCGCTCTGTAGCTCCGTTCAGCTAGTCTTTAATTAAAATTACCTAGAAAGACGATACAGCAAGAGCGATCAAATACAATAGGCTTTTCCAGAAAGGCGTTCCACAGTAGTTTTCTACTCTAAAACACCAAACCACAAATATACAGTTGAATACTAGTTTATTAATAAAAAAAATAACACCATAGAAAAACATTGTTAAGGAACATGACAGAGAACACGCCCTGCTCTGATATACATTTTTAACATGCAATATAGGGACCTATATTCCATTTACAATATGCAACGATACCTATTTTAGAAAAGGTTAATAAGGGTATTGAAGTTTACGTACATTATTTCAGTTGAAATCTGTAACTCCGACTAACACTCATATGAAATTCCATAAAATTCCTATCACAGACATATATATGTATGTAGCATAAGATACATATGTATGTACATATATATGTATGTAGCATATGTACATATATGTATGTAGCTACAACGTACGTGCATATTAAAAACATTTCTGAACTTTTCTGTACGTTTTATTAGTTATGATACATGCTATGCTATAATGCCGTGTCGTATAATTACCAAATGGCGAGGACTCGTCACGAATATGTATTTCTTTTTTCTAGTCTCGCCCTGCACGTCATTTTCGGTCAAGGCAAGAGATCGATATTACCCTTTTATGATGTAATGTGAATATTGTACATGTCTACATTACCATTGTCTAATGTTTGCTTTTGTCCTTAATTAGAATTGCTAGCAATCGGATGCAATTGCTCCGCATAAATTAAACAATGTTACCTTTCTTGATCTTTATTTTAAACCTCTGTAAATATCAAAAATCTTTGAGAAACAAGAGGGAGCAAGTTCCAAGCAACCTGTTTCTAACTTTTCTTATTTTTGTTGTGTTGTTGTATTACTATACACCATATTAATTCTTATGTCTGACCAGATTAAACAGAACATTATTCTTGTAAGAATCAACTACAATCTGATAGTCATATACAACAGTATTTTGAACTTAGAGCTGCATTCAAGAAGTTGGAGCATAAAAGGCTCTCAGAATTTCATGTTTACTCAACGGTATTTTATTTCTTCATTATTAGTGTAATAGAAACAAAACTTCGACAAGTTAGAAACGCGCTGCCATGGGTTTATACATAACGGGTCAAGTACAAAATCTGTTGATCATCATAATAAGGATTGTCTTGATAATCTCTATGATTTACTAAATCTATATTGGTATAGAGCAATAGATAATAGTTTGAAGACCTCTACTAATGACCTATGGAAGGAACATATTGACCCAGTAGTGCAAGAATAAAAAATAAAAAAACACAAAGCAGTCCCGAGGACTGTCGACAGAAGTGAAAAATTAAACCAATAAAAAAATAAATAAAAAGCATGCCCCAAGGAGTATGGGTGTGACCATACAATAAATACACATATTAAATATATTATATTATATTAAACACATAATTAATAATATTATTATTAATTCCTCTCCTACGGTCTATTCTCACTCTGTCTTACGAATTTTCGATCAGGTTACGTGTCCTGACGGGAGTTTAACATTTTTACCCATCCCAAAGAGTGCACAACGCCGCTAAAGAAGTTTTCACTTCATTATTTCAGTGCTATAACTAATGAATGATCTGTTGTATGTAATGTTGTACTTATTGATTTAAAATGAACAGTTATTTTTTTTACTGCTATGGTGGCAAACGAGGAAGCACCCACCTGGTGGAAGGGGATACTGTCGCTCATGGACCTTTGCAATATCTGAAATGCAGCTAGACCGCTGTCTACTGTAAAGAAAGTGCTCTTCTTAAACGTCGTTTAAAGAACATGTCATAGCGCAAGGCAAATACAGCAGGTAATCCTGTTCAGATTCTGTAAGCACGTGGGAGACGTACGTACGTGGCACATAAGTAGACTCATCAAGAAGTTTAATATCTGGGCAATGCACGTAACAGTGCCGGATGGATCACCGATAACAAACACTTCTGGTGGCACGTCCACATAACGTTGAGAGGTATATATACGGAAGGTTATGGGGTTGCGCGCCATCCCTTTCATCCCCTGGTCGGATCGTACGAGGTGAGACCATACCGTCGCCTGTCTCGAAAAAGAAATAAAAATATAAAAAGATGCAGGCATCAGAGACTAGATATTATGTATAAGTTCTGCGGATTTTAGGAACCCTATATTGACTACTATAGAAGAATACCAACTTTATTAAGACCTCCAATACACGCTAGGTTTTGCATGATTGTTTTAACTGTGCATGCATAACCGACAGGCAAGCCCTAGCGTGTATGTGATAAAACTATACAGTTATCTTTTAATATGAAACTCGGTTATTCCTGTCGGTTATGCATGCATGCATGCACAGTTAAAACCATCATGCAAAACCTAGCGTGTATGGCGTATGGCCTCCATAACACGCTCAGAGGCTCATCCTTTCGTGTACCTACCTACCTTAATGAGCGACATCGCGTTGCACTTCTCTAATACTATATTATTACGACTCGAAATATATGTATTAGAATAAAGACAAGGTGTTGAGTGTATCTCGTAAACGGCTCCAAGAATTTTTATGAAAATATATGCATAGAGGGAGTGCCGGGAGGGCAATTAATCGATCTAGCTAGGTTTCATGCATAGAAGATATTGTTTTGTCAGTATTTTCAGGCAATGAAAAATATAAGTTTTCTCATTGGCTGAAAACTATTAAAACATGAACGCAAATTTTGACGCTGTCATTAAGAATAGACATAGCTCAATTGGAAAATCGAGCAATTTAATCTAGACAAACCGGAGCTCGGTCCGGATCCATGGTTTCTCTTTTTATTATTTTTTCCTTTTTTTACTATTTTATTAATTACACATACATACATATCATCACGCCATATCCCTTGCAGGGTAGGCAGAGAGTACAGAGTGCCAGAGAACTCTATCCTAGTATACTTCACTCTCTTCCTCAACATTCATAATTCTCTTCATACACGCTCGCCGGTTTCGGAGACTTGACTCCACCTTCCTTCAGTACGTGACCAATCTGGTCTAGGTAGGTGAGTCTCGGTCTCCCCCGGTACCTACATCCTATTTATTAATTATTTTTATAATATTGAAATATATTTTCTAAAACACACTAAAAATAAAGTACCGAGCAAGGCTCGATCATCCAGAAATTATTAATTAACCTGGAAAGTACTTGTAAAAAAAACTGAAATATACATGTCAATTATCTATGCATAACAAGTTTTGGGAGGAATATTGGAAATCAATTATGTATTTTCGTGTATGAAGAGAATTATGAATGTTGAGGAAGCGAGTGAAGTATGCAGAGATAGAGTTCTCTGGCACTCTGTTCTCTCTGCCTACCCTGCAAGGGATATGGCTTGATGATATGTATGTATGTAATTATGTATATTAATTTCTTAAATGTTTTGTAGTATTATATTGGATAATTTTCTTGGTATTTTTATGTAATATAATACAATTAAAGTGCTTAAGTGTAGTGAATATGACATAATAATGGTTTACGTGTATTTTCATGGTCTGCCAAAATGCCCAAGGAATCAATTTTGTTTATCAGTGCCCAATTCATTGTAATAACTTGACTTACTGACGGATAGTGCCTATTAATAGGCCACTTAATATGAAAAACTGTTTAATAACAATAAAATAAATTTATGAAGATATACAATGCGATAGTGGAAGGATGTAGGTACCGGGGGAGACCGAGACTAACCTACCTAGACCAGATTGGTCAAGTACTGAAGGAAAGTGGAGTCAAGAGTTGCCGAAACCGGCGAGCATGTATGAAGAGAATTATGAATGTTGAGAAAGCAAGTGAAGTATGCAAGGATCAGAGTTCTCTGGCACTCTGTTCTCTCTGCCTACCCTGCAAGGCATATGGCGTGGTGATATGTATGTGTGTATGTAAAAAAAAAGTGGGTTATATTTACTATGTCCCCTTTGTCTGTCCGAATGGACGAACAGAACCAAAATAAAAACATCTATACTTAAACCTTTTGCCGAAGTTTGGTTATACTATTTCTATCTCATTCTAAGTATGCATCCATTTTCTAAAATGAAAAGATGATCATATTCGTATAAAGAGAGCTTCAGAATTTATATTTAAGTGTAGTAGACTATTTTATGTGGTCTACTAAAGATGGATATTACCTATGTGCGTTTATACCTCATTCAGTACACCGAATTAAAGATATATAATAATAATTACATATATTACATCTATAGCAGAGTTTGGAACATCCCACTTAGGAAAAAAGCACATATATAATATTGATAATCACTATAAGTAAACTAACATCGCAAAGCTACGGTGATAAAGCGTAACTAAAATAGAGTGATAAGTACTTACATATGTCGAGAGCGTGTAATGATGACGCCTCGACGACCAAAAGCAGAGCTACCACACACAGCACCATCGCGTCTCGCTCACTTCACCATTCTACCGACACCTCAAAACTGCAACAAAATAAAATACAATCATTACTTAGTGAACCTCAACTTTGTAGTAACGGTATAAGAATAATATGGTCTTATCCTGTGGATATCATAAAAATTGACTAAGACACGTTCGCAGATACGATCACTCATAACAAACCCGAAAAACTAGCCATGTTATTACAACGGTGATGTAGCAGTCTAGATTTTCCTTATCAAGAGGAGGCTTCACAGTATGACAATATATGAGTTGAAAAAGAAGAAAGAGACTTGCATAATATTTTATTTCGAGTAAATAGCAAAATGCTGAAACATTATAATAGTATAGCGAACAAAAAAGACCTGCGTATTGTCTTCATTACTGTTACAATAACATGTGTGGTGGTTGGTTAAGAATACAATGAATCACCCTCTAATCACTTGCGAGGTTAGTAAAAATCGCAGGAGTGAACACCAGGAGAATAGACAAACAGCAATCGCCCGGGAAACTTAAAACATGATGTCATGAGAATTAACTACGAAACACGAACTGCAACAGCTAAACATGGAGATTGAGGGATTACCCCTTCATGAAGGCCAACTGTGGACTTCAATAAGGTGAATAGATGGTGAATGCTAGATGGATGAAATAACATATGATTAATCATATCATATAAAAATTAATGAGTTCTTAATATCTACGAGTATTGTTTTATAATCCTATTTCCTCTAATTATATCAAATCATAATCGCTCTGGCATCGCATTCGTTCAATTGTCAAATTTAACAATATAATTAACGAAGCAAAGCAAAAACCTTACAAGTTGTTAGCTACGTGTCGTCTTCAGACAAAAGATTCAATGCTTACATGTCACACACTCCTCTATATGTGGATACTTCAATCTTGAAACAAAAGAATTTCTGTAGGCAAACAACAATAGCTTGAATGCCTGAATGTAACTTGGATGTGAGCTTATATCAAGGTTTATTATGGCTTTGCTGTTAGTTTGCAAATTTTGAAGTAGTTGCATTTGTATATAAGTTTTCAGGTATGATACTATACTAATATTGTATCTACTAAATGAAATGTTTATTTTTTTATTATTTAAACTCCTTGTAGAGCAACGAATGAGTCAAGGTTAAAAAAAAGATAAAAATCAATGTACGTTGAACCATAAGGAATATATACATCCTTACTTCTGAGGAGCATATCTACATAAAGAACTGCCTTTGCTACCTATTTTGTAATACCATTTATACGACTTACATAGATTCTATTTTGAAATACTGTTGAGACTAAACAGGTATTATAAGATATAGACGTAACAAAACAGTGCGTATAGGCCGCATATACATATTCAATATGTCGAATATCTTAATATATATAAATTACGTGTCACGTTGTTTGTCCGCGATGGACTCATAAAGTACTTAACCGATTTTAACCAAATTTGCACAGCAAGTGTAGTTTGATCCAACTTAAAAGATAGGATAGCTTAAATCTCAATTTATAGTAATATTATTTTATTGCAAATTATATGTCTAATATTTGACAATCAAAATCATATGTTATATCAAAAGGATTTTAAAAGATGGCGGAATCTGTTGACTGGATTCAGTAAGTTTTAATAGATGGCGCTATGTTAAATGTACAAACGCTTTATATAAGCTAAAATTTGTTAGAATAAACAAAAAGTGTTACTGAGGCTAACCTAAGCCGCAGCAACGCGTGGCCTGGTCTGTTAGTATCAAATATAAAAAAGGCAAAGACAAAAATTTATTCAGCATAACTTCAGATTTTCTTAAGATTTTCACTTGTATTTTCTTTTAGTAACTATTCCGAGTTAGTATTATGAAAAAACAAAGTTGGCTCCTGACAAGGGAACTATCAATAGTTAACAGTAAAGAAACGAAACGCTTTCAGCTGTTTGAGAAGATTTTAAACAACATACATACATACATATCATCACGCCATATCCCTTGCAGGGTAGGCAGAGAGAACAGAGTGCCAGAGAACTATCTTTGTATACTTCACTCGCTTCCTCAACATTCATAATTCTCTTCATACACGCGAGACTCTTGACTCCACCTTCTTTCAGTACGTGACCAATCTGGTCTAGGTAGGTGAGTCTCGGTCTCCCCCGGTACCTATATCCTTCCACTTTCGCATTGTATATCTTCTTAACCAGACGTTCGTTCGGCATTCTTTCCACATGTCCGAACCATCGGAGTATTCCCTTTCGCATCTTTACACTAATGCTCTCTTTCATACCTACTCGCTCTCTTACGTCGTCGTTGCGAATGCGGTCGGTCAGCCTAACTCCACAGATTTTCCGTAGAGATCGCATTTCGACCGCATTAATTTTGCTTTCATGCTCTTTTCTGCATACCCAACTCTCGCTTCCATATAGTAATGTTAGGACCAGCACTGCGTTATGTATTGCACGTGCCTTCTGGCTGAGGTGGTGGCTACCGAGAAGTTGTCCCAACGCTCCGTTCACTCTATTTCCCGCATACACTCTTCACTCCGTATCAGTGTTGTACCTTCCATCTCGGCTAAAACCACATCCAAGATATACAAATTCATCCACTTGCTCTAGTACATCATTACCTATTTTTAGTCTTACATCTGTTCTGGCTTCATCTCTTTCAAAGACCATTTTGGTTTTGCTCACATTCATACGTAGACCCATTTTAAACAATAATAATAATAAATTTATTGAACAAAAATGACATGACATTACTATTAGTCACACACACATACGACGTTCTCTCTAGAAGAGAAAACTGTCAAGCAGTTAACAGCACAAAATATTTTATATAAGTACGCTTATAATTCTCTTAGCTCGTGCAAGTCCGACGAATGCGTGGTTGCATTATTTTACTATTGCAATATTTATAAATTTCCTTGAAAATTCCTCTGGAAATTTCTCGACAATCATGAGTATAGATATACGGATTGGATTACAATAGCTTACTGCTTAGAATAGAAAAACGAAATATGATAGTTATTGGATCAGAATTAAGATGAAATGTGAATTTACTCACAATAGTAGTACAAATGTATAAACAACAAAAAAGCAAAGTTCGATCGCCCATGTACAAAGTCATAAACAGCACTTCAAGGCTAAAGTTTACTCTACGGGTTTGTGGGGTCACGCGCAGCTTCATCTGTCGCCCCGGACGGATTTAGCGGGGTGTAAACAGACCATAGCCCGCCAAAAAAAAGGCTAAGGTGATCGAAAGTTTATTTGAAGAAGCTAAAACTTAATTTCCTCAATTAGACTATATCTAGGTTTTCTCATGTTGGTCTCTCTATCTAAAATTTAGTAACTACGAGCAATCACGTTTTGTTTTCCAAATATTATTATCTTATAAAATTTTGATGCTATGATCAAAAGAGAACATATAATAAATCAATGCTAATCACGATCACTACAATATAATTGTTATGAACTGGCTACATTTAGAACTTTCGAGATATAAAAAAAAACAATTCAATTGTGACGATATTTGTCATAACGAGTGCAATCACCGAGCGATAGGGTAGCAAGATTATGCAACAATGTGACGTTCGTATTGACGATCACAGATACTACTAAAGTGGCATATATATTTATGAGAACATAGAAGAGTCAGGATAAAGAGAAAAATAATAGTCCATTTTTGCGATTCACTTAAAACGAAAAACTTGAAAGGCTTTAAACGATGTTGTGCAAAGGTGTAATAATTGATGTATGTTTAATCATGAATTGGGAACAGATGTAATATTCTATAGCGGAAACCCTTCGCAAAATCTTTCAATGAACATTAAAATTAATGGCACAATAAATTAATGATGACAAATTAGGACCCTACCGATGCCCGCCCCGATGTTTACACTATTACACTTTCTACTAAGACAACTCAGAAAGGCTATGGTTTGCATGAATATAACTGTTTTAATAACGTTTAATTTATCATCATCATTATTTAGACTTTTCATGTCCACTGCTGGACGCAAGCCTCTCTTATCCTTGTCACTCATTATGAGGGAATAAAGCAGTGTCAGATAGTGTAGTGCCATAATCGCCACGCTTTGCGACCAGGTGAGCGATCGCAGTGTTGTATTACACGTTTCCCAGGACGGGGTTGCTGATGCGTGTGTGGTGATCATTTAGCCGACTTTTACGACTCCCACGGGCAATTAAGGGATAGCCACGGGATAAGAATATCCGTCGCCACACGGGGAATTTTAATTTATAGTCTGAATTTATTATTCAATTCAATATATACACAAAGTATTGTAGGTGTTAACGTAGACATTAGGGTTTTAGAGTTCATCTTTATTATATTACTCCGCTCACAAAAAAAAACCGTTTCCATGGAGCATTTATCTTTTAAAATGTAGCAAGAAATAATAACCCGAGGCGAAACCTCAAAATGTTTTAAACATGATTACATTTTTTTTTATATCATAATAAGAGTGTTAACGAGTTTAAAAGCCACACAATCTCTTTCACTAAACAACATCTGGAAGTAAAAAAAATGTGATTAAAAGTAACAGGAAAAACAAACATGGCTTCGAGTTGCAAAAAGCACAACAACGAGCCGAGCGAGAATGCTTACAACACTTCCGAACTTGCAACGTGACGAAAGTATCGTCAACCGGAAAATCTACGACATGGAATCGTAGACACACAGAAGCGACATATTATGCTCGCACAGGTGAACTGTGCGAGCATAATATATAACGTATCCTGCACTCTGCACGATTTTTATTTTTGCAACATTATAAATAGTTTAACATAATTCTTCTATAGCTTGGTTTTTATTAAAATACTAATAAATAGTTTTTATGATGATTTTAATGTGTTTGAGTAAATCCTTGAACTTTAATTCACAATTGCACTCTGAGGGGTTGCAATCGAGTTCTTAAATTTTATTTAATTTTATTTTCTGACGTGGTAACATCTTATAAATAGATCAACGCCGGCTGCACGCACGAAAATGTGTCATATTCCGCCTGAGCCGAGCGTGCAAGCGAGAGCACAGAATAAGCGATAGAGAGGCACGATCGGCCTAAGTATTCGGCTAGAGACGCATCTATCTGTCTTCCACTCCATCGGCAGATGCATCCGAGTAGAACAGAGATAGCGGCAGTACACACTCTTCACTTTATAAACAGCTGACAAAATGTTTTGTGAACTGTTAAGAAATTGAAGTGAAAGTTAATGTGGTATCCATTGTTTATGTCGTTCACAAAAGGATGCAAATTTTTATCAATGTTTTCTTATTACGTTATCACAAAAAAATATCGTCACAGACAATTTTTTTTTTAAATTTAATTAGTATAAGCTATTGACGACCAAAAAAATAACAATAACTAATAAATACCTACCTTACGTTCCTAAAAGACGTCAGTGCGATTGGAAGGCACATACTCCTGCCTTAAACATCAATGAGAAAATCTATAAATTAATATCGCGTTATAGATTTATTCTGTGTCTCGTACTTGTGTACCGCAAGTTCTAAAAGTCGATCTACTGAAAGCGACATGTTGGTTTTTATCTAGAAAATACTATACAGTTACACAATAAATTTACTGTGGGTAAATAGGTACATAATTGCTACGTTAAAATTAATTCCTTTTTTTGCGGCGTGCTACGGTGCGGCCACACCCTGCTAATCTATCCGAATCTATCCGAGGCGACGGGCGAAACGGCGCACGATCCCGTAGACCCGCCCAACAACGTACCTCTCAACGCCGTGCGGGTGGGTCACCAGAACCCGATTTTCTTCGGCTTCTTCTCGCTGTCGACCACCGCTTTCACGACGGCCGGCAGCAAGTGGTCGGCACCGATGGTAGCGACTTGGCATGACAGCTCGAGCGTATGCTGTGCCGTGTTCTCGTCGCTACCGCACTGTTGGCAGGACGGAGTAAACTCCCTCCTTGCGACCGTGTACATGTACTTGCTGAAGCAACCATGCCTCGACAAGACCTGCACCAACCGGAAAGAGAGCACTCCGTGCCGCCACTCCATCCATTCCAACATTACGGACCGGAGGGCCTCAACAGAACGTACATCGAATAAAGGCCTCTCTAGCCGCGTTACGCAACGGGCAATGACGTCCCGGCGGGCGTCCTCACGTCAGGCGGCCAGTTCACTAGGTGAAACGACGCTGCCTCCGTCGCGTATCGCAGACACTCACCGATACAGATCGGCGAGCATCTCCTTCTTCAAGTCCGACAGAGTGTTTTGGTCAATGCGCACGCTGCCTCGGCCGCCACCGTGAGAGGAGAGGAGGAGCAGAGGACACTACGCCCGTGCAAATAGTCCAACCATACATTCGCAAGTCGACTGTCGCGCAGCATATCCTGTTCACGTTAGCTGCATATAGTATACAAAAACAACTAAATAGAAATATGAGTTCGAAACAAGAACTCTAATTAGAGATGGTCTTGAAGAAAATGAGAATTGAGGCTCCATATATTTTGATTTACGATTGTGAAACGTTCCAATTGGGTTTTTTTTTTCGTTTCTTATCAGGGTGAATTGCTCGTCTTGGAACTCAAACCAAGAGGAGGTTTGAGTTCCATGACAGGCAAGTTTTAAAAATTTTTAATGCACTCATGGAGAACTGTGTCCAAAAAGTATTAGTTCTATTATAATACACAGAGTTTTAGTTATGGTAGGGCCACACTGTTGACATGTTTCAGTCTACAGCCGCGGACTTCTGCATCTGTGGGTAGCAGCAGTCGAAAATCGACTTGTAAGCTGTGACAATGAGCTGTTGCGCTTCGTTTTTTAAGCTAGAGAGACGGAAGCCTAACTTTCTGGTGGATTTTGGTGGATTGGCAGCGGTATAGTTGAACTCCTGGTACTGCAAGGGTCTATGAGGGAATCAACGCGAGTCGGTAGTATACACAGACTTTACTTCATGTCTTAGTTGCCCGCAACTACGTTGCGTGGAATTATAAAAAAATATGTTTGTTTGCATAAATCTGCGAACTAATCGCAGATTTATCCAAAAAGATAATATTTTTCTACTACTCATAAATATATACATATACTAAAAAGTAACATGAAATTTATTTTTGAATTTCAAAGTGAATAAAAGAAATAACTGAATGAGAAAGAAGAGTTTTATGAAAGAAAACCTGAATTAGTTAATAATTTCATTGATTTTACTTTTCGTCGCAGAGTTCAATTCTTTTTTCGGTAATAAAGTAACCTAAATTACTCCTTGTAACGTCAGCTATTCAATAGTGAAAATGCCTTTAAAATCGGTTCAGCCCTTTCGACTATTAGCCGAAACGGCTACTAACAGGCAGACATAAAAAACTCAAAAATTGTATTTTAAGAAAATCTATAATTTCTGAGTTTAGCGATATTATATATACAAACATCCTCTTTTCTAGATATTTTCTATATTAAAGGTTTACATCTAGCAAAGCATAACATGGTCTGATTGTCAGTAAATTGCAGCCTCTGCACACCTACCGGATAAACGACAGCTGAAATATTCGCTTTACAGTTTATTTTTTATAGTAGACAATGGGTTCTCGTCAGTCTTCACTGTTCCCATATACGAAGCGAAACTGTTAGACAGTTTCGCTTCGTATATGTATTCTACGAGTTATTTAAAAAAAAAATACAAAATACAGTTTTCATTTTAAAATAAATGTTTCATCTTCATTATTATTGGACATTATAAAATTCAATGACAGTAACGCTTATTTAAAATCTTATGTATTAAGATTACACAAATTTGTATGATTACTCTTGATTTTATTTTATTTTTCATACAGGTATTTCTTCAGGACTTAACAATAATCGCGTTAAGTCCTGAATTCGTACCGCGACCTTGTTTTTGCATTATCATCTAATCCCACTAGAATTGTACACATTTATAAAACTAGTAGTAGGTAAATCTAAAGGCACTGATTTAATTCAGCTTACTACAAGTTATAAACATTGCAAATGCATAAAAAAATAATAAATATAAAAATCTCTTTAACCATAAAAAAGTACATTAATTTCTGTACGTCAGTGTTTACGTAGTAAGTACCTATCTACTAATGTTTGCAGTAAGTTTAATGTAGTGTATGTGTTGTAATGTGATAGATATAGGTATATTTTACGGTAGTAGATATTCACTCCACGATTTCTTTTTTATTTTTTTAAGTGACTACCCGCGGATGGCTATGACGACTTTACACGAAATGTTGGATGAGCGCTGAGGGCTCTCACGCTGTCTTTGTGCACGACCAATCCTCCTTAAATTGATATTCCCAGTCAAATATCTACCTATTTATATATTATCTTCCTTTACCGCTGTACATTCACTGTACATATTAAAGGGTTTTAACTTTAAAATACAAACGCATTGTATTTTTAATGTAACATTTGTAACTTCTGTCTGAAGACCAATTTGATCATTATTACCACAAAATAAATGTTAGCAGGTACTAAAATAATATTACAGCAGCCCTTGGGTTAGCTGATGGGTCAGCTGGCGGGTAAGTCAGATGAAACCATTGAAACTTTCTACAAACAATCAATGTTTTGTGATAAAAGCTTTCACCTCTTGACGAGTAAACGTAGTTTAAATACTCACGAGAGGCTCAATAAAATATTCACATCAATTTTACATTGCTAATTTTCTGTAAAGCGAAAATTACGTACCTATAAGAAATTTACCTAAACCAAATCGAAATATAAATAATTTATATATTATTAATTTTCGTTGAACGTGGTAGTTAAAATAGTCTTTCTACTGTTATTTTTTTTTAATTTGGCATTCTAGTAAGTAGAGAGACAACAGTGTCTACTTATACACTCAAAATACTGTCAACATTTTGAGTGTATTCGTTTTGCGATCATGTTGTTTACTAATTAATTTCATGTTCTTTGTTAAGATAAACGGGCTTACTCGTAATAAATACTTATTTTCACTAAATATATACTTAAATCTTAATCATTTTACTCATTCAATTATTTACAATCTAAAACTAAAAACGTTCTACAATCACACGCCACATTTAGCACAATGATTAGAACTGCCGTCATAGAAATTCTTAATTGTTATCCATGTAACAAACATAAAATCATACCTATAACAAAACACTATACATATAAAAACCTTTATCCTGAATGACTGACTAACAGATCAATGCACAGCCTAAACCGCTGATCGTAGAGACCTGAAACTTGGAGGATGTGTTCTTTGTATGACGTCGGCATTCGGTAAAAAAGATTTCACGAAATTCTATGCCTAAGGTGGTGAAAAAGAGGGGCAAAGTTTGTATCGAACAGCGTGATTCCATGGTGCAATCTACTACAAATTTTGCATAAACATTCTTTAAGAGAATTAATGGAAAACGTATTTCGTAATTTATTGAAATTCCTCCCCTAACGGGGTTAAGAGTTATTTTGGGGATGATTTGCTTCGAAGTTGATATCAATATTCCTTAAGTGTTTTTGATTCAAATTAGATTTTATTTTGACAGATATTTGAAAACTCATTTCGATATAGCTAATTCAAAAAAGGTTAAACTTAAATAAAAGCTGGGTGCAATGCAAATACACTTTAAAATTGGAATGTTTCGAAAGTCAGCGTACTATATTAGTATGGCATTTGAAAATTTCTAAGCTATAAAGATGCATAGATAATCTTAATATATATAAATTACGCGTCACGTTGTTTGTCCGAGATGGACTCTCAGTACTAAACCGATTTTAATCAAATTTGCACAGCATGTGTAGTTTGATCCAACTTAAAAGATAGGATAGCTTCCATCTCAATTTATAGTCACAATATTATTTTATTGCAAATTTTTATCTATTATTTGACAGTCACAATTATCTGTTATCTATTGACTGGATTGAGTAAGTAATTAATTGATGGCGCTATGTTAAACTTACAAACCTTTCATATAAGCTACAATTTATTAGCATAACCACCACATGTTACTGAGGCTACCTTACCCACAGCAACGCGTGGCCGGACCTGCTAGTATACTATAAATTAGAGATAGAGACGTCATGCACTTTAAGGTTGCGGCCTCATAAGGACGTAGATTTCGAAATTTGAAATAGTAAACACTAGAAGATTTTGACACATTTAGTTTGGTTTAATCATGAAACGGTTGCGACGGAATAAGAATACAATTGTCGTCACCTCTTCATTGCCCATGGGAGTCGTAAAAATTGGTAGAGGGTACTCTATGGAGAGTGGACAGCAGTTATATCCTAGGAAACTTAATAACACCTACTGCGATCGCTAATGTGCTAACTAAGCGTGGTGATTATGGTATTACCGCAGATACATCATCATCATCAACCTGCTCTTATCCCAATTTATTTGGGGTCGACGCAATATGTCTTCTTCTTCCATACAACTCTATCAGACGTCATCTCTGTGGTCACTCCTTGTCTATCCATGTCATGTTTCACGCAGTTCATCCATCTTTTCTTCGGTCTTCCCTTACCCCTTAAGCCTTCAACATTCATGCTTAAAGCTTTCCTCACAACATTACTTTCATCCCTTCTCATCACATGTCCATACCATTACAATCTTTCACTCCTTAATTTTTCCGTCACTGGCGCGACTTTCAAACTTCCTCTTATATGTTCATTCCTTATTTTATCCATTCTTGTCACACCACACATCCATCTCAACATTCGCATCTCCGCTACATGCAGTCGTCTCTCATCCGTCGCTTTTGTCGCCCAACATGCTGATCCATACAGTACAACAGGTCTTATTAGGCTTTTTTATATTTGGCCCTTTAATTTAAGGGGTACTTTGGGGTCGCATGTTGTACCCGTGACCTGCCGCCATTTCATCCATCCCACATCAATTCTGTGCTTCACCGCACGATCCAGGTCGCCATCGCTTTGGATAAGAGAACCGAGGTATCGAAAGTTCGAGCATACTGGGATAGGTACTCCATCTAGAGTTATGGGTGTAAAATTGGAGAGACCGCCGAAATCGCAGAACATGTATTCTGTTTTTGGTCTGCTGATTTTCAAGCCTACATTCTCCAACTTACAGCGCCACTTTTCCAGCATGCTCTGTACCTCAAGGCCCTCTTTCCCGACGAGAACAATGCCATCAGCGAATAGCATGCACCAGGGTGCCTCTTCCTGTATCTCCGATGTTAATGCATCCATTATCAACAGGAAGAGGTAAGGACTTAACGCCGACCCTTGGTGCAGACCTACTTCGACACTCAACTCGTCGGAGTCTTCAGCCGCTGATTTCACGTACGACCTAGATTGTCGGTACATGGCACAGATTAACCTAACATACTTCACAGGCACACCTTTCTCTTTCAGTACCCACCACAAAACTGTTCTCGGTATTCTGTCATAGGCCTTCTCGAGGTCAACGAATACCATGTGCAAGTTTTTATGTGCACCACGATATTTTTCGCACAGTTGGCGCAGTGCAAACATGGCATCCGTTGCCCCGCGGCCCGACATAAATCCGAACTAGTTTTGGGTGATCTCACTTTCTTCTCGCAATCGTTTCTCAATCACTTTTTCCCACAATTTCATACTGTGTGACATAAGCTTTATTCCTCGATAACTACCGCAGTCCTGAACATCCCCTTTATTTTTAAAAATGGGCACTAGCGTACTATTGCACCATTCATTGTAGATTACTTCGTCGCGCAGCAGCTTATCGAAGAATAAAGTTAACCACATATACCCATCCTCTTCCAAAATCTTCCATACTTCAACTGGTATACCATCGGGCCCTACAGCCTTTCCATTTTTCATACTTCTCACTGCTTCTCTTACCTCATCTATTGTAATTTCCCTTACTAGGCCGACATTCTCTGATACATCTTTTAAGACTCCACTCCATGAATTCTCTTCGTTCATTAACTTTTCAAAGTACTGCTTCCAACGCTCTTTAATTTCCTCTTCTTTTATCAACACTTTACCTGCTTCATCTTTTATACACCTGACATGCCTAATATCTTTTGCTCTTTCTTCTCGGGCTTTAGTTATGCGGTATAGCATCTTTTGACCTCGAGGCCCATCTATCGATTTAAAAATCATGTCTTCGGCCTGTGCTCTCGCAATAGCTATTACCCGTCTAGCTTTTTTCTTGCATTCCTTGTATTCAAGCTTTTTTGCTTCCTTCAATCTTTCATTATGTTCATTCTGCCATTCCTTAAATACATTCTTCTTTTCTTTCACGATCTTTTGCACATCTTCATTCCACCACCACGTATCCCTATCAATTATACTTTTTCCTTTCGTTTTTCCTAGTATTCCTTTAGCTGTATTTCTAATACAACTAGCCATTTCATTCCAACATTCATTCACAGATTTATCATTCATATCATTCATTTCAATCATTTTATCCATCACATTTTCTTTAAATCTACTTGCATACTCTCTCCTTTCAAGCATATTCCATTTTACCTTAGGAGGGGGTCGGTTTCTGGTCTTAATAGAGGGTGTTCTTTGCTCTATCACTAGTATTAACGGACGGTGCTGGGATACTAGTGCTTCACCTGGTAGCACCTTACAATCCTTTACGCAGACCAACTTACTTCTCTTAATAAGAAAGTAGTCGATCTGCGTACAGTGGTTGCCACTTTTATAGGTAATAAGGTGTTCATCTCTTTTTTGGAACCACGTATGGCCAGTGAAACGACGAAGCCGCTTGAAGTAGCGTTTCCCCACCAGCGTTTCGCATGCCGTACCCTCATCCTCCATGCACTGTTTCATAACTTTCATTTCCCGCTCCTACGTGTCCATTAAAGTCACCTCCTATACATATCTCTTCACTTTCTGGTATACCTATCATAATTTCATCAAAATCCTGCCAAAACTACCGCAGATACGTAATATAATAATCGTATACTTAGTCTGGTCATAAATACTGCTATAATTAAAAATAAACAAAATATTACGAGTGGGTCATAAAAAGTGCCGAATCACTGTGATTACATTACGCAAAGTAGGTATAGAGACAAATGCAATTTTTATAACTCCATATGCTTGGTATTAGTAAAATGTTTGTGTACCGGGCTATTAATAGGTACAATGAGACCTGCTCTAATTGTGACAGAAAAACATCTGGCCGTCCACGTAGTGTTCGTACGAAAAAGTGGTCAAAATAGTAAGGGAAAGTATTCGAAGAAATCATGTCCGAAAGCAAAAGATTTTATCTCGGGATGAACATAGCACCACATGGTTATGTTGCGTATTATAAAAGATGACTTAGAACTTGCAGCCGATAAGAGAGGCACTAGTCATTTCTTATGTAAAATCGAAACAACTACTGAAGCGGTACCTAGAGGGAGGAAAATTTTGTTTACGGATGACAAAATTTTTACAATTGAACAACATTTAACAAACTAAATGACCGTATATATGCCCAAAGCTTTAAGGAAGCTTCCCAATTAGGCGACAGAGTGCAATGTGGACATTATCCGACTTCAGTGATGATTTGGTGGGGTAGTAGCTGTGAAGGAGTGACTAAGACATACTTTTGCGAAAAAGTTATCAAAACATAGGCACAAGTGTATCAAGATATCATTCTCGACAAGCTAGTGAAGCCCCTTAACAACACCATGTTCAATAACCAAGAATGGTCCTTCCAGCAAGACTCGGCGCCGGGTCATAAAGCTCGGTCTACGCAGTCTTGGTTGGAAGCGAACGTTTCGGACTTCATCAGAGCTGAAGGCTAGCCGTCGTCCACTCCAGATCTTAATCCGCTGGATTGTGATTTATGGTCAGTTTTAGAGAGTACGGCTTGCACTAAACGCCATGATAGTTTGGAATCCTTAAAATAATCTATAAGATTGGCAGTGAAGAATTTTCCCATGGAAAGAGTGCATGTTTCTATTGACAACTGGCCTCAACGTTTAAAGGACTGTATTGTAGCCAATGGAGACCACTTCGAATAAGCTTTTTATATTTTAAATTGTTTTATATTTGTGTATTAAACTAACACACTGTAAAGGTAATAAATGTTTCTCGCAATAGAAAAAATATTTTTCTTTGTTAGAGTATTTATGGAAAGACTTATAGTCCGGCCGCCCAGAGATTGCGTTTCAGACATCTGTCAATTCGTTATGACTAGTGATGTACAATAAATAACATTAACAATGTTTAGCAATGTTATTTATAGCATTTATTATGCATATTTATACAATTCAAAATATATATTATTATTTTTATAGCAATTATATTTCAAGCACAATGAAGCAAAAGTATTAATGAATAATTGAAATGAGTTGAATCGCAATTTCTGAACATAACGAGACCAGAAAGAAAATCAAAATGCTTTATTTATTAGAAAATCATATTTATGAAATACACAGTTATGAAGTCGCTGTAATTTTCGCTAACATGTATAATTATATTATTGTCAATAAAAATACTACATTTTTAAGGATACCGCGGTCAAAGTTATCAAATATAATCTTTTTAGATTTTTCAACCATCTTCATCTGTCGACTGGATGAAAGTGGAAAAGAAGCATGCTAAAAAGTCAGAAGAGATGACTATCGCTTGTGACTTTTTCACATGCTTCTCTTAAAAGCGTCTTCGTCTTTTTATGCCATATATTATGTAGAGAAGTATTATGGCTGGCTGCATAACATTTAATTTGAGCCCAGATACAGCTACTATGGCATTGTACTGGCAGTGGTATGGGAGAATTTGGAGAACGCGATGACTGTACTCCAGAGCCAGCTCATCTAATTCATATCGAACATATGCCGGCTTATGGTCATTAACTAATTTCATCAGCTCTGCTTTCAGTATAGACATATTTGAGTCAATGCCATGAGCGTACCTTTATCATATTATTAAGTTTACTAATGTATCTACTTATATTATATATTGTAAAATTATAATCTTTTATTTTATATACCTATAGATTATATTAATTATTACAAAAATATATGACTACAATTGCCTCGTTATTTTGGTCACATCACTACAAAAACAAACAGTTAATATAACATTGAAACTGTTGTTTTTATATTGGTTAGTTAATTCATTGTTAATAATTTTAGCCCAAAATTAATACATTCATTGTAAATTAGCATAAGTATTCACTTTTTAATGTTATCACTCGTTAATAAGGTAAATAAAAGGTATTTAAAATTGTGCCGTAAACTATACGCCAGTTCAAAGTTACATCGTCCATTCGATCACGACCTGTCGAAGAGTCGGGAATCGCAATCTCTGAGCGGCCGGACTGTATATACACGCGCGTTTAGGTATATCGGCCGAACAGATATTTTGATTATTGAATACATTGCGTTTTTTCTCATCTGAGTAAAGTTACGTATTTTTTATGAAATTGTCATTACACGGCACTGTCCTAATATGATAAATGTAGAAAAACGCAAAAAATAATGTTGTAAAAAAAATTTTTTTTCATCCCAATCGATTTTTGTTCTAGCCTATCATTACAAGTAGGTGTAGTAGAGTCACCTGTCTTTGTTTTCGGGAGCGGTCCACTTCCACCCTGTATATCAGATTTTAGTTTAAATTCTATTGAGAATCACTTTTTATAATTATTAACTCACCCAACAGATTACCCAGTCCCAATTTCAATAAAATATGAATATACTGGCCTTGGGCATTGGCATAAAATTATATTTCAACATTTCTCTCACTGATTTAGTATATTGACTGATTTTAGTTAGTCGTTCCTTAAATTGCCTGCGTTAAGGAAAGGCAAGTTGCCCGTTACTATAGGGATAACTAACAATAGAATAAATATCATACAGATTGGTCAAATAATTTAGAAAGAGAATTACGTGTATGTGGATATACACAAGCCTAATTTAGTATGCAGAAGGTTTCAAAAGTAATAAATCGATCTAGCTCTTTCATCAAGATAATATCGTATTGTCAGTGTTTTCAGTCAATCAAAAAATATAATTAGAATCATTCTCATACTCTTATCCCAATTATTTGGGGTCGATACAATATGTACTCTTCTTTCATAGTACATATTGTAAAGTTATTGTCAACCCTTCTTGGGAATGCAATTGTTGACCAAACGCCATCACATGGAGTTGGCCCAGGTTGGTATAAGGTTCTTAGTGGTCTTTTACGACATCCACAAGCAAAGTAAGGGTTGGTGGTATTCGTAGCCACCACACTACGTGTGTGTAGCTACCACACAGCTGAAAAAATATAATTAGAATATGGAGGTAAATTTGGCCATTGTCATCAAGAATAAAAAGAGTTCAGTTGGGCAATTGAGCAGTCTAATGTAGACAGCTTTGGTTCGATTCTTCGTCCTTCCTTTATTGTTTTACCCTTTTCTAATTTTTACATTTTTTAAACATAGCCAATTATATATACTTATTACTTACCATTATTTTCAAAATTGCCAATTTTTAATATTTAAATATATTTTCCAAAAAATGCAATGTACTAAAATAATAATAATACGGAGCTAAGCATGGTTATTCAGATATTAATGTCCAATATGTAAAGCTAATCAGAAAAGTTTGTTCGAACCATGGAGAATATAAAAGAGGAGTTGCTAGCAGGTAAACTGAATAACTCAGTCTTCCAGTGACACATGAGGGTGCGGCCCCGATCAGTGTAACGACATTTGTTAAACGCGCACGATGTTGACATTCTCAATGTAATTAATCATTTTCTTAATTTCTTTGTGAAAAGATGAAGTGCTGTGTATTATCCTGCAAAAGCTACTTGGATATACGTTCTAATGCCGTGGTTGACATATTTCATATTAATTTTGAACGTCGTTTATTAGAACTTTATAGATACTTATACGTCCCACTCGTCTCATAGCGTTACGCATTGTATTTATTGTACGAAACTAGTACCTCCTAACTGTTTACAAGATATTCCGTATTTAAAATATATTTCAACATACATACATACATATCATCACGCCATGTCCTTTGCAGGGTAGGCAGAGAGAACAGAGTGCCAGAGAACTCTATCCTTGCATACTTCACTCGCTTCCTCAACATTCATAATTCTCTTCATACACGCTCGCCGGTTTCGGAGACTCTTGACTCCACCTTCCTTCAGTACATGACCGATCTGGTCTAGGTAGGCTAGTCTCGGTCTCCCCCGATACCTACATCCTTCCACTTTCGCATTGTATATCTTCTTAACCAGACGTTCGTTCGGCATTCTTTCCACATGTCTGAACCATCGGAGCATTCCCTCTCGCATCTTTACACCAATACTCTCTTTCATACCTACTCGCTCTCTTACGTCGTCGTTACGAATACTATACTATTTCAACATATTTTTGAAATTGAAACATGCTTTTAACAAGCACGATTCAGTTCGATTATTTATCAAGATAGATTAGGTTAGTTAGTTGTTATAAAACAAAATGTTGCAACCTATGCATATATATATATATATATATATATAGCCGCCAGAGTATACCGATACTCTGGCGGCTTTTGAGAGTCTATAGGAGTCTACAGGAAATCAGTAGTATAGATCATTATATTTTATACAATATCATTGATTATAACATAATTAGTTTTACTAAATTATTAGTAGGGAATCGAACTACTTCAAAAAAGAAATGTATGGGTAATATTTTATAACAAAATCGCAAACGACATTCAAAGATCATTGCTAATTTTAATCGATGAACTTCTCAAGTTGTTTTTTAATATAAACATAATTACTGAAACAACTTATTGCTATTGGAAAACAAAGGATAATTGAAATACGCTTGTTACTATACACTCGCTATAGATTTTCTTAAAACAAATCAAAGCTTGACTAGATCCCATCTGATAGAATGCGGCAATGTAATCTTAGCGCAGTGAAGCTCACTAAGTCTGCAAATTCCTATTCAATTTTGCTTCGTCAACTAAATTATAATATCACAAACTATTGCTTTTAATTATTGGTACAATGTAATATTAGTCAACAGATTAAATAAGCCCGATATAAATCTCTTAAAGAGGTACAGAAATGATCGGCTAATTCATTTGATCTGCACTAGAATAACGATTCATTTGCTGCACTAATTAAACAAGGAGTAAGTAGATACTGTTATATAGCAACCGCACTGATGCGTACAATGAATTTCAGTATCGCTAGATCGAAACTTGAAGAAAGTAAATGGTAGAATCAGATGAATTATCGCGATCATTTTTCCATTCGTAGTAATGCCGAATTCAAAATGTACGAGTTTCTGTGAGGAATTGTTTGCATTATTAGGTATATTTACTAATTAAATCCATTTAAAAGTCTGTCCCCGTTCGCGATGGATATAGATTTCTCCAAGATGAAAAAAGTTATAGTTGTCCTGCTTGACAGGCAGGTTGTTAGTGACTGTCAATATCATAAGTTTCGGAGGAAGTAGCTGGAAGGTTCTCCTGGTGATTAATATGCAAACCATGTGATTATTTATTGAATCATTGTTGAAAATATCAAATGATGCTATTCTATGTTGTAAGAAGATTCAAGAAATTATTAGATCCAAGAAGTCAATTTCTTATTGTTGCAAATATAATATAATATGTAGGTAAATTACGATTTGAATTGATTGTGAAATCTTTATAAAACATTATTAGTTCAAAGGTAGGCTTAGTTTTAAGCACATATACATATGTATTGAAGCCATCGTCATGGAATAATCCAAATCATAATATATCAAAAAAATCTACTCAAGATAAATAGTTATAAAATTTTACATGTTAATCAATGATTTGATATGATATGATATTCTAATAGTATCCTGTAGAACATACAAAATTGCGCATTATACTATAATGTTTTTGGGCAGCAATTATGCTCACCTTTGCTACCTGTTACTTCCCAAAGCCACCCCGGTTCGAGATTCATAATATCCAAACCTTCTTCCTGCTGTAGGGTACTTGCACAAAAATTTTTTTAGCCTTTAACACTATGTGGTAGGACTGGCGATCACAGGCTCTTAGTCCATTAGTTAAAAAGCTAACATTTTTAAATATTGGGTATGTAAAACATAAGATATTTAAAAAAAGCGTGTTGACCCATCAGCAAGCAAGTGAGCAAGCAGTAATCAGGCCACCAGTGGTTACGACTCCAAATGAGGGGCTTGCTCACATTGGACGCCGTGTCCGGTAATAACGCCTTAGACATTAGACCTCCAAATTAATCCAATACGAGCTTCTTAAGGTATTGGACGAGCGTTTTAGTTATTAGATATTTAGCCAAAATGGTACATGACAGGCGTATCCAGATCCCACATATTGACAATCTCGTGAGCTGTTTTGATAGTGACATCGTCATTCATAACACGGTGCTCGAACCGATCTATCACCATGACGATGTAATAACAATAATTGACTATTATAATTAGTTTTAGGTAATTGATTTGGTCTTGACTTTGTTTCTTTCTTTTGGGTGTCTGTATAGCAATATCTCTACAACTCACTATCAGCGTATGTCAAAATTGGAATTTAGTTATTTTTTTCAGATTTTGAGTTTATCGCCGGGCGGGTCGTAGATGGCAAGGAACCGGTGTCCGTGCATCGGTGCAAGGAACCAGTGGTCGGCCCAATGGCGATAGGGAGGACGAATTGTGGCTTATGAGGCCACACGTCATCCTTTCGTCGCCCGAGAATGGGCAGGTGTGTCTAGGCCATAGTTTTACAAGGGGCCAAGTTTATGCGTAACGACACGATCTTATAACGTTTATACAAATTTACGCTAAATGTGAGCAATTAAGCACGCAAATTTAACATGTAGGTAGATTGATGATTGATGACCATTATACATAGTATATATACATAACTTTTGGGAATTAGCTTTGGCATAGTCACACTCCGCTCAAACTGTCCCTTACCCTTTCGGGTACCATCTCGAGTTGTGAGCAGCTTTTGCTGTCGAGGCATCGCTCTCACGCGATCGACTTCTTCTAGGGTGTCGGACTAATCCCTGGTCTAGTCACTCGCTGTCTCGACTAGGGTGGCAGCAGGCACAGGTAATCGCGCCTGCGCCTTCCGATTCGCCGGCAGTGAAGCGTGTCACCGTAAAAAAATTCCTCCCGAACTAGCCCCGCCGCTTCCTTCCACGAGACACTTGGCTCGCAAAAGGCGGCGACCGAATTCCAATTCCTAACACTGATGAACATCACCTTAGCGACGATCGGAAACGCCAATCATAAATCTTTTGCACCAATACTATCTCAATCATATTGATATAAATATAGAAGACCGACCTCTGTTTTTTAGCTGAAACTAATTCGGCAGCATATACTTATTGCTGGGTGTGACTGCTATATATCCTCACAACTCATTAAGATAATGTTATTCTGCGATTATCTAATCTATACAAAGTTAAGATGTTTGAGTATACTAACTGCCCAGTGTGATACATTGTAAAAACTGTTAAATTTAATACCCAAGATACGGATTTCAAACATATTCAAGAATATTTATTTTTGTAGAAAACTCAGATATGTTGTTTTTCTTACGGTTAAACCGTGATATAATTAATAATTTATACTTTTAATACTCACATAGCTCTGAAAAGAAATCTTGCGCGCTGCGAATATCGAACGGCAGACTTTACGTTATCGCGTAGCATTCTGTCTTTTGCTCTGGAGTGTTTTTTGTGATCAACTGTTAGCTATTTATCTATAAATATAAAAAGACATTGCTCGACTAAAAAATCCATTAACATCGTAAATATAACTAAACATATTGAGATTATTCAGATGTTTGAATTTTTAATCGCAAAATCCTACGTGAGTTGGCCCGATAGGAAGCATCCCGTAAGCCATTTCTGAGATGTAAAATAGCTAATTAAATAATTATATATGTATATTAGTGATATTATGATTTCATCAACAACATTCATAATTCTCTTCATATACGCTCGCCAGGTACTACAGGCTCGGGCAGGTACTGAAGGAAGGTGGAGTCAAGAGTCTCCGAAACCGGCGAGCGTGTATAAAGAGAATTATGAATGGTGAGGAAGCGAATGAAGTATGCAAGGATAGAGTTCTCTGGCACTTGTTCTCTCTGCCTACCCTGCAAGGGATATGGCGTGATGATATGTATGTATGTATTATAATTTCATAATTATGATAACAGGCTATTTTGAGGACACACTACACAAGTCCATGAAAACTACTGACTGGGTATTTACAATTTTGGGCAGAAACAATTAATACTAAATGTATTTAATTATACTAAATATAGTTTAGCCAAATCTAAAATAGCAAATCTTTCAAATCTAAATCAACGTAGAAGTTAATATTGCAAAAGTTAGCTACATCTCTCTCTCTCTCTCTTTTCCTGATGCTGAATTAGGTAGTTGAAATTAAAAAAAATACGTGCATTAGATTATTTGATAGACCTAAATATATTGAAAGTCGTTTTCGTGTGAATATAGTGTATATATTCGTAAAATGTTTGAAAAAGAAAGTATCACTAGGAAACCTAATAGGTTTATGGACAATGTTAACTACATATTGTGTGACCATTGAATATTTATCAAACAATCAGATATTATATTACTACAGGAGCATTCAAGACCGTTCTGGTGTTCTCAGACCTTACAATCATATTTTTCATGACCCAATTAGATTAAACGTAAATAAACACCACCCGAAGAAATAACCCAGTAGGTATTTAAACTAATTAGACATGTTGTGTCCCTATACGGTAACGCAATTAGGAATACAGGGATAGACACATAAGTCCTTCCACTCCATCCAACTATTGGAGTTAGTTGTGACTTATAGACAGACGAAACTAAATAAGCAAAAAAAAATAATTAAATAATGTCATTTTATGTTTTAATAATGTGTGGTTTCCACGAGAGGGATATGTTTGAAATATTTATGTATCGTTAAGTAGTATTTGCCTATAACTTACCTAAATATTTTTCGATGCGCAACAATCTCTTTTAATAACACACAGAACTTAACAAGTTTTAATAACACACAGAACTTAACAAGTTTTAATAACTATCTGGTTTATAAATAACGCACTAGATATTGTCTGTTCAATATACTAAAATCAATTTAAAATGTAGACTAATGAATAATTTTAAGATAATTATCTATCCTTCTCGCTAATTTTAATTAATCTGTAAAGAATTACAATCTACGTAGAAAGAAACTAATAAAAATTTACGAGCACTGAATGCCTAATGTTTATATTTTAGTCCACATTTTACACTTAGGAAACATAAATGCAAAGTTTTAATCGTGGTTGTAATCGTTACAGATCAACAAGTGCTCAAATTCCACAACCTGCTCACGGAGCGTCCGACGCGACACTGATCCCAAATTCCCCGACTCTCAATAACAGCGCAATGTCTGGCTTCAAGACACGGCGATAGATACTACCTATATACAGCGCACAGGTGTAAAAGGGGGTGGAATCGCTCAACAGCCTTTCTTATTACATGCGCGAAACTTTAACAAACAAGATACACCACAACTCGTATTGTACATATTCTTAGGCTTGATTTTCAATATCACTTCAGACGATAATGGAATACAGGTATATTAAGGTATAATGGTGAATAACTATATCAATTGTATAATCACAGTAGCTATTTATATCATCATCATCATCATTTCAGCTTATTGCCGTCCACTGCTGAACGTAGGCCTCCCTCATTTTACGCCACAGAGTGCGGTCCTGTGCCGCCTGCATCCAACGATGTCCAGCAACCTTCACTGGGTCGTCTGTCCACCTAGTGGGGGAGCGTCCCACACTGCGTCGTCCGGTACGTGGTCGCCACTCTAGAACCTTTCTTCCCCAGCGGTTGTCGCTTCTTCGAGCGATGTGGCCTACCCATTGCCACTTCAGCGTGCTAATTCTTCGTGCTATGTTGGTTACACCCGTTCGTCTGCGGATTTCCGTATTTCGGATTCTATCTCGCAGAGAAATCCCGAGCATAACCCGCTCCATAGCACGCTGAGCGACTTTGAGCCTGGTTATGAGGCCTACATTTAGGGACCACGTTTCCGTGCCGTAAGTCATCACTGGTAACACACACGCTATTTATATAGCTGCACAGTTTTAATCGAAGACTGGATTAGAACTCACAAAGATGACCACAGTTTATTATCGAACACGGTATGATTCTGACTATGGCATGGATATACGTACATACATATATTGCCGTGTTTTTAGTAATGTGTATGGTAAAGGTAAACATTATTACTATGGTTTTTTATCCTTAGGAGATAGCTTTTTTGTAAATATTTTTAAGATATACAATTTCGTGGTATAATTATATTTATAATGTATCTTATAAGGTAACCTTTAGGGCGCGTGTCCACGGCAAGAAATTGTCGGCTACAGATAAGATGAAAATATTCATGTACATGAGAAGAATTTTGTCGGGTCTGTGCACGAATGAATGTCGTGTCTGTTGCAGTCAAGAAAAAATCTAGTATGTACACGGTACGAATTGTTTCGTTCAGTCATGGTTAAGACATTGTAGGGTGTACATCGTGTCATGTAAATGTGGGAAATAATGTTAACTAACAAGCAAAAGAATTGGTGATTGCCTGTTATATGTATAGAAAAATAAAAAGAAAACTAACTGCAAGAGAAAATACTGGGTGCATCCTATGTTAAGTCAAAAACATGAGTTCGCTAACTTCTACTTTGAACTGCGACGGTATGAGGAAAACTTCGTCCTTTATTTTCGTATGAAATGTAAAAAAAAAATATATTTATGATATTAAACATTTAATTTATGATAATTATTATATTGTGGCAAAAGTTTAAAAAATCTAACAAAAGTATTCTCTCGCTTATATTTATCTTTAAGGATAAAACCTCCTCCTCCTCCTCTATTAAAGTTATAAGTGCATCAAGCATTTTATAAAAGCGTAAATGAACTGTCGTAAACAACACAAGTCCACTGGCTCAAACGTTTTCATGTGCATGGTACATACCGCCCCCCGCCCCCTACAGATCGCGTCGTGTTTGGCGCAGACAATATTTTTGTCTTATGCAGCGCCGACGCAGTGTACACTAGTCGAGTGTAGAAAAGACACGAATTCTTGTATAGACCCGACGATTTTCTTGCCGTGGACACGCGGCCTTATAAGATATTTACATCCCGGGTTGAGAGCCCACACCCACAGTCCGGGTAAAGTTGTCATAGCCATCTGAGGCTAACAACTAAGACACAAAAAAAAAAAAAAAAGATATTTACATTACACCTTACATTGTGGGCTAAAGCCGATGGTGGCCTTAGGCAATGTAAGTGCATAAATATATGTTTTTACGACATCGCATTACAAATCTTTTAAATTTTCGCCTTTATTTTATGTTTTAAATTGTTTTATATTTATGTATTAAAATAATGTGGAGTTAAGAGTCTCCGAAACCGGCGAGCGTGTATGAAGAGAATTATGAATGTTGAGAAGCGAGTGAAGTATGCAAAGGTAGAGTTCTCTGGCACTCTGTTCTCTCTGTCTACCCTGCACGGGATATGGCGTGATGATATGTATGTATTAAAATAACACACTGTAAAAGTAGGTAATAAATGTTATTTGCAAAAGATTTTTTTTCTATGTTACAATATTTATGGCACGATATCTATACCTACATATAATAAAAATGTAACGGATCGCTGTCTATACATGGAAGATATATGAGAAAAAATATTACTGGGACCTTTATCAACACTAACAGAACCCAAAACAATGATTTTTAAATTTTTTGTCTGTTTATCTGTTTGTCTGTGTGTTTGTGCACGCTAATCTCAGAAACGGCTTATCCGATTTAGACGCGATTTTCACTAATATATTATGGTAAGCTTCACTTAACATTTAGGGTTTATTTTATGTAAATTGGTTTATAAATAAAAAAGTTATGTCAATAAAAAATGTTCGGAGAAAAAAATCTTTATCGATTCTTTTCAAATTACGTACAAATTATCTTCAGTAAAAATAAATAAACACGTGTTTCAGCATTTGTTGATTTTCACCCTCTGGAGGTGTAAATTAGGCCGGCAAAGCGGGTTGGACAACTAATTAAATCATTAGCGCCAAGCCGATATTATTGAAGCTGGCAACTTGAAATGTTGACAGTGGTTTCTTTATATGACATACAGATTTACTAAGAAAGGATTTTACGAAATTATACCCCTAAGGGGGTGTAGCAGAGTGGCAAAGTTTGTATGGAGAGAAAAAATCTTTATTGATTCTTTTCAAATTACGAGTCGAATCAATTATTCTAGGGTAATATCCGGCATTTGTCAATTTTCACCCTCTGGTTGTGTAAATTAGGCCTGTGAAACGGGTTGATCGACTCATTACCACCAAGCCGAAATTATTAAAGCTAGAAACATTAAATTTTGAAGCACGTTTTTATTTATGACATAGAGATTCAATATGAAAGGATTTTATTAATTCTGCCCCTAAGGGGGTGTAACAAAGCGGCAAAGTGTGTATGGGGAGAAAATTTCTTTATCGATTCTTTTCAAATTACGTACAAATATTCCTCGATAAAAATAAATAAACACGTGTTTCTCTCTCCCTCTCCATCAACACCGCACCAGTGCCGTTGTGGCGGCCAGTGCCGGCGTGACAGCTCACACGATACACATAGTAGACGGCAATAGGTTCTTGCCTAATGGTTTAAGATGCAGGTTAAATTTAACTTCAAAAATGTTCACTCTATAAATAATAAATCATATCTAACGAGGTCGCAACTCTGCTGGTGAAACAAAACAGTCAATTAAAGGGTGGCGAAAATTATATTTTTATCCCATGGTCATACCTTAAATAGTATATTAATGGCAATATAATTTGTAGAATGAATAGAACTTTGAACCACCTTTTTCTTTAGTGACCGGCTATGGTATATAGACACACGCGCACCGTACACGTACATCTACGTTATGCGGGCGGGCCAACGCAACCGGGTATCGTCTCGAGTCGGAGCCCTCATGCAGTGAACCTCAATACAGGTACTTACGCATGTACCGCCCAAAGCACCGACGGTAGAGTGTTCAGCCACTTCTAGGTTGACCTGGAATATTTTCTCTTGGACCCACCCTATTGCCTAATTCCGTTAGACAACTAACTCGCAGAAGGCGGCGACCGCACCCTAGTTTCTGACGCTGTTGATTATCGTCCTAGCGACAACCTTTAACACCTTGCATTGCTTTTTCTATTTAACTCTGTCAGAGATGACTTCTGCGTGGACGAAGTCGCGGGCAAAAGCTAGTATATATATATATATATATATATATATATATATATATATATGTATATATATATATATATATGTATATATATATATGTATATATATATATATATATATATATATATACATATATATATATATATATATATATATATATACATATATATATATATATATATATATATATATATATGTATATATATATATATATATATGTATATATATATATACATATATATATATAGCTGAAATTGTAATAGAACTGAACCGATGTCTTTATCGGGTATCAGAAGACAAAACAAATTGTAGTATTTTTGTATGTCTATCTGTATATATATATATATATATCTATACACATCACTCAAAAACTATTTACTGCATGGAATTGAATGCAGTTTTTACCGATGCATTGCTAGAGGTCTAACTTAAAACACAGTGATATCTAGTTTCAAAAGTAACAATAAATCTCAAAATAAATATCTCAGCAATTAATACAAGTAGAGAGCGCAACTAGTTTTATAAATCAGTACCTATGTAAATATAATAGCTAATTATCTATCTTCCGTGCTGATTTCGAACAGTTATTTTCTTTGTACAGGTACACTTTAACCATGAGAGCAGCAATTGAAACGGATTAAATGAATACCATATTTTAATATTTACAGGCTACCTCTATTTTTATTTCACTTAATACGTATAAGACTTAAGAATCACTTTCTATTTTGTCTACCATCTATTAGCTTATCGACATCTACTATTGGACATAGGCCTCCTAATGAGGTCATCATCATCATCATCTCAACTTTTGTATGTCCCACAGCTGGGCTCGAACATCTATCACAATAAAAGGGAAATTGATTTAGTATATCACAGGGATCAGACGGATTGGTATAGTTTTATTGTGAGTTTTCCTCCTCTTGCATAAGTGTTGAAGGAAATCATCTGCTTTAGTCACCTTTATGATACCCACGGGCGAGATAGTGAGTGGTTAATTGTATTCTTACTCTATCACCACACGGAATAACCCGAATGAGGTATAAGGCTATAATTACTGAGTTTGGCAAGCGGGTTGATGATCGCAGTTAGCTGTAATAAGTTTCTAAGAGAGTGCGTATTCATTGTAAGGGGACGTCCATTAATCACGTGAGGTTTGAATTGAGGGGTTTGACAAAAATCACGAAGGCCTAAACCTCCATAGTCTTTAACCTCACTACGTATCACCAAGGGGGAGCGGGGGGTTAAAAAATGCTAAAAAAAGATCACGTGATTAATGGACGTCCCCTAATCAGTGACTCGATTTTTACTTCTCCCACAGAAAAGTTATTAGAACCGCCTTAATTCTTAAATCATTTTTTGTTCACTTAGGATAAGTATTTTCGTTGGAAAACGATAAAATAAAAAGAAAAGAAAAGTAGGTAAGCAGTCCAAGTACCTATGTTTATAATTATAATTACATGTTTCACTATTGCGCCTATATTCTTCTTTTATATTCAAGAATGATGTATTATTGCGACTTCCGAACTATGGTCCAGGTAACATCAGCTATATTTTATGTCATCATCATCATTCGCCCACTCTTATCCCAATCACTTGGAGTCGACGCAATATGCGAAGTGCATGTTGCGTCTAGATATTGCAAAAGTTATTGGCAATAATTATATGAGCGGCCGCCTGGATGTCGTAAAAGACGACTAAGAGCCTTATAACGACATGGGCCAACTCTAACTGATGTTAACAATTACATTCCCAAGGAGGGTTGACGTCAGGCAGGCCGTTCCCCTCCAAGCGCGCCTTGGGAATGTAATTGTTGCCAAACGCCATCAGGTGGTGTTGGCCCAGGTCGAAATAAGGCTTTTAGTCGCCTTTAACAACATCCACAAGTCCAAAGTAAGGGTTGGTAGTATTCGTAACCATTACCACACAAAAAACTATATTTTATGTATAAATAAGCTATATCTTTACGCATAGGTATGTAATGTATAAGAGCCCAATACTCTCAACTTTTTACGGCTTATTTTACGAATATCGTCATAACGTAAGCTAATTTCACATAGTACTTACATATATTATAAAGCCTAGGTCTACCTGAAATATTGTATCCTTCATACGATAAAAAAAAGTGTTCGTTTTGTTCGAGTGTTACGAAGTTTTACGAATATTATTTTAATAAATCATATTGTGTCTATATTGTCATCAACAATGCTGCGACCAATAAGATCAAATCTTTCCCGACAAAGCCGTAACGCAATTAGAATTCGAAATATCACGAATGTAACCACGGCAGAAGAACTAGATATTGCACAGGAAGACCGCCGCGTTAATATAAGCTCGACTTCGTGCTTCTCAATTACAAGAGTAAAGCGAGGCAGCCCGTGAAAAGGCTCGGTTGACAAGGCGAAATTATCGAGCAAATCTCAGAGAAGCTAAGTTTCAATGCGCATGAAGGAAAGTGTCGTATAACACAAGGTATAGCTATTCTATCTCACGAAGTCCGTTTAACTATGAATGTTGTTAAGCATGCACATGCACATTGTTTTAGTGTGCGTAACTCTAAGAGCGCTCAGTCCATAGATAATATACTATAAATTAGAAAGCTCAGTCTCGATCGCGACGCGGTCCAAGCAGTTAATGTTCTTAGTTCTCGCTAAACTGTTTCACGGAGTAACGTCAGCATGGCAACTAAACGTAGAAGAGTTGTACACAGTGAGGTATTTTATTTTAGCAATAACATCTACATTCATAATATGATATTAATAATTATATCAATGTTTAAAATACTTTTTTCATTACATAAAATACATTCATACAATAGCCTTATTAATTGAAATGATTTATTATTATATTATTGTTTTTGTATTATGCTGTATTTGTTACTTATTGTTTCTTTTTTTCTTATCTAGGGCCATTAGGGCAATTTCTGCGAAAAGAGTATGAATTTACAAAATCATTTATTGAGCCTAACTGTGATTTGTCTCATTTACGAGATATTACACGCCGTACAGCTGAGACTACAGGTGTGTGTACAAAAACTGTCCAACGAATATTAAAAGAAGAGAAGGAATTACCATCCACATCATCAAAATTCACTTGAAGAAAAGAAGAAAGCGAGAAAATAAGATTGAAATATCGGACGAATCAGACTTAGAATATTTATCAAATAGTGAATAAAAATGCTAAAATGTAATGTATTTTGATTCCACTCTGTCCTAATTAAACAAAATGCTATGCTCCAAAAATATCAACAATTCTTTTATTTTATATTTCGCCTTTATATTTTAATGCAAAGTGCGTAATCTTGGAAAAATTAAATATAACTGCAAGCGCAAGAAAAAATGTGTATTTCTTTGCTAACGCTCCCCACGTTCACACACACAAGCGCGCTTGTCGGTACACGTCAGTCTACATTCAGAGCCTAGCGGACTTCGTGAGGTAGAATATTTATACTTCATCGTCTTGCTGGCATGTTATTAAAATACTTGATTTTTTTTAAATTTATATATTATTCATATTTATATAAATCATTTTCATAATAAAAAAATAATTCTATAATTTGAATTAATCCAAATCTCTTTCATTATTTGTTAGGCGGAACGAAGTGTGCCGGGTCAGTTAGTATTGTATAATAGATTATTATAATAAATTTAATCAGAATGTATGTGCATATGACATAAAGTTACATTTGAAGTAAAAATAAAAAAAAACTCAAATAAACTGAACTATTTAAGACGAATCTAATGAGTCTGAAGTTCATGGTTTTACTAATAGGTAACTCAGTATTTCATTTCCTACCTTCAACCTCCAATATTAGAAGAGCTCAGTGGTACCATCATACATAAGCGTTTCATGTTTAGTCACAGATATCTTTGAAAGTAACTTAAATATCCATTATGCGTCCAAGATTGCTGGGCTGGCCACAGATGTCAAGGAAGCGGTTCCAGTGGAGCCCAATGGCAATGTGGAGGGAATACGGTGGGTCATAGGGCCACGTGCTGCTTTTTCGTCGCCCCGGACGGAAGGAACGGCTTGAGTCCAGACCATAGCTTACAAAAAAATAAAACGAAATGCGTCTAAGATTCCTACGGCAGCCAATAAAATTAGCTGATGTCTCTAAAACGCCTAAACAGATATTAATAAATTGGAGCTAAGAACCATAAAAAGAAACCGCATCGTAAGCGGTCCATTCGTTCAGAAGCTACGATACACACACACAGTTTCTGTCTTTTTCAGTTGCACGTCAAACTTGTAACACCGCTCTTTTTGTGTCGGTGATTAAAAATACCAAGCCGATAGACCTCAAGTTAGCGCCTAAATATTAAGAGGAATTTAAATAGTAAAACCATGCCATCTAATAATATAATACGATGGCAACAATTATTAGTTCAATGTTACAAGAATAATATTGAATCAGTAGTTTTTGCTAAAGTAAAAAAGAAGAAACACAAACTTGAAATCTCACCAAATAACTTTTGGAATAGTAGGTAAGAAAGTCCATGTGAAAGGAATATCTCTGTAATAGAGTTTTCAGAACTTCCGTTATCCCATATAATATGAGAACCGAAGATTCTATCATAAATAACAAATCTTATGAGCCACTCGAATCGCGAATTGTTACGAGTGCATTTTGGTAAGCAAATATACGAGTATATATGTTTTGTTTACTATACTTAACGTTTGAAATAGAATTACTTTTACGGATTCTATCACGTTTGTATTTGATTTGTAATTCTCCGACCTTTTGAACACTTTACAATGATCATGGTCACGGAAGGACTAAGGTGTCTCAGTCCAATTAGTCATCGTTATTACCTTTACTTTTATTACTTACTTACATTACTTAAACCTTCTGAGTTTTCTTTCCGGATCTTTTTCAAATTTACCGCGTGCCGATCCGGTGGTAGCTTAATAGTTTTGTTAGTTTTTTAAACTAGTAAATTGCCACAATATAATAATTATCATAAATTAAATCTATACATATAATAAATCAGTAGAAATCCCGTGTCTGTACATTTGATAAATTTATTAAAAAATGAATCTAGGCAGTAAGAAAATACTAACAGAAAACAAAAAACATTTTTTTGGAATTTCTTGTCTGTCTGTGTGTCTGTATGTCTGTAATCGCTAATCTCCGAAGATACTGAACGGATTGTTTCGCAGTTTTGATAAGAAGATTAAGCCCAATTCAGAGCAACATTTAGCATTTGTTTCATTGAAATCCGATGTCTGTAAAAAAAGTTATGGTCATTTAAGTTTTTAAAATCACCGCTCGCCTTTTACGTCACTAGAAGGTTCAATTCAAAATAATTATTTAATGTACCTATAACGTAAGGAAAATATTTGTATTACTTAATATGTAGTAGTTTCATGAATTCAGCTCATATACATCCCACTGTTGGGCTCAAACCTCCTGCAGAGTTGAACGGAAGTTGACATACTATATAATATTGGTCAAGTAGTCAAAATAAATATTAAAACTATTTGTGATGAAAAATAATGTTTTAATTAGTTAATAGTATATTATTTAGCTATAAATTAATAAAATACATGATTTATTTAGTTTGTTAAATGAACAATAGATGGCGCTGAAAATTAAGTTTAAATCTTTCGTTTTATTTTCAAAAGTACTTCGGGTGGAAAGCTCTCAGAGCTCACCCAACAGTCCGAGTAAAGTCTTCATAGCCATCTACGACTAACAACTAAGTCAAACATGAAAAATGTAAAAGTACCCCCATCATAGAGCGTACAAAACGTACATTCTTAGTTAAGATGCTACTTTGGGGCGAGTATGCAAAGTGCACCTTTTTTTTATGTTTGGTAGGCTATGATTTGGATACGGCCATTCCTTCCAGGGCAACAGAAGGGCGTAGTGTGGCTCCATAACTCATCGCGTTCTCTCCCCATCGCCATTAGGCTGGCCTCTGGTACCGGTTACTTGACATCTGTGGCCGGTCCGGGGGTTTACCCTTTCAGGTATCGCCTCCGTCGACACCCTGGCAAACAACAGCGTTGCATCGACCTCACGCCGTCGGTGTCTCTGTGAGTTGTAGATTAATTCCCATGGTCCATCCACCCGCGACCTCAGTTAGGATAGCAACAGGTGTAGGTACTCGCGCCTATAACGTCCGATGCGCCGGGGTAAAGTGTGTCAGCATGAAGAGCCAACCAGCCAGCCTCTGACACACCCCGCCGTTTTTTCTGTGGGATGACTATCGGCGGCAACCGAGTCCCAGTTCCTGACGCTATCGAGCGTCGTCTTAGCGATGGTCGACAGTGCCAGTTTGGCATCGATGATTGCGATGAGTTTAAGGCGCTGCTCTGCCCAGGCCACGCAAACTTTGAACGTATGTAGCGCCGTGTCCACCTCTCAATCGCAGTAGTGGTAAAATTTATTGGCAATAGTTTTAGGACCGGCCGCCTGCCAGACGTCAACCCTCCTCGGGAATGTAATAGTTGACCAATCGGCATCAGATGGAGCTGGTCCAGGTCGTTATAAGACTCGAAGTCGTCTTTTACGACATCCACGAGCAAAGTAAGGGTTGGTAGTATTCGTAGCCGCTACCACACAGCGCGCCTGTTGCTGCATATTGTGTCTCGCACAACGAGGGCTTACATTTTTAGATTTTTATACACTGTTGATAGCATAGAGTACGTTTCAAGCAGCTTGCAGAGCACTTGAAGGTGATCAGTGCTGAGATGACACCCTTGAGTAGGCCTGTAACAGCCTTACCCCCATTCGTTTGAGTCTTTTGCTTTTAATGATGTTATTGTTTTACAGTCTTTCAAATTCTTTGACATTATAATAAAAATATAAGAGATATATATCTGAAAATATCCTACGCTACTTAAAGCGCGACATGGATCAAGAAATTCATTTTTATTAATTCTTTCGTAATGAAAGCAATTTATTATATATTTATCCGTGCGGTTACGCAGTTAGAATATATTTCACCACCCCCTGTCTTACCCGTGGGTCGATCACCCACAAGACGCCTAAGGGATATAAATATATATTACATCTATAAAGAAAAGGCAAACTTGAAACCAAACCCTATACCAACACATCTGACCAGCGTGCATATTAGGTCAATTTCCCTCCCATTACGGACGAGGCTTAATCCTAATAGTGGGACGTATATAAGCTTAGATGATAGAAGGCGATTTTTCCTAGATACCCCAGGTATAAAATGAGGAGACAGCGTAAAATAACTTTGGCAGTGGCTATGTCACAAACTGCAGCTACATTACTTTTTGGTGATAAAACAGCTCACACATTGTTTAAAACCCCGATAGATTTATAGAGCAATATCAATAACACCAAACTGCGACACATTCAAAGTCTTTTTTGTTTTATTGCGTACGGTGGTAAACGAGCAAACTGCACCTACTTCTTTTTTTGGCAGGTCATGGTCTGGACACACGCCGTCCAATTCGTCTGCGTGGCTCCATAACCCACCGTTTTCTCTCCCCATCGCCATTGGGCCTTTCGAATACCATCCCCTGTTGACGCCCTCGGCCGGGCGTCGCCCTCACGTGGTCAGCTTCTCTGCGAGTAACGGACTATTCCCCGTTCCAATTGCCCGCGGCTTTGGCTAAGGCAGCATTAGAGGCAGGTAATCGTGCCTGCGCCATCCCGCCGCCTCCTTCGCATTGCCACTGTTCAGACATTGCTTTTCTGTAAGAGTGGGATACTAGGTCCATCTGGGGGTCAGACCGGCCTGTGGCTGTTGACAGAATACTATCAACTTTGGCTTTACCACTATTAGTGTTTTTATTTAGTATTGCTGTCTAATCGTTTACGATGATTGGATAAAAAAAAAGTCGTAGAGACTGATCGAGCACTACGAAATATTGATCATAATGAAAAGCAAATGGTGCTTTTCTTTGGAGATTTTTGCCAAATCCTTCCAGATTAAACCCGAGGAAGTAGAACCGATGAGATCAATGCTTCACTGAAGTATTCTTATCTGTGGCCCAAGTAGACTAAGTTACTAACCTAACCTAACCTAACCATCAACATGGAAGCAAAGCCAAGGTGGCCATTCACATTCATGTCGCACAAATACAAGACCCAGACTTACTGCAAGAGTTTCGCAATTTCAAATTCTGTCTAAGGGAGCACCTTAGACAGAATTTTACGATTTCCTTGACAAGGAAACGATTGTCAACATTTTGTATTCTTAATACCAGTACAAGGAGAAATAATAGCCCCACTCCCGTTAAGTGGTATGTACCTAATTATTGATAGTTGTTCAGTTACTGCCACTAGATGAATAGAATTTCATTAATTTAGTTGGATTTTTCATTTCTATGGGGATTTTTTATTTCTATCAAAACAAGTGACTCTGTGTTATTCCAACAGCGAAAGTTGCAAGACTTGCGAGACTAGCAAAACTCTTGCATTTGGGCAACACTAATTCATATGCTTACGAATTTGCCGATGAAAATTGGAGAAAGCGTCCTCCTTGATGAAAATGGTTAAGTGGCTGCCGGAAGTACTTGGTCAAATTTTAATTTTTTAAGTTTCAAACAGGGGTGCGTAGTACAACTGAATGTCACGCGGACGAAGTCGCGGGCATCAGCTAGTGTTTAATAATAACTGATTATAAACAATATAAATTTTAAATATAGAATCATTCTCTTTTTGTACGTGCAATAAATTTGTATTAAAAATGTGGATCAAACTTTAACAATGAACTTAAAATATAGCTTGATCTCTGTGACAGATAAGTACAAAACCGATGAAGTAATTTCGAATACGCGTCATGTTTACAATTTTATTTTCTATATTATAATTCTTAACGTGCCAGTTTATACTCAATTGAATTATGAAAATAAAAATATGAATATTTACACCAAAACTTGTACCTCATATGTTTTAAAGTACTTAGTAACCATTTTAGAAAAATATGATGCTTACGCCAGAACAAGGGCATACTGGACTGAGAATAAAATAGAGATGGGACAGTCGATAAACGTAAATCGATGACATTCTTATTAATTATGTATAAACAAGTAAAACCAATATATTACCTATATAAATCACATGGTTACGTTAACGGGTTGAGAGCCCTCAGCGCTCACCCACAGTCTGGGTAAAGTTATCATAGCCATCTAAGGCTAACAACTAAGACACACAAAAAAAACATGGTTACGCTATAAAATAAACAAATCGTGTTAATTTGGTATTCAGACGTCAGTAATAATATTAATAAGACCTTTTCTTTTATATTAAAAAGATAATTTATTTTATAAAATAAACATGATTATTTATGAAATAATCTGTGACGAAGAACTCATCATCAATCTACAGGAATGCTCCAGCGATGATGATAATAACTTGGATGCATTCCTTTCGAATAATAAAAAAAAATAATTAAAAGCTTTAGTTTAAATTAAATAAAATCCATTAATTTAAATTCAATAAGATTTTCATAGATTGTTTTAAATTTATAATTGATTCATCCATCCATTTGATTCAAATGCAATAAGATTTTCATACACTGTTTTTCAATTGCAGTAGCACATAACTTTAAAAAAATAAGGAATTATATCGACAAAAATACGGACTGCATCGTAAGCGTGCGGCACTAGTGAGAACTGTCACAGAGATCATGCTATATTTTATAGACTATAGTCAATAGATATTTTTTATGTCGGGGTTTATATATTTTATTAATTTTATTACCTAGATGCGACATAACTTCGTATTTTTTTTTTCATAACACATTACATTGGTACATATACAGATAGTATAAGTTCTGATTTAGCAAAGATCTCACATCACGAACGGCTGGAACTAGAGTGGAATAAGTTTTCACAGACAGACACCTCTACCCGAAAGGGTAACCCGCCGGGCTGGCCACGGATGTCAAGGAAGCGGTACCAGTGGCCGATCCAATGGCGAAGGGGAGGGAGTACGGTGGGTTATGGGGCCACACGCCGCTCTTCCGTCGTCCGGACGGAACGGGCGGCGTGTGTACAGAACATAGCCTGACAAAAAACTCACCTCAAACTTATAATATCCTCTTTTTGCGTCGGAGTTTAAAAAAATATGTTCATCATCATCCTCCTGCTCTTATCTTAATTACTTGGAGTCGACGCAGTACGTACTCGCATTCCATCTTACTTATAAAAGTTATGGGCAATAGTTTTATGATAAGCCGCCTGTCTGACGTCAACCCTCCTTGTTAATGTAAATATTGGTCAAACGGCATCAGGTGCAGTTGGCCCAGGTCGATATAAAGCTCTTAGACGACTTTCATGGTATCCACGAACTAAGTAAAGGTTCATAGTATTCGTTACACATTGAGTACGTTCAAGAGAAATCGATCAACTATAGTTGACAAGTTTTATGTCGAATTTTCTTCTCATACGTCGATGTTGTCTGCATATCATATTTCTTAGTCGTTTTTTACGATATCCACGAGAAAGAGAGTACCTATTGATTTTTTACTGAGTTACCACATGGAATTTATACTCAAAGATGAGCAATAATCCATACGTAGTTACGAGTAAAAAAAATCTTAAACTTAATGGAATTAGTACATATAAACCGGTATATGTGAATAGACTTTTAGAAGGTATTCTATTGACTATATATATATATATATTCATATAAAGGTACATAAGTATATAAATCTATACGGGCTTTATAAAATCACAATTTTCAATAGATCGAACAACATCATATTTATGCAATAAAAGAATATCCGTGTGGTGACGCAGTAAACATTAAATTTACCACCCTACTTCTCGAAGTAACCACTCCCTTTCTTGAAGAAAGTGGCTCTTTCTTGTAGTAGCTCGTGGATATCGCAAAAGATGATCTAGAATTGTAATATGCAAATAACATTGACGCAAGACAAGAAACCTCTACACCAAACACTATGTCAACCTATGTGACTAGCGTAGTTAGTGTATGTCATTTTTCAGATGAAGAGGCCCAAGCCCAATAGTGGCCATTTTTGATGGTAAAGTAGAAGTATAAGAAAACAATGTGAAGACCACTCGTTTAATAAAAATGACACAATAGAAGACCAAATGTATGGAGTTATCGCAAAAATGGACGCCAAAAAACAATGGCAAGAGGTGAAGGAAACTTTTCACCGTGAGACACACCGAAATAAGTGACATTTTTATAATATAAGTGTAGCTTTTTATTCTTTTACTTTCGCTTTCATTTTGTTTTCAGGCATAATATGTAAATATTTGGAATAAATAATATAATGAATTTTAGGGGGTATAATTTTTGATGAAAAAGCAGCTGTAAGATTTAGTTAGACATCCAGCTATCAGAAAGCTAATGAGCTAGTTTGAATGTATTACACATTATATGCCTCAACAAACTGTAAAATGCAGACTGTCAGATTGGTTACAGAAAAATATTTTGCATATCATGTTATATAAAATAGCTTTTATTTATTATTAACACTAGCTGCCCTGTGCAACTTCGTCGGCGTTTTTACTATTCATAATTTCAATTTTATTTCATAATTAAATTTAATTTCCTAATCGTATTAATAACAATCATAATAGTAGTTAACTCGTGATCGAGTGCCACTTGCGCAATCTAGTCCAGCCATAATCTTTTATATTATATTTGAATTTTATATTATATCGTGGTTCGAGAGCTAATTCTTACTAAACATGTACTATTTTTTATAAAAAATTTAGTAACGAAATAATAGTAATAGACAAACCCGTTGAGTTTCTTGCAGGATCTTTTCAGTAACGATTACTTTACGATCCGGTGGTAGTTAATTGGATAAATTTCGAATTTAAAAGTGGGCAACATGTAAGCGCCCTTGTATCCTACAATTACTTACTTACTTATCTACCTATATATATATATATAAAAGAGGATGTTTGCATATATGACATTCCTAAACTCAGAAACGATTTGACCGATTATTATGAAAATTAGTATGTATAGGTATGTATTATTGCAGGAAGAAGGTTTATATGCTATTGGTGTAATCGCTATTTCCATAATTTTCGAGAACGTATAAAACCCAAATACCTATTGATTTTTCAAGGTAACTTGAAAAAAAACGGTACTTGATTATATTAACGCAAATTGCCGATAGATAGTGGCACATCACTATTTAAGAATTGCCAAAAAACTGGTAACCACTACATTACATAATGTCAATTTAGTCTCTGAGCTTAAAAAACAAACTATAGATATTTAATTTTTATTTTATAGAAATTTTGTCCTAACAATGACGAAACAAAAAAAAATATTCATTTGATGCACTCGTTTAAAAATTAGACATAGACATTCAGCTATTCGTTTTTATTTATATAGACTAGCTTTTGCCCGCGACTTCGTCCACGCAGAAGTCATCTCTGACAGAGTTAAATAGAAAAAGCAATGCAAGGTGTTGAAGGTTTGTCGCTAGGACGATAATCAACAGCGTCAGAAACTGGGATGCGGTCGGCGCCTTTTGCGAGTTAGTTGTCTAACGGAATTAGGCAATAGGGTGGGTCCGAGAGAAAATACTCTAGGTTGACACGCTCTACCGTCGGTGCTTTGGGCGGCGCAAGCGTAAGTACCTGTATTAAGGTTCACTGCATGAGGGCTTCGACTCGAGATGATACCCGGTTGCGGTGGCCCGCCCGCACAACGTAGATGTACGTGTACGGCGCGCGTGTGTCTATATACCACAGCCGGTCACTAAAGAAAAAGGTGGTTCAAAGTTCTATTCATTCTACAAATTATATTGCCATTAATATATTATTTACGGTATGACCATGGGATAAAAATATAATTATCGCCACCCTTTATTTGACTGTTTTGTTTCACTAGCAGAGTTGCGACCTCGTTAGATATGATTTATTATTTGAGTTGTAAAGTGAACATTTTTGAAGCTTAACTTAACCTGTATCTTAAACCATTAGGCAAGAACCTATTGCCGTCTACTATGTGTATTTTGTGAGCTCTCACGCCGGCACTGGTGCGGGGTTGATGGAGAGGAAGAGAGAAACACGTGCTTATTTATTTTTACCGAAGAATATTTGTACGTAATTTGAAAAGAATCGATAAAGGAATTTTCTCCCCATACACACTTTGCCGCTTTGTTACACCCCCTTAGGGTCGGAATTCATAAAATCCTTTCATATTGAATCTCTATGTCATAAATAAAAACGTGCTTCAAAATTGTACGTTTCTAGCTTTAATAGTTTCGGCTTGGCGGTAATGAGTTGATCAACCAGTTTCACAGGCCTAATTTACACAACCAGAGGGTGAAAATTGACAAATGCCGGATATTACTCTTTTTTTTTTTTTTTTTATTATTGGTGGGCTATGGATGCGTCTCGCCCCGCCAAATCGGTCCGGGGTGACGGAAAAGGGGGCGCGTGACCCCACAGACCCACCGTAAAACCTTCTCTCTTCGCCGTGCGAGCGGACCACCGGTACTCGATTTTAACGTCGGTGTGCCGGATATTACCCTAGAATATTTGAATCGACTCGTAATTTGAAAAGAATCAATAAAGATTTTTTTCTCCCCATACAAACTTTGCCACTCTGCTCCACCCCCATAGGGGTATAATTTCGTAAAATCCTTTCTTAGTAAATCTCTACGTCATATAAAGAAACCACTGTCAACATTTCAAGTTGCCAGCTTCAATAATATCGACTTGGTGCTAATGATTTAATGAGTCGTCCAACCCGCTTTGAAGGCCTAATTTAGACCCCCAGAGGGTGAAAAAAAAAATCAACAAATGCTGAAACACGTGTTTATTTATTTTTACTGAAGAATATTTGTACGTAATTTGAAAAGAATCGATAAAGATTTTTTCTCCAAACATTTTTTAAATTGCCATAATATTTTTATTTATAAACTAATTGACATGAAATAAAGCCTAAATGTTAAGTGAAGCTTACCACAATATATTAGCGAAAACCGCGTCTAAATCGGATAAGCCGTTTCTGAGATTAGCGTGCACAAACACACAGACAAACAGATAACCAGACAAAAATTTTAAAAATCATTGTTTTGGGTTCTATTAGTGTTGATAAAGGTCCCAGTAAGATTTTTTCTCATATATATTTCATGTACAGACAGCGATCCGTTACATTTTTATTATAGGTATAGATTAACATAACAAAACACAATCAAAACATGTGAATTCCATGTGTGAGTATTTTATTTAGTAAAGGCAATTAGAATAAAGCCTGCGGCTAAAAGGGTGTGCTTGGGATGATACGGAAGAAACTTATTTTACCAGACAAGACACAATGTCAAGCAAATTCTGCGACAGTGTGATACTTGCATAACAATCGTTTCCACACTAGAGACTAGTTAAATACAGGATCTTGCTCGTCTTGTTGACATATTTAATGTAAGGGTATCCTGCAAAGCTTTTAGATTTATTAATGACCAAATCTAAGGATCCAGTGAGTTCTCGTAAAATCAAAAGACCCATGTTACTTCACAACTCTCTTGATGATTTAATTAAAAAATAAAGCTATTATATTAAGTGTGGTGCAGGAGAGACAATTATCTAAATTGAAATGCAATATGCAAAAAATTTAAAATCAAGTTGAATTTTCAAACCTAGCTTCACTAAAAGTGGACAAGGACTTGTTTCAGGAAGAGTTCTAAACATAGCACAGCATTAGAATTTTAGATATAGGGAGACAAAATAATGAATACTTAAGAAAAAAAAAAAAATATTGTATCTGAGAATAATTTGACAAATATAAAAAATGAGCCAATGTGAATGTGTTAGATAACATCTTACAGTACACTGATCTTCGACAAAGTCTACTATAAATTTTAATTGCTATCTATTCTCCAGGAACATATGAATATACCAAATGTACAAAATACATACATACATACATATCATCACGCCATATCCCTTGCAGGGTAGGCAGAGAGAACAGAGTGCCAGAGAACTCTATCCTTGCATACTTCACTCGCTTCCTCAACATTCATAATTCTCTTCATACACGCTCGCCGGTTTCGGAGACTCTTGACTCCACCTTCCTTCAGTACATGACCGATCTGGTCTAGGTAGGTTAGTCTCGGTCTCCCCCGGTACCTACATCCTTCCACTTTCGCATTGTATATCTTCTTAACCAGACATTCGTTCGGCATTCTTTCCACATGTACAAAATGAGATACACTAATGCTTCCGACCGTAGAAGGCTGAAGTTTGTTGGATATCCTATAATTTTTCTCAAAATTATTACATAATACTATTTCACAGTCACTTGAATAGAGGATCATGTGTTTATATACTCCAAATGTGCTGCTGCTTTTACACATCATCATCATCACCCTGCTATATCAATTATTTAGTATTAGCACAATATGTCGTCTCTTTCCATACAACCAGATGTCAGATGTTAGTCTGTTATCAGAGTGATCTGTCTATACATGTCATGCTTCATGCATTCCGTTCATCATTTCTTTGGTCTTCCATTTCACTTCCTTTAAGCTTTCAACATTCATGCTTAAAACTTTCCTCACAACATTACTTTCATTCTGTCTCATCACATGTCCAGATAGATTTACACATATGACATATATTCACAATAAAGAACTGATCTTTATATTGAGAGGAATTTTATAAACAAACATTTAATAGACGCAAGTTACACACAGATAGAAGAACTGTTCTGCATGGACATCAAAACCTTAATACTTGAAATTGGGAGACTGTTAACTCCTACACTACTGTCAAATTAAATTAAGCGGCCAGATTCTTATTTAGATTTCTACAAAATTCTAACTACATATCTGCATTTCAGTAAACTGAGACCAGTCTTTGATCTAAATATTGTTGATAACCTCATTTACTCTATTATTCTCTTTTCTCCTGCTTTTAGCCTCCTGTAATTGTTTCATCTGCCTTTCTGTAAAACATTCTCAGTCTGAGAGTCATTATTCCTAATGTCAGCAATTCAGTATTCTGAATGCTTCTACATATAACAGTTGGCCAAAGCTATCAACTTGGGTATGCTTTGGACTTACTAACATGACAGTTGTCCTTTTGGCATGTTGGTAATAAAATGGCGTTTTGAAAACCCTTCTATCTATATTTTTAATGGAATAGTCTAGCCAACTATCTATCATTATAGGTAAATAGTGATAATAAATGTCTTATGGTACTTTGACAGATAAGAGAAGAGGAGAAACAGAACAGGGCTGCTGAGCCTTAACTTTTTATAATTGATAAGGAACTAAGAAAAAAACAGTTAAGTAAGTCTCTTATTGGATAAAAGATATTAAAAAATACCTTTATCACACCACTTATTGTTCAATTTAAAGGACAATTTAGGTAGTAAAATATTTAAAAATATGTATGATCCTGTTAAAATAAGTATTCAAAATGTTTACAACTCAATGAACAAAAAAAAATTAACCAATTTGATGATTGAAATTACACTGAATTGGTGACATGTTTATAATTAGGTTTACAATGTTATTTTGAGTAATTTAATCACATTAGTTGAAATTGAAACCGGCTTATTTGGTAGAGAGAGAGCTACTTTAACACATGAGAGAGCCCAACTGGGGTGGGTTTGGGGTTTGCAATGGTAGGCAGTGGCCTAGCTACACCCTTGGTATTGCAAAGGTCCATGGGAGGCAGTGACATTTACCATTACGTGGGCTCTCTGCTCTTATGCCACCAAATGCAATAAAAAAATAGTGTTGACAAAAGGATTTAGGCCAAGCTTAGTTTACCTTACATCAAATCAAAAATATCATATCAATTTAACTTCTTTTTGAAACCATAGGCTAAAATGGATGCCAATATGTACTATTACTTTGTTGTCACACACATCAAAAATTTTATAATAATATATCAAAAGATTATAGACATATTCATATCACCATTGGTATTAAAATGAATCCGATAGATATAAACTCATGTGAAATTAGGTATTTTTGTTCATTGTTCACATAAATATGCAACTATCCAAAATTAGGTATATTACTTTATAATAAAGCCAGTTGCAATATATCTGTTGAAATTAGTTTGCAAGCCAGTGATGTCACATGGCATTTTGGTAGCTTTTTCTAATTTATTATTTCAATGCCAATTTTCATAAAAAAATAGAGATTTAATAAAATAGTATATTGATGCTTGAAAAGCAAAAAATTACAAAGCAATATTCAATTACATAAATCATTGAAATCAGCAAAAAAAGCTGCATCAACTGATCATACTGTTATACTGCTGGGAATGTTTATGTTGCTGGTAACTAAACAACATAATAACACAATTTTCTGCAAACAAACAACTATAATTTTAATGTTTTATGAACAACTGTCTTTTCATTAACATTTTGCTTGGTAATTATTGCCTTTCAAGTGTTGATATGTATTATGCTTTAATAAACAGAACAGATTCTGAGTTTTCTAAAATCTGTCAAATACAAACTATAAGTCCTAAAATGAAGTAACTCTAATTTACATGCTATCTCTTTATTTAGTACATTAATAATAAAATTAGTAAGGTATAGTATTGAAAGGTAAAATAATGTATCAAATATCTCAAGTTTACAAAATGTAAAAACCACAATATTGTTAATATTCATATCATAAATAACTGTCATAACACAGCTATAACAGAATCCAACAAAACATATACAGTAGAACCTCGATAAGTTAAAGTCCAAGGGAAACACAAAATATTTTAAGTTATAGAGGTTTTAAGTTATCAAGGGTCTATGTTAGGGGTAGGCTTTTAATTTATCAGCGTATGTGAGTGTTGTTAGTTTTCTTATTGAACTCATTTTAAGCCAGTTTTATCACACAGTAGGTAAAGTGATGTTGCCAGGACAATGATCAAAAACTTATGACGCAGAAGCAAACAATAGGTGATATATGAATTGTTTACGTTAACAATTTAACTAGTGAACACGTGCAAGCAACAAATACCGAAACCTTTTGTTTTGCACACTCTTTAAAAATGACTTATTGACAAACAATTTTATGTTATAGAGGTTGTGGAAACATTTCTTTAAGTTACTGAGGGCCAATACAGAGATTAATTATTTAAGTTATAGAGGTTGCTTATTTTAAGTTATAGAGGTTTTGGGCTCTGATGGGAAGGGAACATATTATTTTTTGAAGTTATAGAGGTTTTTAAGTTACCGAGGTTTGAGTTATCGAGGTTCTACTGTATAAATATAAAATGTTTCTAGATCTAAGGCTCTTAACTAAGCCAATGTAATTATTCTGTATACATCACTATTGTACTAAATTTTTCTTGCTTTAATTTCAGCCAATTTGGCAATGTAGTGTAAGCAAGGGATGAGGTTTCGATTAATTTGTAAGTATATGCGTTGACCAAAAACTACACTAGCAAAAACATAAATTATTCAACTACCTATTTGACCTATGACAGGAAAATATGAATTGAAAAAAAATATACCACAAAGGCCATGATCAGAAAAGGTGTAACAATGAAATCATAGACACCATCATTATCCTGCTCTCATCCCAATTAGGGTTCACTTGGGGTTGGATATGCACTCTTCTTCCATTGTCCATATTACAAAGTTGCAAACTACACTAAGTGACATTAACTTTATAGTCAAGATAAAAATATGGAATAAATGGAACCATAGAAGTAGTGCCAGGATAGAGTGATAAAAGTGATACAGTCTATATTATTAATAAGATTTAAGACCTTTAATTACAATATTGGTTACTCTATGCTATATAAATTTTTAACAGATTTATAATTTCATGGAGTAATATATTAAAAATATCTTTCCAAAAACATATAAAAATAACCAGATTGAAATTGTAGATTAGAATATAAGAATAAAATCAACATAGAATTATTTTTGCGTTATAAATTGTTAATTGAAGTAACCACGTAAAATATTATGCATTAACTTTAGTATTTTAATTAATATATGCGTTTATTTCATAAATATTTTATGTTTCTTATGGGCTGGGCAATGAATAACAATCTCCTAAATAAAAAGGTAGTAAGCGTATTTTAGCGAAATGTATTAGTGGATAAAGAGCCTTTTATAGATTTACACAAGTAATTCATATTAGGGCAAGTGTTGAAAGAAACAAAGGTATAATAGAAGACATTCGAAAAATAAAGCACTACCAAACTACATTCATATTTAGCGTAAATTATAAATAATCAAATTAACATCATGCAACGCACCTTGAAGTGCCAGGTACATATAGGTGGAACCCGGTGACATGAAGAGTTTATTAACATAACTTCGTCCTCACTTCGTCTAAAACACTATCCATAACTTGTAATCGTTGTCCTATAACACTTATGCGTGACTGCATATGATAAAAAACAACATTCTATGTACACTTTTAGTTACAATATTATGAATAGAAAATCACTTAATAAAATAAAACAATAAAATGTAACACCTCCGATTAAATCAACCATAGCATAAAGCTAACACAAAAGAGTCAAGTGCGTTTGTAAAGACCGATGTGAACCGATGTTTGAATATGAATTTATTAAACCATGAAAGCTTTGGCTTTATAATCTATGGATCTTATAAGACCTTATAGGTACAACATCAAGCGAGTGAATGAATATAAAAGTTACCATAAAGATATAAAATGATTAAATGATTTCAATTCTGGGTTGAGACTTGAGAGTTCTTAACGCTCACCCCTAGTCCGAGCAAAGCTATAAAAGCTGTCGTATAAAAGCCATCGAACAGTAACGGATTGAGAAATGTCCGACCAGTCCATGCCATGGACCAAACAGGTCAAATATCTCGGCGTCACTCTTGACAATCGTCTGTCCTTCGGTCCTCACATAAAGCGAGTTCGCGCGCGCGCAGCTTTAGTGTTAGGACGCCTTCACAGCTTGCTGCATGCCAAAGCCAAGCTATCACTTAGTAGTAAAGTTAGATTATACACCGCTTGCGTACGTCCCATTATGACGTACGCTAGCATTGTGTTCACACAAGCGAAACCCTTCAGGTTACACCGTTTGCAAACATTACAGAAAAGGTTCATGCGCCGTGCGACGAGAGCACCGTGGTATATGCGCAATGTGGATCTTCACATAGATCTCGGCCTGCCGACCATCAGGCAGTACATGAAGCAGTGCTCTCGCCGCTACTTCGGCTCTGCCACCACTCACCCTAATCCCATAGTGGTTAGGGCGTCTAGCTATACCCCATCAAAAATATCCGCGATCTGCGATCCGCGATTAATACTCGACGAACCCGACGACATTATCACGCTCGCCCAAACGGAGGCATAGGGAGGCCCCCGGGGCCCTGACAAAAAATTATCCACGATTCCGTCCTCGCCGTCGAGGTCGGAAGTCATGTCGCGTTCAAATCATAAACGTGGGAGAACCCACTTTGCCAGCGACCCCCCGAGCCGAGGTCCGTACCCCACAGGGGGTGCCCTCGGGAACGGTCGCTTAACTTTTACGGGTTGAGAACCCTCAGCGCTCACCCACAGTCCGGGTAAAGTTGTCATAGCCATCTGAGGCTAACAACTAAGACACACAAAAAGGGAAAAAAACGGGTTGAGAGCCCTCAGCGCTCACCCACAGTCCGGGTAAAGTTGTCATAGTCATCTGAGGCTAACAACTATGACACACACAAAAAAAAGAAAAATGCCATCGAACAGTAAAAGTATTGAGCATGTTCCGATATGCATTGTGACTATTGCGAGCACTAAGCGTACAAGTTGTATGTTCAACAAGAAAAAATATTTGAATAATAAAATGTTATATTTAAAAAAAAATATTCATCTTTGAATAAAAATATTTAATAATAATAATAATAGTTATCAGTGCAAGCTATCACTGGACGCAGTTGATTCTGACTGAAAAGCTGTTTTTAACCATTTAAATTACAAACAGACCTTTCAATTTTATTTATTTTTTTTATATAAATATATTTTATATCTCATCCTGCGATCACCAATAAAAATTTACATGCTCATGCATATCAAGCTTATCGCTTAATGATCGCGTAGTTCAGAGTTTGAACTATTTAAAAGAGTTAGCACCGTGAACGAGTTGAAATGAAATGAGATAACTCAATAAGAGCTAGCTCTCTTGATGAGCTAAATGAACTCAGAATATATATGAGCTAAATGAACTAAAGAGCTAAAAGAGTGATATAGCTCTTCTGATCAAAAGAGCTATATCTCTCTTTTCTTTTCAATGAGTCGTTTTTCGCATCTCTAATATTTTCACGGATTCGGATTGGACGTAGTGCGTAACCGTTCTTAGTATGAACATTGGTGGTATTAGTAACTAGCGTTGTTTTAATTTTACTGTTTCATTAAAGTTCTTGAATGGCAGTGAGTCCATAAGATACACCGCTTAATTGGTGTATTTTATATTAAATTTAAATAAAACACTTAAAATGGTGGAAAAGAAATGACAGCGAAAATTGAAATCACTCTTAAAAAAGTGGGCTTGAGTACTATTTTGTTAATCGTTTTGCTTTCGTTTTGACAGTTTATACTAATAATTAATACTTCGACGATACGCTGTTATTTTAAAAATAATAAAAGATATTAAATACAATTATTTTAAAACACATAAAAGGATATGCCTTTTGATAACCAGTTCAATTAAACAGAAAATATATATCATAAATAGATATCAAGATTAGTGTAAGTGTTTAGCCACGAACACGAAAATGACATGCATAAATAACATTTTATTGTTATATTAAATAATTTTATTGCCTTTCTATAATGTATTATGCAGAAGAACTGCAAAAGTATTTAACATAACATCAGTGAGCTTTTCGTGAGTAATCATGTCCTTTCAAAATTTTCAAAGCCTATGTAACTGGATATAACTGGATAATTAATGTTTAATTAGAACTACTGAGGTACCATAACTCTGCCAAGCATATAGACAAAAAAACGTTGAAATTTGGCTGTATGAGCGTTTTTGCCTTTGACTTTACCAATCGACCAAACGAACTTAAAAAAATATCAATGGTGTCTGCCTGTCTAATTCTATATTCAATTTTGTTTCGTATCCATGTAGGTGGTTATTGTCCTTTCGTAAAAAAACATAATTATTTTTTGTAACAATGGCAAACATAGCAGCCAAACGCATAAAGCGAGAATTCAAGGAGGTCATGAAAAGTGAAGAGGTAAGCAAACTGTAATTATTTTGATATCCAAATATCAGAAATAACTAATCTCTAGTAGTTAACTTGCAGTTTCATGTGTATAAATTTTTTGGAACATCAATTTACAAGTACAAAGTGCGCTCAATGCTGATAGCAGCGAGCTTCTATTAATGTATACCTTACAAACTTGTTCTATTTATTTAACGGTGTATTGTCATGATAAAGTTTGAATGATTCAGCAGGTTTAAGGCATGTTACCAGTCATCTGTCTATTACCTTGTTGGTGTTTTTTTTTTATCCAAATACGCAATTTATTTTATCATTTAGTAGTTTACTCGTAATATTTCATTGTAATTGGTAAGGTTAAACTATTTTAAGGTAATATTTCTAACAAATCAAAATTACATGAGTATTCAATAATCGCGTAGGTACTTCGGTCCGCGTCATTATAGACATTTCTCAATCTAGGTGTTAAGTTACTAAATGTATTTCGTCTTTGAATTTGAAATTATGAGCTCCAGTATTGTGTAAAATTATTCTTTTGAAAATCAACATTAACTTAAATTTAATTAGAGAAAAGATCAACGATTGGTCATTATTTATAATACACTTGAATTATTTTAATCTTATTCATTCATACATTCATCACTACGTCAATGTCCACTGTTGAAAAAAGACTATCAAATACACCTGCATTCAATATAGCTAGACTATATCAATAGTCCAGTGGCTGAGTGGAGGAATGACCTTACATCACTTCATATCTGTTCTTCACTGAGAATATTTGTTCCTCATTAGCTTTAAGTTGGTCAAACTGTTTTGTCCATATGCAGTTTAGGGATAATTATTATACATATAGTTAGTTACATTATAGATATCTGTTCTAAAATTGGACTCCTGTAGAATCTCTGATCATAAATCTTTTAAAAGTACTGCTTAACTAATTTGGATTTAAGCCCATTACATTCAAGATTTAATAATGTCAAGAGAGTACATTTTTGTAGTGAAGTCAAGCCTTAAAATGTGTATAATATCTTTGTTTACAGATATTATACATGTAATATATCAGATTTTATAAACATCAGAAATCATATTCATCTATACATGTCATTTGCCTAAATTTATTCGGATAACCTATGTTGTGATGAGATAATAGTAAAATATGTCACCACAGCCACTGGTTTTATAATAGAAGTTGCATAAAACAGCTGAAGGGCTACAAGGGGAATGGGCAGCAGTACTCTTATGGGAAACTTATAAATCAGTTGCAACCACCAAACCCTGTGTGGCAGTTGTGCCATTATTCCTTCTTGGATAGGCCTATGTTCAGCATTGGACAGTCATAGACCGATAGATGGCTGGAGATTTAAATTAGGTAAATAGTGAGCAACAATTTGCAAGAAATTCATTTCAAGCTGCCACAACATTATGTGACAGGAATGAGATGAGCATACAACATGGCATTAAATTTATAATTATTTGTATACACATTTATTGGGCATTGTTCCAGGCTTCTAAGTTTTTTTTAGTATATGGATAATGTTTCCATTTTGCCATTGTACAATTATGCTAGTCATTGCATACTTATAGTTTTATACAGATTTTTTGCTCATAATATAATGTAAATGTCAACACAATGATATTTAACTACATTTGTACAGTTGTATATAGTAACTAAGTATGTTGAAGTGAGATGTTATTGAAAATGGTGCCAAATCTGTCCAAGGATTCTTTATATTAATATTTTTTTCTAATTATGTATTCATCATTACTGTTAATGCCAAGTCTTATTTAGTCATAAGAGTTTTTTAAATACTAAAAATGATGCTGTGAACTTTTGAGAGATCCTCCTTATATTAACACTGTATTCTTCTATTAGACAGGAGATTATAAGGGTCATGTACAAAGACTTCTTTTTATAGAAGCTTATTACATTCTTAGTTTTCTGGGCGTGTTGTTCTGTATATTGTTCTCTATTATTATTATTTACATAAACTGGTTTTATCGTGTCTTTTAAAAACAACCATCATCATCATACAGATGATAGCTTAACAATGGAATGGGTCTATAGTTTCTTAAATAGATTCCATCATCGTCAATGAATCTTGTTAATACAAGTTTGTTCCATTACATTGAAATATCGCTCTTGAGAACTTAAAATATTGCTTGCATACATATGCGAAGAGCACATGCTCTCCTTACTGAAATTCATCTTGTTGTCAACTGAGAGTCTTTAATTTTGTAATTTGGCTGTTATTGCCTTTAGCTTTGCTCTAACATTTTTTAACATTCCTAAAATTAAATCATCTTAAATAACAATATAAAGTATGTTGTATTTCAGAGATTTCTTCCTTCACTGCTGATAGTCATGAAATCTCGATTTTTGTATCGAAAATTATGTCTGTTAATCCCTAGTTTAAATACTGCCTAATCCTGAGAATTTCGAATATCTTTTGTGAATGCCAAGATCTCCATTAGTTTTGTTTTAACAGTCCGAGATGTAGATCTATATATTTATGCATACATACATACATATCATCATGCCATATCCCTTGCAGGGTAGGCAGAGAGAACAGAGTGCCAGAGAACTCTATCTATGCATACTTCACTCGCTTCCTCAACATTCATAATTCTCTTCATACACTCTCGCCGGTTTCGGAGACTCTTGACTCCACCTTCCTTCAGTACATGACTGATCTGGTCTAGGTAGGTGAGTCTTGGTCTCCCCCGGTAGGAAGGGAAGGAAGGGAATGCTCCGATGGTTCGGACATGTGGAAAGAATGTTCGTTCGGCATTCCTTCCACATGTCCGAACCATCGAAGCATTCCCTCGCATCTTTACACCAATACTCTCTTTCATACCTACTCGCTCTCTTACGTCGTCGTTACGAATGCGGTCGGTCAGCCTAACTCCACAGATTTTCCATAGAGATCGCATTTCGACCGCATTAATTTTACTTTCATACTTTTTTCTGCATACCAACTCTCGCTTCCATACAGTAGTGTTGGGACAAGCACTGCGTTATGTATTGCTACACGTGCCTTCTGGCTGAGGTGGTGGCTACCGAGAAGTTGCCCTAACGCTCCGTTCACTCTATTTCCTGCATTCACTCTTCGCTCTATATCAGTGGTGTATCTTCCATCTCGGCTAAATCCACATCCAAGATATACAAATTCATCCACTTGCTCTAGAACATCATTACCTATTGTTACTCTTACATCTGTTCTGGCTTCATCTCTTTCAAAGACCATTATTTTGGTTTTGCTCACATTCACGCGTAGACCCCTTTCCTTACAATCTTCTGTCATTGTGTTGACTAGGGTCTGCAGGTCAGTCGACATCTATATATTTTGTAGCCTTTTTCTAAAATGTGAATTAATCAAAAAGAGGCCTTGTTTCCAAAATATTTTCTATAACATATGTCTTGTTTTTAAAACGTATTTACACAAATTAAAGGCGCCTAAATTTAACACTGTTCTTTTACAACTTATGTATGCCCATGCCTAATATTTTTAATCAGTGTAGCATATTTACAAAGCAATTGTCTACTCAGTCCAGATAAATGGATATAAGGTTAAATGTAATGTGTATATAATATAAAATCTTTTGCTGTAAGTACTGTTATATTAATTTACTAGTGACTTGATCCACTTTGCTTCAAATTAGTTTAGTCCTTCCAGTCATTATTTTAAAAACAAATATAATATATAGCTGCCTCAAAAACAGTCAATCTGCAATAATCTTAGTTAACCATGTCTAACTAGAACCTTTTCACCCTATGAACTACTGGTATATTAAATATCTGGTTTATTAGGATGACAATTATGTCAAATTTTACCTTAAATTTCTGTGGTCAAATTTAGAACTTCTGTTATAATATTAATGTAATTTTTATGCACATTAGCAATAAATTTAAATAGTGTCAATGGGATGGTCATATAGGCCAGTGTCATATAGTAATATCACCCAAAAACTTTTGTGGTCATTGTAGCGCAGTGTTGTCAATGATCTTGCAACTTGCAAGAGATTTATGAAGGGAGGCTGTATTACATTCAAAGAAAACTAAATTGTTTATTTCAATACTAATTTCAAATTTTATTAAGTGTAGGACCACCCTGTTGGCAGTTCTTTGTCTACAGCCGTGGGCTGGTCCGTCCAGGGTAGTACTACACTCTTGCAGAAGATCGACGTCTAATTAATGGCAATGTGCTGTTGCGCTTTGTTTGGTGAGCGAGAGAGTTGGGAGCCCAACTGGGTGGGTTTGGGGATTGTAATGGTAGCCAGCCTAGCCTAGCTATAGCCTTATAGCAAACGTCCATGGGCGGCAGTGACAATTACCATCAGGTGTGCTGCTTGCTCGTTTGCCACCAATAAGCCATAAAAAAATACTATAAATTGTTTGAGGAAGTGAGCTAGTGAAAATATCGTGGCTTAAAGATTTGTGTTATTAAGAGCCCACCAAATACATTCTCTTTTGTAAATAGAAGATCTTATTTAAGTCAATATTATGTAACTATAATAACAAAATCTGTATTTATTCACGTAATTCAGCCATTACCTACGCAATACAGTGCACATGATTTACCTCCTTCTTATATAATAAATTTCACTCAGCTGATATTGCACAATATGATTAATTTATTATAGTAGCGAAAATGAGTATCTATTCATTAATTATTATATTTAGTATCACATATGGATGTGGCATCTTAATTTTATTTATACTTTATTATTTCCTTTTTTTATTACGGCGAAGCCAAAAGGTGGGTTATGTATCTCAACAGTAAATATGGCGGCCATACTAAATTTAGTGTATTAAATTAGTATAACTTTCTTTTTCAAGCTCTTCAATTAATTAATTATTTTGAAAATGAAGATTAGGGCCGGATTGAATTTAATCTAGTATCACACTAACTGCATTAATTTCTATTTGCAGTTAGTGTAATATTAACTGAAAAGGCTCGCCTTTCAGTTAATATTCATATTAAGTTTTGAAAACAAAATTCTTCATCTAGGGGCGCCGGTCATATTGATTTTAGTGTCATACACCTTTTGCTACCTTTCAAGCCCATTGATTTGAAATCTATATTAAGGTGAAAAAGAAATCTCTAATCGGCTATCTTGAATCGACGGCTCATATTGGAACTATTCGAACATTGAGTATTCCAAATATGTACATTGTATTGTCATCAGACCTTGAAGACGGATCCAAAATTTAAGTTCAATCGGACATCGCGAAATGGATTTTTAGGCTAAACAATATATAGTGGAAACTCGATTATCCGGCCCTCAGTGGTACGGAATTGATTATCCGGACTACCAATCGCGATCTTGCATATACAACTCAAATCAATGCAAGGGAACGTGTCGGAACTGGCATTACTCGGCCGCGCTTCGTGCCGTTTTTGTGCTCCACGCGATTCATTATTATTAAATACTGCATAACGTTATGTAATATGTACAAAAACACCTTTCTTCATATATTCTATTATCCGGAGTTTAGATATAAATTTTAAGCTAATGTGATTCAGTAAACATGTATTTTAAGAAAATAATTTTAGTATAAATAGTTTTAAAATAAGGAACTAGTTTTATATTAATAAAAGAATGAAGTTAGTGAAAGTGTGTTGAAAATATCGCAATAGAATTTTTTGTAGCAGTTTGTCGTTTTAGTAGTAGTAGTACGTCATTATTTTGTTTTAAAGCGTTCATTCTCTATTAGGGTATTGTAGATTTTCTTTATTTTTGTTGTACATATAATCCAAAACAGATTTTGAAAATTTTGCATTTTGACTTTTGTGTAGCTAGCCGAAGAATATTCTTTATTGTATCTTTTATCTTACATATTATTTCACAAAGGGATACTCTGGTTTCTCATTCCATATAGCTCTGTGGATGGTGTAGATATAATGTAGCGCCCGTCAAGCACTCATATTCAGAATATATGTATATTTATTGACATATAGTGTGATATTTTCTCTTATTGGTACATTCTAAGTAAACTGGAAGCAGGCATTCTAAACACGCCGAATTGCTTTTCCTGTAAATGTCTTAAGTGTGGTCGCCATCATGTCTTCTTTGATTTCCTTGTGATGAAGTAGGAATAAGAAGTGTCAGTAGCCCTTTGTTTCTTATGTAGGATTGTACAAGGCGACTAACGGTGATAACATCACTGTAAGTAAAGAGTAAACTTGAAATAAAACCTTATACGAACCCGTATGATAAGCAAGCTAAAGTAGTTAAATTTTTCTCCCATTTTGGAAGAGGCTCCTGGCTAGCAATACGTCTTATATGAGCTGATGAATCTTTTTACAATGCAATTAGTTCGTAGTCGAGATTTAGGTTTAGCTTATTTTTTTTTATTAAAAAAACAGGTTTGAACCGTGCGCCATTTGAATCTTCAACGTTTCCTGTTGTTGTTTTTTAATATGTTGAAATTGATTTATTGTAACATAGATACTCTCTATTAATATTATAAAATTCAAAAGTAATACTTGTAAAATTTTGGTTAAATATTTTATCAATGTATCCATCTCTGATGTTTACGTGAGTATTACACATTTGAAACAAAATTATTTTTGTAAGACAGTCCCTCCATGACCATGAACGCTTTAAGTGTTTGAAACGTCGAGAAATTAAAAATCAAATAGAATACGCGATAGAATTCGTGGAAATAGTTTTATTTCAGATGTATCTTTTGTTTTTTTACATGATATTGTGCTGGCACTTAGGATGGTTATAATAAAACTTAAAATCATGCTTTTGTAGATAACCCAATTAAAAAGTAGTTAGTGGTAGTTGGCTTGTCTCAAAGATTTCGTTCTTTCATGTACGTCTGTGAACGTGGATGTCTTTTTTATTATGACATCAACGCACCGTTAAAAGTGAGTTTTGTAGATTTTGACATTTTGACTACCATTGGAACATATTCGACCATTTATGAGAACAAAATATAATAGAATAATTTGTTGAAAAATACAGTAACTACACAATATTTTATTCAAAGTCGATAACCCCACATAGGGAAAGGGATAATATGCGCGCCTGTTGTCTTAATGTGATAGTTGTTGCTCAGGTCCCCTCTTCAACATTTTTATTTTATACGTGTGGAAAGAAACTACCGTGTTTTCAAATATAAATAAAAATAAGCAATGGTCTTTGGCACAAAGACTACCGCGTATTGGATATAAAAAAAAACATTAATCTCTGAAATCCTGGTAAAGATAAAGAGGCAAACTATCTAAATTATCTGTAATATCTTCGATGTAATGTCTTCGATCTTTGTTAAGTGTATAAATTAATTTTAGTAATATAAAGTACGGCTTACTTTACCTCTAAAAATTAATAATAAAATTAGTGTTATGCCTTCGTGAGTTTTCTTGCCGGATATTCCTCAGAGTGACCACGTTCCGATCCGGTGGTAGTTTGATAGCTTTTTTGGTAGATTTTGAAACTATGTAGTAAATTGCCACAATATAATAATTATCATAAACTAAATGTTAAATATAAATGATATATATTTTTTTTACATTGTGATCATTTTCTTTTTGTACTGGCAATTAATTTGTATTAAAATGTGGGTCAAACCTTTAAATAATGATAATGTAGTTAGTAGATATAAATTTCTGTAATAACGATGACTTTTGGGCGTAAGACACCTTCTCCTCATCCTCCCGTGACCATGATCACTGTAAAGTGTTTGACACGTCGGGAAATTAAAAATCAAATACAAACGCGGCAGAATCCGTAAAAGTAGTTTTATTTCAAATGTGTAATATTCGCTTAAACATCAGAAACCATTAAGTGTACAAAGTTTCAAATTAAATGTGACGTTTAGAAGGGGGTGAAAATCACGTTCAATGATTTCGTTACATACACACAAACGTCAATATCGGCGTTAAGCAGGGGTGCGTTCTGTCAGCCAGGCTGTTTATCATATATCTGGATAAATGTCTCCAAAGCTTGAACGATATGAATGTGGGAGTCCAGATGGGCGCCTCAGTGGTCACTGCTCTGCTCTATGCAGATGATGCAGTCCTGCTGGCACAGTCAGCGACTGACCTGCAGACCCTAGTCGACACAATGACAGAAGATTGTAAGAAAAGGGGTCTACGCGTGAATGTGAGCAAAACCAAAATAATGGTCTTTGAAAGAGATGAAGCCAGAACAGATGTAAGAGTAAAAATAGGTAATGATGTACTAGAGCAAGTGGATGAATTTGTATATCTTGGATGTGGTTTTAGCCGAGATGGAAGGTACACCACTGATATAAAGCGAAGAGTGAATGCGGGAAATAGAGTGAACGGAGCGTTGGGGCAACTTCTCGGTAGCCTCTCACCTCAGCCAGAAGGCACGTTAATGCGATCTCTACGGAAAATCTGTGGAGTTAGGCTGACCGACCGCATTCGCAACGACGACGTAAGAGAGCGAGTAGGTATGAAAGAGAGTATTGGTGTAAAGATGCGAAAGGGAATGCTCCGATGGTTCGGACATGTGGAAAGAATGCCGAACGAACGTCTGGTTAAGAATATATACAATGCGAAAGTGGAAGGATGTAGGTACCGGGGGAGACCGAGACTCACCTACCTAGACCAGATCGGTCATGTACTGAAGGAAAGTGGAGTCAAGAGTCTCCGAAACCGGCGAGCGTGTATGAAGAGAATTATGAATGTTGAAGAAGCGAGTGAAGTATGCAAGGATAGAGTTCTCTGGCACTCTGTTCTCTCTGCCTACGATATGGCGTGATGATATGTATGTATGTACACACAAACATAAACATCAAGTTACTAGGGACAGTTACTTTAGTTTGTGCTATATTAATTTGTATTTTGTTAAACAATTTTCTAACAAAAATTATTTATGTAATGTATTCTAATATATCCGACGGAATAATATTGATTGATCGATGATTTATCTTCCAAGATACAATGTAATATATTTTACAAAACACTTATGATATTATGTGTATTTTACTTTTAGTATGATTTTAAGCAGGTGAATGTATGATAATGCATATGCTTGACTGGAATAAATGTACGGCTATATGTTTGATTTTTTTATATTGTCTAATCTTAATAAAGAGATGAACATTATTTATCTACTCGTAATATCTTTAAACGAGCAATTTTTATATTTCTATACTAGCGGACCCGGCACACTTAGTTCCGCCTAACAATTAATGAATGAGATGAGCAGATTTCGATTAATTCAAAATTATTAAGTTATTTTTTTTATTATGATAATAAGTATGAATAATATATAAATTTAAAAAATCAAGTATTTTAATAACGTGCTTGCAAAACGAAGAAGTACGACATTATTCTTCATGCGCATTGAAAATTATCTAATTGTTAATCTCTGAGATTTGCTCGACGATTTCGCATTGTCAACCGATCTGTTTCACGGGCTTCCTTGCTTTGCTCTTGTGATTAAGAAGCACGAAGTTGGCCCATATTAACGCGGCGGTCTTACAATATCTTGTTCTTCTGCCGTAGTCACATTCGTGATGTTTCGAATTCGGATTGCGTTACGGCTTTGTCGGAAAAGATTTGATCTTATTGATCGCGGCATTGTTGATGACAATATAGACATAATATGGTTTATTATAACAATATTCGTAAAAATTCGTACTACTCGCACAAATCGAACACTGACCGGTTAAATTTAATTTCAACTTTACGCGGTATTTTCTAAACCAACCATTAGACCACGTAATGACACGAGCTGTCAGTTGCGTTTTGTTACATCATCAACAAATGAACGTTTAGAACTGATGTTTTAAAGACATTAAATCTTTATTGTTTATCATATTTTAATATATTCTATTCCCGACGAAAACAAACTTAAAAACATAAAAATCATAAAAATAGGTCGAGCCGTTCTCGAATTATAAGTGTTGTAACTAGCACAACTCTCTTTTATATATATATATATATATATATATATATATATATATATATATATATATATATATATATATATGTATATATATATATATCTATATATATCTCTGAAACGGCTGCAACAATTTATATGAAATTTAGTATGCAAGAGGTTTCGGAGACGATAAATGATCTAGCTAGTGTTATTTATAGAAAAACTCTTTTTGTCTTTGTTTTTAGCCAATGAAAAAAAAAGTGTATCTGACCGTACATTTAATAGTTACCATTACGAGTAAAAATAGCTGAGATGGGACGCCGATCAGTCGCATTCAGACAGCCGTGCTTCGATCCTTGGTTTTACCTATTTTATTTTTGTATATTTTTTTCTTTGTTTTGTCAAAAACTTGTATTTATTTAATTTACATAGCGAGTTTATATCGTTACTGTATCAATAGAATATATAAATATTCATATTTCATGATTATGTAATATGTATCTAAATATACTTTGAAACTCCATAACAACCCTTTATTTCCTCAAAAATAAAATACTGAGACAGGCTTGCTCATCTATATATTTTACCAAATAATAAATATGTTTGGTATACATCATCTCAGCTCATATATGTTGGGCTCGAGCCTCCTCCATAATGGGAGGGAAATTGACTTACGATACCACGCTGGTCAGACGCGTTGGTATAGGGTTTTGTTTCGAGTTTTCCCTTCTCTTGCACAGATGTTATATGCGTTTTATATCCCTTAGTCGTCTCGTACGCTCACCCACGCTTACCCGTGGGGTGGCGAATTGTATTCTTACCCTAAGTAATTGGGATAAGAGCAGGTGAATGATGATTGATGAGAAATTTACTGCGACACCGTTATATATTATAATTATTTATTGTTATAGGTAGCGGGTGGCTCAATAAAGTTAGAATTGGTCAATAATAGCTGGACAGAGTTGCAAGGTGAAATAGCAGGTCCACCGGATACACCGTACGAGGGCGGTACATTCCTTCTTGAAATTAAAGTTCCAGAAACATATCCCTTCAATCCACCTAAGGTAACTTTAACACAAGATTTACATACGTGATACCTTTCTAAATATCACATCAACACTGACACTTGTAACATGTTTGTCACACAAGTTCAACGAATATTAATTCATATAATTTACTAGCTTCTGCTCGCATTACTAAAGGTTACTTTCCTAAAGTTTTTCATCCCCTAATTTTATTTTACCCCTTAAGAGTAAATTTTTACATGTTAATGTCATATTTATTTATATCTAATCAATAGCCTAAAAATATGTCTCAAGCTTCTGGCTTTAAAAATGACGATACTTCTTTTCAACTTTTCATCCCCCTTTACAACCCTTTTTTTACATTAAAAAGTAGCATATGTTCTTTATCAGGCTCTAGACTTTCTGTGTACCAAATTTCATTTACATCGGTTCAGTAGTTTTGGCGTGAAAGAGCGACAGACAGACAGAGTTACTTTCGCATTTATAATATTGATAAGGATTTACAAAATTCGTTATTGTTTAGTATTAAAAACATATGCCTATTTACCGATATATTTCCTTTCTTTGTTACAAATGTAAATCATTTGTAACAAAGTAATTGTTATTTTCAATGAATATATTTCACTAGTGAACGAATGATATCGATAACTCAGAAGTTACATCTTGACCTTCTCCCTTGATACGTAGTTTGCATGTCAATCACCCCACTTGACACATATTGCATCCAATCTCTAAAATTCTGTGTTGCTATTTAGTAATAGTCTGCTGAGCAGCATTGTTAAATTTATCGAAATTTTCTCGTTATGATACGTATTAGTACTGGTGTTTTATCTACGAATCAACGCCTGCCCAGAGGTTGATTGAGTCAAAATAACAAAATGCAAATATCACAAAATCATTTTCAGGAAAAATTAAATTTTATTGGCGCCTTTAAATGCTGCAAGACTCTAGCTTAGTCACTTTTCTGAAAATTGGTAGGGTATTATTGATTGGGTGGCGCAGGCTCGAATACCTGCGCTTGAGGCCACCCTAGCCAAGGCATCGGGTGATCGGACCGTGTGAGGACGAGTCGGTCGGGGCGTCGACTGGAGAGGCGAGACGGCGAGAGGTACCCGTGAGGGTAAACCGCCGGGCGGGCCACCGAAGACAAAGATCGGGTACCGCTGGCCCGCTCGCTCGGAGAAGAGAGGAGATTTGCAGGGTGGGTCTATGGAATCGAGTGCCGCCTCCTCCGGCAACCCGGACCGACTTGGCGGAGCGAGTCAAAGGCCATAGTCCACCGCAAAAAAATGCTATTATTGATTATTATTTATTCAACATAAAGTTAAGGTTGCGCTGAAAGATGATCCCAATCTACCCTGATCAAAGGATTGAGTTGGCACTGTCTATGACTACACGACGACTGGTTTATCAGCAATCTGCCTGGAATAAGACTCTTGCGAAGATAATGGAGTCCTGACGATGATGTCCATATGTGTAAACCGCACGATATTCACAAAATGCTCACATTGATAGGGAACCTTCCGTGGGTTCCCAGGGCCTTTCTTACATTCTGCTGTAAGTGTTGTTGGCAGTGATTACTTGGGCAAATATCTGCACATTATGTTGTGGGCAGGGAACTGTTTCTGGTCTGCCATTACTGTGATCGTAATAAGCACATGAAGCGTGTAGTGACGAATCAACAAAATCCACAACAAAATTTTAAGATTTGATAAAAAATACAAATATACATAATGATAAAATCGCTCAATTTTTTACATTACCAAATGGGGTCTTGAACTTTATTACTTTTATTCATTTATCATAAGGAGTAGTGTAATATCTAATTGATGTTACCTTAGTTTGAACTTGATCATGCTGTCTATAATATGTCGTTAACCTAAAATAGAAAATCGTTATTAGAAAACAGGTTTATAAATTAGAATTTTGTAGTATAGATGTACGTATTCTATAATGATGGAATAAAAATACCCCATGCTACTATACTTTTCCATCCAGTTTTTATAATAAAATACTAAAGAACATAAGGTGCGAACATAACTGAAAGAAAACAAAATTTAATGAAACCCTATAGGCTCATTCCAAAGCCCTTTGACCAGGACGGTGCAGTAGTATTAATTTTATTTCAGTGAAATGTATATAATCGTTCAAGAAGATACAAGACACGTAGTTCTATGATTATGCTCTTCGATCACAAATACTTTCTTGGAAACTAAGTAGTATCTGTAGAAAGGTTCTATGCATTATAACTTTCATTTTTAAGCATTTAAAATTTCAGCTAACGGAATATGTTAGAGACTAAATACATTTTTCGTTTAATTGCAGACAATATTTATATACGTGCATAAAACTTAAGGGTTATGAAAACAATAAGCTATACCTTCAGTGCTTTATTTCACTTTGATTAGGCAGCATCGTATTAACTAGATCATATTATTAATTTATTAAGTAATGATACCTACGCGTAAATATCGCGATCTTAAAAATCTAGCGCCTAAGTTTTTTGATGGTTATAATTTGCACTGAGTAAAATGGATTACGAGTGAACCAGAATAGCAATTTAAAATTTCTGTGAATTAAATTTTGGAAAATATTCTAACTGAGCTATATACACTACCGTCCAAAAGTTTGGAAGCACACCTGTTTTCAAACAAAACAAATAAATGCCGACTAATAGCGGTAAAAATTAGCAATAATCTTAAGTTTTACAACCTTTTACGACTGTCTACACAAACACAAAAGGATTATTATCCTACATTCATCAAGTTTTATGGAAATCCTTAATATTGACGAAACACGTGTTTTATGACTTAATCCGTCGGCTACTTTATCCTATGCAATGGTGTAGTTTTATTGATAATGTTTGCTGGTTTTAACTTTTTTAGACCTTATTCAGTCGCACTTGAGCATTGGCACGTGAAAGTTGTGATATTAACATTGTCTGTATTCGAAAGATATCGGCTACTACTTTGACCGTATTTTTTCTTCTGAAAATGGCAAAACGCAAGCAAATCACGCTTGAACAGCGAAGCGCTATTTGCACTCTACGCGAGGAAGGATACAGTGAACGTCAAATCGCAGAAAGGCTCGGAATTTCTTGTAAAGGTGTCCACTATACCCTTGCTAGAAAACAAGAAACGGGGAAAAATGAAGATAGAAAGAGATCTGGTAGGCCCAAATCCACAACAAATCAAGAGGACAACTTCATTAGAGTTCTTTCTAAACGGAATCGACGCTTAACTGCACCACAGATCACTGCAGCTCTGAATGATACGCGAGAAACACCCATTTCAACAACTACTGTTAAAAGACGCTTACTGTCTGCGGGATTAAGAGGATGTGTTGCTGCTAAAAAACCCAAACTAACAAATCGACATAAGAAAAATAGACTAGAATGGGCAAAAGCGCATAAAAACTGGACTATAGAACAATGGGAAAATGTCCTTTGGAGTGACGAATCAAAATTTCAGATTTTCGGATCCAATAGACGTGTCTTTGTACGCCGGTCAAAAGAAGAGAGGGCTTCAGAGGCATGTACAGTGCCTACCATCAAACATGGTGGTGGTAATGTCATGGTTTGGGGGTGTTTTGGCAACAGTAAACCCGGCAATCTTGTGAGGATAACCGGAAAATTAAACAAGGAAGGCTATTTAAAAATTCTCCAAGATTCTGCCATACCCAGTGGACTAAGTCTCATTGGTTCTGGATTCATTTTTCAACAGGATAATGATCCTAAGCATTCGTCTAAATTGTGCCAGAACTTTTTAAACAAGAAAAAAGCTGAAAACATTTTAAACATCATGCAATGGCCATCTCAATCCCCTGATCTTTCTCCCATTGAACTTGTTTGGGATGAACTTGACAGGAGGGTGAAAAGTCGTTGTCCTACGAGCTCAGAACATTTGTGGCAGCTATTAGAGAACGAATGGAACAAATTAGATAAAGATTATTTTAAAAAATTGATTAATAGAATGCCCAGAATATGTGAGAAGATTATAAAGGAGAAAGGTGGACACTTTGATGAAGCTAAAATTTAATCTAATTTACCATTGTATATTATTTTTTTATTTTGTTTAAGTTAGTTTCTGTTTGTTCTTTATTTTTTTATCAATACATTTAAATTTAAATGACTTAGTTTGGTTTTATTCGATTTTACCTTGCTGCTTCCAAACTTTTGGACGGTAGTGTATGTGCCAGTTCATCCGGGGTACCTACCACATTCTTACAGAAAAGGATGCTGGAGTATCCTAATAGCCTCCCATTGACATTGACCTGGCTATACCGTTATGAGTTATATACGTATATGTGCTGAGAACATGTGTTAAAATTGCTGATTTAAATTATTCTTTTGCGGTATTAAAAATACACATTTTTCTGGGGATAGCATCATGTGGGTGGGCCACTGATACTCGGTTCTTGCTATTGGTGGCTGGAAAGAGTCTATGGTAATATCACATCCCACCTCAACTGCCGCAGGAGTCAGAAAGAACGTGGTTCAACCTCCACAATCTGCTGTACTGCTGTATTTCTCTGCCGCCATTTGTGCTGGCTGAATCGTTTAACTAATATGAGATCATATTGTTTGCAGATTCGCTTCATGACCAAGATTTGGCATCCCAACGTTTCATCAGTAACTGGCGCCATTTGCTTAGACATACTTAAAGATCAGTGGGCTGCTGCCCTCACACTACGCACAGTATTGCTATCTATTCAGGCTCTACTCTCAGCTGCTGAACCTAACGATCCACAGGATGCTGTTGTAGCAAAGCAGTACAGAGAAGATATACAACTGTTCAATCTTACGGCGAGGCACTGGACTAATGCATACGCCGGTGGTCCAAAAGCTATTTGGGAGTTCAATCAAAAAGTTCAAGTTTTATTAGATATGGGAATCGATGAACATCAAGCCCGAGTTGCTCTATCCACCTTTGACTGGGTAATTGAGAGGGCCACTGAACATCTCTTCGGTTAGGTTGTCCGCCAGATATATTTTACAAATTTATTGTACTGCGATGCTAAAAATTAAGTTTGTTATATACCAATGAGATTTTGTTATGGGACTGTATGGCGAAACTTGAACACTAAAACTTGTCCATATGATGACTGATTAAGAATTCGACATCACCACATAACTCTCTTCGGTGTCGTACAAAGTAGCAACAACGGAATGTGTGAACTCTTTAATGATCACTTGCACTACTGTAATAAGTACTAACGGGAAGTTAGCAATAGTTACCATTCACTCATCACGAGAAATGTTTATTACCTTTAGTTTAAAAATTAAGACCAATTTTTCTATACGACACTAAATGCCTTGAATATGAATTATAATTGCACAATTCTTTGAAATAAATTTTATGTAAATGTCTCTGTGAACAAATAAGCCAGATGTTTACATATTGTCATATTTTTAAAAAAATCGACTCCTTTGAAATGTGGTAAAAATTAAATAGCAGTTTTTGTTTTATGAAACATGAATCACTTAGTCCTTATAAAGGTTTTTTCTAGTTTCATACAGTGTTCACAAATACTACCTAGTCAAACACTGTTTATGGGTCTTAAACATCAACGAAGAGCTCTGTACTGGGTTAGACAACTGCTACTCGATAGGGTTTGGAGTCAGCTTAGGATTATCAAACATCACATTGCATAATTACTATTTTATTTTTATTAACACCATTTTATTTATTTTATATTATACAAATAATTTATTTATTGTGAATTTTAAGACTAGACATTCTTTAAAACAGTACATTTCGTTATTAATCTTAAGTGGCAAAAAAAAAATATTGATTAAACTGTTTATAAGATTAATAAAAATGCAATTTTTTTAAGGATTGAATTTCAATTATTATGCAGTTACATAATATCAATTATATTGTATATGTGGTTGTATTGTATATATTTAATTTTTAATGATTTTATTTTATTTTCTAATGACTTGAAAGAATAGGGCAAACTGTCTGAGTCAAACCTTTACAGTAGGCTGCCTGGCTATGCCTCTGGTAGTGTAGCGGTCACTGAGTGGCAGTCACACTTACCAATAGGTGAGATGCCTGCTCGTCTGCCAAAGACAATAAAAATAACTAGCTAACAGGCCTAGAAATAGGGCATATGCATAAGTGAATATATATAGAAAAGAAAACATGTCTAAAATTACTAATTTCTTAAATTTGGAAATATTTGTCTTTATTTCTTAGTAAGAAAGAATTTGATATGTTACATTTCTTAGCAACCTTTAGTCAGGACTTTGTTAACCTTATCTCTCTTTTTAACCTATGCATAGTACGAAAGAAAGCTGGCATGACTACACATTATGGTATAATAATATATCATGAATACATCATCTAATAATATCCAATACTGCCATACAATCTCATCAGAAATACTCATTCAGATATAGCCTTGTGACTTACGATGATTTTCCAGAATGTTCCATAATGTAGTGCTCTAATATTCAATATAATATACAATATTTTATTGACTAGATTTTGATTTATGATATAACAGAATTATATTTTTGGTATGTTTTAACATTTTAAATTGTTCAATGGCGACTGTATAATGCATATATGCAATACAGTAAGTAGGATATATTGAAGGAGTTGTACTTGGGTTTAGGTGAAGGATGTGATGCACCACTAATTTACAGGGTATGTGAGGTAAATGAATTAATAATAGTTTTGCTCGCAATAGTTGGAATTATTGGTAAATATAATGTGTAATGGTTTTTAAATAACCACTTTAATAATACGAATAAGTCTTATGTTGCAATCACTAAATCAATATTATATTAATTACTTTTGTTTATAAGCAACATGTTGATTATAGCGTTGTACATATATGTTTGAAAATTATGTATTTTCTTATTTTAAATACACCTCTCATGCAATTTCTTGTAACGAATAGTGCAAATGAAATGTGGTGCATCCATTTGATTTTAATGTTTTTGGGGGGTTTGTTAGCTTAGTCTCGCTAAAATAATAGATCATAGAAATAATCATTTCGCTGTTTGTGATCACTGTAATTATAGTTACAATGGTAATCTTTTTTAAACTAACTATCTTAAGTGAACGTTAAGAACTTGGCAATGTAAAAATAAGTTAATTTAATATTTTTATAAATGACCAATGCAACAAATTATGTCGCATAGTACAGATTAAACTTTCATCAGATTGAATATGTCTAGCAAATATGTAGCACATATTATATTAGTTGAAAAATACCAATAAACCTGTTGGATGTTTTCGATGCTGTCGATTAACAAATTATGGATATTGCTTAATGACCAAAGAAAGAAATTATAGATGCGAATAGTAATTGTATATTGTCTTATTAAGATGCATGAAAATGATATGTATATAAATGCACGAATTTATTAGGTACTTAAAGTTCACTTATGTATGGTGCAATAAATTTTAATTATGAGTATGTGAGTAGATTTCATTCAAACTTGACATTGAATATTACAAAAATCTTGTAATTGTAACAGCATTACATTATAATAAATATAGAATTTTGTCGCTCTTATTATTTTTCAAGTCTTTATTGTTTATTAAGCAGCATTTTAGGTGAAGCTAATGGACATATCTTATGAGTGACATGAGAGCATTAATTTTGTGTATAATCCGCTCGAATTATGTGGATCACCCGATAATTTTTGATAATTTTCACATTTTTGGAATCATCTAAACAGGATAGATCAAAAGCATATGGACTAACAAAATAATTTGCAGCTTCGTATTTTCCTAGAATTAAAAAAAATAAATTTTCGACTTAAATATGAGGCTGCTAGAACCAGAGTGGCCTAACTGCATTTTCACAATTTTAACCTAATTGCAATTTCGTAATCGTAAAATGTTAATCTACAAAACCACAGCAGTCTAAAATTGTTTACAAGCTCTTAATATAATTAAGAGCTTGTAAACAATTTTAGACCGCTGTACAACTGGCAGTACAACTGTACAAGTATATTTTCGGCTTATGTTCAAATCGATTAAATTTAATTTTAATTCCCTCCATATTGTACAACATGGTTCTTGTAGATAGGCCGCTCTGGTTCTATCAGCCTCGTATATCAGATATATAGATTGTCTACCCTAATCTTTACTAAGCCCTATTGTTTTAGGTTTGTACAGCGTAAGTACAGAAACCACCAATCGATATTTAAAATCGTATCTTTCGTTGTATGTACTTACTACGTACTATTGAGTATCTCTGGTTCGATCCCCACGCAAAACAATTATGCAATCCACAAATAATTGCTCTGAACCTGGGTGTAACTCGTTAATTGTATAACGGTAAAAAGTAAAAAAAGAAACCATCTTAAATTGCAGATCTTTTTATCTGTAAGTATAAAGCAAGCGCTGCAGCTATGATGAATCTTCTATATGTAAGTATATACTAATAAATGGAGAGCTGCTTTCTTTTGTTTTGTTATACTGCTAAACCGATCGGAATAATACCACCGGCACCCAAAAAAAGCAAAGTGGTCTGTACATTGGGTGCCACCCATGGGCGTAGCGAGGTACGGGCAGGGAGGGGCAGCTGCCCCCCGACTAGAAGAACGATCAGTCGCTAATGCTTACGAGCTTCATACCCTGTGATAGTAGCGGAGCGGGATACGGGGCTCACCCCGTATCCAGTGGAGGCAACTGATTCAGCTGCGCGCGCCATTCATCATCGCAAGATTTCTGCCAGTACTATGATCTTCCTCTTTTTGAGCATGAAGCGGAATTATGGCATAAAGTTTGGAAGGATAAAGGTATGGAAAGAGAAGGTCTAGAAAATTAGACTTTATGTATGAAAGGAGGCGGACATTTTCTTCCCGGCAAGCAAAAAAGCCATAATTATTTCGTTGGCATAACCGTGTACAACAAGCAATACTGGGGGGGTCACACTTAAAACATTACTTTTTTTTTACTGACCGTCGCGCCGCCTATAGACTGGTTGTACAAACTTAGCTGCTGCCATTTTTTCCTGTCTGTCAAACGTTTGACAACTGACATACATACATACATATCATCACGCCATATCCCTTGCAGGGTAGGCAGAGAGAACAGAGTGCCAGAGAACTCTATCTCTGCATACTTCACTCGCTTCCTCAACATTCATAATTCTCTTCATACACGCTCGCCGGTTTCGGAGACTCTTGACTCCACCTTCCTTCAGTACATGACTGATCTGGTCTAGGTAGGTTAGTCTCGGTCTCCCTCGGTACCTACATCCTTCCACTTTCGCATTGTATATCTTCTTAACCAGACGTTCGTTCGGCATTCTTTCCACATGTCCGAACCATCGGAGCATTCCCTTTCGCATCTTTGCACCAATACTCTCTTTCATACCTACTCGCTCTCTTACGTCGTCGTTACGAATGCGGTCGGTCAGCCTAACTCCACAGATTTTCCGCAGAGATCGCATTTCGACCGCATTAATTTTACTATCATACTCTTTTCTGCATACCCAACTCTCGCTTCCATACAGTAATGTTGGGACAAGCACTGCGTTATGTATTGCTACACGTGCCTTCTGACTGAGGTGGTGGCTGCCGAGAAGTTGCCCCAACGCTCCGTTCACTCTATTTCCCGCATTCACTCTTCGCTCTATATCAGTGGTGTACCTTCCATCTCGACTAAATCCACATCCAAGATATACAAATTCATCCACTTGCTCTAGTACATCATTACCTATTGTTACTCTTACATCTGTTCTGGTTTTATCTCTTTCAAAGACCATTATTTTGGTTTTGCTCACATTCACGCGTAGACCACTGAAAATTGTTTGACAACTGAAAATTGTTATTTTTTGTTCATAGTGTAGGTAGTTATTGTCATCGATCTATTTTCGAATATTTATGTACTTTCTGAAAATTATATCAATTTTCATTGTTAAACTTAGGTACCTGGGTCGAATATGGCCAGGCGGAAAATATGGCCATATACCATTATTCCTAACACGAAAATTTGTAATGACCTGAACGCAATAATAAATTGTCGCTAGTGTCGCATGTATCCGAACGGCGTACCTGTCACCCTTCCCGCGGGTCCAGTAGTCGCCCAGCGTCCATTAACGTGAAACATGCAGTTGAGGTTATAAAAACATTAAGTAAGTACTCTCCTGTATTTTGTTATTTTTCTAATAAGAATCTTTTTCAATCACATTAAGACGTTGTGTAACGATCGTAATTTGATATTTCTTTGTTTAATTATCAAAGTAATAGTGTCTCTTTCATTTCTGAATATGAAAACAAAAAAATCCATAACTGCAAATATGGCCAGCGTTTGGCCATATTTACGGTACTAAATTACCGAAAATTTCTTTTTGTTTTAGACCATGGAACGCTATAAAACTAAAGGGCTTCGAGTTAATTGGTCAAAAGCACCAATAAAACTAGCTTTAACTGCAGTCAAAAGCGGTAATATGAAGGGCAGCCAAGCATTATAATGTGCCAAGACGAACTCTAAGGCGTAATTTATAAGAGAAAAAGGAGACTAAATCTGCTTTGGGCCGGAAACCACTTCTTAACCCTGAGCAAGAGAAGATTTTGGCATCCCGTGTTATTCGCCTGTGCAATATGGGATACTCATTGACACATCGCGTACTACGTAGATGCGTAAAGACATTCTGTGATCGAAATAATATTTCAGCGTCAGGTTGATATCTTTAAATTTTTATTACTTGTAAAGATAGTTGTTTATTTGTACTAATTATCGCCCAGAGAATATCTTTTAAATAAATGCTCTATTAAAACACATTATACATTTTTATTTCTGTTTATTTAGAAGTTTTTTACAGTAGTAAATTAATACAATAAATATGGCCACATCTATGGCCATATTTACCACCTCCGTCGGAAATATGGCCAATTTCTATTTTTTTTTAAAACTGCTAAAAATACTATTTTCTTTTTAATGTTTTTGTATTTTTAACCTTTTATGTAAAGATAAATAGCCACTCTTCATGAATAAGTGCTAAAACTTCTTTGTTTTAACTTTATTATTTTCAAAAAAGGACAACAAACCTTAAGGTGGCCATATTCGACCCAGGTACCTTTATATTATTATTGTTTCGATATCAGCTGATATGGTTTTTTTTATATTTCAGGGTAGATCTCATAGTAAAAGAATATTCTGTATAATTACACATACACATGTAGATATGTATATATATCACTTCAACTTTAGTTCACCGCTTAAACTCTGGGTAGCAGCACTTTCCATACATGCATATTTTATCATCGAGTTGCCACTCTTTTTCAGTTTAATAACTTTACTCTTTGAAGCAATAGTATAAAAAGGTATGCGACGTGCCAAAACGTGGCTGAGGTCTACGATGGCCGAAAACCGTAAAAACGTATTGTCTATGTTAAGCGTACACCGGAAAATTACTCAAGAAAAAAATAAAATTGTAAGAGAAGTTTCAAATAGATTTTGTGAAGAACCGCGCGCATTTTACTCGTCAAGTAATTGCTTGATGAAGTCTACACTCCGACCTACACCTGTCCAATACCAGAACCCCGATAGCTTTCAACTCGAATTACATAATCGCTTCCAATGCCTGGAAGAGTGCGAATCTTCGAACGATATGAACAACAGGTTCGTGGAAACTGTCCGCGCGGTCGGGTCAAAATTCTTTAAGGCCCGTCGCGCTACTAGAACAAAAAAGCTTTCTGACCAGACTCTTCAACTCATGGAGAGAAGAAAGGAAATGACGGTACAGTCTTCAGCCGATTGGTCCGAACTCAGGCAGCTTAATAGACAAATCTCTAAATCTATGCGACGCGATATTCGCCGATTCAATACACTGCGTATTGAAGAGGCGATAGAGCGAAATCGAGGCTCCAAAGTGTTCGCACGAGATTTGTCTATTGGGCAGAGCCAAATGACTAAGCTGAAGACCGATAACGGTACTGTCATTTCATCCCAGAGTGAGATCTTGGGAGAGGTCGAAAGGTTCTATTGGCAGTTGTACAAATCATCCCTGAATCCTGTTGTCGGCTTGGTCCAAGACCCCAGATCCAAGCTAACTCGGCACTATACCGAAGAAATCTCGGACGTCAGCTTGTACGAGATCAGAATGGCTCTAAAACATTTAAAGAACGGAAAGGCACCGGGAGATGACGGAATTACCACAGAGCTCCTGAGGGCAGGCGACAAGCCAGTTTTAAAAGCCCTGCAGAAGCTGTTTAATTCCGTCATTCTCGGGGGCGACATTCCAAAATCGTGGACCAGGAGTGTGGTGGTGCTGTTTTTCAAGAAGGGCGATAACACGCTCCTAAAGAATTACAGACCCATCTCACTCCTGAGCCACGTGTACAAACTGTTTTCAAGAGTCATTACGAACCGACTCGCGCGCAAGCTAGACGACTTCCAGCCGCCCGAACAAGCCGGTTTCTGAAAAGGTTATCGTACCATAGACCACATCCACACGCTACGCCAGATTATACAGAAGACCGAGGAGTATAATCGGCCTCTGTGTCTGGCGTTTGTGGACTATGAGAAAGCCTTTGATTCTGTCGAAACTTGGGCAGTGCTGCAGTCCCTTCAGAGGTGCCAAATTGACTATCGATATATCGAAGTGTTTGTATAAAAACGCTACCATGTCGGTCCGCATCCGGGATAAGAGTACGAAACCGATTCAGTCGGAGAAAGGTGTGAGACAGGGAGACGTTATCTCTCCGAAACTGTTCACTGCACTGGAAGATGTCTTCAAGCTCTTAGACTGGACCGGACTCAACATCAATGGCAAATACATCACTCACCTTCGATTCGCAGATGATATCGTAGTCATGGCAGAATCCTTGGAAGACCTTGGCACTATGCTCAATGACCTCGGCAAGGTCTCCCAACTAGTAGGGCTGCAAATGAACATGGACAAGACGAAAATCATGTCTAATGCCCATGTCATTTCTGTACCGGTCCTGGTTGGGAATGCGATTCTCGAAGTTATCGATCACTATGTTTACCTAGGACAAACAGTCCAATTAGGTAGATCCAATTTCGAGAAAGAGGTCAGCCGACGAATCCAACTCGGCTGGGCAGCGTTCGGGAAACTTAGGAGGATCTTCTCGTCTAATATGCCGCAGTGTCTGAAAACAAAGGTTTATAATCAGTGTGTGTGTGTGTGTGTCAAAAGGCTCAAAGTTGCTCAGCGTGCTATGGAGAGGGCTATGCTCGGTATTTCTCTACGTGACAAAGTCCGGAATACGGAAATCCGTAGAAGAACGGGTGTAACCGATATAGCCCGAAGAATTAGCACGTTGAAATGGCAATGGGCAGGCCACATCGCTCGACTAACCGACAACCGTTGGGGAAAAAAGGTTCTCGAGTGGCGACCACGAATCGTACGACGCAGCGTAGGACGACCCCCCACTCGGTGGACTGATGACCTCATTAAGGTCGCAGGAAACCGTTGGATGCAGGTGACACAGGACCGTTACAGATGGCATTCTCGTGGGGAGGCCTATGTCAAACAGTGGACGTGTACGGGCTGATAGATGGATGGAATGAAGCTGTTTCTAGTTGTTATATTTTGTTTTTAATTTTTATCTCACCTCCACTACTAATGTGAGATACTGAAATACTCATATGTTAAAAACCACGATTAAAACAATATAGTCAAGGATTTTCTTAATCTGTCCCCCCTCGATACAAAATCCTGGCTACGCCCTTGGTGCCACCTATCTACGGCCATGTTTTTCGACCTGCGGAATACGAATTTCAAGTCAGTTTTAGCCGTCCACCCTCCAGTTTCGAATAAATTGCAAAAATCTGTGAAAATTAGCGAAGTTTTGGTAAAGAAAATTGGAAATCTAAGATAAGCTCAATTTTCATGTATTTTGATCTCGTGAATACTAATTTTAAGGGTGCTTAGGTCATAAGCTGTTTCAAATCCGAGAAAATTGTAAAAATACCCTTAAAATGGCAAAAAATTGCAATTTGAAAAAATAATCTTGTACTCTTGGATCGAAAAGAATTTTCTTGTAATTCGCTCTCCGTAATCCGAATCTGCAATATATTTAATCCTGATTCCTCTCAAATACTAAAAAAATCGCAAAATCCGATAAAATACCAAATATTTGCTACTGATAACATTAAAAAAAAAGTTGGTGTGAAAAAGGTGGTCATAGCAGTTAGGGAAATAATTCGATAAATCCTGCCCGAAAGCAAAAGATTTTATCTCGGAAGATGAAGATAGCACCTAGAACCATGTCGCGTATTTTAAAAGTTGACTTAGGACTTGTAGCCTATAAGAGACATGCCGATCACTTCTTAACTGATAATTTAAAAAATAACAGGGTGGCAAAATCGAAACAACTTCTGAAGCGGTATCAGAGGGAGGCCACAGAAAAATTTTGTTTACGGATGAGAAAATTTTTACAATTGAGCAAAATTTTAACAAACAAAATATCCGTATTTATGGTCAAAGTTCTAAGGAAGCTTCCTGATTAGTCGACAGAGTGCAACGTAGGCATTATCCTACTTCAGTGATGGTTTGGCTATTATTTGGTATTAGCTAAGAAGGAGTGACTGAGCCTTGTGAAAAAGGTATCAAACATCAGCACTAGTCTATCAAGATATCATTCTTGACAAGATAGAAAAAGCCCCTTAACAACACCATGTTCAATAACCAATAATGGTTCTTCCAGCAAGACTCGGCGCTGAGTCATAAAGCTCGCTCTACGCAGTCTTGGTTGGCAACGAACGTTTCGACCTTCATCAGAGCTGAAGACTGGCCGTCGTCTAGTCCCGATCTTAATCCGCTGGATTATGATTTATGGTCAGTTTTAGAGAGTAAGGCTTGCACTAAACGCCATGATAATTTGGAGTTCCTAAAACAATCCATACGATTGGCGATGAAGAATTTCCCATGAAAAGAGTGCGAGCTTCTATTGACAACTGGCCTCAACGTTTAAAGGACTGTATTGTAGCCAATGGAGACCACTTCGAATAAGCTTTTTATATTTTAAATTGTTTTATATATGTGTATTAAACTAACATACATATCGTAAAAGTAATAAATGTTATTTGCAGTAGAATTTTTTTTCTTTGTTACAGTATTTATGGCAAGACTAGCTATACATGCCTATTCTTTTACAAGAATAAATAATCAGGCACACTCGTGCAATTGCGTCTCCATTGGTTCAAATCCAGTTCAATATTTATTGGGCATGATTAGAAGAGGAAACAGCTCGTCGTTATACGGATAAGTCTCGTTCAGAGGAGACTATTTGAACACAAGCACAAGCCTATAAGAATTAAATATTGGTTATTTAAATGTATGCTGTGATGGACAGAGATTACGGCTAAAAATAGCTTCTTCCTTTCTCGCGGGTATCATAAGAGCATCAGAGTATGGAATGTAGACAGCTAATTTAAAGAGAAGGAAATTTGGCAATAAAATCCTGTGACATCATTTAATTTGGGGACAGGATATGTTGCGATAATACCTCGCCCGATATCCGTGGCGACGGAAAGGCGTGCATCGCCTTAACCTGCTTTGCAACCTACCTCTTTAACGCCAAGGAGGCCACCGGCGTTAGGTTAGGGCGCGGTTGGGCGATCGCCCAGGGCGCCGGACGTGAAGGGGCGCCTAAAGCACCTCTGTATATCCTCTCGCCTAGGCCTGACGCCTAGGTACTTGTAAATTCCCTAAATTTAGAGAAAATTGTTATGTTGGCACCACTAGAATGCAACGCAGTGTACGAGTTATTCGATCGGAGCATAACATGCAGTTCCACATCGGGTTGAGAGCCCTCAGCGCTCACCCACAGTCCGAGTAAAGTTGTCTTAGCTATCTGAGGCTACCAACTTAGTCGCACAAAGAAAAAAAAGCATACAGTCATTTTTTTATGTTCTTGTTCATCACTCTTGGTTCCGACTACCGAGTGACATTAGTTTTATCTAAAAATGTTAGCTAAATCATATAAAAAAAAAATCGACAGATATTGATGGCAGAAATATTGAAAGAATTTTGGCATTTCTTGAAAGAAAGACAGTATTTAAAGGCGCCATTTTAATTGTCAAGGAATTGGCTGAAGAACTAGAAATGGAACCTGTGTTTGAAGCTACTTCAAGATTTCGATTTGTTAAGCGTCAAGTTGGTGAAACTACCCGTGATGAGCCTATAAGCCCCAGAAAAATATCGAGGTTGAATATTTCAACTCTCTCTTACTTTAATTTCAATTAATGAAAGATTACACGACATAGCACAACGCACTCACTTTCTTATCGTCATAACTTTTAAAATATTGTACCGAATGACACAGGGCAAATGGAAAAAAAAATTATACGTTAAATATCGAAAGCGATTAAAGAATTTATGAATCAACAAGTTATCATAATACGTTTATCATAAGAATCAATACGTTAACTACAAAATGTGCATCGGTAATAAATACCAGATTTTATTGTATTTTTTATTAGTTTAATTTCGACGATAATGGCTTACACATAAAAATAGATATATGCTGTTGCGCACTTTTTTGTAGAACTGGTACAATTCCACCATTCGTCTAACTTTTAAGATTTCTGCAGCGCATGCAAGAATAGGTTGCAGATCGGAGACTTTTTCTGTCTTAAGAATGATATTTATCGTTATGGTTTAGCCAATTTACAAAGTACCTTTATAAATTATAGCTTATGTGTTATTCTGATGTATAAGCTTTATCATTGTAAAGTTTCATCAAAATCTATTCAGTCTTTACGTGAAGGAGTAACAAACGTACATCCATACATTCATACAAACCTTCGCGTTTATAATATTAGTAGGACTATACCTGTAACAGTTACTAGTAGGGAGACTAGTTTTCCTAAGCTTAAGCTGATAAAAGCTTATTTGCAGTCGATTATAACTCAGTCTAGATTGACGAACTTTGTTAATCGAGAACGAAATCGCTGAAAACCTCGATTTTGAGAACCTTATCAAAGAGTTCATTCACCAACAGAAAGACGGGAAAAGTAAACTTTTATTAGTTTTATAAATAAAAGGTTATTTTTTGAATAAATGGTTATTTTTTTATGAAATTGGTTCTTCTTTTAAATAAATGGTCATTTTATTATACACATTGCCTGTTTACGTATGAAATTAAATTGTTGTAGGGGCGCCACAGAAATCTCGCTCAGGGCGCTGGTAGTGCTAAAACCGGCACTGGCCAGCGGTACTCGTCTTCTAGACCTAGGAGACATTTGGCAGGTTGTACATAATGTAAATGATTTAGGAAATGAGATGGGCAGGCAAAATGGAGTACCTATTATTATTTAATAGAGTTTATTTTTCAAATACCATATTTAATATATCTGTATCGAATAATCAAAGTATGGCATATCATAAAAAAGATCCATATAATATAAATATTTTTTATACCATACCCGAGTATTTATGCATGGTTTCTAAAGGGTGCAATACGCGAAGGGAAATTATAATCGCTGTTGTCGGGAAATAAATAAAATATGTTGTAATAAAAAACTATATACCTACTTAATTAATTTTGAGGTATATAATTTTAATATTACCTATATATTTTAATTTTATAGTAATTAACTTCTTGTAGTAATTCTCAAGTTATGAATTCCTAACAAGAGCTATTCATGTAATTGATTTTACTACGGTCGGTAAGGATATATCATATACTACGTCATCCATTTTTTACAATCTTAATATCACCGTCGTGACTATCCGTAGTATAGGCCAAGACCCTCGCTTCCCCTCTAGCTTTCACGTAATAAGTCATTAATATGATTTTAATTTTTTTTTTTTTACAAACAGGAGGGTAAAAAGAGGAATTAAAGTGGCTCTAATTTCTCCTTATTCATATGGCATTTGCCGTATATTTGCCAAGAGTGCTTGTTTACAATTAAATCTGTTCAAAATCAGCTGATGTCTTGGAATATGTGCGTCAGTGTGGCCATCTGAGAGTTTAAAAAACGCTAACGCTGTGCAAATTGAGCTTAATGATGAATGAATTTAGCTCGATTGCTTGATGAAACTTAACAACCTCCTCCAAGCTTGTGATCAAGGGTAATATTTTAAAGACCCCGTGCCCCCTAAACAGATCACGTAGCTTGAGTACGTTCTCTAAAGATTTGTCTATTGTATATTAACTTTTTTCAAATAGCTTCATTATTGAGACGAGAATGTCCTTATAACTATATTCCTTACTTTTTATATTCATTTTAAAGCCAAGTAATCTGAATCTAAAAATTTCTTTGAATAATGTTTTGAAATTCCAAATGCAGCATATTTTTCGAATAAATTTTACAGTATTTATTGATAAGAACGTATTCACCATTTCCATGATGGAACGTAACGCCATCTAGTGACAATTGTGATGACGTGTAGGATTAAATAGAACCTGCGAGAGGAGCTGCGCCCGCGCCTCTCGCCGCAGTAGCACGCATGAGCAAACACTACAGCCAGTAACTTGAACAACATGCTAAGCAAGGTATCATTCATCAGTAATAGTTGACGCTACTCGGTGAACGGTGCACTCTCGCGCCTCTCTTATATGCTTTTCAATAATACGGGAATGTAGAGTGCATAACACATCATCAGAATGTGACATTATAGTGCACTGTTTACTTATTATTTCCCTTCGTCTTCCCTAAATACTAACGTCCACAAACATTTTTTATTACTTTCTAAAACGTATTTAATTTTCCGCGTGTGTCCCATTCCAAGCTCGCGCAAACAAACGTGTAAGTGTATAAATAAATATTAATTTCATAGTGCGTTAAAGCTGTACTAAACATGACTATATCATACGCCGGTGAAGTACCAAACGGCAGCAGTTTTGGATGTTTCTGGCGGATCCTTTGCAAGTAAGTTAAAATTGTATTCGTGGGGAGTGAGTTTTTGATAGCGGTGCGCGCAGCTACGGGTTCTCTGTCTCGGGTGAAACAGCTGTTTCGAACGATAACCGTTCGCTTACACCTCATTCAGTCCTTCATGACGAAATCGCACTCCAATGGTCCGTAACCACACATTAAATAAATTAACAATGGCTTGGCTCTTGGCGTCCGACTATTGTGAGACTACACTTGTTGTTAGCTTTGTTCTCTCAGCTGTGGCCTGTGTGTTTACGTCGGGCGTTAATCGAAAGTTAGTTGAAACTGTCAGTAGCTTAGCTGGTAACTTGAGAGAACATAAAACGCGACGTTAGAATTGACCTCGGAGCAGTGATGAATGTTATTTAAACAATGCACACTAGAATCGATTAAATGTTTGGTTGAAGTTCGCTTGGCCCTGGCAACGAAAAGTGGCGAAAGTAATTGTGACGCATGCACAAATCAATTTAAAGTATAATAAATTATCAAATTTATAATCATTTTAATATCTGCCACTATTAATCATGTGAATTTTCATAAATGTATCACAAAAACGTTCAAAAATTATATTATAGAAAAGAGGTTAATAACTATAGATTCGTTATAGCTGCAATGACATCAATCAATAATTTATTTTGAAACTAGAATTAGCTACCTATACCTAATCACAACTAACCAAACTATTTAATTAAACGTGTGTATCTAATCAGTATTAGCAAACTTATTTAACTGCCTACATATCGTTTGTTTTTGTGCCCATAAACATCCCATTATTTGGCAGGAGCGTCTTCCAGATCAGAGCACTTAGCCTATAACACTACCTTGGCTGGACGACTTGGTATAAGATTTTTTCGAGTATCTAGCTATTACTATCCTTACAATAATGTTAACTGTTTAGATCCCATAATCAAATTTTTGAGACCAGATTGGAATGGTTGGTGACCATTGTATTCTTACTCCATCATCACACGGATTTATCAAACTATTAAATAGATAACTACGAAAAAAATTATCATCACGTTCACCGTTATCATAAGAAACACCTATTAGTTATATGAAGTCCGAGCGTTTTATGGAAGCAAAAATTAAATAAATAATTTAAGTATCTACTTACAGAATAACTACTAGATTATAATAATCTAGAATATCTTTCTCTATATATGAATGGCATACATAATAATGGCTAGGAAAGGAGGACACATTCATAAATAGAACAATACAAAATCGAAGCTTTTTTATTAAGCTTCCTTCGTACGGATTTATATTTATAGGCATAAGTAATCAAATTTAAATGAAAATCTAATTTATTTTAAATAATTTACTATAAATTTTATAATTTAGAGATTATGATTATTATTCTCTTATATTATGTGGTCGCTTATTTTTCATAGAAATGACAGGAATTGATTTTTGGAAAAATAATAACACTATTACGTAATGATCTTCCTATTAGTGGTCTAAATTTTGTTTTTATGCCAGGGGTTTTTGAATATATACATTTATCACTGTTCACTTCACATAAAGTGAATAGTTGTCCGACGATAAATCAAATCGTTGCCTTCAATAATGCGATGGTCACATTGTTGATAGTTTCTTCAGTGGGTTTTGGTGGACTACGAAAATACACATAAACACAGTTACATCAGCACACTTTAGTAGTCTCTGTATTACACTATAATACAACTACTAATATACTATCTATAATACAATACCATCAAAATTATTTTAAAATAATGCGTAAAAATACTATACATTGAATATATTATAAGATGACCACTTTCGCGTTCTCACCAAAACTCCGGACATATTAATAAACTTTCTTTAAAATATGTTACAGTTGCTAAAGAATTAGGTTTTAGCCAACAAATAGTCGTCCTCATATTTGTTACATAATGATAATTATATAATAACATCTTTTCTCTTTTTATGAATCGATGCTAGCACAGCCATTTAATTCATGCCCTTCTGGAAGAAGTAAGCTAGACGGAAGACACACTTCTCTTCAAACGTATTTTGTAATCTCTACCGGATTAATGTTCCTTTTGCCGCTAAAAAGTTATCAAAATTTATGAAATGCAGAAGTCTGTAAACGCAACATCTTTTGAGTGTGATGGTGTTGGAGAGCTTCGAGCTCTAATTTTTGTAGCCAGGAGAACGTCGCGTCCGTTGTACATTTTGACGTGGTGCAAAGCTCTTACATGAAGACAGGCGATTGATCAAAGCTAGTTACAGATGTGTGAGCTTCGCCATCGTTGTTTACAGTTCATCATAGAGCACATAATTATGTAATAATGCTCATACAAACAGCGATAATTACTTTTCCGAGGGTAATTATTCGCTTCATCATCATCATCATCACAGCCCATATATATTCGACTGCTGGGCTCGGGCTTCCTCCGTAATGGGAGGGAAATTACCCTACTATACCGCGCCGGTCAGACGAGAGGGTTTTGTTTCGAGTTTTCCTTCTCTCGCATAGATGTTATATGCGTTTTATATCCCTTAGTCGTCTCGTACGATCACCCGCGGGTATGATAGGGAGTGGTGAATAGTATTCTTACTCAGTCACCACACGGAAAATTATTCGCTTAGAATGTTGCTAAGGTACTGAACCACTATCCGAACAACTTACTGTGCGTTTGTGATTGTCAAACACAATCCATTTTTCATTATAGGGAAAATCAGGTTTAAAATTGCTTAGTTTCTACACTTTTTGAGCCCAAATCAGGACAGCTACTAATGTTAATTCGGTGGTACCTATATATACTGAGTATCATCAGCTTTGGCATTTGCATTAAATTCCTCATTATTGAATTATTCTTTTAGACGTCGGGGTCCATTTTTCAGATAGAAATTTCTGCAACGAAAGCAGGTAAATATAGGTTTATGGGTTTGTGTTCGTTTAATATTATTGCGTGCCGCGTTGCTGTTTAGGTGATACCTATATTATTGATAAAAGAGCTCCTCGTAATCATCTCATCTCATATATGTTGGCCTTGAGCCTCTTTTGCAATAGAAGGGAAATTGACCTATTATATCAAGCTGGTCAGGCCGGTTGGTTTAAGGTATTATTTCGTCTTTTCCTTCTCTTACATACATGTTATCTGCATATAGTATTACTTAGTTGTCTTTCACGATAACGACGGGCAGAGAAAGGTGTGGTGGATTATATTCCTCCCCTGTCACTACACGAAAAAAACAAAAAAAGTGTTTAATATTTTATAAGTAAAACAATATTTGAAAATGGAGTTCACAGCAAAAGGAACATTGAAATATGAACACATACATACATATCATCACGCCATATCCCTTGCAGGGTAGGCAGAGAGAACAGAGTGCCAGAGAACTCTATCCTTGCATACTTCACTCGCTTCCTCAACATTCATAATTCTCTTCATACAAGCTCGCCGGTTTCGGAGACTCTTGACTCCACCTTCCTTCAGTACATGACCGATCTGGTCTAGGTAAGTGAGTCTCGGTCTACCCCGGTACCTACATCCTTCCACTTTCGCATTGTATATTATCTCCTTAACCAGACGTTCGTTCGGCATTCTTGCCACATGTCCGAACCATCGGAGCATTCCCTTTCGCATCTTTACACCAATACTCTCTTTCATACCTACTCGCTCTCTTACGTCGTCGTTACGAATGCGGTCGGTCAGCCTAACTCCACCGATTTTCCGTAGAGACCGCATTAATTTTACTTTCATACTCTTTTCTGCATACCCAACTCTCGCTTCCATACAGTAATGTTGGGACAAGCACTGCGTTATGTACTACACGTGCCTTCTGGCTGAGGTGGTGGCTACCAAGAAGTTGTCCCAATGCTCCGTTCACTCTATTTCACGCCTTCACTCTTCGCTCTACATCAGTGGTGTAATGTCTCGGCTAAATCCACATCCAAGATATACAAATTCATCCACTTGCTCTAGTAGATCATTACCTATTGTTACTCTTACATCTGTTCTGGCTTCATCTTTTTCAAAGATCATTATTTTGGTTTTGTTCACATTCAGGCGTAGACCCCTTTTCTTACAATCTTCTGTCATTGTGTCGACTAGGGTCTGCAGGTCAGTCGCTGACTGTGCCATTAGGACTGCATCATCTGCATAGAGCAGAGCAGTGACTACTGAGTCGCCCATCTGGACTTCCACATTCATATCGTTCAACCTTTGGAGACATTTATCCAGATATATGATAAACAGCCTGGCCGACAGAACGCACCCCTGCTTAACGCCGATATTGACGTCAAACCAAGGTGACATTCCATCATCCAGCCGCACACAGGCTCTACAGCCCATGTAACTGGACTGCACAGCCTGTAGCAGTTTACCGTTAATACCATACTGCGGTAAAATGTTCCAAAGTTCCTTTCGTACAACCGTGTCAAATGCTCTCTCCAGGTCCACAAAACTGCAGAAAACCCTCTGACCTAGAGCCAGATGCTTCACCACAATGTTGCGCAGAGAGAACACTTGATCCATGCATCCCCTTCCACTTCTGAAATCTCCTTGTGTCTCACACAGTAAACCATCGAACACCATCCTCATTCTCCTTTCAATAATTTTACCGTACACTTTTGCTGACAAACTGGTCAAGCCTATGGCTCTGTAATTTGCGCAGTCATAACGTGAACCCTTGTTTTTATACAAAGGCACGATGACTGCGCTATTCCAGTCCCGGGAATTCCATTCCCGAGCTCCAACATAAATTGAGGAGCAACAGGAACGCCTCCCAGACACAGGAGCCACCAAGCTTGATCATCTCGGCAGACACCATAGCAATGCCCGCTGCCTTACCATTTTTCAAACTTCTTATCGCCCATTCAACTTCATCCATACTGATGCCATCGGAGGACGCCGGTGCTGAATGTTGATCAACTAAACCACATGCGACACCGGCGCCAACCGTAGTATCCGCATACATATCGCCAAAATATTCACTCCATCGGCTTAACACGTCTTGTGTTTGTGTAAGAATGTCTCCACCTTTAGACCTCATTTTATTCATTCTGAAGGCTGACCAACCACACCGAGACTTCTTCACCACCCTCCAAAAGAGTTTAGTGTTACCCTCGAAGTTTTTAGTCAGCCTATCTTCTGCACTCATATTTGCTCTATCACGTTTATCTTTCACTAAGGCCTTGGTGTCATTCTTACATTGCCGATATATTTCATTCTTCTGTTCAGTCATACTGTCATTCAGATTCAAAGAAGAGACATAGTCCAGCCACGCTTTCTTCTTTTGCTCTACGGAAGCTGCCACTTCCGCATCCCACCATGCATCACCATTCGTTTTTCTATGCTTCTTTGAACTTCCACATACTTCTTTCGCTGTATCTACCATACTCTCTTTCAATATTCTCCAGCATTCTTCAGTGTCCGATTGCGGCTGGCTTGCCATCGTCAGCCGTTCTCGGACACCCTCTGCATACTTTTCTCTTACACACTCTTCTTACAAACTTTCAACCTTCATTCTTTCAAGCCCTCCGAAGTGGACACGCTCTCGCCAGTGCCTCCACTTTCTGAACAGACCACTAAATCTCGCAATAACGAGATAGTGGTCCGTATCGACTGTGGGCCCCTGTAGGCTCTTGCATCCAATATTTTGCTTCGCAGGCGACTGTCTACCAAAATTAGATCTATTATACTTTTCTGTTCATTCTTTCTCCATGTATACATATGGATGTCCTTATGTTGGAAAAATGTGTTTGACGCAATAAGGTTTCTCTCCAAGCATACATCCGCTATGAGCCTACCGGCGTCGTTCACTCTCTTATCACCCAATGGATCAAGTACGTCCTCATAGTCGGGACGCTTGGTCCCCACCCATCCGTTCAAATCTCCGCATACAATCACGCGTTCACTGGTTTCTGCCATATCCAAAACTTCCCCAACATTATCCCAAAACTTCTCAAGGTCTGATGCCACCGAGGATCCTACGGGAGCATATGCTACAACCATGAATACCTTGGTGACACCTAGTTTTATACGGACCCAAAGAAGTCTGGGATCATACATTCCGTAATCCTTCACGCCTGAGGCCAAGCGAGAGGACAACAGCACTACTATCCCCATGCTGGCTCGATCGCTCTGTGGTACACCAGACCACAGAGCCATCCCGCCACCAGGAAGATCGCAGGCGTTGCTGCCTCTTCGCTTGGTCTCTGTTACACAGAGCACGTCTAGCTTTTTGTCCGCCATGACGGATATCAGCTCGTGCAACTTACATTCCACACAACCTCTTACATTCCACGTGCCCATCTGGCACTCTGCTCTCCTCGATTCGCCTGACTGGGCAAGGCGTGATGGGTGGCGGCCCCCATCGCCGCAACTGCCGCAGTTCGTACCGACGGGGGCGGGTCGGTACGCGTCGCCTCCGGGGGACGCCCTGACCCGCATTGCGGCACGCATTCGAGCCGGATTAGCAGTGTAACTAGACTGGCAGGGTCGCGACGAGCACGCTCCGGACTATGCCCCCTAAAAATATGAAGCAATCTTTATTTTCGATATTATTATATAAAAAAAGATGAAATGAAAAAGGCTGCTATTTTCTTTTTTTTTGTACAAATAATAAATAACGATTCGATGTGTTTTACTCTTTGGACGTCTGTAGCTTTTAAATTGAGTTCTACTCATCGTTTTAAATAAAAACCTAAAACCATTTTTTTTATTTAGTTAGTTGGAAACATCATCACCAGATGTTACTTGAACAGATTTCAATATGTAAAGTTCTAGTTAAAAGCAATTAGCAAAAATTTTATCCATTGTATTTTTTTTTTTTTAAATATCAACTCCATCTAATGTAAATTAAAAATGAGGGTATGCTTTACCTATGGTGACGAAATAAGAATACAACGTATCACCTTCCCATCCGTGCCCGTGTATTAAGGTAAAAGTAGTTTTTCTTAGCTAGAAAATATTTAGGTTTAAACGTGCTATCGAATTGTGTTTCCTACTGAGTAAGCAGCGGATAATCTTGATATTTCATGTAAGAATAACAATAATTTTTACTTATAGCAGTGAAGTTATAGGTATGGCTACTTCATATAATTTGAAAAGTATATGAACGTTGTTTAAATGTAGAAACGGCACCGTTATGATCGGACAACTTCTATTTATTTTATTTTTCGAATGGATAACTGAACGGTAAATGTAATAAGTCACAATGAAAATAAAATTGCTGTTATATGCGTACTACATAACGAAACTCGTCCGTCTGAGTCAACTTACGGTATAACTATTTATGTATATATATACATAAATATATATATACCAAAGCACTAACTTGTGACACCTTTTTTTTATTTTTTTTTAATAAATAACATAATGTCAAAAATTATTTGCTTATTTGCCCTTTGTACAGTGTCAAACTTACATTCCTTTAAAGTATAGTAGTGGGGTATAGTAGTGGGGTAAATTGGTAACCCATCGCCTCAATGAAACATAGAGAGTTTTGGCGCGAATGTGGAAATGTCATGTCACGCTCTTGTATTATATTAATTTCTTTAGTGTTTTGTGGTGTTATATTGAATAATTTTGCTGGTATTTTATGCAATATGGTACAGTTAAAGTGCTGAAGTGTAGTGAATATGGTACAATAGTGGTTTACGTGTATTTTCATATTTGTCCAAAATTCCCAGAGAAAATCATTGATTAGGTTATCAGCGGCCGATTAATGGTAACGACTTGACTTACTGACGGACAATGACTATTAAGGCTACATATATGAAGAAATGATGAACAATGTATGAAAAATAATTAAATAAGACTTGGCTGTATGGGCTTTGATCCCTTTGCCTGTCCGAATGGACGAACAGAACCAAAAAAAAAAAAAAAAAAATGAAACATAGATTATTGAATGTGTTATTGAATGTCTTTGGACATCGCCAGTAACTTTTCCCTGAAAGTATTTTGGTCGTCAGACGTAACAACGTGCCGAGCATCTATGGTCTTATCCAGAAATGAAACTCGCTGAGTGAAGACCTCGATTAGGTGTCAAAAAATAGTATAGCCAAGATCATGCCCAATAGCTTAACGATGGATGGACGATGGACCACGGTCATGTCCTTTATCGTATCCTCTGCGGTGGAAATATCAACTTCTCTTTCCAGCACTTCAAGAAGCCGTGCAGACGCTAAAAATATTATCTTAGATAGTTGAGAACTGTCTAGTCCGTGTACTTTAAGCAGACTGCGGGCGATTCCACCTAGCTTTGATCATCTGGGTACGAATTTGATTAAGTACCGCACGGAATGGGTGCGATTAATGATTATTTTGCTCGTGATGCCCTGGGTCATGTCCCTTCAACATCTACTAATTCATCTTTTTAGTGCTATCAGTGTTTTTAGTGCTGTAGACGTTGGTGACTGACGCTGTAAGACTTCCAAGCAATTATGTACACCATATGGAGATCCGCCAGCTCATGAAATAATTATTGGAACTACATCTTTAGTATGGACGTCGCAATCGGTGCCTGTTCCCATCACAGATCTGTGCAAGCGTGTTGCGAATGTGGGTAGTCTCCACATTCTTCCAGACGGTCTAGGTTGTGCAGATAGCAATGTTTTATCTTATTAGTATGTACATATTTAGTTATGTACATGACGTACACGTCAACGTGTGTTCTTGTTTTTCTACTAGCAATTATTACTACCTAAAACACTCATAATCCAAGATCGATTAAGCAATATTTTTTGCTGTTAAGTACAGATTAAGAAGGTCGATCGACTCTGTCTGATATTAGTGAGTGAAGCTCGACCTTGGCAAGTTCCGATAGTGTCAAAGAATTTTGGTGATTGTTCAACTGTGTCTGTAAAACACCAAGCAAAATATATATGAAATGAAACTAATTTTAGAATTTTTTTACTTTTTTTTTCCTTACGGCTCCATATAGCCTCGGAGGGGAGATGGATGAGATAACGTTTGCTTGTCATTATTAACCTTACCGTTATTTTTTTCATGCATCTGGAATTTGGAATCTAAAAGTTCTATTAAAATTAGAACCAAACATGAAGGTAACATATCGCAGTAAGGAAATCCTCATTCCATGAACTGTGAGGGATACAAATACAAATCTTTATTGTTTAAAAAAAGAGATAATTTATATCCCCTGCAATACACCTCTCTTCGCCGAGCGAGCGGGCTGCCGGAGCAGTCAGTATCAGTGCCGGGTAATCGATATAAATATAGCTTAAGAGATTTTATGAGCTAACAATAAAATTAAGAGAAGGGTGGTATCAATATTACATAAAACCTTTTTACAAAGCACAGGTACTATGAACACCAACATTTTCCATTTTTTTTAGTTCCACATACCTACATTGTTGTGCTGATCATGATAATATGTACCTTCAAAATTGAGCTGATGTTAAATATTAATGTTCTTTGACAACAACTACAAAAGAAGGATTTTTCGGGGCTGTCCATTAATAATTTGATGTATCCTAGCAAGTTTTTAATTGCAGCATTCCTCTTGATGATACGTGATGAGGCGTTAAGATTTAAAAATCATGTCTTTTTTTGTACAAGAATTTTTAAGTAAATAAATCGGAAAATCATCGTGAAATTATTTGATAGGATTATTGTCTTTTAGAATATCATCTAGATTATTACGTATTTGGGAATTTAATTTAGAAAAGGACTACGATACAAAATATTGCCTGTCAACGAAGAGTCAAGGTCACACGCCTAGAAATCGCGCGTTCGAAGAAAAAAAAAATACTCGTGATATCTCTCAATACATCCTCAGTTTCTTCTTTTGATATTTCGATTTTTTTAAACCCTACCCTCTTGTAGGCTCAGCCTCAGGTCATTAACGGACTATCCCTTAAACCATCACTGTGAGAAAAATATTTTCCTCACAACTAAGTAATAGATAGATTGAACATCATTTGCCTCATTTGCCTGCCCTCATCCCACGCTAAGTGGGGTCGGCACAACACGTTCTTGCCTTCCACAAACTTCTATTAGCCGTCATATCTGCATTCACAACTTTCATACACATATCTTCTTTTATACAATAGATTGAACGTCAGTAAGAATAAAATATAAAAAATATTTTTAAAATACTTTTTTTAATATTTTCTTTGGGATTAATCGTCATATTCCCATCATTATAACTTCTGTAAGCCAGGATCCACAACGGTCTCCATAAACCACACCGAGGTTTGACCCTCAGGTAGTCCCGGGAGATGTTTTGTTTGAGATTGCTTTCAACATTATAAAATATGTACCTACTTAATATCTATTAGTGCAACTAACAGAATTTATAATCTGTAATACAATAATATGTAACGTAATATGACTTAATAAGTGTGCACTATATTCTGTAGTTCGAGGTAACTTTACTATTAAACATTTCAGTAATCAACAATTAGCAATAAAGCAATGACGTTACTTTAACATAACTATGCTTGAAACCTTGAGCTCTTGAGTTTTCACTTTAGATATTTAAAGTATCTTATTAAACATACCTTCTAAGAAATACCCGTTATTTTCTAATAGCTATTATCTTTATTTTTTTCCGTGTGGTGACGGGGTAAGAATACTATTCACCACCCCATATCATACCCGTGGGTGATCGTACGAGACGACTAAGGGATATAAAATGCATATAACATCTATGCGAGAGAAGGAAAACTCGAAACAAAATCCTATACCAACACGTCTGACCAGCGCGGTATAGTAGGTTATTTTCCCTACCATTACGGAGGAGGCCCGAGCCCAACAGTGGGACATTATGGGCTCTGATGATGATGATTTTTGATCTTTATTTCAATTAGCATTTTTCGTCTCATTCTTTGGGTTACAAATATGTCATTGCTGAGTATTAGCCTCCTTCGACTGGTTTCGCCCTTTTGTACAAATACTTTCGAAAATAAATAGATATTTGTCTTAATTTCCAACGCTTAGATTTGAAGAGTCATCATCATCTCAGCTCATATATGTCCCACTGTTGGGCTCGAGTCTCCTCCACAATGGGAGGGAAATTAACCTATTATATATACCACGCTGGTCAGACGTGTTGGTATAGTTTTTTATTTAGAGTTTTCCTTTTCTTGCATCATAGATGTTATGTCCGTTTTATATTCCTTAGTCGTCTTTTACCATTACCCACGGGTAGTGGTGAATTGTGTTCTTACTCCGTCACCACACGGAAAGAATTGAAGAGTGCTTGATAAAAACTGAAAAAAAAAATGTTTTAATTTAAACTTTTTCTAATGCAACATTGAAACTGACCTACGGATATCTCCTTATACATGCATAGAACACAGCACTTTTACTTCTCCATTCACTCAAGCAAGATATCATTAAGCCCTTTAAGACGTGTGTATACCTTGGTAACACATTATATAATCAGTACACGGTCTTCATGCACTTTTAGACTTATAATTTTCTTTAATAATTTTGTTATAATTTTTATTATAAAGAAGTGCATATTTGCTATCTAGAGATAAATAATGATAGTATTTTCGATTAAGTACAAGTTCGAGATTGGATTTCAATTACTGCGTATATTGAACTGGAACATGGTTTGGTTGAAGTTACTAGTTGGATGTTGATCAAAGTTCCATCAGAGACGAGGTAAGAAATTCATTCTAATAATAGCCTTTAAGGCTCTTCATTCTCCTACTCTTATCCCAATTACTTGGAGTCGATACAATATGTACTCTTCTTTCATAGTACATGTTGTAAATGTTGTTGGCAATAGTTTTATAACCGGTCGCCTGCCAAACGTCAACCCTCCTTGGGAATGTGATTGTTGACCAAACGGCATAAGATGAAGTTGGCCCAGGTCGTTATAAGATTCTTAGTCGATTTTTACGACATCCACGAGCAAAGTAAGGGTTGGTAGTATTTGTAGCCGCTACCACACAGCCTTTAAAACTACTGGAGATAAATCAAATCACGTAAAGTTGTTTAATATATTGCCGAGTGTGCCTCGTGGGTTTTAAAAATTTGCATGTCATAGAATCAAATGCGTCATCGGCCAATTCGGGTATTCCAAATCGTTCAGAACCCACAACTATAGTGTTAGCTTTGATAAACAATTTTACATTTAGACGCTATTTCAAATTACGAATCAGGTTCTACATATTCGTATAATAATAATTACCTATTACGCGAATTGGTTACGCTCGAACGCCAAGATTACAGACATATAGATGTGTTAATCATTAAAACGTTCGTTACTAAAGAAAAAATTGATTTACATTTATGACGGTTAAATTTTCAATGAATTATAGTGTTATAAAAAGTGTCTTCATACCAATACTAATTAGAACCAGTGGAAGGTAATCTAGAAGGGTAAAAGGCCTACTATCCCAATTGGTCAGGCCGTTTGGCGTTAGATTTTGTTTCAAGATTTCTGTCTTATGAAGTGATCTTTTTTGGTAATATATCCCTTAGTCGTCTATTTTGTCACTCGCGTGAATGTAGTTTGAGGGGAATTGCATTATATCTAGAGCCATTACACGGAAACGTCGTTAAGAATATTTTTTTTTTACATATTTGCAATAAGGAAATCCTTTTATTGCGGGGGATTTTATAAACATATAATTGACAAGAAAAACAGACATAAATTACACTCTGACTCACAACAAAAGTTTGTGCTAGCTACAAATGGTGTCTTTTTTTTGCATGGTCATCGAACCGAAGACACTTAGTACGATAGGCCAGGTTAACCAATACGTTCGCACGTGCAGTCATCATCAGTCAGCCATAATTGTCGTAAAGGAAGCACATAACAAATAAATATCACTATGTTGCTCTATTTTCGGCACCTTTATAGAAGTATAACATTTACAGTATCTCGCGCTTTACATGTTACGATAGTGAGACTTTTAGTTTGTCTACTCGTTGAGTTCATTGCGTGTCGTTTTGGATTATAGATTAGTCCTGTTGGTATCATACATGACAGGTTATGGAGTTGCACGGCGTCCCTTCTGTCGCCTCGAAAGATCGGCTGGGGTATGACCATATACAATCCGTCTCTAAATAGCACCGTTGGTATATATTTTTTTAGCAGATTATAGTTGTCTACAACCAGAACAACGATGGACAGCGTACGGAATCATAACTGGCCGTAATTGAGCCTCACCAGCAGTCGTTGAATTCGGTGTGCGGCAAGCCTACCGAGGAATGACACTAATGAGTCCAAAGAGAAATGCAATTTAATTTAAAAGATCTTGTTATTTATTGATAACAGTTTGCTACCCCCTTTTTTTTTTTTTTTTTTGTGGTGGGCCATGGACGTCGCTCCTCCCCAAATCGGTCCGGGGTGATGGAAGAGGCGGCGCGCAACCCCATTGACCCACTTCTTTGTCTTCGGTGGCCCGCTCGGCGGTATGCCCTCTCGGGCTCCTCTCCTGTTGACGCCCCGACAGATTTCGCCGTCGAGGCGTCGTCCTCACGCGGGGGCCTCGCGTCGGGTGACCGGACAATTCCTCGGTCCGATCACCCGAAGCCTCGGTTAGGGCGGCATCAGGCGCAGGTATTCGCGCCTGCGCCTCCCCGGCCGCGGGCGGCGGCCCGGGTCACGGGAATCCTCCCGGGCCCGTTCCGCCGCCTCCTTCTGCGAGATGACAGCCTCGCAGAAGGCGGCGACCGCGTCCCAATTCCTGACGCTGTCGACCATCGCCCTCGCGACAGCCGGCAGCGTCAGGTCGGCACCGATAATAGCGACGAGGTCGCGGCGCTGCCCGTCCCAGCCCGAGCATTCCTCGAGCGTATGTTGCGCCGTGTCCTCGTCACTACTGCAATGATGGCAGCCCGGAGTCCATTCCCTGTGCACGACCGTGTGCAGGTATTGCCCGAAACACCCGTGCCCCGTTAACACCTGCACCAGTCGGAAGGTGAGGACCCCGTGCCGCCGCTCCATCCATTCCATCAGTACGGGCCGGAGGGCCTCAACGGTAATGACACCGTGTCTAGGCCTCTCCAGCCGCGTAGCCCAACGGGCGATGACTTCTCGGCGGGCGTCCTCGCGCCAGGTGGCTATCTCGTTAAACGATGGGGAGCCACCCTCTTCGCGCATTGAGGTAACCCGCCGGTAGAGGTCGGAGAGCATCTCCGCCTCTAGGTCCCACGGGGGTGTCCCGGCCAATAGGTACGCCGCCTCTGTCGACACCGTGCGGTACCCGCGAATGGCTCTGACCGCCATGGCTCGCTGTGGCCTCCACAGCACCGCCCTGAGCTGGACAGTTTGCTACCCCCGCGGAGGGTGCTAATATTATTTTATTATCAGGCACCGCGAGTAAGTTAGCGATGGTAGTTGTTGTAGTATGAGTTGACTAATAGAGTGTTTCCATCTACTAGTGGTCCCTTAATAGTTAGATCTTTATTATTCTCTATTCTTAACCTGTCGTCAATATAACACGAGTCGGTAGTCTTCTATAATGTAATAGAAATGGTCTACTTTTCTATACTCACCGGACTGATTGGCGTTGGATTTTGTTCCGAGGTTACCTTCTCTGAAAATTATATCTGTTTATATCCTTTAGTCGTAATTTTTAGCATTTAAGCACATGGAGGAGGTGGGAAATGCATTCTTAATAAAATAATACACGGTAACATCACTTGCCACCTTTAAACTGTTTAAATGCATAGTTTCGTAGTATTTTAGCAATCACACAGATATCGTCGGTACTGGCTAAATAATTTATATTAAGGGTGTAGATCGTGAAAATCACCGAAAAGAGTGTTACGATTTTTCATATTTAACCTATTTACATATGATTGATATCAATGATAATTTGTATATATTACAATCAAAGACCAATAAGTATGTTCATGCTTATATTAAACTCTTAAACCTAATGGTTGTTATATAATAAACGTCAACAAACGCACAAAATTGAGTAAAAATGCAAAAACATGACTTCGTATTTTAAAGATTTAAGCCCATAAATCAACACAAATTGATAAAAAGAAACACTTTTTGAACACTGAAGAAACCAATAAGTATAGCTGTATACTTCTTTTTATACCTTTACAAACAAAGACTTTCTCTTTTAAAGCCCTAAAATCTAGATATATTTTAAGGTAAATTTTTCATACACAAATGTATGGGATAAAGCGTTCGTTTCATTCGTTGAATCTCGGTGGTCACTAACGGCAGTTCCTTTCTGTAAGTGAACGCGACGCCACGCTTGTCGGCTGCAGACAGCAGAATTACGTATTGTGAATTTGTGTTTTTTGTAAAAAACTGTAAGTATAACATTTTTATAATTAATTTATTTTCAGTTAGTAGAAAGTATCGATATAATGAATGTCTGAAAGAAAACCATGATGGAACTAGATATAAATCGTAAAAAATACAATATCTACACTAATAGGTATTATAAAGAGGAAAGATTTGGATTTTTGTATGAAACGAATAAACTCAAAAAGTACTGGACCGATAATTCTTTTATCATTCGAAAGCTACATTATCACTGAGTAACATAGGCTATTTTTTTCGCAGGACTGATTGAATTTGAGTGTCATGCCAGGGAAAAGAAAGTTTTGTACGCATTATAAAAATATGAAAGCCAAAAGATCTCGGAATAAAATGTAAGTTCCTCCCTACTTATTTATTATCGCATTTGAACAGGATACATTACAAAGCTAATACAATATGTCATATGATTTAGATCGCCCGATTCAGACATATACCTACAATAACATGTAAATATTGGTTTGTATTATCTATATCTATACTGATAAATAAAATTGAAGTATCTGTATGTAATATCAAAATAATAGGATTTTTTTAAAAAAAAAAGGCGATACGGAGTTCGCCGGGTCGGCTAGTATTGTCTAAATATCAAATTGTGGAAGTAGGTAGGCGACAGTGCAACTTTGTCGACATACCTATACCGCCAAACAGACGCGAGGCGCCTAGCGTCTGGCTTAGGGTTGTACAAAATAAATAAAAAGTGGATAATATTGATGAATAATATTTCCAGTATTGAAAATAAAGAAAACCTTGGGGCCGAGACTCTGAGCAACAATGCTACGCGCTGTATAGAGGCAAGTTGTTATATGTAATTCTTGTAGACTTGTTACATAAATAAACAAACTACTTAGTTAGTGATGGGCGAAGACAAAATCTCAATACCTACCTATAGATTTTTCTTGCAATATTTATTATTTTCATCGAGAGACAAACACCTTAGTACCGAAATACTTCTCAATTACTTTCTCAAAAGAAAATTTATTTTCAAATAGGTGACGTCATAAAAAAACAATACCTAATGCGTAAAGAAATTATAATTTCTATTCATCAGGAACCTAATATTGTATTAATTCTTTTGCATTTTTTTAAATTTTTAATTATTTTTTATAAAAAAAATCAAGCCATTATCTTTCTTTACAGGAACTAGTTATTGAAAACGACCAAGAAGGAAAGGTGGATGAAATGGAAGTTGGGCGTAGAGTTGTAGACGTTTCTTTTTTTTTTAAAGCTCTTCAGGCCATAGGGGACCACGGTCCAATGGATTGTAAGTTAAGTTACCTCAGTATAATAGGTGAAGTAAAAGTTGGTCTGGACTCAAAACTCATCATGAAATGTAGTATGTGTAGTATGAAATTTACTGTGTGTTTGATTGAAAAGAAAGAAGATAGAATGGAAGTGAATCATCAAATTGTATCTGGTATCATATCATCTGGTGGGAGCTACTATCAGTTAAAAACATTAACTGCCGCAGTAGCCCTACCAATCATGTCACCTTCATTATACAATGAAATTAATAATACGGTTTGCGATTGGTGGGAAAAGACAGCAGCACATTCCATGGCAGAAGCTGTCAAGGAAGAAGCGGAGTACGCAGTGTCTATAGGTAGTGTTGATAAAAATGGTACACCATTAATATCTGTTGCTGTTGACGGTTGTTGGAGCAAGAGATCTTATCGTAAGAATTTTTCCGCCTTGTCCGGCGCAGCTGCGATAATTGGCATTAAAACTAATAAAGTATTGTTTTTTGGAGTTAAAAATAAATACTGCGTAGTTTGTGCACGAGCCGCAAAGAACGACAGTCAGCCCTCGGAACACCGTTGTTTCAAGAATTATTCGGGATCATCTACCGGTATGGAATCGACCATAATAGTTGAGAGGTTTAAACGTTCCATTGTTGATCACGGTGTAATTTATAATAAATTTGTAGCAGACGGCGATTCCAGTACTTATAAAAAAATATTAGATTCGCGACCGTACGGTAATTTAACAGTAGAGAAAATTGAATGCAAAAATCATCTTTTACGAAACTACTGCAATAGCTTGGAGAAACTGTCGAAAGACACTAAGTATCCTTGCGAATTGCGGAAATTCCTAAAAGAAAGGTATTTGCGTTTAAGAACGGGTGTAAAATGCGCTATTAAATATTGGGGCGATCAAAATCAGTCACTCGAAGAAAAAATAAAAAATCTTAGTGAAGATATCCTAAATGGTCCACAACACGTATTTGGTAATCACCAATATTGCAAGGAGTATTTCTGTAGACCTGATACTCGTCGAATAGAACCTGTTGGGTTGCTTCCAGCAATTGTTGGATGCGGATTAATGGACGCGGTACACATTTTAAGTAAAAGACTGTCATATCATTCTAGAAGTTTAATTCATAATTGTACAAGTAATATAGTTGAAAGTTTTAACGCAGTGATTGCCAAATTAGTAGGGGGTAAGCGTGTAAATTATTCTTCCCGTGGTTCTTATGCGGGCCGATGCGCAGCTGCTGTTGTGTCTTGTAATACAGGATCGATTCATAGTAAAACTCATGAAGTAATATTTAAATCTAGTCCTAATCCTTTGATCGCGAAAGTGGAAAATTGTAATCGTAGAATCCGTTTAATTGCTAAACCTAAATTAAGATTGAAAAAGAGCCACAGCGCTGTATCGAAAGATGCTCACTATGGACCAAACTGCGAAAAACCTGATCTGAGTCCAGAATTATATGAGAAAGCCAAGTCATCTTTTTTAGCCGATTTAAAGTTGTCTTGTGCTGAAAGAGAGGAGCTTGAAAGGTCGACCCATTTGCAAAGAAGTAGTTCTGAGTGGATGAGTACAAGGAGAAAATTACTAACCTCATCATCGTTCGGGAAAGTTTGTAAAAAACGAGAGAGCACAAGTTGTGCTGTTCTTGTTCGTAAAATCGTTTATGGTAGTAATATCTCCAGTTTGCCTGCTGTACGGTACGGTATCGAAAACGAAGAAACCGCAATTAAACAGTTAGAAATTCAAGAGAATATTAGTATACAAGGTTGCGGTTTGTTCGTCGACGATCAATATGAATTTCTTGGTACTACACCAGATGGCATTTATGCAAACGGTTTAATTGAAATTAAGTGCCCACATTCTTTAGCTGGCATGACTCTTGATGAAGCAATGGCCAAACATACCTTTTGGGTTAAGGACAAGGCTTCCAAGGGTTATGTCATAAATAAAAATCAAAACTGGTATTTCCAAATTCAGGGACAGGTACATATTACTAAAAGAAACGTTTGCATGCTTGGCATCTGGTTTGGTGCTACTGTACCTATGAAAGTTTATATTATAGAAAAGGACGACAAATTTTGGGAGGAGAAAATGGAAATGAAATTAGTTAGGTTTTATTACGATTGCCTACTTCCAGAATTAGTTGATCCTCGGCAGTCACGAAGCATGCCCATTCGTGACGCGCCCAGTATCATAGAGGCTATGAAAGAGAGGAAAGAAAGAGCTTTACGTGTTTTGAAAGAGAAGAACGCCTAATGATTTTGAAAGATACAGGTAACTTAACTACCCAGCCAGTCGATTCACGTAAACACGCCAGTCCAAAAGTCGTTTTAACTTAGGAACTTAGAAATCGCCTTTTGGTTTTCTGTTTTAAACGCACTTACTTATCTAGTCTTGGATTGTCATAAATCTTCCAATAGCTCAATTACTATACAATTTCTGAGTTACCTGGTGTAAAGAATCATAAAAATTGGTTCAAAAATACAGCGAATTGAGAATTCTCCTTTTTTTTAAGTCGGTTAAAAGGGCTAAATTTGCAAAAAACGAAGTGACGTCACTGCGCTACGGTTTTTATTACTTACGTGAATCGGGCAGCTGGTAACGTTTTCATTCTGATAGGTTTTGTGATAGCCATTGATTTTATCATCAAATTAGCAGAAATCAGAACTTGATCCGTAATCGAATGAAAAAACATTAGAATTTTGAACTCATATTTCGTTATTGTTTAATTACATACTTTTAATTAGTATATTAATAATTTACAAACTTCTGTTAAAATTAGTAAATAAATGAATTATTTACTAATTTTTGTACAACCCTAGCACGCTTTTGAGATAGCGAGGAATGGCGACTCATATTTGTTATTGTGTAGTAAATAAATCATTTTTATACTTGTGTTTCATTTATTGACATTTTTTTTAAAACCCTAGGATTTTTTTTAGATATCGACGAGGTGATCGTAAACAAAAAGTAAGTATTTGAGTTTACGCAATAGGCACATTTCCTTGCGTAGAGATAAACACACTTCCTACTGAATTTGCAATTATTTTATTGAATGAATATTTTACGAATTAGAATAAATTTTGGTAGTGAAATTACAAATAAATACATAGTTGGAATTTTAGGTAAGTAGAATACAAAAATGTCAGCCCGGACCTGCTCTTGATTGTATATTATATTATAAACTAGTAACCCGCCCTCGCTATCTTCGCTATCTTCGGCAATATTCACTTAAATTACATACTATAAAAAGCATATTGATCTATAATAAATGCACAATTTATTTAAGGTACTTAATTGGATAAGGATTAATGCTGTATTGTATAAAATCACTTAGTAAATAATCATTTTTTAGTAGAGGATAAAAAATGGTTATGGTGGGTTATCCCTAAGAGATAGACATATGCCATCGTGGACTTTTTTGTTGAACTTTTTAAGATGGATAATACTGTAGTACATTATTTTGGTCTATCTCGTAGGGTTCAGCCAACGTTTGCAATATAAGCGCAAAAAAACGTGCTTATTTACGACATCACATTAGAAACCTCTAAATTAATCAGCGTTTCTCTACTATATTATGCATGTATTATACATATAAACCTTCCTTAAGAATCATTCTATTTATTAAAAAAAACTGCATCAACATCCGTTGCGTAGTTTTAAAGACTAAGCATACATAGGGACAGACAGACGGCGGATAGCGACTTTGTTTTATACTATGTAATGTAATGATAGAAAAACATAAAAATTGTGTCTCAACTACTCTTATTAATCTATTAAAAAGAATCAACAGCTAGTTTCCAAAAATTCAACGTTATTGTTATGCTGTAAATATTCAAGTTCAATAACAATTTCTCAACGTGGAACGTTTGTTGCAAAACATTTTGAAAATCACGCTCTCTAGGTCATTCATCCGCCCCGTCGGATGTTACATTAAACTTTGGCGCTGCGGTCGCTCGAAATCGAGATCTCAGGCCAACAATCTACACCCTTAATAACCAGTTATTAATTTGCTAAAAATATTCAATATTTGAAATACATAAACGATTGTCAAATAACTGTCCCAAAAATTAGTTTATTTTTACGAGTACATACTTGACAAAGTTAGTTAGGTGAATTATATCAGGCTCGCATTAGGAATATTGTGATACGTGCTAGTCTTAAAAGAGGTAAGGTATAGAATTCAAAATAAATATATATAGAATAATTCTATACCACATTGGGACACTTCAGAGATTATATAAAGATACATGACAGTGATATCAAGATATTCAGAGTCAGAGGCTATCACATAGTTACATCATATACAAGAAATGAAAAATAGAACATAGTTTTTAGTTGAACATGACAAATGTTTTATAGATATAGATTTCAATCATCCTTCTTCATATTAATATAGTTATAATATGACGTACCTACTTACGTTATCCTTACTAATATTATAAATGCGAAAGTAACTCTGTCTGTCTGTCTGCCGCTCTTTCACGCCTATTAACGGCGAAAATTCGCAGATGTATACCGCCACGCCTAGAACCATGCTGGCGTCAGATTTTGCATCGTTTAAAGCACCGATTAAAAGCTTAGCCGTGTATGGCGGTTGTACTCCCTGTTTCACGATGATTAACATCTACAAGTTTCCAAAATCATAGTCTCGCTTATGGTGATCATTGGATCCATTCTTTGCAATTTTTTAATCGACTTTGCTTGTTTTAGTATCAAACAAATTTTGTATTTTTTACATTGAGTGCTTACCTACTTAAGCTCCCGGGATCCGACTCCTATGCTGATATCTAAATAATTTTCAACATTAGTTTTCATATGTCAATGATAATATTTTGTTTTATTTATAATCAGGTAGCTATAATAACTGTAACTATAGCTATAGCTGTTGCTGTAGCTATAGCTCAATCTATTTGATGCGATCATTCAAGAGGTAAACATAGATAAATATTGGACGCTCCTTTTTCAACGTACAACACTAGTGTTATGTAATAATTAAACACTTTTTATGACAGTGTACCAGTTTTTTTAATATAAAATTTTTGTTAGGCGCGCACTATATTTTGTAGCTATTGAATAAGACAAATCGTCTTGCTCGGCCATGTAACGTGCGTACCAGTAAAGTTGCCTCTCGTCGACTATGGGGGCATTTTTAGAGTACGATACAATTTGATAAACAGTTGGTGCAAAATTTACCAGAGTAATTTATAAACAATCTAGCTTCTGCCCGCGGCTTCGCCCGCGTAAAAGGTTATTTTCCTAAAGTTTTTCATCCCCTATTTTTATTTTACCCCTTAAGTGTAAATTTTTTACACAATTTTAATGTTATATTTATTTATATCTAATCAATAGCCTAAAAATAAGTTTCAACCTTCTTGCTTTAAAAATGACAATACCTCCTTACAACTTTTCATCTCCCTTTACAACCCTTTTTTTGCATTAAAAAGTAGCCTATGTCCTTTGTCAGGCTCTAGACCATCTGTGTACCAAATTTCATTTAGATCGGGTCAGTAGTTTTGGCGTGAAAGAGCGACAGACAGACAGAGTTACTTTCGCATTTATAATATAAGTAAGGATTACAATTAAGTATATACTCTTTAATTGTTATTTTTGCACGCCTCATTTTATGAATACCTATAGAAGAAAGAAAAATAGTTGTATTTCTTATTACGGTTAAATCTGTATAAGTGCTCTTGGTATATGAGAAACCTCCGTTATTGAGAATTACTATTAGATCCCGACGCTTTTGCGTCGATATAGGTACATCTATTGGTGGAAATTTTCAAACCTTTGTAACTGATACTTGGTTTCTTAGCTATTTTCGATGTATATATAATATCTCCTCTTCTATAATTGGGATTTTGTGAATCTATAAGCCATATTAGTGTGACAATTTATTAGGTTTAGACAAATTATGACATATTTATTTACTAACAGTCCCTAATATTACTGATACTTAATATAACTTAATTCGTTTACACCACATAATTAGGATTTGTTAGAATAAAATATTGTAACTGACAATATGGTCCAAAGCAATTAATTATATGTATATCTCGCAGTGTTCCCACCTCTATAAATAAGTCAACTGTCATATTAACCTGCCTATTTGAGACACTGGGTAAATGAAAAGTCTATATAAGTGATGAAAAAATATAAGTCCTTTCGAAGCCCATCCAGGTTTCAATGTATTAACCTCACCTTGATAAAGTTTTACTTCTGTCATGAGGTCTTAAGTACACACCAATTTTTATTTTATAATAACTGTGAAAACTTGTAATGGCTTTCATTTATCTGCTAGTCTCTATACGTAAAATCGTATTTACCTATAAAATATAAATAAAATAAAATAAAAGCCAAAAATAGACCCCTGAATCACGTGGATTTACAAATACAATAGAACCGTGACTTTACAACATTGGCAATTTTTATTTTGTTATTTACTTGTTAACAACCAAGTAAAAGTTTCACAAGTCTTAGAAACTCTTTTCTTAGTTGTTTTGATCACGTTATTCTAAAATTAAACCATCCACCTGGTAATTTATTTTTATTTATACTCGAAGGGTTGTAGGGTGGGAGAGGGGTGTAAGGATATCCATAATTGGGTAATAAAGAGCGAGCCAATTGCCATTAACCAAGTATCTTTAAGAAATTCATTACAAGGTCCCCAAATATTGAGAAAATTTGTAAGCCCTAAAATTCGAAATAAAAGTTGCTCAATCGCCATATCATACTTATACCACTTTATTAATAAAGTACCTAGTGCTATTTTATCACATTTTAGATATATTTAATTGTAATAAGTAATAATTAAATATTAATAAGCATATTGTGTACATAATTTATAACAAATATTCAAGACGGTGAAGACTGTTGCGAAACTAAAAATATAACATTTGACATTCTTAACGTTATTAGGATACTAGCTGAGAAAGTTGCAAAATAGATTGTATAGTCGATATGTACTCTAAATGCTATTGTATGTGTTATACATATTTATAATGGCAACTGCCTTATTGGCCGAAAGTTATCTGCATGTCATTGTCAGCCGTAAGGTACCTGGCTTCGCATGTTATTCTGTTTAAGGGTTGTATATTTTTTATTTTAATGTTAAACGCTAAAGCAGATGTGTCCTCTACTTTAGAGTTAAAGAAATGATATTTTACTACAAATACTTAGAGCTGTGATGATTTTGGTTTGATTTTTCCCTGTTTTAATTATCTATATATAGTATAAAATGTTTTTATATTTATTTATTTTATATTATATTATATATATTATTATATGCATAATATAAAATGCTTTGTCTTGAATGATGGATCAACGCACAGTCTCAACCACTGATCGCAGAGACCTGAAACTTGGAGGGTGTGTTCTTTTTGGGACGTAGGCATCCGATAAAACAGTATTTTGTAAAATTATACCCCTAAGGAGGTGAAAAGCAGAGCAGCTTGTATGGGACAACGTGATTCCTTGGTCCAATCTATTTCATGTTTAGCATATACGTTCTTTAATAGAATTGACGAAAAACGTGTTTCGCATTTTATTGAAATTTATCACCTAAATGGGTTAAAAAGGGGTAGAAAGTTATTTTAAGGTGATTTGCTTTAAAGTTGATATCAATACTCCCTAATGATTTTGATTTAAAAGACATTTTATTTTTACGCACTTTTGAAAACTCAATTCGATTTTATTAACAAAACCGACCAAGTGTGCGTTGGAGTCGCGCACGAAGGGTTCCGTACCATTCATCACCATCTATAAATGCCAAAATAATCATGTCTGTTGTATGGGAGCCCCTCTTAAATATTTCTATATTAGTTTTATTTTAATTTAATTGTTTATTTCTAAAGTGAATATATTACTAAATATTCGCAATGACCATAAACAAAGGTCAAGGACAAATTCTTAAGGTAGCGGGAATAGACTTGAGAGAAAGCTGCTTCTCCCATGGGCAGTGATATTATTATGTGACATGCTCCAGAGTAAGTTCACAGAGCACTCTGATAATCCTAGCAGCCGAAGGAAAAGCAAAAAACATTGTTTACCCAGAAATACAGTAGTTAGTGTAGTATTGCGGGTGGATGGACAGGGGTTGATGGACCGAGGTGGATGATCTGCAGCGAGGTCAACTTCGTGATAGCGACGCCTCGGCATCACTGTTGTTAGTAGCCGGGGCGTCGATCGTGATGATGCTTGAAAGGGTAACCCACCGGGCCGGCCACGAATGTCAAGGTAACAGTATTAGTGAACGGCCTAATGTCGATGGAGAACACGGTAGGTTAGGGGACGTCCATTAATCACGTGATCTTGTTTTTAGCATTTTTTTAACCCTCCCTACCCCTTGGTGATACGTGGTGAGGTTCAAGACTATGAAGGTTTAGGACTTCGTGATTTTTGTCAAACCCCTTCCCCCTCTTTCAAACCTCACGTGATTAATGGACGGTCCCTTATGGGGCCGCGACGGAAGGACAGTTCCTTTCGTCGCCTCGGGTCAGAATGGGTGGGGATTGTTCAAATCATAGTCTCCTAAGAAAAAAGTTTAAAGTTTATAAAATATAACCAAATTTTATTTCGTGTTCATGTTTAATTAACCCTTAAATATACACTATAATAAAATTTGTTATATTTCATAAGTATTCAAACATTTAAACATAAAAATTTATATGTTATAACAAAATTAGGAACGTAAAAAACAATAAAAAATTAGAACCCTTTTTCGACTTTTACGCGGACGAAGTCGCGGGAAAATTCTAATCTCTTATAAGTATCTGTAATTACTCTGTGGCAGGTTCACATTCAATTTATAGAAACAGAATATAGAAATAGACCAGCAGCAGCTGGTCAACAATTACATACTAGGACGGTTGACGTTAGGCAAGCGGCCATTGCGGACTTCGTACATAAAATGAAATTACATTCTAGGCAACTTTAACATAATTTTGATTGATTAAAAAGCAATTTCAATTATTTTTTTATCAGAATATGCCGTATTCGATTTACGAACAAGTTTGCGATTTAACACATTACGTTATGACATTCATACGAATGATTAACGTAGGATACGTTATATATATTTCGGATATATACAAAGGATACGAACTAAGGGCAGAGAGTAAATATAATTTAGAAAATTCAAAAGGGCACCTCATAATTTTTATATTATTTATCATTTACTATTAGTCAATGCCATAAATGAAAATAAAGAAAAATAATACTTTTGAAATTTCGTGCCATTTTCGACGTAGTGCCAAACATAGCTGTTCGTTTACAATGCTGAACCTATGGCTATAAATATATATCAATGCTGAACTGTTTTCTTACTTTAAACATAATAATTACTTTTTAAAAATATCAAATACGTTTACACGAATGTTTTCTCTTGATATATGTATGATCCTATAAGTGAAGCGTGAGAAAAATACAGTCATTTTTAGTTTTGAAAAGTCCTTGATTTTCATATATCGGGTGTAGAGCATCGCTTTGCTTATGAGCCGTGCAATAATTGAATGTTTAGTGGTAGGTTTTCTCTAATAACGTAGTAGATCTACTGAGATGTGTAGTGAGTTTCTTTTTTTCTTAATCAATTAATGTACAGTACATCCCAGTATTATTTATGAAACTTGTGAAGGAAAATGAATATCCATCATGTATAAACAAGGGACAATGTAAATTGAGCAAACGTGACTTGTACATATGTTTTGTTGTTCACTATACCACTAGTAATTATTAAGTTAAGAACTTACTCTTAGAAACTCATAATCCAAGTTCGATAAGCTAGGTTTTTTTGTTTACTAATTCAGAAGGTCAATTGTATCTGTGCGATATAAGTAATTATTTAGTTGAATATCGAACTTGGCAGTGATGATTTTGGACGTATTACTATTATCTAACCCAAGGGAGTAAGAAATTAAACTATAGTAAACAAGTAAACGGGGTTATTTTAGACAATTATATATTAATAAAATATATTTATGAAGCATTAAATGTTTCTACGGGCGTACCACCAATTTTAGAAAACAGTAACATTTCAAGAACGTTTTGTTTGTGCAACAACTTTAAAATAATATTACTCAGTTTCGTATATTAATAATATTTAAAAAGTACTGTTATTTTTATGTCATACTGACATAATGAAATATACAATAGTAGTACGTAACAATAAGTACATGAAAGAAAACGAGATGAAACCTTAATTTCATATTGAAATTATATCCGTCTCGTTCCTTCATGAATGAACGATTTCAAGTGATATTACCATAATTTGTTAATCGTTGCGATAATAAAATCTATAGCAACCTTACTGTAATAAACTCATGATGCGTAATTGCATTATAAGACTCATATATTTAATACTACTTACCTACTGAAAAGTTAATGGCAGCCTCCACTTTGAGCTGCATTTAAATTGTTAAAGCCCTATGTATACATATACGTAAATAGTCACAGATCACGTCTTCTATTTGCAAAAGCATAGTTACCTATCGTTGAATACAACAATGTTGCGAATCGCTTTTGTATGTTATACAGGCACGGTTTAAATAGTATCTGTTATGTTTTTGTCAAGTGCTCTGACATCATATATATTTTGTATACAATAAGAAACTATAGATAGCTTGCACAGCCATCAGCAAAACAAGCACGGAATTATATTTTCCGGATTGATGATAATAGTTTATCTTCATCGTTTACAATTAACTTCTTTACGCGTGAATCCATTGAACAAAGAAGTAACTTGTTCGTAACTCACGATTCTTGGCTTTATTTATAGATCTTATGAAAAAGATTGCACTGCTATTGCATCAAATCAAATTTATTTAAAACTAGTTGCCGCTAATTTGTCAAAGAATTAATTATTAATATAAGAAATAAATTGTTTAATAAAGATAATTAAAATTTCGTTATGAATTTTCACTGTCCTCTGGAATTACCCAAAATGATTTTATCAATCATTATAATTGATTGCGGCCACTCAGGCAGTTATGTCTAATGAGACTATCATTGGATGCGTCACAGGCACATAATCGAACGTAGGATGGGTTTTAATTGAATTGGCCTATTATTTCGAGTGTATCACCGAATATTGCCACGTTGGCGCAGCTTATACAGGTATACTCTTATAAATATTACTGTATCATATCTTTTGTTTACAATATATTACTTTTGTTAAATTTATTTAAACCGTATCATCTATATTGCATACTTTTTAAAAGGTAACTTATTAAAGTTATATAAATTAGATTTACACCACTACAGATGACAGAAATTTGCCTACTATTTCGTAAAGTTGAATGTTGTCACATCGAGGCAGTTTACAGGTTGTTTTATAAACACTATCTATCAATCACTATGTTAAGACAAATACTAGTTAAAACTTGTTTTAAACCCTTAAACAATTTATAAAAATTGTGCAACTTATTAAGTACCTACCTACCTAGTATATGTAATAGATTTAGCTTCGAAATTTTAAATATTTTAATAATTCCGTAATAACATATTTTTATAGCTATACAAATTGTTACCACTTTCACTTCAATTATCTATCTTTCAATTATCTATCTATCCCTACGTCTAATGTTTATGGCGCAAGAACCGTGCAATTCGAGAACCCTATGTGGACTGACCACATCGTTAAAGTTGCGGGGAATCGTTGGATATAGGCATAGGACTATTCTGAGTTGTATTTGTGTTGGGAGGGTTATGTACATGATTATGAGGTTTGGCCCAATAATAAAGGTTTACATAAAATTTTGCAATAATAATTGTTATGATTCCGTGTGGTGATGGAGTAAGAATACAATTCATCACTCCCTATCATACCCGTGGATGATCGTAAGAGACGATTAAGGGATATAAAATGCATATAACATCTATGCAAGAGAAGGAACCTCGAAATAAACCCTATACCAACACGTCTGACCAGCGTGGTATAGTAGGTCAATTTCCCTCCTATTATGGAGGAGGCTCGAGCCTAACAATGGGACATATATGAGCTGAGATGAATTGTTATTATCGTAGTTTATTTGATACATATAAACGAAGATATTCTGGTTTAGTAAAACTACGCGTGTAAAAATAATGAATAATAAAAAATGACAGACGATTGTAAGGTACATAAAATCTACGGACTCACGGTTTAACGATTATCTATGTAATTATACAACGATTTTTTGCCCGATACCCTGACATAAAACGTGTTCTTAGACTCCCACATTATGGGCGAAACGTCACAGCTAACCAATTGGTTTTATCATCGTTTGAATTAAAGATTAAAATTTTCTATGTAAACAGGTAAATACTACATTTAATCAGAGAAATAAATAGACTTTTAGCCGGGCAAACGGATGATAGCACCTATGAACCAGCTCTCTATTCCGCTAGTTTTGTATACGCAATTTCCTTGGCATACGCCTGTCTTTTGTGCGCTTAGATCCTGCGCATAGTCCTGATACACTTCTGATTGTTTTTAGCAAGAACTCTAAACGTCCAAGGTGATGGAAGGGCGAGTGGCATTATAACATATTAATTATCTATACATTATAAATTGGGCTGATAGTCCTAATACTGCCTGATTAATTATTTTACTTTTTTTTTTGGAGGCCACACCCTGCCCTAAGAAGATCATTTTCTATTGCAGGGATTTTACAAACATAATTAGTAGGTAGATGCAAATTATACCCAGACTCAGAACAACAATTTGCGGTTTATACAAAGTATTGTCCTGTGTGGGAATCGAACACATGACACCAGCACCGTAGGGAATTATGTTAGCTACTACGCCCTCGTGCAGCCAAAAATTATGATTATGATATATATGGATGATATTTATAACCATGTTGCTGTGTGGTAGCGGCTACGAATACTACCGACCCTTTTTTTGCTCGTGGATGTAGTAAAAGACGACTAAGAGCCTCATAACGACCTGGGCCAACTCCATCTGATGCCTTTTGGTCAACAATTACATTCCCAAGCAGGATTGGCATCTGGCAGGCTGCCGGTCATAAAACTATTGCCAATAACTTTTACAATATGTACTATGAAAGAAGAGTACATATTGTATCGACCCCAAGTAATTGGGATAAGAGTAGGAGAATGATGAATAATGATGACATATAGCTAATATAACCAAAAATATCTATCTTTGGATAGGCGTCTATTTGGTTATCTGCAATTACATATGAAAGTATTAAATTTTCTTTGTTGATGTGACCTTAATTCTACATAGGCAGCACAACAATTTTTAATTAAAAGGACGTCTTTCGTAAAGATTTCTGATGTATAAAACTATTTTTAAGGATTCTATCGTGTCTGTATTTGATTTTTAATTTCTCGACGTTTCGAACACTTTACAGCGTTCATGGTCACGGGAGGACATAATCTTTTATAGTAAAATTTTTGTTATATCGATAAGGTTAAATATAAATATGTTGTTATAATAATAATACATACGTATTATAATATAAATACGTGGTTTTTAGGGTTCCGTACCTCAAAAGCAAAAAAAAACAGAACCCTTATAGGATCACTTTGTTTTCCGTCCGTCCGTCTGTCCATCTGCCTGTCTGTCAAGACCCCTTTTCTCGGGAACGCGTGGAGGTATCAAGCTGAAATTTATATCAAATACTCAAGTCTACTGTCCCTTAAAGCGGTGAAAAAATTAAACTTCTAAGCCAGTGCAATCAAAAGATATAGGCGTTTATGCCGCAAATTTTCAACACTCGCAAGGGAATCAAAACCTGCAGGATACTTTCCGTAAACTCAGAATCTTGAAATTTGGTACGAAGCAACGTCTTATAGCACAGATAAAGGAAAACTTGCGAAAACCGTATATTTTTAATTACATCATATAATAAAAATATTTTTAATAGTTTTAAACTTACTACCCCTTTCCTCATGAACGCGAAGAGGTATTAAATTGAAATTCATATCTAATACTCAGATCTATAAGACCTTTAAGCTGTAACAAAATCAAACTTCTATGTCAACCCAAACAAAAGAAACAGCAATTTAAGCCGCATATTTTCAAACACGCAACTACTCGCAATGAAATCAAAACCTAAAGGGTACTTGCAGTCGACCTGTCTTGAAATTTCGCATGAAGCAACGATTTATAGCATATATAAAGGAAAAATGCCGAAAACCTTAAATTTTTAGTTACATCACAATTTTTTTTTAGTTTTACGGAACACCTCGTGTGCGAGTTGTACTCGCACTTGGCCGATTTTTTGTTATGTTTATAAAGTCTAAAAATAATGTCCGATTGTTGTATATATAAAAAAAAGCTTTAAAAGTAAAACTCGACCACAAATATTGCTCTCTAAAAAGTATGAAATAATACGATCTCTACGGAAAATCTGTGGAGTTAGGCTGATCGATCGCATTCGTAACGACGACGTAAGAGAGCGAGTAGGTATGAAAGAGAGTATTGGCGTAAAGACGCGAAAGGGAATGCTCCGATGGTTCGGACATGTGGAAAGAATGCCGAACAAACGTCTGGTTAAGAAGATATACAATGCGAAAGTGAAAGGATGTAGGTACCGGGGGACACCAAGACTAACCTACCTAGACCAGATCGGTCATGTACTGAAGGAAGGTGGAGTCAAAAGTCTCCAAAACCGGCGAGCGTGTATGAAAAGAATTATGAATGTTGAGGAAGCGAGGGAAGTATGCAAGGATAGAGTTCTCTGGCACTCTGTTCTCTCTGCCTACCCTTCAAGGAACATGGCGTGATGGTATGTATGTATGTATTATTGTACAAGAAAGTCACCCGTAATGTTAATTATGTAAATAACTTAATAGTTGTTTAAAATTTCAGATTTCGTGTTTACAATCATGTGTCATCAACGTTTGACCGAGGTTATTGTGAATTAAAAAATGCAAAACGTCAAACTGCACTTCTTAGATTGGATGAACTATAAATTATGTACAGAGGCGTCAGAAACAGCATTTTTGCCCTACATTTTAAGGAATTACTCTCGATTTTCCCAAGATCCCAGCATCAGATCCTGATACCCTGCATATGGGACCACCCTTAGAGTATCCTCTTTCTAACAAAGAAAGAATTATAAAAATCCATCTATAATTGGCGTTGCTATCGCGTAACACACACATAAAAAAAAAGATATGTCCCTTGCAGGGTAGGCAGAGAGAACAGAGTGCCAGAGAACTCTATCCTTGCATACTTCACTCGCTTCCTCAACATTCATAATTCTCTTCATACACGCTCGCCGGTTTCGGAAACTCTTGACTCCACCTTCCTTCAGTTCATGACCAATCTGGTCTAGGTAGGTTAGTCTCGGTCTCCCCCGGTACCTACATCCTTTCACTTTCGCATTGTATATCTTTTTAACCAGACGTTCGTTCGGCATTCTTTCCACATGTCCGAACCATCGGAGCATTCCCTTTCGCATCTTTATACCAATACTCTCTTTCATACTTACTCGCTCTCTTACGTCGTCGTTACGAATGCTATCGGTCAGCCTAACTCCACAGATTTGCCGTAGAGATCGCATTTCGACCGCATTAATTTTACTTTCATATTCTTTTCTGCATACACAACTCTCGCTTCCATACAGTAATGTTGGGACAAACACTGCGTTATGTATTGCTACACGTGCCTTCTGGCTGAGGTAGTGGCTACTGAGGAGTTATCCCAACGCTTTGTTCACTCTATTTCCCGCATTCACTCTTCGCTCTATATCAGTGGTGTATCTTTCATCTCGGCTAAATTCACATCCAAGATATACAAAATCATCCACTTGCTCCAGTACATCATTACCTATTGTTACTCTTCAGAACAGAAAAAACCAATAATCTAATGTTGAAACTCGTAAAAATAATTTAAAATAAAAATAACATGATATAATTGTTATTCACGACCTAACAATGTCTTCTTCTTCTTATTTTTATTTTTATGTATTGGCAATCAGCTACTTAAATGAGCCATTGTTGCCAGTGTCGAGTTATAATTATCTTCAAGTTTTTAGTGTCTTCAGATTAGTAATTTGTCCGTCAGTAAGTCAAATTGTCGCCATCAACAGTGCTATGGCCACACTCTTAATGGTATCTTGTGAGAATTTTGATGAAAAACGAAAACGTTGTAGAGCACTTTTATATGATATTCACTACATCTTAGCAGTTCCGTCACATCACCCTCTGCGACGTCCAGAGAGGGTCATGGCGGTGAGAGCTATCAGGGGTTACCGTACGGTGTCGTGGACCGCGGCGACATTGCTGGCGGGTGACCCGCCTTGGCCACTTGTGGCTGAGGCCCTGGCGGAGGCCTAACGGCTGCGCGTTGCGGCGCGGGCCGACGGCAAGCAAGTCTCCACAAGGGAACTGGGCAGAGCACTAGAAGTGGCCCGAAGGGGGGTCATCCGGCGGTGGAGAGAAGAACTGGAGTCCCCCGTTGCAGGGCGGGGGACTGTGGAGGCGGTTGCACCGCATCTCCACCGCTGGATTAATAGAAGGCATGGCAGCCTATGCTTCAGGATGGTGCAGGTGCTTACTGGACACGGGGTCTTCGTTAAGTACCTGCACAGAATTGCAAGAGAAGGGACCCCAGGATGTCACGAGTGTGGCGCGCCATTAGACGATGCGCGTCACACTCTGGAGGTATGCCCCGCCTGGGGTCCCTAGCGCCACGTCCTGATGGCGGTCATTGGGAGAGACCTGTCGCTGTCAACCATCATCTCGAAGATGCTTGACAGTGACAGGTGCTGGTCGTCGATGAAGGCCTCACAAAAGGAGGCCATCATGGAAAGGAAGGAGGCCGCGGAGTGGGAACGTGAGGCGCTTGCGTCCGCTGACTCAATCCGCGGCCGGCGACCGGGGAGGAGGAGGCACCGTTATGCGCACCTCCTTACACCGCCTTAAGGGTTGATAGCACGTGGCCAGAAGGCCAAGCGTTGGGGTGCCGGGGATCGAATGTCAGTAGAAGATCTCTCCGGCGCCCCGTAAAAGCGCGGAAGGGGCCGCTGTGGTTTTAGTGGCTATTCCGGTCGTGCAGCTGACCGGCGAGTCCCACACTCCCCCGCGTCTATCACCAGCGGGAGATAGCGCGTAAATGCGTTTCCTCAGCGAAAAAAAAAAAAAAAAGTTCCGTCACATCACATTTCATAAAATGCCATCAAAATTATCTAATATAACACGTTAAAACACTAAAATAACGAATATAATACATTTTTCTATAAAATATTTTTTTATTTTGTGATCTGCTGCCGTAGTAATGATGTTGCGTGATATTCATGTAGTGAAGGAGTAAGGATATTCATAATCAGTTTTGTTGTTTGAGGATTTCTTAAGATAAAAATAAGGTATGTGATATATATAATAGGTAACATCGGTATTAAAAGGAAGAAAACTTGATATTAAGTCTGTGTCACACAAGTGTAGTCAATTTCACATCCACTGTGTAGGAGGGCCGAGACCAAAATTGTGACGTACATAGACTAAGAATGGGAAGAAATGGATATTACGTCTTTAGGCCACTTAGTTGTCTCTTAGGATACGCATCGGATAGCAAAGAACAGTAATACATTATAAGATTACTATTAGATATATATTTACACTCGTCATCACAAAGACTTTGTTTATTTGGTCCGAAAAATTGGACATATTATATTTGTGATATCCGAGTACCAAATATGTTCATGCATTTATATGTTCATGCGTCAAATTGAAAAACAGCGATTCTGTAACAGCGCATAGGGAACGTACCCATAATAAGTGGCTAATATTTACAAAACTTTCCAAGATCCGCTTCCTCCTTCTATTTTTCACTACGTCATTAATATAATTTTAATTCATTTTGCAAATAGATAATGGAATAAAGCTTGATGATGAATGTTTTTAGCCCTTTTGACCAAGCGTAGTCTTTTTCCCCCCTTGAAAAGTTACATGTAGTTTGGGTATATTCTTGTATATATTACGTTGTACGCATATATATTTGGCGCTTCGCATCGACAACATTCGCAGAACATCTATGTACTATATATTAAACTATATATAACTATATTAAACTATAAATTACTATATATATAGGTATATTAAACCTTAATTTTTTATTAAATTATAAATTATATATATATATATATATATATATATATATATATATATATATATATATATATATATATATATCCACCAAAATGACTATCAAAACTGCGCTAAGGGCGTAACGGTTTAAGAATCGAAATACCGTGCCAAGTGTCATGGTTTCTATTCCCAAGGAGGAGAACACTATGTATGTGTGATCCAGAAATTGTTGATCTGAATCTGGTTGTAATTCGAGTCCCTTAATCATATGTTTTTCCGTGTGGTGTCAGAGTAAGAATATAATTCACTACCCTATATCTTACCCGTGGGTGATCGTAAGAAACGACTAAGGGATATAAAATGCATATAACATATATGCTATGCAAGACAAGGAAAACTCGAAACTAAACCCTATACCGACACGTCTGACCGGCGTGGTGTAGTAGGTCAATACCCTCTCGTTATAGAAGAGACTCAAGCCCAAGGATTAGTTCCTTACTGCCTTTGTCTTTATAAAAAGTAAAAAATAACACAAAGTATATTATCAATAAGTTTCTGAGAAACTTGTAATTATTAAACATGGCTGTCAGCACGTCATTTTATGGGTGGCAAGGCCATTGGAGCATGTTTCATTCGGGCGAGAGTGCCGTTACACTAACATTATTTTTTGCGTCCAAATTTCTAAATACGATTTCAATAGATGCTAAAAATATATTTATAATTTAAATTTTGTTTGCAGATGGCGCGGCAGTGTTTACAAGCTCGTGTGGCGAGAGTTACTAGCTTATCTCACACTATATTACACCATCAATTTATTGTATCGCTTTGCACTCACAGAACAACAACAGAGGTTAGTTGTTATTATAATTATTTTATTAATTACTATTATAAACAACAGCGGCGTAGTGACTATAACATATGCGATGGTTAATAACATTTTAATATTTGAAATAATAAAGGGCTTAAAATTTATCGTTCAAGAAATTTGCCGTGTGCTACTGAGAAAGGATTGATTCACCACCCTCTCTTTTGTCTGTAGTTATTATAAAAGACGACTTAGAGAAGTAATTTGCAGATAATTTAAATGAAAGAGAAGGCAAATTTAAATTAAAACTTTATACCAATTCGTCTGACTAAGATAGTCATACCCAAGAGGGTATTATAAGTAAATTACTTTCTATTGTAGAGGTAGCTTGAACGCAGTAGTGGGACGTATATGCTATGTAGTGATGATGTGACTTACAGTAATAATGTGTACATAAAAGCAGAATGATGATGATGATAGTGGTAGTAATTAGATATATAGATACTAGCTGGTAGAAAACATCTAAAATCTCTATACAGGGTGGAAGCGGACCGCTCCCGAAAACAAAGACAGGTAAGCCTACTAATCCTACTTGTAATGATAGGCTAGAAAGAAATCAATTCGGATGAAAAAAAAAATTTAACCTCGTGAGGTCGTTGAACTCTTGAACATATGATCGTGAGTTTTGAATAGATTGCGTCTTTTCTCATCTGAGTAAAGTTACGTATTTTTTATGGAATTATCGTTACATGGCACTGTCCTAATACGATGGAATGTGAAAAAAACTTAAAATTCGCTGTGAAAAAAAAAATTTTCATCCTAATCGTTTTTTTTCATGCCTATCATTACAAGTAGGAATATTAGGGTCACCTGTCTTTGTTTCCGGGAGCGGTTCACTTCCATCCTTTATATACACATTATGTCTACACAGTAATAAAGAAAATGTTAGCCATGTGGTAGCGTAGCTACGAATACTACCAATACTTACTTTGCTTGTAGATGTCGTAAAAAATAACTAAGAGCCTTATAACGACATGGGCCAACTCTATCTGATGTCAATTACATTCCCAAGGAGGGTTGACGTCAGGCAGGCGGTCGGTTATAAAACTATTGCCAATAACTTTTACAATATGTGCTGTGAAAGAAGAGTACATATTGTATCAACCCCAAGTAATTGAGATAAGAGTAGGAGAATAATAAAGAAAATTTTAAGTATTAATTATATTCAAAATCATTTCCTTTTATTACAATATCGTTCTTCATAATCTTCACATCATATTTTTTTATTCAAACTTACTAAATATATTGAAAGACTAAGCATCTGCAGGTTAATAAGTGGAACGTTACGCACGTTAGTTATAGATCGTCATATTGACTTTTTCGTATAGTATCGTCATATTTCAGTAATTTTTTAGCCGGCAGCGTCAGGTCGGCACCGATGACAGCGACGAGGTCACGGCGCTGCCCGTCCCAGCCCGAACATATCTCGAGCGTATGTTGCGCTGTGTCCTCGTCGCTACTGCAATGGTGGCAGGACGGAGTCCACTCCCTCCGCACGACCGTGTGCAGATACTTGCCGAAGCAACCTTGCCCCGACAAGACCTGCACCAACCGGAAGGAGAGCACTCCGTGCCGCCGCTCCATCCACTCCATCAGTACGGGCCGGAGGGCCTCGACGGTAACAACACCGTGTCTAGGCCTCTCCAGCCGCGTAGCCCAACGGGCGATGACATCTCGGCGGGCGTCCTCGCGCCAGGTGGCTATCTCGTCAGACGATGGGGGAGCCACCCTCGTCGCACACTGAGGTAACCCGCCGGTAGAGGTCGGAGAGCATCTCCGCCTCTTGGTCCCACGTGTGTCCCGGCCAATAGGCATGCCGCTTCTGTCGACACCGTGCGGTACCCGCGAATGGCTCTGACCGCCATGGCTCTCTGTGGCCTCCATAGAACCGCCCTGAGCTGGGCGTTCAGAGCCCTCGCCCACACGGGTGCGCCGTACATGGCCATTGAGCGGATCACCCCTGCATACAGCCGTCGGCCCTCGAAACTGGGTCTGCCCACGTTCGGCATGAGCCGCGAAAGGGCGGACGACGCGCCGACCAGCCGGGGAGCAATCCTGCGGAAATGCTCCCGGAACCACCAACGCCCGTCGAGCACCAGACCCAAATATTTCATATGGGCCTGGATACTGATGTGGATGGAGTTGACGACTAACGAGGCGCCGATAGGCAGCCTTACGCGGGGCCCATGGAATAGAAGGGCCTCCGTCTTATTTAGGGCCACCCTGAGCCCAAGCGCCTCGATTCACCTGACCATCTCCTCGGTGCCGAGAGTGGCCAGGCTCGCCGCCTCTTCGAGTGTCCTGCCCCGGGCTGTGACGAGCGTGTCGTCAGCATAGCATATCACGCTCAGCCCCCGACTCCCTCTCAACGCCCAGTCGTAGCCGATGTCTCACAAAGTCGGCCCCAATACCGACCACTGCGGAACACCGCACGACATGGGCGTCCGCACAATGTCCCCTGCGGGACTCGCGCAGAGGACACTGCGCCCCTCCAAATAGTCTGCCACCAGCCGCTTCAGGTACAAGGGCACTCCATGGAATCGAAGCGCCTCCGAAACGACACCGCCAACAGCACTCCTCTGCCGGTGACAGCCTCCGCGGCCGTCTGCCTCAGGCGTAGCAGGGCCCCGATGGTCGAACTCCCCCCTCGAAAGCCGAATTGAGCGTCCGACAGATCGGACCCCACCTCTTCTAGGTGTCGGACGATGCGGACAGCGAGGACACGCTCCAACAGCTTACCCACATCGTTGAGAAGGACAGTGGGCCTGCAGGCCGACGGCGAATCCGGGGGCCGTCCCGGCTTTGGCAGGACAACCAACCTCCCTTCCTTCCAGCACTCAGGGAACTATCCAGACGTCAGACAGGCGTTGTACAGTCGCCTGAGGCGAGGTTTGAGGTGCTCGAGGAGCAACGTCAACACTCGGACTGGTATTCCGTCCGGGCCGGGGGTCGTGGTGGCGGAACGAATCTTCGCCACAGCTGCCCCCACTTCTGATTCCGTCACGGGTGGAACACTCTCGTCGGTCTTCCGGTCGTGATCTGGCGAAGCCACGACCGGGGGCGTGTGCTCCGACTGCCGCAGGAACAGCTTCTCGACCACCCTATGAAGGAGGTCGGGCTGGAGGGTCTCGGTGAGGGGGGGTCCTGCGCGCGAAGCTTATTCAGCGACGCGCGATACAGGCGACCCCAGGGGTCAGGGTGGGAACCGTCCAGCATCTCCTGCCAACTCGCGTCCTTGGTGGACCGGATGGCCAGCCGAAAGGCAGTCCGCGCACTGCGGTATGCATCGTACAGCTGGCCCTTCCGCTCAGCATCGCGGCGGCGCCGCCGGCTGCGGGTGTAGGACCTTCGGGCACTAATGCACGTCGCACGAAGGTCCGCCAGTCTTGGGGACCACCAGTAGACCCCCTGCCTAGGAGGCAGACGCCGTACCCTAGGCATGGCCGCATCGCATATCTGCGTTAACGCATCGCGAATGCAGCCAGCCTCAGCGTCCGCTCCGTCCGCTGGGGGTGGTGAGGACAGCTACGTGTTCACGATGGCCGCCTCCGCCAGTAGGTCCCTATCTAGACGCCCCACAACCCACCGCGGAAACGCGGGAGCTCGGTCCGCCCTGTGAACCCTGCTGGGGTCCCGGAGGGGGGAGACCTCCATCCGAATATACCGGTGGTCCGACAGGGTCTCCGCCTCCTCCAGGACACGCCAGTTCCTCACTCGTGGTCCACTATCGACCTACCCTACTGTCGCACACACGTGTTCACTGAGCCTCTGTGTAGGACACAGAGGCCCAGTGACGCCGCCCATTCCACGACCGCCCGCCCGCAATCGTCCGTCGTAGGGGACCCCCACGCCGTGGATTTGGCGTTGAAGTTCCCCCAGGATCAGGACGAGGCCCGGTGCCAAGCGCCGTATCGAGGCCTCCAAGGTGGTGAGGGAGGCCCCGAAATCGTCCATTCTCCTGTTAGGGGAGAGGTATACGCTGTAGAGTGTGACCCCTCCCCATTCCGCATTTCGGCCTCCCGGATGTCTTCCACAGTCACGGAGTCGTCCAGACCTGCGATGCGTATTTCGGCGCACTTCACGGGTCTGGCGATTTTCACGCCACCCTCCTCGGCGAACAAACCTCGCAGCTTCGACGCCACACTATCGGCCGTCCTGGTGCCCTCGGCCCCAGGGAACTCTAAAATCCGAGCCCCTGTCCGGGCCTTTCTGGTCCTAGCTTCGACACCTCCTATGTTGGAGACGTCGAGCTCCTGACGGGCTTTCCTCAGAACGGCCTCATAGCTGAGGCCCCTTTCTGCCGCCTCAGGCAGCACAGTGATCACCACTGCAGCTGTCTTCAGCGGCCGGAGCCCCTTGCGCGGCCTCTTCCTCTTCCTAGCGCCTCCTTCGGCTCCTGCCTGGGGAGCGGAGACCTCAGCAGCGCAATTGGCCGCCGCTCTCCTTCCCTGGCCACGACTCTTCCTGCCGCGCTCGGCCACTTAGCAACCCTGTTCGCGTGCAGCGGGCGTGCCAGGCGCGGAAGACGCAGTCGCGGGCGCGCTAGTCGTCACTGGCGGTGTCGATGCGAGCAACGACTGCGGTACGGCAGGAGCCGGTACTGACTTCTTTTTCGGGACGGGCCCCCTTTTGCTTGGGCCCAGCCGTGGCCGCGGCGTAGCTGCCCCCCTCGCGGCCCTGACAAGGCAGCGGGGCGGGGCCTGGTGCCGCATATGGTCACTTATCTGCGGCGAGAGGCGGCTGAACACGTGGTTCTGGAGGCAACCTTGCCTCCAGAACGGCCAAGCGTGCATCGACCAGGTTTCCCACTGTGTCGATAATGGCGCGCAAGCCCCCCACTGCAGGCAGCGGGGTCGGCGCTGTCGGCTGGGCCGCTGTTGGGGCCTGCTCCACGGCATTGGGTGGGCTGGCGCTGGCTGGCAGTGCGCGCTCCACAGTCGGAGCCGTCCTCGGCGCAGCGGTAACCGTCGGGCGGCCAGCGCCTCGGGGCGGTTTCGGAGCGGCGGCAGCCCCTCGGTGGTCAGCGCTGGCCGGCGGCGTGGGTGGCGCAGGCGGCACGATCCGCGCCATTTGGGCCTTCAGGTCGGCCACGTCCTTCGTAAGGAGGCGGTTGGCCCTCCGTACCGCGGCCAACTTCGACTCCAACCGGCGTTTCTGGGCCCGCAGGCCTGACACCTCGCCACCAAGGCGGGCGTTTTTCAAGTTTTTCAAGTTCGGCCTGCAGGGCCTGCATGTCTGGGGCGCTATCGCTCGCGTGGGCACCAGCGGCCGCCACTTCGGTGGGAGGGATGCCGGACAACACCCCCAGCACCCTCGCGGCGGCCGCCTCGTTATCGGCCAGCCTGCCAGCCTCCAGCCCTCCACGCACTCCACCGGCAAGGGAGTAGGTCGTCCTTCCCGACGCAGCGGCCCCTCGCCGTCTGCGAGAGGCACTTTGAGAGGAGGCATGATGACCACGCTCCCCTCGGAATTGGCGCCTGAGCTGCCCTCCCTTATTTAGGGAGCGCTTCTGCACCTTCGAGGGGAGGGCCTCCTCCCTTACCGTCAGGGCCGCGGTCAAGGCTGCAGGGCGCGGCGACGACCTGGCGGCGGTGGCTTCCTCAGCCGACCCGCTGACTATGCTATTTGTATATTTAAAAAATTAAAAATTCATTCGATCTTTGTTAAATAATATTATGTATTCAGAAATGTATTTATTTGATTATATCTGAATGTGTTTTCACTTTGGTTAAATTTGAATTATATAATAATATATCCCAATTTCGGATACACGATGTTGAATTGCATATACTTGTCAAATATATCTCTATTCGGCAATATTTTATAAGACTCTCATCGTGTAACGCAATGCCATTGATGTGATTTCATTCGATGTCAAATTAGTTAATTTGTGGTCATTGCTTGATTCATATGAAAGGTCATTTAAACAAATAAACTCCTCTATTTTAGAAGTTTAATATAAATTTCAGATTTGACTCACATAAGCACTCATCTCACTTTCTCCCATCTCACTCACTCATATATAAATTTCCGATTTGAACCACATGGTGACGGAGTAAAAATATCATTCACCACCGCCTTTCTTATCCGCGGGTGATCTTAACAGAAAACTAAAGGACACAATCAATTAAAATCATTACAAGAATAGAAAAACTTGATTTAAGCCCTATACTAACCCGTACAGGGAGAGACCGAGACTAACCTACCTAAACCAGATCGGTCATGTACTGAAGGAACGTGGAGTCAAGAGTCTCCGAAACCGGCGAGCGTGTATGAAGAGAATTATGAATGTTGAGGAAGCGATTGAAGTATGCAAGGATAGAGTTCTCTGGCACTCTGTTCTGTCTGCCTACCCTGCAAAGGATATGGCGTGATTGTATGTATGTATGTACTAACCCGATTGACTCGCCTGGCAGGTCAAATCCTTGAGCCCACCAGTGGGATGTTTATGAGCTGAAACGAATATAAATTTCAAATGTTCGAACAAAGACTTGAATCATTTAAAAGTGGTTTCACAGAACTAGGCAGTAGCCAACCGGTAGCGATGTTGCAAGTTTCAAAGTTATAAAACAACTAGCAAAGTCGTAAAGTGGACTTTGCACGTTTTTGGATCACCTGCGGATTGAAATATAGGCAACTCACGTGTCCGTAATTCATAATGAGAGTAAGTAGCTTTGGGGTGTGTACCTAAAAGGGCAACTCAACGAGTAGGCTAATGAAATCTCCACGGTGGTTACGAAACATCCACTAAGCGACGAGGTGTCTTATAATTAAAGTAAATAAAATACCATTGTCGTCGTAATAAGTGGTAAGACATATTACCGTAATCTCTCATCGTTTGTTGAAAATTAAAAGTCGATAATGCGCGACTTCGGACTCGTATCTCTAAGATAAATCTTTTATACATTATAGTATAAATAGTGAAAATACGGATAATTATATTACGTTTTATATGTTAAAAGTTACATCATAAAGAATATATAAATAAATTAATTTAAAATATTGCTAAATGTTCTACAAAATTACAAATTACATCATCGCAAATCACATAAGTGGTAGTGTTTGTGTGATCAAAGTTAAGGCATTACTTCCAGAGGTAAATAAGCGATTGTAAACAGTGTCGGGTGGATGGCACACGTCTCCATAAAGACGAAAATATAATACGATGCGAGAATTGAATGTCCTACAATAGTTCACGGCGGTGTAAGTGGCAGCACAATTGGGCACGGATTTCCAATAGGTGAGAGTTCGAATCTCACTTGTGACAATCATTTTTCGCTCGTAATCGGATTTTTATAAATAATCAAGCATATTAAATGCTAAATTTCAGTAATTTGAATAACAGGGCACAACCCTGTTTTTTTATTGTTTAAATATAATTCTAACTGCAAAGTTTGAGTATTAAGCCTGTACAGTGTGTAAACAGTGTCGGGTGGATGGCACACGTCTCTTTAAGTTAAAGCCTTAACACAAAGCGGTTTGATTTTTGTCTTGTTCTTATATATTTTTTTAATAGGTTTAGAATAGCTATCCTATGTTATATGACATGCTTTTATAGTGACTGCGTGAAGGTACTTGTCGAAGCAATCATTGCCCGATATTTCCACCAGTTGGATGGTCAGGACATTGTGCTGTCAATAAAGTTTGACTGAATAGATAATGCAATGACCCAAATTATGACATTCCTTGTCGAGCATCATGAGTTTAACTACGAGGGATTAAAAGCCTCGGATTAACAATGAATAGTCTGAATCTGTGCGTAATGTGCATTTATTAATTGTATGTTTGTAAAGTTATCTGGCCTCCAAGGATTTGTTCTATGATATTTTGGTTACGTCATTGAAAACGAAAAAAGAATAGAATAAAAATAAGCAGCGATTTCATTTCTGTGTAACAGTTATGATTAAGATAATTTTATTTTTGACTTATTACATCGCCCTGGTCAGAAGAGCTCGCATAGAGTTTTATTTCGAGATTTCCTTCTCTTGCATCAGGGTAATTTGCGTATAATATCCCTCAACGTCTTTTACGTTATCCACGCCCAAGAAAGGGAGTAATGAATTGTATTCGTTGTTATCCGTGCGGTGACGGAGTGAGAATACAATTCATCACCCCCTATCTTACCCATGGGTGATCGTAAGAGACGATGTAGGACATAAAATGCATATAACATCTATAAAAGAGAATGAAAACTCGAAACAAAACCTTATACCAACACGTCTGACCAGCATTGTATAGTAAGTCTATTTCCATTATGGAGGAAGCATGAGCCCAACAGTAGGACAGATGTGGGCTGAGATGATGATGATGATGATGATTATGAATAAATAAACTGTTTGTATCAGAATCTGCTGGTAAACATTTTGTATTCTTGATCCAATACAACAGAAATCTATCAACTGTGTAGCACTTGAACTTTATGATGATAAACCTTTTTTCTATCGCTGTCTTCGAGCTCCTGCTGTATCTTCAGTGGCTTGGGCACTTGTAAATAATTGTTTAACCTTTAAAACAAGAAGGACACAAATATTATACAAATTGGGCTATAAACTATTATAGTTTATGTATTTTTTTTATGATTGGCCTCCATAATTATTGTTTGCGAACGTATGATGGTACCATGTTCATATCAAAAACTTATTTGCAATTTGACTACTATAATATTCATATCCTTTACATTAAAACATTGCTAAAAATAGGTAATTACACTTGACCCAAAAAAGTTATGAGTAATACAATTTGTTATTTTTCGCGGCAACTTTAACTTGCTGTAATTACAAATGAATGAAGTATATATTTTTGCACAAAATTCGTAAGAGACAAATTCTTTATAATAATTTAAATAAAAATATGCAATAGATGTGCTTCACAATTTTTCAAAACATAAAAGACTTTAGTCTATACAATCACTATTCTTATAGAATAGAATTATTGCATTAGAATTTGCTTTCAAGTTTAATTAGATTCTACAGGAACTATGCCATCTTTGTATTCTATTATTCAGATACTGCATCTATTATTTCTTTTTACTATTATTTCAACTTATTTAAATTGTGTAACAAGAAAAGACATTTGTACTTATAAACTAGCTATTAATTTTCATCACCACAATTTAATATTGTCGCTTACTATCTATTCGTGTTTTTAAAAGTTTTCTTACATAAGAATTTAGACTGCACAGATGGCGTAGTGGCCAAGATACCGACCTTCCTTGCCAGTGCCGTGGGTTGGAATCCTACGCAGAACAATACTTTGTGCGATCCACAAAGAGTTTTACTAAGTCTGGGTATAATTTGTCTGCGTTAATTGTATGTTTATAAATTCCCCCGCAACACAAAGATTATTTCCTTAGTGTAGGGTGGTGTAAAAAGCCGGGCGGGCCACCGAAGACAAAGATCGGGTACCGGCCCGCTCGCACGGCGAAGAGAGGTGTTTGCAGGGTGGGTCCATGGGTTTGCGCGCCGCCTCTTCTGTCGCCCCGGACCGATTTGTCAGTGAGCGACCACATCCATGGTCCACCTTGCAAAGAAAATAAAAATAAAAAAAAAGGGTGGTGTAAAGATTACAATTACTAATTAGGATTTTCTACAGTAAAAAAGGTTTATAAATATGGTTATTTGTTTTTTTTTCATGGGTTATATAGCTTGGTCTAATACTTCTAAGCTAAGTTCATGAATTTTAATTGAAGTAAAATAATATCATTGTGATTCTGTGATCATATTAACAAACTTTCTAATGCGTATTATCAATTGTTCTAATATTCATTTAATTTAAACAACTCAGTTTTGTTCTCTCATTGCAGCGAGTTATATTTAATATATCCACCCATATATTAGTGTATTGATGACCAGTGTTGGCTATAGGCCTCTCCCACGGAGAATGGATTATGTTTCAATAACGACAGCCTTGCTAGGCGCGTTGGCGGTCGCATATATTAAGAATTTCGTAGGAGAATGCTGCTGTCCACTCTCTTGGTGTTAGGCAATTTTACGATCTCCATGGGAAAGAAAGGACTGGCGATACGTTTTATTCCTTAAATAAAATAATACTCATCACCTCGTGGGAAATTTCAATATACTACTAAAAGAGCAGTCTAAATAGTGACGCTCGCTTTATACCAAACTTAAAGATTGTTTAACCTGTAACAGATTTTTCCAAGGATATAATGTTCGTGTGGTGACGAAGTAAGAATACAATTCGCCACCCCCTGTCTTACCCGTGGGTGATCGTAAGAGACGACTAAGGGATATAAAACGCATATAACATCTATACAAAAGATGGAAAACTCGAAAAAATACCCTATACAACACGTCTGCCAAACTTAGTAAAGTAGGTCAATTTCCCTCCAATTATGGAGGAGGCTCGGCCCCAGCAGTGGAATATATATGGGCTGAGATGATAAGATGATAATGTAGTAATCGTTATTCATATTTTTACTTCATTTTTACGTTTACAAATAATTGTTATAGGCACATATGATTTGTGTTATGAAATTTTACATAAATAAGTACGTGACGTGACGTCACGTCAAAAATCACAACTTACATATAAAAATACTTGAGTACTTTAAAATATATCAGTAGCAAAGTCCCTACACCAAGCTCTTCTGTTCATTATTATCAACTCAGCATCATCATCAGGACGTTAATAAACTTCCCATTGCTAGACTCAAGGCAATAGAAGGGAAATTATCCTATTATAGCACGCTGGTCGGATGGATAGGATATTATTTCGAGTTTTTATTCTCTTGTATGTCATATGTATCATATTATATGCATATTATTACCTTACTCTGTCCGTGAATTGTATTTTTACTTCATTATTAAACGGGATATAAATAAGTAAGTTAATAATTTTAATAAATATTGTAGATTTTAAATAAGATTAAGATTAGAATACGTAATATTATTAATGTACCAAACATAATCTCTCCTGAGGAAGATTAAATAATTTCATTCGCAATTAAGTACCCTGTTTGTGTCGATTTGAAAGTTGTATCATACAAGTAAAGGATTGTTTGTGATATAAAATGTACGGAAGTATTCAACAATACATAGTGACCGTCCATGAAACACGTCATGACTAAACACGGTTTTATGCTATCGTTTCGAGAAAAGGTGATTGTGTACTTGAATATTTTGAATTTGCAACAATCTATTTAATGTTATTGAAAATTTAATTATTTGCTAAAAATTATTTATTTTATTTCGAATTTAATTAAGAATTATGTTAAAGATTAATATGTGAAACCACGAACATGAAGTAAAGACAAAAAAATCTATCGGTGTGATATAGAATTAATTTTTAATACGCATTTTTAATTAGGTTAGGTAGTTGCTATGTTGTAGCGGCTACGAATACTACCAACCCTTATTTTGCTCGTAGATGTCATACGACATGTCATACGACATCTCTCTTAACGACCTGGGCCAACTCCATCTCATGCCGTTTGGTCGACAATTACATTCCCAAGGAGGGTTGACGTATGGCAGGCGGCCGGTCATAAAACTATTGCCAATAACTTTTAACTATGAAAGAAGAGTACATATTGTATCGACCTCAAGTAATTGAGATAAGAGTAGGAGTATGATGAATGATGACTTTAAATGAGTTTAGGTGAAAAAAGTGTAAATACAAAAGTTGTAGATCTTTTTATTACCTACAACTTTGCCGTTTAACTTTTTCCATAGAACTTGTAGTTTTAAGGAAATCAGGATCCAACCCACCCCCTTCCACTTCCTGACCTCAGATGGCCCGTAAATTATTTTCCTTTCATTTTGTTATATTTTGTTCCTCTTCCGAGAAGTTTCATTCTACTATTCAGCCAAGAATTTGGCTAACAAAATTGCTTCTATTGAGCAATATAATGTCGACATAAATAATTTAAATTTAATTGCCACTAATGGAAATACTGACATCAATTTAGATTATAATTTAAATTAGCCATTAACATCAAAAAATATTTATTAAAATTATGTTATATGTCATTTATATTGTCGGCATTAAAATTTCAAATTATATTGATTCTCATCCAAACTCAAGAATCGTAATAGCAGGTTCGTGCCTTGGTCTCTGTTTATCTCCAAACTACTTAATAGTAGATCTGTTGGCTTGGAGGAAATGCGCTTGAAGTTTTATTTGTCATTGTAATTAAACATCTCTATATTATCGCGTAAAGCTTGCTTAACCTAATTATCCTCATATTAATCATTTATTATCTAAATCCCTCAGCAGAATATTTTAGCAATGTGGAATTATTTTTAATTGCCATTGTTTGCCGTGAGAACATCATTAATATTATGATTGGCTTTTTGTCATTCATTAATACCTACTAACAACATCTTAAAAATAGTTTTTGTTGGATTTCCATTGTTTTAAATATATACTCAAGACCATGGTAGCTTAATAAGGTAGCTGTAACGAATTTCCAAAACATTGTGTGGAACATCGAATAGTGGTAATATTTCCTTTTTCGTTTTACGCATTGTATATATGTTAACAAACAAGTACATAAACAACAAACAGGCCTCATATAAATATAAATATATATATCAATTTTATAAACGATATATAGTTTTAGTCAAACATAAGCGACGTCAATAGTGGTAGGACCACGCTGTTGATAGTTCTCTGTCTACAGCCGCGGGCTGGTCCATCCGGGCTAGTACCACACTCTCGCAGAAGATCGACGTCTGAGTGGTGGCAGTGTGCTGTTGCCCTTCGTTCGGTGAGCGAGAGAGCTGGAAGCCCAACTGGGTGAGTTTGGGTATTGTAATGGTAGGTAGCGATCTAGCTATAGCCTTGCCTTGCCACCATAAGCAATAACAAAAAAAGAAAAAAATAGGTAGTAATAATGTTGACATAAAAATAAATAATTAATTGCCAATAAAATTCTAAGACCCGTGTAGGGATGGTATAAGAATACAGTTATGGTGACGTAAAAGTCGGTTAAGAAATCACCACAAGGGATCCTATGAGACTAGGAAACAACGCTTGTCTGGCAATCGTATAACAAATTACTGCGATCGCCAACCCACTTGCCAAGTATGAATTATGGCAATAACCCCTCTAATGGACGACCGCACCGTGTGGCATTATTTTGGGAGAGATCTACGTGCAGCAGTGGATAGTGAAAGCCTATATAATAATGATAAGGGTTTAAAAAAAAGCAACGAATACAGGAGTGATTTATATATCAGATATATTGATCTTAGTAATATATCGCCTACGTATCTATATTATAAAGCATATTATATGTTAAGTCTTAGTCGATTTACGCATCTTTATTGCTATAAGTTTAACTGCAAGGTTAGTCGTATATAAAAGCAGTATTAAAACTAAGTCTAGCAGTAAATCTCGCAGTACATACATACATACCATCACGCCATGTCCCTTGCAGGATAGGCAGAGAGAACAGAGTGCCATAGAACTGTATCCTCGCATACTTCACTCGCTGCCTCAACATTCATAATTCTCTTCATACACGCTCGCCGGTTTCGGAGACTCTTGACTACACCTTCCTTCAGTACATGACCGATCTGGTCTAGGTAGGTTAGTCTCGGTCTCCCCCTACCTACATCCTTTCACTTTCGCATTGTATATCTTCTTAACCAGACGTTCGTTCGGCATTCTTTCCACATGTCCGAACCATCGGAGCATTCCCTTTCGCATCTTTACACTAATACTCTCTTTCATACCTACTCGCTTTCTTATGTCATTTTCGGCGGCGATTTTCCGTAGAGATCGCATTTCGACCGCATTAATTTTACTTTCATACTCTTTTCTGCATACCCAACTCTCGCTTCCATACAGTAATGTTGGGACAAGCACTGCATTATGTATTGCTACACGTGCCTTCTGGCTGAGGCGCTTTTCAACATTCGTTTCTGCTTCTGTTTCCGCAACTTTTATAACAGAGATATAATCGGAAGTTTAGGACGCTTGAAAGTTACGCATGCGCGAACTCAAATTGAGGATGAAGTCCAGCCGACGTCATCATCAATGATGAATTCATCATTTCAAATGTTAGAACCCCTGTTAAGTACGAACGAAAATCAAGAAATCTCGACTACAACTAGCAAGAGTTACAATCTCTTTTTGGAGATACAGTCACATTTTCAGGAGTACAAAAAAAGAAAAGCGATTACCTTTGAATGAAGATCCTCTTGTGTGGTGGAAATTAAATTCACACAAATACCGTAATCTTTTGCCATTAGTGCGCCAATATTTGTCGGTATTCCCCCAGTAGCGTCGCCAGTCAGCAATTATTTAGCGATGCTGGTCTTATATACGAAGTACACCGGAACAGATTGCTAGGTGCAAAAGCGGCCAAATTACTTTTCATAAAATATAACTTGCCACTACTTAATTTTGAATATTAATAAAATGTTCAGTTGCAATATTGTTTTCTATAGTAGATTTCTAATATATCTATTTCTAATCTAGATTTGGTGTATTTGATACTTAATAAAGAAATATATTTGTAAATTTGTTTTTTTTTCATATTATTTACACTTCCGTTTCTGCATCCGTTTCCGTTTCCGTTTCTGCTCAAATTTACTTTTGACATCTGTTTCCGTTTCTGGTTCCGCTAAGACACTTCCGTTGCATCACTAATATATATATATACACTACCGTCCAAAAGTTTGGAAGCACACCTGTTTTCAAACAAAACAAATAAATGCCGACTAATAGCGGTAAAAATTAGCAATAATCTTAAGTTTTACAACCTTTTACGACTGTCTACACAAACACAAAAGGATTATTATCCTACATTCATCAAGTTTTATGGAATTCCTTAATATTGACGAAACACGTGTTTTATGACTTAATCCGTCGGCTACTTTATCCTATGCAATGGTGTAGTTTTATTGATAATGTTTGCTGGTTTTAACTTTTTTAGACCTTATTCAGTCGCACTTGAGCATTGGCACGTGAAAGTTGTGATATTAACATTGTCTGTATTCGAAAGATATCGGCTACTACTTTGACCGTATTTTTTCTTCTGAAAATGGCAAAACGCAAGCAAATCACGCTTGAACAGCGAAGCGCTATTTGCACTCTACGCGAGGAAGGATACAGTGAACGTCAAATCGCAGAAAGGCTCGGAATTTCTTGTAAAGGTGTCCACTATACCCTTGCTAGGAAACAAGAAACGGGGAAAAATGAAGATAGAAAGAGATCTGGTAGGCCCAAATCCACAACAAATCAAGAGGACAACTTCATTAGAGTTCTTTCTAAACGGAATCGACGCTTAACTGTACAACAGATCACTGCAGCTCTGAATGATACGCGAGAAACACCCATTTCAACAACTACTGTTAAAAGACGCTTACTGTCTGCGGGATTAAGAGGATGTGTTGCTGCTAAAAAACCCAAACTAACAAATCGACATAAGAAAAATAGACTAGAATGGGCAAAAGCGCATAAAAACTGGACTATAGAACAATGGGAAAATGTCCTTTGGAGTGACGAATCAAAATTTCAGATTTTCGGATCCAATAGACGTGTCTTTGTACGCCGGTCAAAAGAAGAGAGGGCTTCAGAGGCATGTACAGTGCCTACCATCAAACATGGTGGTGGTAATGTCATGGTTTGGGGGTGTTTTGGCAACAGTAAACCCGGCAATCTTGTGAGGATAACCGGAAAATTAAACAAGGAAGGCTATTTAAAAATTCTCCAAGATTCTGCCATACCCAGTGGACTAAGTCTCATTGGTTCTGGATTCATTTTTCAACAGGATAATGATCCTAAGCATTCGTCTAAATTGTGCCAGAACTTTTTAAACAAGAAAAAAGCTGAAAACATTTTAAACATCATGCAATGGCCATCTCAATCCCCTGATCTTTCTCCCATTGAACTTGTTTGGGATGAACTTGACAGGAGGGTGAAAAGTCGTTGTCCTACGAGCTCAGAACATTTGTGGCAGCTATTAGAGAACGAATGGAACAAATTAGATAAAGATTATTTTAAAAAATTGATTAATAGAATGCCCAGAATATGTGAGAAGATTATAAAGGAGAAAGGTGGACACTTTGATGAAGCTAAAATTTAATCTAATTTACCATTGTATATTATTTTTTTATTTTGTTTAAGTTAGTTTCTGTTTGTTCTTTATTTTTTTATCAATACATTTAAATTTAAATGACTTAGTTTGGTTTTATTCGATTTTACCTTGCTGCATATATATATATATATATATATATATATATATATGTATATATATAAGAGATAGGGGGGATATAGGGGGGCATAGTCTGGAGCGTGCTCGTTTGCGTCCCCTGCCAGTCTAATTAGACTGCTAATCCGGCTCGAAATGCGTACCGCAATGCGGGTTAGGGCGTCCCCCGGAGGCGACGCGTACCGACCCGCCTCCGTCGGTACGAACATCGGCAGTTGCGGCGATGGGGGCCGCCACCCATCACGCCTTGCCCAATTAGGCGAGTCGAGGAGAGCGGAGTGCCGGGTGGGCACGTGGAATGTAAGAGGTTGTGTGGAAGGTAAGTTGCACGAGTTGATATCCGTCATGGCGGACAAACAGCTAGACGTGCTCTGTGTAACAGAGACCAAGCGAAGGGGCAGCGACGCCTGCGATCTTCCTGGTGGCGAGATGGCTCTGTGGTCTGGTGTACCACAGAGCGATCGAGCCAGCATGGGGGTATGAGTGCTGTTGTCCTCTCGCTTGGCCTCAGGTGTGAAGGATTACGGAATGTATGATCCCAGACTTCTCTGGGTCCGTATAAAACTAGGTGTCACCAAGGTATTCATGGTTGTAGCATATGCTCCCGTAGGATCCTCGGTGGCATCAGACCTAGAGAAGTTTTGGGACAATGTTAGGGAAGTTCTGGATATGGCAGAAACCAGTGAACGCGTGATTGTATGCGGAGATTTGAACGGATGGGTGGGGACCAAGCGTCCCGACTATGAGGACGTACTTGGTCCATTTGGTGATAAGAGAGTGAACGACGCAGGTAGGCTCATAGCGGATGTATGCATGGAGAGAAACCTTATTGTGTCAAACACATTTTTCCAACATAAGGACATCCATATGTATACATGGAGAAGGAATGAACAGAAAAGCATAATAGATTTAATTTTGGTAGACAGTCGCCTCCGAAACAAAATGTTGGACGCAAGAGCCTACAGGGGCCCCACAGTCGACACGGACCACTATCTCGTTATTGCGAGATTTAGTGGTCTGTTCAGAAAGTGGAGGCACTGGCGAGAGCGTGTCCACTTCGGAGGGCTTGAAAGAATAAAGGTTGAAAGGTTGCAAGAAGAGTGTGTAAGAGAAAAGTATGCAGAGGGTGTCCGAGAACGGCTGACGATGGCAAGCCAGCCGCAATCGGACATTGAAGAATGCTGGAGAGTATTGAAAGAGAGTATGGTAGATACAGCGAAAGAAGTATGTGGAAGTTCAAAGAAGCATAGAAAAACAAATGGTGATGCATGGTGGGATGCGGAAGTGGCAGCTTCCGTAGAGCAAAAGAAGAAAGCGTGGCTGGACTATGTCTCTTCTTTGAATCTGAATGACAGTATGACTGAACAGAAGAAAGAAATATATCGGCAATGTAAGAATGACACCAAGGCCTTAGTGAAAGAGAAACGTGATAGAGCAAGTATGAGTGCAGAAGATAGGCTGACTAAAAACTTCGAGGGTAACACCAAACTCTTTTGGAGGGAGGTGAAGAAGTCTCGGGGTGGTTGGTCAGCCTTCAGAATGAATAAAATAAGGTCTAAAGGTGGAGACATTCTTACACAAACACAAGACGTGTTAAGCCGATGGAGTGAATATTTTGGCGATATGTATGCGGATGCTACGTTTGGCGCCGGTGTTGGATGTGGTTTAGTAGATCAACATTCGACAACGGCGTCCTCCGATGGCATCAGTATGGATGAAGTTGAATGGGCGATAAGAAGTTTGAAAAATGGTAAGGCAGCGGGCATTGATATGGTGTCTGCCGAGATGATCAAGCTTGGTGGCTCTTGTGTCTGGGAGGCGTTCCTGTTGCTCCTCAATTTATGTTGGAGCTCGGGAATGGTTCCCAGGGACTGGAATAGCGCAGTCATCGTGCCTTTGTTTAAAAACAAGGGTTCACGTTATGACTGCGCAAATTACAGAGCCATAGGCTTGACCAGTTTGGCAGCAAAAGTGTATGGAAAAATTATTGAAAGGAGAATGAGGATGGTGTCCGATGGTTTACTGTGTGAGACACAAGGAGGTTTCAGGAGTGGAAGGGGATGCATGGATCAAGTGTTCTCTCTGCGCAACATTGTGGAGAAGCATCTGGCTCTAGGTCAGAGGGTTTTCTGCAGTTTTGTGGATCTGGAGAGAGCATTTGACACGATTGTACGAAAGGAACTTTGGGACATTTTACCGGAGTATGGTATTAACGGTAAACTGCTACAGGCTGTGCAGTCCAGTTACATGGGCTGTAGAGCCTGTGTGCGGCTGGATGATGGAATGTCGCCTTGGTTTGACGTCAATATTGGCGTTAAGCAGGGGTGCGTTCTGTCAGCCAGGCTGTTTATCATATATCTGGATAAATGTCTCCAAAGGTTGAACGATATGAATGTGGGAGTCCAGATGGGCGACCCAGTGGTCACTGCTCTGCTCTATGCAGATGATGCAGTCCTGATGGCACAGTCAGCGACTGACCTGCAGACCCTAGTCGACACAATGACAGAAGATTGTAAGAAAAGGGGTCTACGCCTGAATGTGAGCAAAACCAAAATAATGGTCTTTGAAAGAGATAAAACCAGAACAGATGTAAGAGTAACAATAGGTAATGATGTACTAGAGCAGGTGGATGAATTTGTATATCTTGGATGTGGATTTAGTCGAGATGGAAGGTACACCACTGATATAGAGCGAAGAGTGAATGCGGGAAATAGAGTGAACGGAGCGTTGGGGCAACTTCTCGGCAGCCACCACCTCAGCCAGAAGGCACGTGTAATACATAACGCAGTGCTTGTCCCAACATTACTGTATGGAAGCGAGAGTTGGGTATGCAGAAAAGAGTATGATAGTAAAATTAATGCGGTCGAAATGCGATCTCTGCGGAAAATCTGTGGAGTTAGGCTGACCGACCGCATTCGTAACGACGACGTAAGAGAGCGAGTAGGTATGAAAGAGAGTATTGGTGTAAAGATGCGAAAGGGAATGCTCCGATGGTTCGGACATGTGGAAAGAATGCCGAACGAACGTCTGGTTAAGAAGATATACAATGCGAAAGTGGAAGGATGTAGGTACCGAGGGAGACCGAGACTAACCTACCTAGACCAGATCGGTCATGTACTGAAGGAAGGTGGAGTCAAGAGTCTCCGAAACCGGCGAGCGTGTATGAAGAGAATTATGAATGTTGAGGAAGCGAGTGAAGTATGCAGAGATAGAGTTCTCTGGCACTCTGTTCTCTCTGCCTACCCTGCAAGGGATATGGCGTGATGATATGTATGTATGTACGTATGTATATAAGAGATTTCCACCTATGTATTGATTCATCACGATATCTCTGGAACCATAAGGCCTACAAAACTTAAATTTAGTAGGAATATTCCTTTTGCCGATTAGAGGTCAAATAAAAACGGATTTTACGAAATTCTATGATGTAAAAATCACGTTTTTTAAATATAGCTCCTACAGACCTAAATTTAGGTAGACATATTTGTGTAACCGAAGCGAAGCAAGGGCAGATTGCTAGTTATTATACAAAAAGCCTATTACTTCACAAATACCACCAAGTAATAATAATATCTGTACACATATATAAAAGTACTCAAATGCTACCTAGAATCGGAATAACAATTTTGAGATTTGGGAATCGAACTTCTCCTTAAATTGGAGGGATGGAGGTCATGATGACGATCAAGATCTATGCTGCTAAGCTTCATTCGGCGTTTTTCTTATACTTTTATGGTAAGTAACGTATCTGAGACCTTACTAAATTTTGTAGTTTCATATTATTATAAGCATATAAGTTTCATATTATTATAAGCATATTATGTCTTACATCTTATATCTCTCTATTATACCCCTTGTGGCGAAGGGATAAGTTGTCGATAACCATTACTTGTATGTGGCAGACGCAAAAATCGGCTAAGTTTCTGTTTAAGGGAGTGGGCAGAAAGCTCTCATCTGGGAAATTGGAATTGAGAAATTATAATTATTTTGATAAGACTGCAAAATTAATCTTGACAATGTACTTTATAACAATTCAATATTATAGTAGTTTTTAATCGTTCTCATTTTCCCTCGCTTATGGTAACATGAGTATAAATGTCAATATACAAAAACGGTGATAAGCCATCGAACCAACCAGAGTCATATCGACCTATCAACTTACTGCCATCACTAGGCAAGCTCAGTTTGTACCGAAGTCTGGGTAGTACTGGTGGGTGCAATTTCGGTTGATTTAGGGTCCCAGTGTTAGCGAGCCAGTGTAAGCTGTTAGCGACCAGGGAACAAAGATTGCCTTCTATCACACTACCCCGTAACAAAACCGCTAGATGGATTGCACTGTAATCCGTTGTACAAAAAGAACATTTCACTGCATGGTAAAAAATAAAAATAAAATTCACCATTGAAAGGCACCTTTATTAGTTTTTTCTAATGCTCCATCTATTATTGGGATTAGAATAAAAGAATATACAAAAATACGTTCCTACTTTCGCTACCCGTTTTAATTTTTTTTACTGAACAAAACAAATGACAATATGGGAGTATGCACGTGACTCCAAAATGAACAAAATATTTTTTTTTGTAATCTTTATTGCTTAAAAAACATACCAATACAATTATTTTTGAAATTCATCATTATTTAATAGTAAAATTTAATTATCAAAAATCGCCTTTTTGAAATTCACTCGCAAAATTCTAAAACGCGACATGATTAGTTGTCCAAAACGTGACGTCATCGTACACTCGAGTCTTCTGGTATCAAGGTGTTTCTAGTGATTATTATGTATCGTTACCCAGTTATTTCATGAGTTATTAGTTTTCTGTCTTCATGTATTAATCCTTGTGAATGAGAGTAAGTCTCTCAACAAGTCTCTCACAAACTTCACTTTTTATCCCTGTTCTAATGCCATTATTTTGTATTGCATATAATTCTCTGAAACCCAATAGAAAGATAGATAAAAATAATTTCGAACTTTTCTCATTAATAAACATATATTTTATAGATAAATACCCATGTATTACCTATTAGATATTGAGAATATATCTTTAAGAACTTTACGTAAACTAGGTAGGTATGTGTACATCGAAGTTTGTAAACAAGTATGTACATGTAATTAAGGAAAAATGGTTCTTTTATGTACTTCATCACTTCTCTAATGTGTTTCATCATTATCATCATCATTACAGCCCACATATGTCCCACTGTTGGGCTCGGGCTTCCTCCGTAATGGGAGCAAAATTAACCTACTATACCACGCTGCTCAGATGTATTGGTATAGGGTTTTGTTTCGAGTTTGCCTTCTCTCGCATAGATGTTATATGCGTTTTATATCTCTTAGTCGTCTCGTACGATCACCCACGGGTAAGATATGGGGTGGTGAATAGTATTCTTACTCCGTCACCACACGGAATGTGTGTCTAATGTGTTTACTTACGTTAAAATGATCTTCACAACACATTGTCTCTTCTCATCGCCTTGCAATATTTTTTTTCTTATTTATTACATTTCTCGGCATAAGGCAATATACTTTGTTAGGTGCAGTTTTGATAATATTTTGGCACATAGGAACGACACAATATTTATAATACGGTTTTCTGTTCATTTCCATGGTAATAAGTTGACTTTACACTCACATTTTTAATGTTCAATAACTTCGTGAATCAAACATTTCGTTGTTGACATCCAACTTGTGAGTGTATTCTGACGTCACAGAAGCGCATCATAATAGCCGCGTTTAAATCGCCCAAAAATTATAATGATTTAAATAAATTTTTTTTAGCTTAATGGTTTATATTTTGGATGTGTTATATTTATTTTTGGTAACGTAATAACTAGTGAAACCGTTTAAAAAAATAAAAAAAAATCATGCATATTCCTCATTGTCTAATTTAATTAAACTATTGGCAATTAATTAATCTAAATTTGATGCGTAAAATGAGATATTTTTCGATACCAGAATATGAATAGAGTTTAAAACGTTTTAAAGGGCATTGCGCCAATATACTTTACGTAAAATGTCAGCACCATCACGTCAAACAAACCGCATACCAGGGTAGTAATTTACTATTAAACGTTGTGGTTGGAAACAAATTGCTGGTTGTCTCTTCATATTGTTTTGTTTACAATATAAATATTATTAATTCATATTCACATTATAGTTTTGCGACAAGGTAAAACAACATTGGGTATTACATCTTTTACTCCCGCTGATGTTCGTAAAAGACGACTTAGGGATGCAAGCACATAATATGACTACTCAAAATGATACCCTATACCATACAATATAACCGGCATGATATAGTAAGTATCTCTTATTTTGTAGGAGACAATGGTAATGATTAAATTAGTTTAATGAAGTAAAGCTTTAGTTATACGGAAAGTAAAATTTTAAGGTCACTAAACCGCCCACTATGGAAGTCAGCGCTCTCTTAACCTTGTGTTTACCTTGCAAGGACACAACCACGATGAAACTAATATTAGCGATTTTTTTTTGTATATTTATTTCCATATTATTATTTATAATAAACACCTAGGTCTTGAAAAGAAAATGTTAAACAAATAGTGAGATCTCTAATATATGAAATATCATTTAAATTATTTAATATACAAAGAAGTAGTGAAACAAACTTCATACCCCTTTTTAGTATAAATATAATAATAGCTCATAAGGGGGCGTTCAAGTATTACGTAACGCAATTTTTGAAGATTTTTGATACTCTCTCCCCCCATGTAACGCGCCGTAACGTTTCTCTGTACTCCACCTCCCCCCCTCCCTGAACGTTACGTAACACCCAAGTGACCGTTTTTAAACTTATTTGCGTCAATAATAAATAAAAAAAAGAGCTTCCAAACTCGCAATACATGTGTATATTGTTTGATCATCATTTAAAAAATAAAATTTGCTTGGCAACTTCGGAAATTTTAATTCCCTAGTTTTTTATTTAATAAAATAACAATGTTAGGTAACGCGTTGTTTGAACCCCCCTCCCGGCTATGTAACGCATTGTAACATTTTACAAGACCCCCCTCCCCCAAATTGCGTTACGTAATACTTGAACGCCCCCTAAGTGTTAAATAGTTTTTCGGCACCAAGATTTCGATTTTCCAATAGCATACTATTTTGATATATCATGAACCTAAAAATATTGAATGAATTTTTATATAAAAAAAAAGCAATCCGTAAACAATAAATAATAAATGTACATTTTTAATTGATTGTTTTCGGTCTTATGTATAATTAAAAATAAACTAACGACTACGTAGGTCTGTACCTGGACAAATTGCATCTGGTCAGTAATTATTGCAAATCCATACTGTGGTAAAACTTGATAGTGGCAGGACCATATTTTTTTTTTTTTTTCGCAAGGTCCGCCCCGGCAAATCGGCCTGGGGCGACGGAAGAGGCGGCGCGCAACCCCATGGACCCACCCTGCAAACACCTCTCTTCGCCGTGCGAGCGGACCACCGGTACCCGATCTTTGTCTTCGGTGGCATAGTGGTAGGACCATGCTGTGGACAGTTCTCTGTCTACAGCCGCGGGCCTCCTTCCGGTGTAGTAGTACCACAGCTGGAAGCCCAACTGGGGTGGGTTTGGGGTTTGTATTGGTAGGCAGCGGTCTAGCTATACCCTCGATCTTGCAATAGCAAAGCTCCATGGGTGGCAGCGACAATCACCATCAGGTGTGCTACTTGCTAATTTGCCACCAAAAGCAATAAAAAAAGGAAATATCAATATGTTGTACTTTTCTTCCACGTGTATACATAGAGAGAAAACATTGGGCATCTGCAGTCGTATCAAATGTTAAGAGTAATGATTGATACTTATTAACTATCAATATTCATTACTATAAGAACATCCTTGGGAACCGGTCTGACAACATTGGCAATAATTAAAGTATGTATGTGTACGAAAGTAGTGTAGCAAGTTCATGTAAGTAGAAGGAAATCACCAGTTAGAATGATTTGAGCAGTTATATTTAGTGGAGCTTTTATATATATAAAATATGGTTAACAATAACAAATAATGGAATGCCTCTTCGCTAGTACAGTTATCTGTAATATATAAATATATATATATATATACATATCATCACGCCATATCCCTTGCAGGGTAGGCAGAGAGAACAGAGTGCCAGAGAACTCTATCTTTGCATACTTCACTCGTTTCCTCAACATTCATAATTCTCTTCATACACGCTCGCCGGTTTCATATATATATATATATACATATATATATACTCATATATATATATATATATATATATATATATATATATATATATATATATATATATATATATATATATATATATATATATATAATCTCGCAGAAGTTTGACATCTGAGCATTGGCAATATGCTGCTGTGCTTCGTTCGGTGAGTGAGAAAGGCGGCAGCCCAACTGGTATGTATTGGTAGGCAGCGGCCTAGCTATACCCATGGTTATGCAAAAGTCCATGAGCGGCAGTAACACTTACCACCAGGTGTGCTGATTGCTCGTTTGCCACCAAAAGCAATAAAAAAAAATAGTAGCTCTATTAGATGACGTAAGAAAAATCTACTAGTACGATTTTCAAGTAACAACATTTTTTTTATTTGATAGCAAATGGAGATAAGGATCCTAATTTAGTAGAAAAAATCTACTTTACCATATCAAAAAATTGATCATGAATTGGTTTTTTTCTTAGAATATCGATATATATTTAGTCATTTGGTAGTTACTTCGCGGAAAACAGGATATACCGTCGAATTTGGTTAAAAGGCTCACCTTAATTCAATTGGTATTTATTAATAAAGGCTATATTTAGAATTTTATTATATTCAATTTATTATACTAGGTATTGTAGGCATCATCATCATTATCCTTCCCTTATCCCAATTACTTGGGGTCGATAGAATATGTACTCTTTTTTCATAGTACATATTGTAAAAGTTATTGGCAATAGTTTTATGACCGGCCGCCTGCCAGACGTCAACCCTCCTTGGAAATGTAATTGTTGACCAAACGGCATCAGATGGAGTTGGCCCAGGTCGTTATAAGGCTTTTAGTCATCTTTTACGACATCCACGAGCAAAGTAAGGGTTGGTAGTATTCGTAGCCGCTACCATACAACTTTACTTAATACTAAGTATTGTAAGCATATTACAAAATATGCTAATTATTTAATGCAATATGATAATTTCAGTATAAAAGTTAGTTTATTCTTGATATACTATTATTATTATAAACTAAAACCAATGAAAGACATAAATCAAATCAAATCATTTGTTTTACACAAGCACTATATATAGGGCACTTAACTTACCGATTGTCAATTACTACACATTTTATTAAAATCAATCTAATAATCTAGCACTGGAACGGAAGGCGACCGCATGTTTATAAAAACCGATAAGAATCCCGTTGCTTCCTTTTAATGCTGGATATATTTGTGTTTTTCAAAATATAATATAAAATAAACGATAGCCCGCCACATAGCATTGAGAGGTACGTGTACTACCGTATAGTCTACCACTATGGGGTCACGCGTCGTCCCTTCTGTCGTTTCGAATAGATGAAGCGCGGTGTGACCATACCATAGTCTTAAGAGAACTTAATCGTAATATACACAGGTATAACTTAATCGGGCGTGTATGAAGAGAATTATGAATGTTGAGGAAGCGAGTGAGTGAGCGCCATATGGCGTGATGATATGTATGTATGTATTAGTGATGCAACGGAAGTGTCTTAGCGGAACCAGAAACGGAAACAGATGTCAAAAGTAAATTTTGATACAGATGTCAAAAGCAGAAACGGAAGTGTAAATAATATGAAAAAAAAAAAACAAATTTACAAATATATTTCTGTACTAGCTTTTGACCGCAGAAGTCATCTCTGACAGAGTTAAATAGAAAAAGCAATGCAAGGTGTTGAAGGTTTGTCGCTAGGACGATAATCAACAGCGTCAGAAACTGGGATGCGGTCACCGCCTTCTGCGAGTTAATTGTCTAACGGAATTAGGCAATAGGGTGGGTTCGAGAGAAAATATTCTAGGTTGACACGCTCTATCGTCGGTGCTTTGGGCGGCGCAAGCGTAAATATCTGTATTGAGGTTCACTGCATGAGGGCTTCGACTCGAGATGATACCCGGTTGCGGTGGCCCGCCCGCACAACGTAAATGTACGTGTACGGCGCGCATGTGTCTATATACCATAGCCGGTCACTAAAGAAAAAGGTGGTTCAAAAATCTATTCATTCTACAAATTATATTGCCATTAATATACTATTTACGGTATGACCATGGGATAAAAATATAATTATCGCCACCATTTATTTGACTGTTTTGTTTCACCAGCAGAGTTGCGACCTCGTTAGATATGATTTATTATTTGAGTTATAGAGTGAACATTTTTGAAACTAAACTTAACCTGTATCTTAAACCATTAGGCACGAACCTATTGCCGCCCACTATGTGTATCGTGTGAGCTCACACGTCGGCATTGGTCACCACAAAGACACTGGTGCGGGGTTGATGGAGAGGGGAGAGAAACACGTGTTTATTTATTTTTACCGAAGAATATTTGTACGTAATTTGAAAAGAATCGATAAGGAAATTTTCTCCCCATACACATTTTACTGCTTTGTTACACCCCCTTAGGGGCGGAATTAATAAAATCCTTTCATATTGAATCTCTATGTCATAAATAAAAACGTGCTTCAAAATTTAATGTTTCTAGCTTTAATAGTTACGGCTTGTCTACCGCCCAACGTTTGAACGACTCACCATACCACCATGAGTCATTCAACCCACTTCACAGGCCTAATTTACACAACCAGAGGGTGAAAATTGACAAATGCTGGATATTACCCTAGAATATTTGATTCGACTCGTAATTTGAAAAGAATCAATAAAGATTTTTTCCACCCCCTTAAGGGTATAATTTCGTAAAATCCTTACTAAGTGAATCTCTACGTCATATAAAGAAACCACAGTCAACATTTCAAGTTGCCAGCTTCAATAATATCGGCTTGGCGCTAATGATTTAATGAGTCGTCCAACCCGCTTTGCAGGCCTAATTTACACCCCCAGAGTGAAAATCAACAAATGCTGAAACACGTGTTTATTTATTTTTACTGAAGATAATTTGTACGTAATTTGAAAAAAATCGATAAAGATTTTTTTCTCTGAACATTTTTTTAAATTGACATAACTTTTTTTTTGTAAACCAATTGACGTAAAATAAAGCCTAAATGTTAAGTGAAGCTTACCACAATATATTAGTGAAAACCGCGTCTAAATCGGATAAGCCATTTCTGAGATTAGCGTGCACAAACACACAGACAAACAGATAAACAGACAAAAATTTTAAAAATTATTATTTTGTGTTCTATTAGTGTTGATAAAGGTCCCAGTAATATTTTTTTTCATATATCTTCCATGTACAGACAGCGACCCGTTACATTTTTATTATATGTATAGATTAAGTATCAAATACACCAAATCTAGATTAGAAATAAATATAATATAAGTCGACTATAGAAAACAATATTGCAACTCAACATTTTATTACATACATACATATCATCATGGGATATGGTCCCTTGCAGCGTAAGAAGAGAGAACAGAGTGCCAGAGAACTCTATCCTTGCATACTTCACTCGCTTCCTCAACATTCATAATTCTCCGCATACACGCTCTCCAGTTTCGGAGACTCTTGACTCCACCTTCCTTCAGTACGTGTCCAATCTGGTCTAGGTAGGCTAGTCTCGGTCTACTCCGGTACCTACATCCTTCCACTTTCGCATTGTATATCTTCTTAACCAAACGTTCGTTCGGCGTTCTTTCAACATGTCCGAACCATCGGAGCATTCCCTTTCGCATCTTTACACCAATACTCTCTTTCATACCTACTCGCTCTCTTACGTCGTCGTTATGAATGCGAGCGGTCAGTCTAACTCCACAGATTTTCTGTAGAGATCGCATTTCGACCGCATTAATTTTACTTTCATGCTCTTTTCTGCATACTCCACACTCACTTCCATATAGTAATGTTGGGACAAGCACTGCGTTATTTATTGCTACACGTGCCTTCTGGCTGAGATGGTGGCTACCGAGAAGTTGCCCCAACACTCCGTTCACTCTATTGCCCGCATTCACTCTTCGCTCTTTATCAGTGGTGTACCTTCCATCTCGGCTAAATCCACATCCAAGATATACAAATCTATCCACTTGCTCTCGTACATCATTACCTATTGTTATTCTTATATCTGTTCTAGCTTCATCTCTTTCAAAGACCATTATTTTAGTTTTGCTCACATTCACGCGTAGACCCCTTTTCTTACAATTATTAATATTCAAAACATTTTATTAATATTTGCGGAAACAGAAGCAGAAACGAATGTTGAAAAGCGCGCGGAACTTCCGGAAACTCTTGCGGAAACAGAAACAGAGATCTGTTGCATCACTAGTATGTATGTATGTATAACTTAATCGTAAAATGCACATACAAGTACTCCTGTTATAGAATTACCACGCTAACCTCTAATATCGCCTGAGAAATAACTACGTTAGTGACGAGTTTACACTGCAACATATGCATTATATTGTAACTTATTCTAATACTTAACAGAATCATATGTATTACAGACTTCATAAGACATGTTTCATCATAATCTACAAAATTATTGTTGCAGTATTCTAGAAAATAATGTGAGATTTTTTATAGTTATATAAGATTATCATTTATATCTTTACAAATATACCACATTCATTGTCTCTAGTTATTTCATAGTTGTTTATTAAGAATTTTCTATCCTAATATAAAGTTTAAGAGGTGCTGCATACCTTGGAGAGTGACACTTCTGAGGCCATCTTTTCCAATATAAATGTCAATATAGACGGCAATTTTTCACGGCAGACGGATAGTCATAGGGTTTATTTTTGAGCTTTCATAATATTTCTTTTTTTAACCTGAGTTTAAAATCCATCAAAATGAATTGCATGTAATGCCGTAAGGTATATTCGATGCCTATTCATTTAAAAAGCATTGATGTGTCATTCGATATTGATAGTTGTTTCATAGGCACGTATTTTTTAACGGATTTGATGCAGTGTAAATTCGTGTAAATTCGATTTCGTCGACATTGAATTCGGCGAGTCGGAAATTTTAGCTGCATTGGAAAGTTCATCTAAAATTATGTCTGTTAAACGCCTAAAACGTATGAATTATGACAAAGAATGGGTGGACAGCGAGACAATTCGTGTATGCTTTGAAGGTGCAGTTGTACCTCCTTTTGCTTATGCTTATGGATGTCGATTTAAAATCGAATAATATTGTTTTCCCGTATCACAATGCTCCAATTGTTGGAAATTTGGACATATAAAAATGTTATGTCCAAGTAAAAGCATACGATGTCCCAAATGTGGCAAGGATCATGACAATTGTGAGACAAATCATTTTGTATGCATAAATTGTAAAGGTCCCCATATGGCGCTAGATAAGTCATGTCCATTTTTTTCTGAAGGAAAAAAGAATTCGTAATATAATGAGTAAAGAGAATATCACCTATAGAAGAGCTTTGGATATATACTTAGATAATGAAAGAAAGAATAAAGAGTATATAGGTTCAAATGAAACGTCTGTTGAAAAGAATTTTAACTCAGTACCTTCGGAATTAAAAAAAATCTTACAAGAGTGCTCTCTGCCCTGACTCTGATGAGTTGACAGGACACATATCTAATTCTACCATGGAGAACCGACCTCAAACTGCTCAAGAAGATACTTAAGTGAGAAAAGAGATAGAGAAACAATGTCACAATAACAGAATTAATCCAAATAGAGAACAACTACATACCGGAGATTTACCAAAAGAAAGGGAGATACAATTCTCTACTATGGACTATGAAAGTACAAATATTTGTCAAATTCCAGAGGGATCACAAGAAGAGATAAATGTTAAAAATAAAGAAAAGAAATTCAAATTTAGAGTGATTCTATGCAAGATAAAAGAAATAATAATGTCTAAAAATACAGTTGAAGAAAAAATTATTTCGTTGTAAAAGTAACATTTGAAGAACTTAAGTCATTTTTAAAGAATTTTTGGTTAGGATGAGAGCTATTGGATACCTTTATAAATTTATTTAATGGATAATTACCCTAAGGATTATGTGTTAAATATATTACAATGGAATTGTCAAAGTCTGAAGCCTAAATTAGTAACATTTGATGCATTACTAAGACAAGAAAAGATACATATCGCAATCTTAAGCGAAACCTGGTTACACTATGACGATTCTATAAAATTAAGAGAATATAGCATTTTTAGAAAGGATAGAAATGGCTCTTATGGTGGAGTAGCAATTACCGTCCATAACTCAATTAAAACACAGGTATGTCCTCATAATATATGTAATCCAGGTATAGAATTGATCTGTGTTAAACTGCTTAATTATAATAGTCTTGATAGTGTTACATCTATTTATTGCCCATCTTCGGTGCGTAAATCTTCCTCAGACTGGGATAGCATATTTGACACACTGCCAAAAAAGTCTCTAATTGCTGGTGACTTCAATGGTCATCACACCAATTGGTCCTATAAGACAGATCAAAGGGGTATACAGTTATTAGATTCATCTTTAGAACACGGTTATACCACATTGAATAATGGAGCAGCTACTAGAATTAAGTTAGTAAATGGAATAGTACAGCAAACTTCACCTGATATCACATTTGCATCTACCGATATTGCCATTAATTTTAATTGGTTACCTACTAACGAAAATTTGGGAAGTGATCACCTTATAGTAAAATTTATGATGAACTCTAAAAACCAGAAAGAATATACTCAACGACGTAATTTTAAAAAAGCAAATTTGTAAAAATATTAATGAAGTAACATCGTCATCTGAATGTGGAGACATATGCGGTGGTTTAAGGGTTATCGGCAATCTAAGTCTTGTCCCTCTGAAGATAAATTGAATGAATTGTTATATTCGCTTACACCAGACTCAGTAGTAAACGTATCTCCAACATTTAGCTCAAGAAATTTATTAATTGAATCAGATTTTACCATGCAAGAGTTAAAGAATAGTCTCAAAAAGAAGGACACTGCCCCAGGTAGTGATGGAATAACATACTCTATGGGGAAACGAGGAGGCGGATAGACTTGCTAAGTTAGCTGTATCGGAAGGCCGTTTAATAAATGTGGTTCCTTTTTATACTGAAGTGCTAAATAAGTTTAAATATATATGTCATAATCGTTTTAAGGAGTATTTTGATCAAAGGAGTAGGGATAAGGGTATTTGGTACAGAACGATGCAATCTGAACTCCCTCGGATTCCTTAGTTTATACAAGGTGAAATAAATAGAACAGAAATTGTGATGGCACATAGGATACGTTCTGGTCACATTCCATCTAAAAAATTTCTATGTCTTATTAATAAAATGAATTCACCCAATTGTGAAATCTGTAACAAGATTGATGATATCTATCACTTGCTTACGGAATGTGAAAAGAATAGGAGTGAAAGAGAGCTGCTGATGAAAAACCTGGATATTAATAGAATTGACGTTGGTGCACTTAATAGTATTTTGGCTGAACCTACATCAGAAGCAGCACAGCAAATATACCAGTTGGTATCAGCGGCTCTATTTCATTCTCCACCATGAGAGTTATTTGAAGATGTTTGTCAGGTTAGGGAACGATGAGGCTGACATGTTCTATAAGCCCAAAGCCTCCATAAAAAAATAAGAATAAAACAGAAAATAAAAAATAAAAAATAATTATACTGGTGCCGACTCGTGTAACAACTGGCAGGTGTTCAATGTCGAAATACTTTTAAAGTTGTGTTAAAACAATCACACGCGATACGGTTTCCGTTTAAGAATTTTAACCGATAACAATATGGGGCTTGTAACACAACACGTAACACGCTCATGTTACTATATCCATCACGTGGAATCACTGTATTCGTTATGATATCCATATACCTATCGACGTCAAAAACATAGGCCTTTTTTTACGGTGGACTATGGATGCGTCTCGCACCGCCAAATTGGTCCAGGGTGACGGAAGAGGAGACGCGTGACCCCATAGACCCACCGTGCAACTCCTCTCTTCGCCGTGCGAGCGGGCCACCGATACCTGATCTTTGTTTTCGGTGTAACAACATAGGCTTCGATACGAGGAGCGATAATGCTATAATTGCCAGGCTTGTGAATCTGGCTGGCGATTGTAGTTCTCCTAGTATTTTCTCATCTATTATTACGATTTCCTCAGTAAGGGGTGTGACACTTTGTATTCTTAACTCGTTATTACATGCCCCCATATGGCTGTCGTAGACTGGAATTAATATGACAATGTTTCTTTTTTATTTTTTTTTGATAACGTAGTGGTCGAAATGCATTTACGCACCACCCCCCGGCATGGGGAGTGTGGGACTCACTAGCCTCGGGGCTAGACTACCCACTGAAACATCCACTGCGATTGCTGTTAGCTGAGATGGCTTTGACAGCTTAACCGGACTATGGGTGATTATGGATTTCCTTTTTTTTGCGGCCAGCTATGGTCTGGTCACACTTCTCTTAATCCGTCCGAAGCGACACATAAAGCAGCGCGCGACCCCATAGACCCGCCGCGCAATGTATCTCGCGATGCCGTGCGAGTGGGTTATCGGAACCCGGTGTACCGGTGTAGTTATCCTAAGGGGCCATTCATAAATTATGTAAGGCGTTTTTATGTTGACTGAATATTATAACTTCTAACTATAGGCAGGGAGGGGGTAGTGAACCTGACATTACGTAAGATATTAATTACTAATTTTGGTCAAAACTGTGATAGATTAATAACATTAATGTTATTGCAGTAAGTTAAAATGATATCTACTTGTAGTAAGAAGTTTTTAAATGCAATATAAAAGACATTTTCAGAATAAACGGAGCTATATTTGATCAATAGGGCCTTTTCTTACAAAAAATGTTATTAAGAGGCAGGGGGCAGTAGTTGCAATTTTATGATATCTAACGGTAAGGGGGAAGGGGGCCAAATCATTCCCTTACGTAATTTATGAACGGCCTCTAAGGTTAAATGGCTCATGATGCATCTCTGTGGAAACATTACCTTTACTTCTCATTGATACAAAATAATACCAAATCTAGTTTACTTTAATATTCATCATCATCATCATCACAGCCCATAAATGTCCCACTGTTGGGCTCGGGCCTCCTCCACAATGGGAGGGAAATTAACCTACTATACCGCGTTGGTCAGACGTGTTGGTATAGAGTTTTGTTTTGAGTTTTTCTTCACTCGCATAGATGTTATATGCGTTTTATATCCCTTAGTCGTCTCGTACGATCACCCACTGGTAAGATATGGGGTGGTGAATAGTATTCTTACTCCGTCACCACACGGACTTTAATATTTGCTTGCCTTGCCTTCTGTGTATGTAGGATGTTAAGCTGTTGCTATTTTAGCCATAAATAAACCGGGTTTGCAATTGCTACGATTCGCTATGCTTTATTAATTTCATGAATACATAAAAAGCAACACTACGGTAGCACGAATACTTCATTATGTTACCGTAACATATCAATTTCTTTGCAATTGGTTCCTCAACACGCTTTTTGCCTTTATTCTGTTACATTTACCATTATTTTGTTATATTTCATTCGCAATATAAATATCAATAACCAAAAACATTTATAAGAAAATCGCTAACACAAACAATCCGTACTCGCTTTGCTTCAGTTTCGGTTACTCTAAAGTCTAACCTCGCATTTTAAATCTATGATAACTTGAAAGAAAGAAAGAAAACTGTTTTATTTTGATTAAGATAACTTAACTAAGATATTTGTTTTAATGATAATATACACGACAATTTTGATCTACATTTAATGTATTTAATTGGATAAGAAATAATACCGTATTCTTCAAAACAGCTTCGTAAATAGCCCATTATTTTTAAATAATATGTAAAAGATAAAAATTATTATTGCGGATTATTTTTAGAAGACAGACATATACCATTGCGGCTTTTTTGTTGTAGATATTTTATACATTTTTTTATAGATTATTTGGTCGATCTTGTAAAATTTAGGCAATATTTGCAATATGTGTTATACAACATCACATTACGTTTTTTTTTAATTCTCTGATTTTTACTAATAATAATTTATGTAAAATACTTATTAAACCTTCCTCGTGAGTCGCTCTATCTATTGATGAATATCAGACTAGGTATAATCCATTGGAAATTTTTAAAAATCTTAATGTAGGTACAGACGGGAGAAGCGTCTGCGTGATTTATTTTATGTATAGACATAAACGAGTAAGCTGCTATTTTATAGGTTATCCCTTCTTTAGCAACATGTAAAGAATACTTGAAAGCAAACAAAATAAGATTATATTTGCAAATATAATGGAACTCGTCTTAGTTTTGTATAGAGTTACACACTTACTGATAATCTTTTCTTTGGATATTTATTTCAAGCACGATGGGAATAAAATAAATGTCTATTCTTTTATACAAATACATACGTGTTCAAATATGAATCTAACCCCTTGAATGAAGAAAAAACGTGCTGATTCTGCTCAGAGTTTAAAATCTGCATCGGGTAAAAAATGCTATTACATGAAAGAAGGTATCTTAAAAAAATTTGCATCTCTTTGCTGTATCGACCTTTTATGCGGTGGGCTATGGAGTGGCCACGCTCTACCAAATCGGTCCGAGGCGACGGAAAAGGTAGCGTTCGACCCCATAGGCACTTCTCTTCGCCGTGCGAGCGGGCCACTGGTTTGCGATCCGACAACCGCGACTAATACTCGAGGAACCCCACGACATTATCACGCTCGCCCAAACGGAGGCATACACAGCTCGCGCGGCCCTGACAAGTAAATATCCACGATTACGGCCCCGCCGCCGGGGACGAAAATCGTGTCGCGTTAAAATTACAAACGTGGGTGAATCCACTTTGCCAGCAACCCCCCGAGCCGAGGTCCGTACCCCACAGGGGGTGTCCTCGGGATCGGTCGCTTAAACTTTATCGAGTTGAGAGCCTTCAGCGCTCACCCAAGTCCGGGTAAAGTTGTCATAGCCATCTGAGGCTCACAACTAAGTCACACAAAAAAAATGCGGTCCATTGGTACCCGATCTTTGTCTTCGGGGGCCTTGCTGTATAGACCTAGAGTGAGATATACTAGAAGTAAAGTTAACATATATTTTTCTTACGCGTGTGGTGACGTAGTAAGAATACAATTCACCACCCCCTATCTTACCCGTGGGTGATCGTAAGAGACGACTAAGGGATGTAAAACGCATATAACATCTATGCAAGAGAAGGAAAACTCGAAACAAAACCCTATACCAACACGTCTGACCAGCGCGGTATAGTAGGTTAACTTCCCTGCCATTACGGAGGAGGCCCGAGCACAACAGTAGGACATATATGGGCTGTGATGATGATGATGATGATGATATTTTTCTTGCATTTATTTAATTATGAAAATTCAAAAGAGACAAGAATTATAATATGCAATCTACTCTCTTCATAATTATATGTGTGGTGTGTATACGTAATTCCTCACAATTCATAGATAGGTACAATAAGTACATACATTATTTAGACTATTATATTTGTTTGACGAAATTTTAAACAACTAACATCAATAATATAATTTGTCATCAACTTTTACGTTTCTTCGCACGGTTTTATAATAAGTAATTTATAAGACTAATTTAAAATTGAACAATAGCTGATTCAAGGCTGAAAAATACTAATTAAACGCTCATTGAAAGTGAAACATACCCACCCTACTATTCAAAACGCAGCGTAACAACATGACTAACTTAACCTGTATTATTTATCATTATTTATCTTAGTTCAATTGAAATAAGGTCTAAAATAGTTTGTATTAAATAGACGGCACATTATCGTAAGTTTACATAGATTAAATATACCTACCTATAATAAATTTATTGGCAATAGTAATGAATCATTAATTTCTTTAAAAGGTCAACATTATCGTATCTTACCGTCATACTTACCATCGAGTGTACTGCTTGCTCGTTTGCCACTCTAAGCAAAAATATATCTGTTGGCGGACTAATTGTGCTGGCGCAGTAGGTATCCTTTGCGTGAATCGCGCAGGGGACGCTGTGCGAATGCTCATGTCGTGCGTCGTCCCACAGGGGTCGGTCTTAGAGCCGATACTTTGGGAAACTAACTACGACTGGGCGTCCTGGGCTGGGCTTAACTTGTTATGCTGACGATACGCTCGTCACATTTCACTCGCCTACTCTACATATAAGTGTGATATTGTATGTATGATGTAGATTCTGATATTCCAATGTTCAGAGTTTGTATTACAAAATAGCTACAAAAAAATAACTAACATTGCAATTCATTGATATAATCATATCAACATATTGTGGTTTTCTATTCTTCATAGTCATGATAGCAGATACCCTGGTTGTATTTGATAATCGGAAGGCCTCGGTCAGAGTATAAAATTTTGGGGAATTTGGAGGTTAAAAAGAGTGGTAATACTGTACATATTTAAACCGTAAGCACACGTAGAACAAATTTAAACATTATCATCATCACAACTCTTATATCTTCTACGTCTGTGTGCGACTCCCCTCCACAATGGGAGGAAGATTTACCTATTTTATCACGCTGGTTAGACAGATTGGTCAGAACTCTCGATACCGAGGAGTTGGTCTGGTGCCATACACTTCCGCGAACGTTTCTGTGACTTGAGTATAGTAGCGTCGCAGACTTGTAGCAATCATCGGTGCCGACTTAACGTTGTTAGCCGTTGTGAAAGTAATGGTCAACAGCCTTAGGAATCGGATCTCCTTCGAGACAGTCATCTTGTTAAAGCAGGTAGCGTAGCGGCTCCGTGAGGAGTTCCTCAACGGTGATACGCTTCTTCGTGTGGCGCAGGGACGTGCTCGTTTGCCTAATGGCGCCCTAATAGAATCAGCGTGCCTCTACACTGGGGTTAGTCCATCACCTGAGGTGAGGCCGGCCTCTTATTGACGCTTCGACAGCAAAAGTTGTACGACACACATCACGGACAAGAAAGGTTGTCGTGAATTGTATTTTTACTCCGTCACTACAAGGATAATGCGTACATGCATATAATACATACATACATATCACCACGCCATATCCCTTGCAGGGTAGGCAGGGAGAACAGAGTGCCAGAGAACTCTATCCTTGCATACTTCACTCGCTTCCTCAACATTCATAATTCTCTTCATACACGCTCGCCGGTTTCGGAGACTCTTGACTCCATCTTCCTTCAGTACATGACCGATCTGGTCTAGGTAGGTTAGTCTCGGTCTCCCCCGGTACCTACATCCTTCCACTTTCGCATTGTATATCTTCTTAATCAAAAATTCTTTCTACATGTCCGAACAATCGGAGCATTCCCTTTCGCATCTTTACACCAACACTCTCTTTCATACCTACTCGCTCTCTTACGTCGTCATTGCGAATGCGGTCGGTCAGCCTAACTCCACAGATTTTCCGTAGAGATCGCATTTCGATCGCATTAATTTTACTTTCATGCTCTTTTCTGCATACCCAACTCTCGCTGCCATATAGTAATGTTGCGACAAGCACTGCGTTATGTATTGCTACACGTGCCTTTTGGCTGAGGTACTGGCTACTGAGAAGTTGTCCCAACGCTCCGTTCACTCTATTTCCAGCATTTACTCTTCGCTCTATATCAGTGGTGTACCTTCCATCTCGGCTAAATCCACATCCAAGATATACAAATTCATCCACTTGTTCTAGTACATCATTACCTATTGTTACTGTTACATCTGTTCTGGCTTCATCTCTTTCAAAGACCATTATTTTGGTTTTGCTCACATTCATGCGTTGACCCCTTTACACCTATGTATATAACACACCTATTTATACCTATGTATATAATAAATGAATATTATGTTTAGAAGAATAATTCTATATTTGTTCACAAAATAATCACCACGAAAGATTTATGCTATATAATATTAACGTACATAATAGGGATTGCAGAGATTGCAAACCTTTTTGAAATAAAACTATTTTTACGGCTTCTAGTTTGTTACAGTGATCATGGACTAGTCCTCCCGTGACCATGATCACTGTAAAATGTACTTAAAGTCGGGAAATTAAAAATGAAATACAAACGCCATAGGATCTGTAAAAGTAGTTTAATTTCAAACTAGCTTTCGCCCGCGACTTCGTCCACGCAGAAGTCATCTCTGACAGAGTTAAATAGAAAAAGCAATGCAAGGTGTTGAAGGTTTGTTGCTAGGACGATGATTAACAGAGTCGGAAACTGGGATGCGGGCATCGCCTTATGCGAGTTAGTTGTCTAACGGAATTAGGCAATAGAGTGGGTCCGAGAGAAAATACTCCACGTTGACACGCTCTACCGTCAGTACTTTGGGCGGCGCAAGCGTGAATACCTATATTGAGGTTCACTGCATGAGAACTTCGACTCGAGATGATACCCGGTTGCGGTGGCCCGCCCGCACGGCGTAGATGTACGTGTACGGCACGCTATGGGGTCACGCGTCACCTCGAACAGATTGGGTTCGGTGTGTCTATATAGGTACCATAGACGTTCACTTAAGAAAAAGGTTGTTATAAGTTCTATTCAATCTACAAATTATATTGCCTTTAATATCCTATTTACGGTATGGCCATGGAATAAGAATATAATTATCGCCGCCCTTTATTTGACTGTTTTGTTTCACCAGCAGAGATGCGATCTCGTTAGGTATGATTTAATATTTGAGTTATAGAGTGAACATTTTTGAAGCTAAACTTAACCTGTATCTTAAATCCTTAGGCAAGAACCTATTGCCGTCTACTGTGTATCGTGTGAGCTCTCACGTCGGCACTGGTCGCCACGACGGCACTGGTGCGGGGTTGATGGAGATAGAGAGAGAGAGAGAGAGAGAGAGAGAGAGAGAGAAACACGTGTTTATTTATTTCTACCGAAGAATATTTTGTACGTCATTTGAAAAGAATCAATAAAGACTTTTTCTCCCCTTAGCCACTTTGCCCCTCTGTTACACCCACTTAGGTGCGGAATTTCCGAAAATCTTTTCCTAGTGGAGTTCTACGTCAGAATAAGAAGCAGGTAGCTTCTTTTTCTAACGTATTTTCAAAATTTTATGTTTCTAGTTTTAGTAGTTTTCGCTCGGCGGTAATTAGTTGTTTAACCTGGCCACCAGGCCTAATATACATCTCCAAAGGGTGAACATTGACAAATGTTGAATATGAAACACATGTTTATTTATTTTTACCGAAGAGTATTTTTATATAATTTAAAAAGAATCGATAAAGGGTTTTTTCTCCCCATACAAACTTTGGCACTCTGTTACAGTTTAATTGCGGAATTTTGTAAAATCCTTTCTTAGTGACTCTCTACGTCATAAAAATAATCTACCTCAAAATTTCATGTTTCTAGCTTTAGCCGTTTTAGATCAGCGGTAATGAGTTGAACAACCAGCTTCTTCGGCCCAATTTATATGCCCAGAGGGTGAAATTTGACAAATGCTAAATAAGTATTTATATATTTTTACCTAAAAATATTTGTACGTACCTAATTTAAAAAGAATTGATAAAAGTTTTTTTCTCTCCCAATACACAAACAAACAAATACAAACTTTGACACATTGTGGGGGTGGGGAGTCACCCCTTAGGGGCGGCATTCATAAAATCCTTTCATATTGAATCTCTATGTTATAAAAAGAAAAGTCCGTCAAAATTTATTGTTTCTAGCTTTAATAGTTTCGGCTTGGCGGTAATGAGTCGTTCAACCTAATTCACAGGTTTTACAGGCCTAATTTACACAACCAGAGGGTGAAACTTGACAAATGCCGGATACTACCCTAGAATATTTGATTCGACTCGTAATTTGAAAAGAATCAATAAAGGTTTTTTTCTCCCTATACAAACTTTGGCACTCTGTTCCAACCTCTTAGGGGTGTAATTTCGAAAAATCCTTTCTTAGTAAATCTCTACATCATAGAAAGAAACTACTGTCAAAATTTCAAGTTGCCAGCTTCAATAATATCGGCTTGGCGCTAATGAGTCCAACCCGCTTCACAGGCCTAATTTGCACCCCCAGAGGGTGAAAATTGACAAATGCTGAAATACATGT